>CM062805.1:359294355-360494355 GCA_031772625.1 Pinus tabuliformis
ACTCGTATGGTACTTTTTTAGCAGAGAACAATTGTATAATGACTAGCATTTTACAGACGTGATGTCTTAATTTTGGTTTGTAAATGCTTTGTTTTATAAGCTCTGCATTTATAAGCTCTGTTTTGGTTGATAAGACATTTATTTACCATAAGATGTGAATTTTATAAGTGGTCTGAATTTATTTTTTGTTTGACATACACTGATATAGATCATCAGTTCGAGGTGTCCTTCAGAAACCTGACTCCTTGATGCATTGTTAGTGCTTCCGCTTGTTATTAGTTGCTTGTCCTATCTGCAGGGAAAATTTTAATTTCTATGGACCTCTTCCACTTAGAAAAACACAACGTAAGGTCTTGATCTCCATTGAATCCATTCCCTCTAGTTCCATAGTGTTGGCATAAATAATTTTAGCTACTACCTCCTCTTTGGGTATCCCTACAATTCGTAATACCGTGGCTCAATGCAGTGATGATTCAGACAAGTGTATTATGGTGATTTGAAGGACTCCTTATCTCATTGCAGTGAACATTGATTTAAACTAGTGCGTAATGAGATTTAATGTTTCTTACTATACTCTGTCTTCAAATTAACAGTCCATCCATGCTGCATAATAGTACCAGTTTCTTGGTGATCCAAACATACTCTATCTTCAAATTTAACAGTCCATCCATGCTGCATAATAGTACTAGTTCTCGGTGATCCAACCATCATGGATATTGCAGCTTATGGTAATTCCATTTATAAGTGTTTGTTGTTAGTAGTACTTTCCAATCAGGAATTCCTAAACCTTAATATGTTGTGTTAAATTCAAATATACTTTCAAATCAGGGGATTCCTAAACCTTAATATGCCATGTTACATTCAAAAAGGGAAAAAATGAACTTACTCTGAGGCAGTTGTCCTTTCAATTACCACACTTCGAGACTATCATTCATTTTACTTCAAGTGGGAAGAGGTGAAATTTTAGCCTACCAAGACTTTCAGTGAGAAGATAATAATAATAAACAAAAATAATTAAAAAAAAAAATCACTGGAAGATCATAACCCAGAATGTCAAGCCTAAGATCAAGGAAATCTTAAAGATGATATAAAAGATGTTCCAATTTGGTGTCAAAAAGTTAGTAGAAGTGATTTCACTATTAAACAGGTATAAGGTAATTATGAAATCTCAATTTTCAAGAGAAGTGAGTGGTAGTGGGATTTATTATGATAACTGCATTTTCCTTTGGAAATTATAATTACATTGTAGTTAGCTTTATCAAATTAACTTCTCACTCGGGCAAGTGGAATTAAAATAGGTTAGGTTGGGCCTCATCAATGTCTGTTGTGCAAAAACAATGAGGAAAATGTTCATCATTTGTTTATCTCTTGTCGTTATATTGTTCAAATCCTATTTAAATTTTTCATTGAGCTCAAGCCAAAGGTTCCTTGGTCCTATGTTATTTTGATGGAATGTGCATAAGTTTGGTTCTTTAATAAGTTTCTTAAATGCTTTGAAGCTCTTGTAGTGTTATTCATATATGGTATTTGGTAAACAAAGAACATAGCTATAATTTTTCAAGACAAGGACATTCTTATTTCTATTATTGTTGGCTCTATTTTATCTAGCGCGTTAAAGGTTGGAGGATATACCCACAAGGAAGCCTAAGCTATCAGTAATGATAGCCTTGGATTTTGACTTTATTTATTTATGGTGTTAGTTAAGACCATCCCTGCATTTGTGGGGTATGTGTTGTTCTTTTTCTCATTCCTGATCACTATTTCCATATTCAATATTCTCTCGATAGAGGATCAACTAACCAAGCATATTTTACTTCCCTAAGAAAACTTATTGAGGTTGTTATGCTTAGAGGTGTTAAGAAGTTGCAGATCATGAGTGATTCCAACCTTGTATTGATTAGGCCAATAGGAAAGCATCAACTAATAAATATAAATCTATGTCATTTGTTGGTGGACTTTTATAACTCAATTATATCTTTTAAATGAAATTCTTTCATGAACATTCTTCACGAACTCAACACTTCAACAGACTTTGACAAATATTCATTCAGGGACATTCTTCATGAACTCAATACTTCAGCGAATGAGTTATCAAAGGGGACTTTGACTTTGTCCCCTGTTGCCATAAATATTTACAAGTTCTTGACGGTGTGATGAAAGATTCTACAGACTTCTTTTTGAAGTCTTCCTATCATGTCCCTTATGTTATAAAGTAAGGATTTTTTTGAAGAAGATAAGGTTATATAACCTCAGGTAGTAGATAGATTGGAAAAGGGGTTTTTTGTAAAGATAATTAATCACGTATAGTGGAAAGGCCCATAGGGAATGAATTTTTAGTTGTGAATAGATAACATCTATGAGGTTGTTATGCTTAGAGGTGTTAAGAAGTTGCAGATCATGAGTGATTCCAACCTTGTATTGATTAGGCCAATAGGAAAGCATCAACTAATAAATATAAATCTATGTCATTTGTTGGTGGACTTTTATAACTCAATTATATCTTTTAAATGAAATTCTTTCATGAACATTCTTCACGAACTCAACACTTCAACAGACTTTGACAAATATTCATTCAGGGACATTCTTCATGAACTCAATACTTCAGCGAATGAGTTATCAAAGGGGACTTTGACTTTGTCCCTGTTGCCATAAATATTTACAAGTTCTTGACGGTGTGATGAAAGATTCTACAGACTTCTTTTTGAAGTCTTCCTATCATGTCCCTTATGTTATAAAGTAAGGATTTTTTTGAAGAAGATAAGGTTATATAACCTCAGGTAGTAGATAGATTGGAAAAGGGGTTTTTTGTAAAGATAATTAATCACGTATAGTGGAAAGGCCCATAGGGAATGAATTTTTAGTTGTGAATAGATAACATCTATGAGGTTGTTATGCTTAGAGGTGTTTAAGAAGTTGCAGATCATGAGTGATTCCAACCTTGTATTGATTAGGCCAATAGGAAAGCATCAACTAATAAATATAAATCTATGTCATTTGTTGGTGGACTTTTATAACTCAATTATATCTTTTAAATGAAATTCTTTCATGAACAATCTTCACGAACTCAACACTTCAACAGACTTTGACAAATATTCATTCAGGGACATTCTTCATGAACTCAATACTTCAGCGAATGAGTTATCAAAGGGGACTTTGACTTTGTCCCCTGTTGCCATAAATATTTACAAGTTCTTGACGGTGTGATGAAAGATTCTACAGACTTCTTTTTGAAGTCTTCCTATCATGTCCCTTATGTTATAAAGTAAGGATTTTTTTGAAGAAGATAAGGTTATATAACCTCAGGTAGTAGATAGATTGGAAAAGGGGTTTTTGTAAAGATAATTAATCACGTATAGTGGAAAGGCCCATAGGGAATGAATTTTTAGTTGTGAATAGATAACATTCTATGAGGTTGTTATGCTTAGAGGTGTTAAGAAGTTGCAGATCATGAGTGATTCCAACCTTGTATTGATTAGGCCAATAGGAAAGCATCAACTAATAAATATAAATCTATGTCATTTGTTGGTGGACTTTTATAACTCAATTATATCTTTTAAATGAAACCAGCTCAAAAAAGATAGAAAAGAGAGATCCACGCCTTAGATTCAGCCTCTTCGAGGGGGCAACCTCCTTTACATTACATAAATGAACAATTCTTGGATGCTACAAATGAAAATACCTCCTTTCTATATATAGGAGTCTAAGTGGTCCCAATACAATCAAAGCCTACATAACAATAATATTGTAGGGCACAACAATAACAATAGTGGGCTTCTATGTGGCACAATAGTAACAATATGGGCACTACATGGGTACATCAATTAAATAAGGGGTATAACTACAATAGTAATGGGGTAATCACTAGTATTATAGGGACCCAACATGCCCCTCTCCTTCAAAAAAGTGTTGTCCTCAACGCTTGAGTAGTTCAGGATACTTCTGCATAAAATTCTCGTCCTCCCATGTGGAATCTTCAGGGATAAGTTCTTCCACTTGATAAGGTACTCTGAAATTGATCGATTTCGTAGCTGTCGAGTTCTTGTTTCTATAACTGCTTCCGGTTCCAATATAATTTTCCTTCTTCGTCAAGTTCTGGCAATATTGTTTGAACTGGGAGCTTGTCGCCTATAACCTTCTTTAAGCATGAAACATGGAAAACTGGGTGCAATCGAGAAGCTGCAGGAAGCTCCAATTTGTATGCCATAGTACCAATCTTTTGCAACACCTTGTACGGACCATAATACTTTGGTGATAATTTATTATCCTTCTTAGCTTGCTTGAGGGACATTTGCTTATATGGTTGTAGCCGTAGGAATACCCAATCACCTACATCAAAACTTCTTTCACTGCGATGCTGATCTGCCTGTTGTTTCATTCTATTCTGTGCCAACACAAGGTTATCCTTTAAGAGTTGGAGGACTTGTTGTTGATGTTCGATGTGATGTTCCACTGCCTGAACCTTAGAATTTTCTCTTAAATATGATGTGATGGATGGTGGTTGATACCCATAAAGTGCCATAAATGGGGTCATTTTTGTTGTTGTATGAAAGGAAGTGTTATACCACCATTCAGCCAGAGGCAACCATTTGACCCATTGTGTCTGTTTATCAGATACAAAGCAACGAAGGTATCCTTCTAAACATTTGTTTACTATCTCAGTTTGCCCATCAGATTGAGGATGATAAGATGAGCTATGAGCTAACTGAGTACCAAGACAAGAAAATAATTCTGTCCAAAAATTTCCAGTGAAAATGGGATCTCTGTCACTTACAATAATCTTTGGGTTTCCATGTAGCTTTTGAATTGTTTCCATAAATGCAGTAGAAACTGTACTGGCTTTAAATGGATGTGATAATGCACAAAAGTGTGCATACTTGGTAAGTCTGTCAACTACCACCATGATGACACTCTTTCCCTCAGACTTGGGTAAACCTGTGATAAAATCCATTGATACCTCCTCCCAACGTTGGCTTGGAATGGGTAAAGGTTGTAATAGACCCGGTGTCTTAATTGTTTCAACTTTATTTTGTTGGCAAACCAAACATTCTGCCACAAACTTATGAATATCTGATTTAAGGCCATCCCAAAAAAATTCCTTCTTCACCCTGTGGTAAGTTTTTAAAAATCCTGAGTGCCCTCCTAAGGAGAAGTGTGCAATTCCATAAGAATCTTTTGTTTTAGCTGGGGAATTCTTACAGAGGTATAAGCGATCTTTGTACCATAACGAATCATTTTTCCAGCTAAATGTATCAGACGTACTGGAATCTTGTTGTAGCTTTCGAATAAGTGCCCATACTTCTTCGTCATTCTTCCATTCCTCCCTTGCTTCATTTATCCAATCTGGTTGGATGATAGAAATAGCGCACAACAATGCTTCCACATCCTCATCCTTCCTTGAGAGTGCATCTGCCACACATTTTGCTTCCCCTTTTTGTAGATGATTTCAAAGTCATAACCCAACATCTTTGTGACCCACTTTTGTTGCTCTTCAGAGGATAATCTTTGTTCTAAAAGTATTTAAGGCTATCATGATCTGTTTTTACCTTGAAGTGTCTTCCCATTAGGTAGGGTCGCCATTTCTTAAGTGCATGGAGTATTGCCAACATTTCCTTCTCATAAATAGCTTTTCTTAGAAACTTTCCCTTGATTGGACGACTTTCAAAGGCAATGGGTCTTTCATCTTGCATTAGAACAGCACCAATTCCATTTCCTGAAGCATCACATTCCACAGTAAAGGTTTTTGTGAAGTCCGGTGTAGCTAAGACCGGTGCTTGGCACATTGCCTCTTTAAGATGTTCAAAGGCCTTTGTTGCTTCCGGAGTCCATGAAAATGCATCTTTCTTCAATAATGTCGTTAGAGGTGCTGCTATTCTCCCATAATTCTTAACAAACTTGCGATAATATCCTGTCAACCCAAGAAATCCGCGCAAATGCTTTATGGATGTGGGGATTTTCCATTCCTTAATGGCTTTAATTTTGGTAGGGTCTACCTTAACTCCTTCATGAGATACAATATGACCCAAATATTCCACCTCCTGGACTCCAAAGAAACATTTGGATCTTTTGGCATATAATTGTTTCTCTTCCAATAGTTGTAGCACCTGTCGACATGTTCAACATGATCCTTCCAAGACTTGCTATAGATAAGTATATCATCAAAAAATACTAACACAAATTTTCTAAGGAATGGTTTGAAAATTGAATTCATCAAACCTTGAAATGTTGAAGGTGCATTGGTAAGGCCAAAAGGCATGACCAAAAATTCATAATGACCCTCATGAGTTCTAAATGCGTTTTCGGAATGTCTTCAATCTTCATTCTGATTTGATGATATCCTGAACGAAGATCCAACTTGGTGAAGTAAATTGATCCATGCAATTCATCCAGTAATTCATCAATGACAGGAATGGGGAACTTATCTTTAATAGTGAGCTTGTTGAGCTCCCTATAATCCGGACACATACGCCATGATCCATCCTTCTTGTGCACCAATACTACTGGAGCAGAGAAAGAACTTTGACTCGGTTGAATTATACCAGCCTCTAGCATTTCTGCAACCATACGTTCAATTTCACTTTTTTGGACATAGGGATATCTGTACGGCCTGATGTTTGGAGGAACACTTCCTGGAATCAGATGAATAGCATGATCATGATCACGCATAGGTGGGAGACCTTTGGGAGTCTCAAATACCTTGGAATGATTGTCCAGGACTTTTTGGAGATCTGGAGAAATAGATGATTCTAATGTGGAAACATCTAGCGAACATAATTGTGCAATTACACCCCTTTGCTCCTTTTTTAGAAGCTTTGTCATACCATTAGAGCTGATTATCTTTCCTGGTTTCCCTGCAATACCCCTTAATTCAACTTCCTTTCCTTCCACAGAAAAATTTCATGAAAAGTTCTTGAAAATTAAAAGCTATTGTACCCAAGGATTGTAGCCATTGGACTCCTAGTACAACATCAGCACCTCCCATTGGAATGGAAAGCATTGGCTAGTCAATACATATTCTCCCATGGATAGCTTGATATTATGGCACTTTCCAGAGCAATTTATTGTTCCTCCATTTGCAATCATCACTTGACACTCTGGTGCTGGATATAGGAAGCAATTCAATTCTTTTGCTACCCTACAATGGATAAAATTGTGGGTGCTTCCTGAATCAATCAACACTATCACCTTTTTCTTCTTGATTTGTCCTTCTATCTTGATGGTTTGAGGAGTGGTAATTCCCGCCAATGCATTACAAGATATGGTCGGATTTATTTGTTCTTCATATAGGCTTTGTTCTTGGAATATATCCTCTTCTTTTGACCTTTCTTGCTCCTTTTCTTCTTCCTCTTCACAATCTATGTAGAATAATTTCTTCTCAGCACACTTATGACCTTTTGTGTATTTGCTATCACAATTGTAACAAAGCCCTTTTGCTCTTTTTTCTTCCAATTGTTGCGGTGTCAACCTTGTAGGTTGTGGAAGACTATGGGCAACAACACTTCCATCTTTATAGTTGTGAATGGTATGCTTCCTAGTTGCCATAATTTTGCTTTCCATTTTTCTTGCTAACCTGAATGCCTTCTCTAATGAATCAGGTTCCCAAAGGCGCACATCATGTTGGATATTATCCTTTAAAGACCCTATAAACACATCAATCCTATGCTCCTCTGGAATATCTTTTATCCTTATGTTCAATTTTTGGAACTCCTCAATGTGCTCCATTATTGAACCCTTTTGTTTGAGATTCATCAATTGGCTAAAAAAAGTGTTGCTTTTTGTATCCTCATAATGTGCTATCAATTCTTCCGTAAAAATTGCCCAAGTGATAAATTGTTTACGAGAACAAAGCCATTGATACCATACAAACTGATTTGGTTCCAAATATAAAGTTGCCATACGTACCTTTTGTGTGTTTTGCACATTATTGAGATCGAAGAATTGCTCCATCTGTAATATCCATGTGGCGGGATCCTTGCCATCAAACTTCCTCATATCGATTTTTGGAACATGGTGAGTCTTCGATCCAACATTAGATTCTATGGAATCATGATTAATATTTCTTTTGTTCTCATCATGAGTTTCCTTTGGTACTCTTTCACCCTTAGTGACTATTTCTTGTAGCAACTTATCCATCTTATCATCCATGCCATCAATTTTAGCTTCCATGCCATCCATCTTAGCTTCTACACCTTTCTTTAAACCATCCATCTTAGCTTCTACATCTTTCCTTAAACCATCCATTTTAGATTCTGTTGCTTTTTGTGCAAGTGACACTCGTTGCACTTGTTCTTGTAATTTTGATATATCATATAGCATTTCTTCTTCTTCTTCATGAGTCATGCTAGAGCTTCCAGGCTCCTTACTAGGTGTTTGCATTTTCTTTCCTCGTGGCATCAGTTACCGATAATAATTCTCTAATATTCCCTTTGAATACCTTCAAAATAAATTTTCAAACCAAGCTTAAGCAAAAATTAAAGAAAATCTACACACCTTTTTTCACTTTGTAGGAGCTCGATATTGCCTCCGATGTATCTCTGTACTTTCTGATTATCTAGTTCTGAATTTGTGACCTGTAGTAGCCCTCTGTGTCCTCTTTCCAATGCCACAAGTCTGACCCAAATTGGATTCTCCAAGGAAGAGTTATGCGAAATCTCCCACAGTTACTTGATTATAGACTAGTTCAGTAGAGCGAACTTGGACGACGTGCCACGTGTCACTGTTTCAACCTTTGACTCTAAAAAATATATAAAAGAAAACTACAGTCCGTCCTCTTTCTGTACCTTCTTACGAAATTTCAATCTGATGCTCAGAACGAAAGTTATGACGATTTTCCCTAGGTCACCTGTTTTGAGTGTAATTCAAGAGTCTGCAAAAAGACCAACTTCCTCAGATCATATCTCCGCAAATATCACGTGAAAAGCTCTGAAATTCGGACCCAATGTTCAGCGCGATTTCTTCTCAAATGGGTTTTTTTTGCGACTTCTGAAACGTCACAGAAAAAAAGTTATAGCGAAAATGCCACGATGACCTGTTTGGAGCAGCGAAACCCTAGAATCCAAAGCTCTGATACCAAATGTTATGAAACCAGCTCAAAAAAGATAGAAAAGAGAGATCCACGCCTTAGAATTCAGCCTCTTCGAGGGGGCAACCTCCTTTACATTACATAAATGAACAATTCTTGGATGCTACAAATGAAAATACCTCCTTTCTATATATAGGAGTCTAAGTGGTCCCAATACAATCAAAGCCTACATAACAATAATATTGTAGGGCACAACAATAACAATAGTGGGCTTCTATGTGGCACAATAGTAACAATATGGGCACTACATGGGTACATCAATATAAATAAGGGGTATAACTACAATAGTAATGGGGTAATCACTAGTATTATAGGGACCCAACAAAAGCATCAACTAATAAATATAAATCTATGTCATTTGTTGGTGGACTTTTATAACTCAATTATATCTTTTAAATGAAATTCTTTCATGAACATTCTTCACGAACTCAACACTTCAACAGACTTTGACAAATATTCATTCAGGGACATTCTTCATGAACTCAATACTTCAGCGAATGAGTTATCAAAGGGGACTTTGACTTTGTCCCCTGTTGCCATAAATATTTACAAGTTCTTGACGGTGTGATGAAAGATTCTACAGACTTCTTTTTGAAGTCTTCCTATCATGTCCCTTATGTTATAAAGTAAGGATTTTTTTGAAGAAGATAAGGTTATATAACCTCAGGTAGTAGATAGATTGGAAAAGGGGTTTTTTGTAAAGATAATTAATCACGTATAGTGGAAAGGCCCATAGGGAATGAATTTTTAGTTGTGAATAGATAACATCTATGAAAACGTATATGTTATGTCTCCAATGCATGAGGATCACCTGTCTTCCATTAGTATTTTGAGTTTGTACTTGGAACATATGATCAAACTGTCCCTGTTAGCAAACTGTCTCTGTTATCAAACTGTCTGTTAGCAATGGGTCAAAGTAGTGATGACTCAGACAAGTGCATAATGTGATTTGAAGGACACCTTATCTAATTTGCAGTGAACATTGATTTAAACTAGTGCATAATGAGATTTCATGTTTCTTACTATACTCTGTCTTCAAATTTAATAATCCATCCATGCTGCATAACAGTACTAGTTTCTTGGTGATCCAACCATACTCTGTCTTCAAATTTAACAGTCCATCCATGCTACATAACAGTACTAGTTTCTTGGTGATCCAACCATCATGGATATCGCAGCGTATGGTAATTCCATTTTTAAGTGTTCGTTAGTAGTACTTTCCAATCAGGGAATTCATAAACCTTAATATGTTGTGTTAAATTCAAAGATACTTTCCTATCAGGGGATTCCTAAACCTTAGTATGCCATGTTACATTCAAAAAGGGAAAAAATGAACTTACTCTGGAGGCAGTTGTCCTCTCAATTACCACACTTTGAGACTATCATTTATTTGCAATTAATCAATTAGAAATAGAGAGATTTTTGTTGTCCTACATCTCCATTGTCTTCTTCATCTTTTCCCAGTGCTTTTCTCATGGTTGTGCATGTTGAAGCTGCTTCTCCTTTGAAGGTATGAAAGAACCATGGCAATAGGTATCAGAGACAAAAATGGTCCTGCTGAGACTCAAATGGTGAAGATCAATAGATATCAATGACGAGTTTATGTGAAATTCATGGAGCAAACCTTTAATCGAAACATTTTGAAAGAGAATGGATGAGGACATAAAGAGCTAAAGAAATGGGTTGGTTTCAAAGAGAAAGAAGTCAACAACAACGGAAAATGGGACAACAAACAAACGAGGAAGAAGAATGAAAATGAGTAAGCTTTTTTTCAAATCAACAAAATATATAAACGAGAGGAGACATTTCTGTTTATCCCCTCGATCTTATTTTTCCTTTCTTTGTTTTGCGTACCACCACCTTTGCACATTAAGCCTTGCTCTTAGTATCCTTCTCTAGGAAGCAAGTAGCGAAGGACTATCAGGAGAGAGAGGAATCGAATTAGGAGATAAGCGCAAGATAGAGGTTGGTCTCCTTTGTTCTTCTCTCATCTATATTTCATAAAGGAAAAACGAAAGTAGCTTTACTTTGTTTGTTTCTAAGGTAGCTACCACACCTTAGTGGGATAAGAAGTTCTGTGTAGACACTTTTCCCTGTAACAAAATGGCGACTCCGCTGGGGAGCGACTAGGTTGTTTGTTTATCTTCCTTGTTGTTTATTTTATAAACTTACAGACAGAGTCTGAAGTCGAGCCAGGTAGCTTTCGAACTGCATTTGCATAGTAGATAAATGCCGCTTCAGTCAATCTCCAGGATTTGTTTATGAATTAAACAACTGATTTACAAACTCTCTAATTGCCCCTGTGGTAGCTCCAATAACCTCCTTAGATCTACCCCTGATTGTTCGTTTACTGATTACCATTTGCTCGGCCAAAACCCCTAAACTGAACTGCAAATTGTGACCTGTAACCCAAGCAAAGTCTCGTCTCTGGCCCAGCGCAGGCTCTGTTCTGTGAATCTGAAATTCAGTGCACTTCCCGAGTGTAGTAGGTGCGCTGCATTTCAAGTTCACTGTGTTACAGGTGCGCTGATCAGACTAGGCATTGTTCCTCAGTTTTGGTTTCTGTGTTCATTCTTTTCAGTTCTATTCATGAGTTTTGTTGTTTGTAATCAGTATATCTCTGTTTGAAACCCCTTTCCTTGCTGATATTCCGCCTCCATTGTGCAAAAGAACTGTAAATGTTTTTGTGTATTTGTTGAGTCATTTTCAGTTCTCCTTTGCAAAAAGTAACGTAATTGTATTGTCGTTTCTTGATTTGAAAGTGTCGCAAGTGTCGTTTTCAGTCATAGGAGAGAGTTTGGTTGCTCTTGATAGTCAATTACCCTGTTACTATTGTATTTGGTATGAATTTGTAGTTTTTCTAGTGTCGAAAGCAAGTATTCATTTCCGAATCGTAAAGTGTTGTGATTGTCTTCATTTTTTATTTTGAAAAGAAACTTGTTAGTAACTATTGCTTGAAAAGTAATTCAGATTTGCGCATTAGCTTTCTTTTTATCATTCACATACTAAGAAAGCCGAAAACAAATACATGCATGTGCATTTGCATTTAGAGGGGAAGTACCCAGTGGGTTTCCTCCCGGAAATTCATTATGCAGAGCAAAAAAAGGAATATCAAACCACAAATGGGACATCTGAATTCGCTATGTCTAAGTGCCTACTTTGCTGCAATCAGTAGCCTTTTCTAACTATGTTTATTTTCTTTCTTAACTGTGCCAAGCACTATGTTACAATGTCAACTATGGCATTCTAGTATCTTCTATTTTTCATTTTCAAATACTATATCTAGCTGCTGCATTGTTGTATTCTTCGTGTGCCAAATGCTTCATCGTTGCTGCACTAATAGCCGTGCCTTTTGCTGATATTAACCATGCCAATTGTGTGATGGTATTTGATAAATGTTTATAAGTCTGTTAACTGTGTTTTAATCATTATCCTATTATCCTGTTCGAGCTTATTCGTCTCTTGTGCCAAATTCCAGTGTAGTAAGTTTTAATGCTTCTCTTTATTGCATTTCAGGAAAAAAATAGTCGTCTAAGTTTTATTAAGAATTGCACTCAAATGAAAATACCCTCTCCTATCACACTCTAATATTTTCTTTTGTTGCTTCTGGAGGCGGACAACATAAAGATGCTTCTCTCTTTTATTCAAATCCTTTTTTGCAGTTAATATGATTGGGTTCACTTGAACAGGTGCAGTAGCTTGTGCTGAGCACCCCCTATAAAGATCTGATGCAGTCTACTCGGTTCATCTACTTTCTCCTTGGCCTTTGACTTCTGTCTTTTCTACATATATTCTGATCCCCTCTATGTCAGCCATGTTGGGGGCACAGGGCTGCCTCCCTTCTTCCTCGTACAAAGATTGGTTTAACAGCCCCTCCAAGGTTCCCTGTCTGCACCAGGAACTTGGTCATAGATTTTGATTTTATCCATCTTCCTCCCTCCAGTTAAATGTCGCCTCAAACATGTAACCCTCCAACAAACCCAAACCTGCCCACTAGATCCATCATCCACTACCCATTGTGTGAATGTGTGGCTTGAATAGATGGACCACCACCATAATGTCAACATAGGAGCAACATTAAAAATCCCCTATGCACTAAATGCCTAGATCCAACTGAAATATGAAGTTATGAACAAAATAGACCCTTGGCCCAAAGTCCAGTATAGCCATCAACATAATTAAAACCTTGAAGGGTGAGTCACATCAACAAAACAATGAACAATAAATGATATGGCACCTGAACACCTGCACCGTAGTAGAACAAGGAGGGTCATCATTGATTAGCTTTGAAGGCCATCCCAAAATATTGGGAAACATAAATATCACTGGAAGTTCCATCCTTCATTACCATCATCCTGAGGTCACCACATATTAGATAACCCCAAGAGGATGCAGGGTACCTTTTCATCCAAAGTATGCTCTACTAGATGTAGTTGTGGCAGTGGCATAGCCAAACTTAGCACCTCTCCCTTATTTCTCACACTCACTGACTTGTACTTTGTCACTACTCAAAGCCTTGTCTTGAGCATTGGGATGGCACAAGTAGCAAAGTTGATGATCATCAGCCGGGACCCTACTCATTATGCAAAAGGCACCTCTTCAGTGCTCAAGTAGCTAACAAAATGCTCAAGATCCATTGCAACTTTGTCCACCTGGGCATGTATTTGTAGGGAATAATTATTCACAACTGTGGATTTGTTAGACCTACAGAAATCTCATTGATCAGACATAGTTCCTAGTTCCTAGTGGACTTGACTTCAAAGATGTATCAAACTTGTACTTCGTGTTTTGTAATGCACCTTAACGGTAGTACAGCATGTGCTCCATTGAATTATGACATTTGCACTTCCCAGTGATAAGGGATATACATGACTAGATATATCTTCTAATGTATAACCTATGCACACCTATGATGTAATGATTAATCCTAGGAGCAACCAAATATGAGAACTTAACTGCCAGTTTTGTTCCCAGGTAGGAATATCAACAAATCATTTTCTTTAAATCATTCTACTTTAGAGTGGGATGAGGTGAAATTTTAGCCTACCAAGACGTTTAGTGAGAAGATAATAATAATAAACACAAATAATTAAAAAAAGAAAAAAAATCACTGGAAGATCATAACCCAGAAGCTAGTACTCCAGAAGAATTTCCAGAGGACCCCAAGCTTGTGGAAATCTGCAAGTAAAAAGAATGCTAACGTGTTGTCAAGGAAATCTGTAATAAAAAAGAATGTCACGCTATGCTTTAGTCTCAGGCCTCTCCAAGAAAACGTATATGTTATGTCTCCAATGCATGAGGATCACCTATCTTCCATTAGTATTTTGAGTTTGTACTTGGAACATATGATCAAACTGTCCCTATTAGCAAACTGTCCCAGTTATCAAACTCTCTGTTAGCAAACTGTCCCTGTGCCTTCTTATCTGGTGAGCCAAACTCCTTTTGTTTCCATGTATCACAATTTGGGTAGAGAGTGCCACCTTTCATGCTTCCTCTCCTTGGGACTTTTTATTGATGATGTTATTGAGGTGTAGAGGGATTTCCCCCCCACTTGATACATACTCAGAGAGTTCCTTTGTCTTTTGAAACTGCTTGCTTAGCCATTTGATTGACTTGGGAGTTGAATCTTTTTCTAACCTGAAAATAGTGGACTTATTTAAATACATTGAGTAGCAGGACCATTTTATGATAGATGCATGCCAGGGCTTAAGAGGAAGGAGCTCTTTCCTGCTTCAGTGATCTTGTGATTGTGTTGGAGTCCTCAACTGAAATTGCTTGCTTAGCCATCTGATTGACTTGGGAGTTGAATCTTTTTCTAACCTGAAAATAGTGGACTTATTTAAATGCATTGAGTAGCAGGACCATTTTATGATAGATGCATGCCAGGGCTTAGGAGGAGGGAACTGCTTCAGTGATCTTGTGATTATGTTGGAGTCCTCAACAATAACTACATCCCTTTGCACAATGTCCTTCATGAACCTGACTCCTTGATACATTATTAGTGCTTCTGTTTGTTATTAGTTGCTTGTCCCTATCTCCAGGAAAAAATTAATTTCTAGGGACTTCTTCCACTCAGAAAAACACAACGTAAGGTCTTGATCTCCATTGAATCCATTCCCTCTAGTTCCATAGTGTTGGCATAAAAAATTTTAGCTACTGCTACTCTTTGGGTATCCTTACAATTCGTATACCATGGCTCAATGCAGTGATGATTCAGACTAGTTTATAATGTGATTTGAAGGACACCTTATCTTATTTGCAGTGAACATTGATTTAAACTAGTGCGTAATGAGATTTTATGTTTTTTACTAAACTCTGTCTTCAAATTTAGAAAAATTCGTTCCTTCCACTTATGCCACGACACCTCTATCTTGGCACAAAATCACACATATTTCAAGATCATTGGCTTCTTAGGTTGGTTTTATTGAATTCCAACTATGGAGGCATGCGTTCTTTTAGCATGAGGAAGAATGTAAGAATGAGATATGTTCTTTCAGCATGAGGAAGAATGTAAGAATGACATGGAAAGAAACTCTCCAAGAAAACGTATATGTTATGTCTCCCATGCATGAGGATAATGTGTCTTCCATATATTATTTTGAGTTTGTACTTGGAGCATATGATCAACAGGGTAGGTGAAAGAAGTGTTGAAAATATTGGTATTGGCAAACTATCGGCAAGGGTCCAGAAAACATCTTATTGGCAATATCGGCGAAAATATCAACAAAATATCGGCAAGCATAAAAAATAAATTTTTTTCATAATTTTAAACATAGCCGATATTTTGCCGATATTTTGGAAATATCGCGATATTTTCAACACAAAAAAATATCGCGATATTTTCTCAACGATATATCGTTTTGCCAAAAATATCGCAATATTTTCGAATCGCTGATATTATCAACAGTGGGTGAAAGAGCCTTTTATACAACGGGGTCAAAAGATAGAGCCTTTGCAAGGGATACAGGGAAGCAATGAATTATTGGTTTATGAGAGGAAGCCCATCCTTTGATAAGAAAACACATGTGATGTTTTCGTATGGAGTTTCTAGATAACTTGTGATAGATTTTTAGGTAACTCCCTTCTGCCAGCTCCATGTAGAGGACCTCTTTTCCTTATAGAGAGACTTATCCCAGACCAAATCCATCTCTTTTACCAAGCTTTCTATCCAAAGCTTGAGATGGTAGGATAGATTTTGTTTCCGCTTTCGATGGTAGGATAGATTTGTGGTATACATAAATCTAGCACTTGCTAGATTTCTCACTCTACAATGTTTCTATCCGCTCGAATTTGCGCTAAAAGGAAATCTAACACATGTTAGATTTTCTTTTACATTGCAACGTTGTTAATATAGCACAGATTAGACTTATTTAGTCCTACAATGTTGTTATGTTCTTGTGTTTGTGCTTGAAGGAAATATAACATGTGTTAGATTTCTTTCAAATTAAATTGTGCTTGAGTTTGTGTTGGAAGAAAATTTAACACAATCTAGAAGTCTTATTCTCTACAACGTTGTTGTCGGCAACGTGCTTGTATTTGTGGTAGACATAAATGTAGCACATGTTAGATTTCTTGCTCTACAATGTTGTTGTTGGCAACGTGCTTTCATTTGTGTTAGACATAAATCTAGCAGTTGCTATATTTCTCACTCTAGAATATTTCTATGTGCTTGAGTTTGCGCTAAAAGGAAATCTAACACATGTTAGATTTTCTTATACATTGCAATGTTGTTAATCTAGCAAACGTTAGACTTATTTAGTCCTAAAATGTTGTTATGTTCTTGCGTTTGTGCTAGAAGGAAATATAACATGTTTTATATTTCTTTCAAATTTAAATTTGCTTGTGTTTGTGTTGGAAGAAAATTCAACACAAGCGAGATTTCTTATACTCTACAAGGTTGTTGTTGGCAACATGTTTTTATTTGTGGTAGACATAAATTTAGCACTTGCTATATTTCTCACTCTACAATGTTTCTATGTGCTTGCATTTGTGCTAAAAGGAAATCTAACACATGTTGGATTTCCTTTTACATTGCAATGTTGTTAATCTAGCACACATTAGACTTATTTAGTCCTAATATGTTGTTATGTTCTTGTGTTTGTGCTAGAAGAAAATATAGCATGTGTTAGAATTCTTTCAAATTTAAATGTGCTTGTGTTTCTGTTGGAAGAAAATTTCACACAAGCTAGATTTCTTATACTCTGCAACGTTGTTGTTGGCAACATGCTTGTATTTGTGCTAGACAGAAATCTAGCACTTGCTAGATTTCTCACTCTACAATGTTTCTATGTGCTCCAATTTGTGCTAAAAGGAAATCTAACACATGTTAGATTTTATTTTACATTGCAATGTTGTTAATCTAGCACACATTATAGACTTATGTAGTCCTACAATGTTTTTATGTTCTTGTGTTTGTGCTAGAAGGAAATATAGCATGTGTTAGATTTCTTTCAAATTTAAATGTCCTTGTGTTTGTGTTGGAAGAACATTTAACACAAGCTAGATTTCTTATACTCTACAATGTTGTTGTCAGCAATGTGCTTTTATTTGTGGTAGACATAAATCTAGCACTTGCTAGATTTATCACTCTACAATGTTTCTATGTGCTCAAGTTTGCGCTAAAAGAAAATCTAACACATGTTAGATTTTATTTTAAATTGCAATGTTGTTAATCTAGCACACAATAAACTTGTTTAGTCTTACAATGTTGTTATGTTCTTGTGTTTGCGTTTAAAGGAAACTCTACAATGTTTCTATGTGCTCAAGTTTGCGCTAAAAGAAAATCTAACACATGTTAGATTTTATTTTAAATTGCAATGTTGTTAATCTAGCACACAATAAACTTGTTTAGTCTTACAATGTTGTTATGTTCTTGTGTTTGCGTTTAAAGGAAATATAACATGTGTTAAATTTCTTTCAAATTAAAATGTGTTTGTGTTTGTGTTGGAAGAAAATTTAACACAATCTAGAATTCTTATACTCTACCATGTTGTTGTTGGCAACGTGCTTGTATTTGTGGTAGACATAAATCTAGCACTTGATAGACTTCTCACTCTACAATGTTTCTATGTGCTCGAGTTTGCACTAAAATGAAATCTAACACATGTTAGATTTTATTTTACATTGCAATGTTGTTAATGCTAACATGTTTTTGTTTAGGCTAAAAGAAATCTAGCTTGTGCTAATTTTTTTTTGTCGTGTAGTGTTGTCATTGGAGATATTTATATGTTTGTTATAAGTAAATGTAATTTTGAGTAAATTTTTCTCACCCTACAATGTTGTTATGTGATTAATTTCGCATTAGAAGGACTTATAGTATGAATTATATTTCTTTCACCTTGTAACGTTGCTATTTGCAACGTTCTTGTATTTTTTATAGGAGGAAATCTTTGTACACTATCCCATTCTTAGACCACATATTCCATATGAAGGGCCTTCTAATCGTTTCAAGGTTTAAATTTTTTTATATTGTAACAATAGTCTACGTAGGCATGGACTAAAACTTCATAGTCTCTAAAAGGCAAGGTCAAATGTCCCAAGAAATATTATTATTCCAATGACTTTATTGACATTGTGTTTATGTTTTTGCTTTACAATACAATGTTGTTGTTGGCAATCTTCTTGTATGCGATAGAATATAGTCTAGCATGGGTTTCATTTCCTTTCCTTGCAATATTTTAATGACAATATGTTTGTGGTTTGTGGTATAAAGAAATCTAGCTT
Organism: Pinus tabuliformis; assembly: GCA_031772625.1. Lineage (NCBI taxonomy): Eukaryota > Viridiplantae > Streptophyta > Pinopsida > Pinales > Pinaceae > Pinus > Pinus tabuliformis. The sequence goes on from CM062805.1 coordinate 359,313,158, forward strand.
GTGCTATATTTATTTCTTTTTGCAATGTTTTTCTTTGAAATATGAATGTGTTCGTGCTAAAAATAATTCTAGCACATGCTAGATTTCTTTCACCTTACAATGTTTTTTTTGACAATATCCATGCGTTTGTAATAGAAATAAATCTAGGATGCAAATGCAATATGCTTTTGTTCGTGTTAGAAGTAATTATATCACATTCTAAATTTATTTCACCTTGCAAAGTTGGTATGTGTTTGTCTTTGTGCTAGACAAAGATCTAGAAGAAAATATAATGATTGCCATAGTTAATGTTCTTTCATTGTGTTTTGCTATTATTTCATCTAAAGCAAACTAAGAATATACATGACTATAAGAGATAAATTTTGTGTATATATGTTGTTATTTTGGTCTATACAATTTTTTTTTGTTTATTCACAATGTAATGTCTTTTGGAAATGTTCTTATGCTTGTGCTGGAAGGAAACCTAGTAGATATTTGCTTTCCTATATTCACGATTAAAATAATATAAAAAATTATTTCAAGGTGCCCTTTTTATAACCTTTATTAGCTATTATTGTGAGTTATACAATTGTTATTGTTCTTGTTCATTTTGTTACACATAATTATGCGAATAGTTGTAGTATTTATAAATTCATATTTTCTTCAATAATTCGAAATTGTGATAACAATTTTTTTACTTTATTTTCAGATACCATGGACTATGAAGCTAGTGAGAATTCAAAGGAAGCATCCAAGGAAAAAGGAAGTTCAAGAAACACGACACCAAATTCTTTAATTGGTATGACAATTTTAATTTATACTTTGTTAAAATTGTTAGACATTGTGTTAATAACTGGTTGTTGATTAATAAAACCCATGGAAATAGCCTTAGGATTGGGGTTTTAATGGGGACAACCCATACTAACATGGGTATTTTTTTCCAAGAAATTTTAAATATGTGATAACTTTTGGTGTCATATACTAAACTTGCATAACATATGTACTCATTTATTATTGTGCGTGTAAATGAAAATCATGTATTATAAGGTTGTTTAATACTATTTGTTGTTTCATGTCTTCCATTAAATTTTTCTTTCTAGAAACCGTGGAAACTGGTGGGCTTGAAATTCGAAGTAAAGTAGCGAAGACAAAAAGAAAAACAAGTGACCTACAAATGATGCCCCCTTCAACTGGTATGGTGGTTTTATATTTTTGTACTCTTTTTGAAATGGTTGGATTATGTGGTTTCTTTTCTTATCAGTTTTACCTAGGTGATAACTTTTGGTGTCATATAGTAAACTTGCATAGCATATGTACTCGTTTATTATTTTGCATGTAAATGGAAATCATATATTATAAGGTTGTTTAATAATATTTAGTATTTCATGTATTCCATATTTTTTTTTTTAGAAACTGCGGAATCTGGTGTGCCTGAAATTCAAAGTAAAGTAGTGAAGAAAAGACAAAAAAAAAGTGATGTACAAACATTGCCTCCTTCAACTGGTATGGTGGTTTTATATTTTATGTACACTATCTTGGAAATGGTTAGATTAGGTGGTTTTTCAGTATTTATAAGAGCATTATGTGACAATATTTGAAATTGTATTTTCATTTTGATTAATGCAAATATTTTTTTTGCTATTATTTGCAGAATTGGTTGGCCCAAAAGCAAATAAAATGTTACAACAATCACTTAAGAAAAAGAAAAGTTATTCAACTCAAAAGGCAATATCAATAACACCTTCAACTTCTACTTTTGAAATGATTAAAAAATACAATACAAATAATAAATATGAATTCGTGCAAGATTGGTACATCCAAATAGAAACTCCCATGAATATGTTTCCTGATATGTACCTATTTGGATCAATAGATGGAAATGAACCAGAGATATTAGGAATAATAATTAATTGCTATGCTTGCAATGAAAATGACATTGACTTTCAAGTGGAAATGATTAAAGAAAATGAGGTGAAATTAATTTCATGTCAAGTGGAGTATACAAATTTTAGACCAGATTTGATTGAAGCTTCAAGTACTGATTCAACAAATACGATAAAAAATTCAATGTTCAAGTTGGATAGCTTTGAGAGCTTCTCTAAATCTGGACTAAATAGTTGTGCAGATCTTTTAAAACACATCACCACTGTTCTGAGATATCGTTATGTAAGAAGTAAAAAAACATCATCTGTACTTCTTCATTTACAACAAAAGGGTAAATTTTTTGATAAAATACCAGATGATAAAATTGATTCTCAATTACTTGCTTTGAGAAGAGTATATTTATCAGATTTGGAGGAGAATATAAAAGAAAGTGATTTCAACCCCACTACAGAATTTCAAAAAACTAGGAAAGTTGAGTTTGAGACAACTAACCTTGCAAACCAATGTGATGAGATTCATGAAGCTTTCAAGCATTGCTATCTATTTTCAAACTCCTTTAATAGAAAAGTGCCTGTTGAAAGATGTAAAGAAGCTCCTAAGGTGTTCAAATTAAGATCACGAGATGATTTGAATGTTCAAGTATTAGTGAAATCATTCCTAGAAAAATTTCAAACCTCATTACCTAATGCTCTTCTAATTCCATTTGACATCAATGAGCCTGATCCTTTGGTCAACTCTATCAAAATTATAAATGAGACAGATCTAAATTCTAAGAATATCAATTTTTGGATAGTTGATGGTCAACATACCATTCAAGCAGCGAAAGAAATTTTAACAAATCCTAAATATAATGTATCAACAGAAGCGAAAAAAAATTATAAAAAACGTAATGCTCGATTCTTGCATCCATCAGTTGAACCCACTGAGGTGATCCACATTTGTTGTCAATTAAATTCTGCAAATAAGGTATTTTATAAAACTCCATTTATTGATTGTGTGCGCTCGGCAAGGCATTTCTTAATTGCCAATGACAAATTAAAGAAAAGGAGGAACGGATGCTCTAAGACGGCTGAAGACAAGGTATGTAATTTTAATTATTTTTACATTTAAATTTTATTATTGATCTAATTTTATTGTAGATAAATTACTAAAGCCGATAATATAAGTCATATTTTCTGATATTTATGATGATTTCACATTAGATTATAACACCTTATTTAGTTTCATTTTTACATTGGATTCTTATTAGTTTATATTTATTATTTTATCAGGTTGATGATGAAATGTTGTGCTCATTCTTCGATTGTCCAATTACAAATTTTTCTGATAAAAAAATTCTCTTATATCTTGATGAACCTATTTGGGATAAATGGGACACTGTTTTTAACTGTTACCAACTAGGCACATTAAAGTGTTCTCCAAGCCAGCCTGATTTTGAGAACTACAAGAAAAATGGCCCACACAGTTTGACAGCAGCTACTTTTCAGCCCCTTCAGGGATTAACCATGGAAGAAATTGCTTCAGTAGCAGATAAGCTATTGGATGGAACCATTTGGTTTTCTATTCCAATTAATCATCCAACAAATGCCATAAAAATAAAATATTATTGTTCTAAATTGAAAACCAACAGAACAATATTGGATGCAATGGTTACATATTGTCAAAGTCATGATCAGAACTTGAATGAGATGACTCTTACCACATTCAACATTCTTGAGCATTATGAAATTAATGATATCATATTCACCAATTTTTGCAACACGGTGGAGGGGTCTACTTATGTCAAAGGAACACGTAATACAAAGATAGAGTCCCTTTCTCAGCAAGCATGTGGAGTCCTTGACAGAATGATAAATGGATCAACAAGTGTTCAACAGGTTGATAACAATTTTGAATTTGGTTGTCATTTTGGAGGCCCTGATCTTTTGTCAACACTTTTGCACTCTTTTCCATGTTAGTTGCAACCATTTTTACACACTGACCTTGTTGTTTTCGACACACTAGCTTTGAAAAAAGAAAAATTCAACAAGGGGTATTACATTGAATTTTTTCGATTTCTTATCGAAAAAAATAAGCTGAATGACTTTACTACAGTTCTCTTAGTAGAACTTTGGTTTTGTAATGATATACGCTAGTCTTTGGAAATTTCGATAAAGAAATCCAAGTTCAATTATAAAATTACTAGTGGCATTTATGAATATAATTGCCAAAACAATTATAGTTATGATATAGTTCTTATTATACATTTCTATACTTCAGAATTAAAAATTTTGGAGGCTATAAAATACTCTCACAAATTTGAAGACACATTTGATGAAAATGAGAGAGATTATGATTTTTGGATGGATTTAGTGGAAAAGCACCAACAATGTAGTGATGCAAAAGTGGTTATTTCTCTTTATGCGGGGAAAATTTTTATCAAGGCCTGTTGTACATATGGAAGAAGAATTTCATGCGTTGTGCAAACAGAGTCACAAAGGACAATCATGTTAAATCATTACAAATCTTTTCAACTATCAAATCCAGTGCCCATTAACTTCTTGGAGAATTCAGGTACTACAATTCATTTCTTTATTTTCTTATAATACATTGGATACTATTTTTTTCGTATTTCTTAATTGTAAAAGTGTTTACTAAAATGACTAATGATGGAGATTCTAAAACAGAGAATGATGAAAGTGGGAAGAAACAAATTAATCAACATAGTGCTTATATTGTTGGAAAAAGTATGGAGATGGAAATAGGAGGAGAAGGAGGAGAGGAAGAAGTTATCAACACAGGTACATAATTTGTTTAGTTTTTTCTCTTGATAATTTTTCAATTTATTTAATTTCCATATTCATAATATTTTTGGATGACTATTATAGGGAATTATGAGATGAATGAAATTAATCAAGACAATGACCATGGAACGATGGAGATAGAAATGGGTATTAATCATTCTATCTCTATCTTTTTTTATTTTATTATTATTCTATTTTATTTTTTTTTGAGATTCATATCCATTTCATATGTTGATTATAGTTGGAAATAAAGAGAATGAATATAATGACCAAGGTATTGTCCCAAAAAACTACAACCAAGAACCAAATATAACATCAGGTACTTATAATTTGTCCACTTGTTTTCCTTGTTATTTAATGATTCTATTCATTTTAACAATTCAAAATATGTTTAATATGTTTAATATGTTTAATGTTTAATGTTGTATTTGATTGAAGGTTTAATATGTTTACTCCAGGTCCTGTCCAGATGATAAAAGAACTTATTGTTTCATCTATAAATATTGAAAAAACCACTCAAGGTAAGTGTATTGTTTCAACAATTTTTTTAGTAATTTTTGTAACATGAATAAAATGGTTTGACTATATTATTTTCCATTGTGTTGCAGCCAAAATAACTGAAAAGAAACTAGTTATTTTTGAACTAAAGGACATTTTTTATCATAGCATTGATGATGAAGCAACAAACAAAGGGCATATTGAGAAAATGGGAGCTGATGCTGATTACACAATAGAGAAAAAACTATTTTGGATTCATCCACATGCAAAATCATTTTTTGAAATGTGTTTCAAAAATGAATCTCTTGACATTGCAATTTGGACGACATCTTTGAAACAAAGCACAACAAGATTTCTAAAAAAGTTGGTTTCAGAAACATTACAAGATAAATTTCTGTTTAAGTGGACTGCTTCAGACTGTAAGTCACAAAAGGGACATAAGGTCATTGACAATTCAACGAAAGTTATACACACTAAATCATTGAAAAAAGTGTGGGAAATGCATACCCAATATGATGCAACCAATACTATTATAGTTGATTGTTTAATTGAGAGAGTGAAAGAGAATCCAAAAGAAAATGTGATTCTTGCCCCTCCATTCATTGGAGCAAATCAAGGGGATAATTGGTTGATCCATGAGCTATGGAGAATATTGCATAAACTCAACAAGGCTACGGATGTGCGAGCTATTTTGAAGGATGTCCAATTATATTTAGAAGTACCTTAAGATTACATATGTCTATATCATGATGTTATATGTATGACATCATGATTGATTACTTTTATTTCACAACACTAATAAAAGAATTGTTGATTTGGTTTGTCATTTTTAAAAATCAAATATTTTTATTTTATTTATTTTTGGTGAGATGAATGGTCATTTAATGTTTTCATATCAAAATTTCCCAGTCTATATTTTTTGTTTTACAATGGATTACATTGTATGTAAAATTAATAGGTAATTGTTCTATTTGTTTTAATTAGATCATTACAATTATTTGCTTTAAATGCGGTTTAAGTTATTGTTATACCTCTTAGAAATTAGTAATTTGAAGGATGACCCATTGCATTCTTATAACCCTATTTATTCCATATAATTTGAAAAATTATATTAAGTTGTATGTAACACCAACAATAAACATACAATTTGCACTAAAAGAAGCACAAAAAAAAACTAAGGTAGAAACTCTATAAATTAATATATAATTAATCAGGTTTGAAATTTAAAAATTGTGTTATATTGTATGTGAAAATTAATAAAAAATTAGTTTGTTTAGTTGCGCTAGACCATTATAATTATATTTTTCAATTGCAATTATATAAATCATTATAAGTATTAAAATTAATGATCTAAATGGTGGGTCAATGCTTTCTTATAATACTTTTGTTCCATACAAATTAAATAAAGGTATTAGGTTGTATGTATAAAGTAAACATATTATTTGTTTGTTCATTTTAATGGAGCAATTGTATTTGTATTTTGTGATACTTTGAACTCATTGTAAAATTGCCTTTGCATACAAATGGAAACTGTTCATAATAAATATTAACATCATTTTTAAAATGATAGGTTTTTATGTCCTTAAGCAATGAAGTGTTGAAGTGGAGATATGTTAATATCATACATGTGGTTGCAGTGCAAATGCAGATGGGAATTACTACAAGTCAAAAGATGTTGTTGATATTCGAAATGGAAGGAGTATTCTTCCAATCATACACCAAAGATGAACAAGATTTTCATATTCAAAGAGAACCAGACTGGCAGTTTGGTGATAGGTCATATTTTTTAAGGCCTTTTTATTCAAAAGTATTAAAATATTGCTTAAGAAATTATGATGTCGCAATATGGAAATTAAATGTCACTGACAAGTACATCCGAAAAGTACTTGAAAAATCAAATATTGATATAGAGGACTTTAAATTTGCATGGGACAGATCTCATTGTCATTTGCAAACAAAATCGGAAGCAGGGAGAACAAGACAATTTTATGAGAAAAATTTGATTGATGTGTGGTGCCAATATGGAGATAATTATGAAGAATCAAATGTATTGCTAATAGATACAGAAAAGCATACTTCTCAATTCATGGGATATCGATCAAACCACATCTTGATAAAATCATATACAGGAAAAGAGCAAGATACGTGGCTTATGCAAGTTTTATTCCCCTTTCTTAAGACACTTCATCGTATCAAACAAAAACATGAGTACATTCGAATGTTCAATAGAACATGTACTTCATTGTAGTTCATGGAGATAATTTCTTTTATAAATTTGTTGAAAAGTACATTCCAAATTTTCAATACATTTTGGACATAGTTTTTGTTGAATCAATTTGTATGATTTTATATTTTTTGAAATAGATGGAAATTGCCAATTATATTAATATGTTTATTTCTTATTATTTATAAATGTTTTTGCAATGACTGCTGTATCGATTTTTTTCTAAGATGTGTGTGTGCGCGTGTGTTCTTAAATGAATTGTTTTCCATTCAAATTATCTTATATGAACCATCTTATAATGATTTTTTTGATGACTTATGTTTAATTATATGTATCAATAATCATATATAAATGTGAAATATAAGTTTTCAAATAGAACTCCTTGCAAGAAAAGGTGCTATTCTTACTAAAGAAATTATAACAATTTACTTGATAAATGTTATGTGCATTATTCACTATTCACAATGCATTATTCACTATTAAAGTTAATGAGAAATGTGCCATAGGTAAATGATTTGATCTTTTTGAATCATAAGATATGTGATTTCTCAATTGATAGTTTTCATAAATTTATATGCTTAAATCAATTAATGGTTGTAACTGCAATCATATCATATTGAAAATCAATAAGGCACAAAGTTAGTTATTCATTGTTTACATATAAAATGCACTAATATGAGTGCATAAATGTGATGTGCAATTCTTTAGATAAAATTATATTGTAAATAATTTTGCATTTCTTAAAAAAACATATATATGAGGATAACGATTGATAAGTGGATTATCAAGGTTTGATTAGATACTATCATGGATCTCATCTCATTTAATTAAATTAATCCAAAGGACATTTTTTATCATAGCATTGATGATGAAGCAACAAACAAAGGGCATATTGAGAAAATGGGAGTTGATGCTGATTACACAATAGAGAAAAAACTATTTTGGATTCATCCACATGCAAAATCATTTTTTGAAATGTGTTTCAAAAATGAATCTCTTGACATTGCAATTTGGACGACAGCTTTGAAACAAAGCACAACAAGGTTTCTAAAAAAGTTGGTTTCAAAAAGATTACAAGATAAATTTCTGTTTAAGTGGACTGCTTCAGACTGTAAGCCACAAAAGGGACATAAGGTCATTGACAATTCAACGAAATTTATACACACTAAATCATTGAAAAAAGTGTGGGACATGCATACCCAATATGATGCAACCACTACTATTATAGTTGATTGTTTAATTGAGAGAGTGAAAGAGAATCCAAAAGAAAATGTGATTCTTGCCCCTCCATTCATTGGAGCAAATCAAGGGGATAATTGGTTGATCCATGAGCTATGGAGAATATTGCATAAACTCAACAAGGCCATGGATGTGCGAGCTATTTTGAAGGATGTCCAATTATATTTAGAAGTACCTTAAGATTACATATGTCTATATCATGATGTTATATGTATGACATCATGATTGATTACTTTTATTTCACAACACTAATAAAAGAAGTGTTGATTTGGTTTGTCACTTCTAAAAATCAAATATTTTTATTTTATTTATTTTTGGTGAGATGAATGGTCATTTAATGTTTTCATATCAAAATTTCCCAGTCTATATTTTTTGTTTTACAATGGATTACATTGTATGTAAAATTAATAGGTAATTGTTCTATTTGTTTTAATTAGATCATTACAATTATTTGCTTTAAATGCGGTTTAATTTATTGTTATACCTCTTAGAAATTAGTAATTTGAAGGATGACCCATTGCATTCTTATAACCCTATTTATTCCATATAAGTTGAAAAATTATATTAAGTTGTATGTAACACCAACAATAAACATACAATTTGCACTAAAAGAAGCACAAAAAAAAAACTAAGGTAGAAACTCTATAAATTAACATATAATTAATCAGGTTTAAAATTTAAAAATTGTGTTATATTGTATGTGAAAATTAAAAAAAAAAAATAGTTTGTTTAGTTGCGCTAGACCATTATAATTATATTTTTCAATTGCAATTATATAAATCATTATAAATCTTAAAATTAATGATCTAAATAGTGGGTCAATGCTTTCTTATAATACTTTTGTTCCATACAAATTAAATAAAGGTATTGGGTTGTATGTATAAAGTAAACATATTATTTGTTTGTTCGTTTTAATAGAGAAATTGTATTTGTATTTTGTGATACTTTGAACTCATTGTAAAATTGCCTTTGCATACAAATGGAAACTGTTCATAATAAATATTAACATCATTTTTAAAATGATAGGTTTTTATGTCCTTAAGCAATGAAGTGTTGACGTGGAGATATGTTAATATCATACATGTGGTTGCAGTGCAAATGCAGATGGGAATTACTACAAGTCAAAAGATGTTGTTGATATTTGAAATGGAAGGAGTATTCTTCCAATCATACACCAAAGATGAACAAGATTTTCATATTCAAAGAGAACCAGATTGGTAGTTTGGTGATAGGTCCTATTTTTTAAGGCCTTTTTATTCAAAAGTATTAAAATATTGCTTAAGAAATTATGATGCTGCAATATGGACATTAAATGTCACTGACAAGTACATCCGAAAAGTACTTGAAAAATCAAATATTGATATAGAGGACTTTAAATTTGCATGGGACAGATCTCATTGTCATTTGCAAACAAAATTGGAAGCAGGGAGAACAAGACAATTTTATGAGAAAAAGTTGATTGATGTGTGGTGCCAATATGGAGATAATTATGGAGAATCAAATGTATTGCTAATAGATAAAGAAAAGCATACTTCTCAATTCATGGGATATCGATCAAACCACATCTTGATAAAATCGTATACAGGAAAAGAGAAAGATACGTGGCTTATGCAAGTTTTATTCCCCTTTCTTAAGACACTTCATCGTATCAAACAAAAACATGAGTACATTCGAATGTTCAATAGAACATGTACTTCATTGTAGTTCATGGAGATAATTTCTTTTATAAATTTGTTGAAAAGTACATTCCAAATTTTCAATACATTTTGGACATAGTTTTTGTTGAATCAATTTGTATGATTTTATATTTTTTGAAATAGATGGAAATTGCCAATTATATTAATATGTTTATTTCTTATTATTTATAAATGTTTTTGCAATGATTGCTGTATCGATTTTTTTCTAAGATGTGTGTGTGCGTGCGCGTGTTCTTAAATGAATTGTTTGCCATTCAAATTATCTTATATGAACCATCTTATAATGATTTTTTTGATGACTTATGTTTAATTATATGTATCAATAATCATATATAAATGTGAAATATAAGTTTTCAAATAGAACTCCTTGCAAACAAAGGTGCTATTCTTACTAAAGAAATTATAACAATTTACTTGATAAATTTTATGTGCATTATTCACCATTCACAATGCATTATTCACTATTAAGGTTAACGAGAAATGTGCCATAGGTAAATGATTTGATCTTTTTGAATCATAAGATATGTGATTTCTCAATTGATAGTTTTCATAAATTTATATGCTTAAATCAATTAATGGTTGTAACTGCAATCATATCATATTGAAAATCAATAAGGCACAAAGTTAGTTATTCATTGTTTACATATAAAATGCACTAATATGAGTGCATAAATGTGATGTGTAATTCTTTAGATAGAATTATATTGTAAATAATTTTGCATTTCTTAAAAAAACATATATATGAGGATAACGATTGATAAGTGGCTTATCAAGGTTTGATTAGATACTATCATGGATTAATTTAATTAAATGAGATGAGATGAGATGACTAACAAAGGGGCCGTAGGAAATTGAGCACAAGAACATTTTACTAAGGTTTTAATAGACTAGTTTCAATGCAATGCAAGGGACACCTCATCTCAATAGTTTTAATGACTAATTAAATTTCTATTTAAATATCATGTGGTTTAATATGAATGTACAAATGTGAAATTGTTATTTCTATAATAAAAACCATGTAAAGAAAATGAATTTTCTAATAAAACATGGATTAATGAATTCACCATGAGCATTAAGTAGACTATTTAAGCTCATTCAACAGATGGGCCATAAATGGATGCCTTTAAACTTTTTACACCATATGACATGCTTTCACCATCAATATTAACATTTTGTAAATTTCAAATCTTAAATAAACTATTTGTACTTAAAATAATCTCATAGAATCCAACAAGACTCGGAAATTATTTATTGAATTTTATTTAGTTATATGTATTCATACAAGTTTAAAAATGTAATTTATTTTTGAAATAAATCTATTAATGCAAGTAAAGATATATCTTATACAAAACTATTTAAGATTAATTGATAATTAGCTTTAAGTGGTTTATTCATGCTACATGAAAAATCCAATGTCATAGATGAATGCCTTTTAATACACATTTAATCTTCAAAATCAATATCTTAATGATAATTTAGAAGTATTTACATTAAGTATTTAATAATTAAAGAACACGGGGACTTATATAAATTTCAACTAAAATACATGAGTTACGTTTCACATTTATTTCTTCGCCATTAAAAATGCTTATCATTTTCTCTTCTTAGTGAAAGTAATGGTCAATCATGCCGGTTTTCCATACTATTGGTTGACACTAAATTTACATTGAGACTATTATTGGTTTTGACAATGTTTACAAGGAGAGATCAATATCCACACGACCATCAATTGTGCTAATATTTGAAAACCCCTGCCTCCACTACTTACAAGAATTCACCACTAAAGTTTCTTGTTTACTTCATTTTGTGACACTGTCAATCATAATGGAATGACCTGAATACCAATTTAAGAACTCTCATTTGATGTACTTGGATTTGAGTGGAGATAGACCAATGGTGCCTAACCTTCTTGAAATACGTAGATCAACAATGTATAACCTTTATAGTATATGCCTGCATTCTATGAAGATGAATGATGACCCCCTCATTAGTGCTTCATAAATGCACAAAGGGGCCATAGGAAATTGAGCACAAGAACATTTTACTAAGGTTTTAATAGACTAGTTTCAATGCAATGCAAGGGACACCTATCCTTGTCATTTACAGGAAGATCCTCACATCACCATCATTCAATCAACAAATCCCTTGTAGGTTGGGGGAAACGAGGTTAGAGTTGCGAGACATAAAATTTAAACATCGATAAATCTAGCATGTTATCCATAACTATAATATCTTGATTGGATGTTTGACATACGAATATGATTTAACTTAAATCAATTTCTTCTAAGAGTTTGATTTCTCACTCCTATTGTGTATTGATACTATTATACATAACAACCCCATGTTTGACCTATTCATGATCTCTAATTGGTTAGAAATTACTTGCAAATTATTTTAATGTTGAATCAATTTAATATGGAAATTTACAAAAAAAATGAATGTTGTTGGAGGCCTTGTAATAGAATACTTCCAAATTTAATGAAATATGTGTTAAATGTTAGTGGCTCCTATATGGGTCAGGTTGTTTGGACTCCCAATTGAGTTCTCGGATCCAGAGATTCTGGAGGGTATCGAAAACTCAATCGGGACTTTTTTCAAAGTGGCTGAGACAACCAGGAGGGGAAGATATAGGCCATATGCCAAGATCTGCGTGTAGACGTATATTACAAAACCGAACCCAGACTATATTGAAGTGGAATACCACGATGAGCTGTGGCAACAACCTGTGGACTATGAGCATATTCCTTTCCACTGTAGAAGATGCCATGAATATGGTCATCTCTTCAAATCATGCCCTCTGAATGCAACTAGAGCATCAGTAGATCTTGAGAAGGAGAAAGAAGTGAGGAAGGCGGAAGCAACAAGTAGGGAGGACGATGAAGGCTTCATAGAAGTGCCAGAATGGAGAAAACCTCCAAAAGGACAGACTAATCGGAAACCACCTTCCATGGAATTAACTCCGGAAAATTAGAACAAGTTCGGGGTATTACAAGAAGAGGAAATGGAAGGGGAAGGGGGAAATAGTGACAAAGAACCAACAGAACCTATAAAGGTAGACAAAGGGAAAAATAAAATGCAAACAAGTCTGGAAATTGAGAAGAAAGGGGAGAGAACAGAAAATCCTCAAGGCCAGACCCAAATGGAGATAGATCCCCAGAAGGACAAAGGAAATGAAGAGGAACAAGTTATTTAGAGACTTCTACAAGAGTGGAGGCATCTGGATGAAAGATTCATTCCAGAAGATCAAAAGCAATTATACAAAGACATGTTCCAAAGATATAAGGAGAAAAGAGGGGCAGTCATAATAAATCAACCCAAATAGTTAGGATGGTAAGGAGGACAAAGCATAGATATGGGTAATGCGGGGAAGGGTGGAAGAAAACAAGGAAGAAGACCCATGAGCGAGACCATCCAAATGGTTGGAGAAATGCTAGTAATCTTAGGAAGAGTTGTACCTCTGTCAGAGGTATTCCAACAACCCCTCAAACTATTAAAATGATAATTACAACATGGAATATTAGAGGGGTGAATAGTTAGGGGAAACAGAGATATATGAAAGAGATACTGAAGAAGGACAAGCCCAATATAATGAGCATCCAAGAAACAAAAATTAGTGAATAGAAATTGAAAGATATGATGAGAAAATTTAAGCCACATTATGAAGTGATAAGTCAGGAAGCCATAGGCAGTGCAAGGGACCTGGCAATTCTTTGGAACCCAAAGGATATTCAATTTGAAAATTGGGTAAGTATACATCGAATGCTTTTGGGTAAATTCAGGCATATTGGATCACAGGAATGGATCCTTCTCACCAAAGTATATGGTCCACATATACTAGGAGAGCGCAGGATCTTCCTCTAGAACTTGGGAAAAATCCAAAGCCTCTACCTAAAATTGCCATGGATTGTAGGAGGAGACTTCAAAATGATCACATCCCTAAAGGAAAAAAGATGAGGCCTCAAAAGATCAGATTCGGATATGGAAGCCTTCGGAGATATGATTATGGAAGAACGACTGGTCGATATACCAAAGATAAATGGGATTCACACATGGAACAAAAGAAGAGGAGGCACTCACCAAATTGCCTCGAGGCTAAATAGATTACTGATATCAGAACATATAATAAACTGGGATATCCTCATTTAAGCAATGATTCTCCCGTGAATGGGTTCTGACTACTGGCTGATAAAACTGGAAATTACATCAAAGCAAGCCCTAAAAAACGTTCATTCAGGTTTGAGGCCTTCTGGCTCAAAGACCAGAAGTTCATGATGAAAGTGGAATAATGGTGGAAACAAAGCCAACAAAGGGGAAGAATTAGAATGCAGACCTTCTAATTAAAATTAAAAGAACTAAAATAAAAAATAAAAAAATGGAACAAGGAAGAATTTGGGAACATCTTCAAGGATCAACAGCTCCTCAACTAGAAAATGTGGAAATTTCAGCAAGAAATTATAATAGTAGGTAGAAGTGAGGAACTTGCTAGAGAGGAAGGGGTTTTGATAAGACAAATTGAAGAAATAAGGAAACAGGAGGAGATTCCTTGGAAACAAAAATCTAGAGTGAATTCGTTAAGAGAGGGGGAGAGGAAAACAAAGTTCTTCCATCAAGCTATGATTCAACAGAGACAGAGAAACATAATCTTCTCCATAAAAAACGAAGAAGGACTTCACTTAACCCAGCATGAGGAAATGGAACAAACTCTGGCAAGTCACTTCAAAGAACTCCTTATGGAACCCCAAGAGGATAGAAGAGAAGCTACCAGGAGGATCTGTAATGAGATACCAAGTATGATCACTAGAGACCAAAACCTAGCTCTTATGAAAGCAGCAACTTTGGAGGAAGTGGAAGAGATCAGGAAAGGAATGAAGAAGAATAAATCTCCTGGACCAGATGGCCTCACAGCGAAATTCTACTAAGCGGGATGGAATTTCTTAGGGCATCACATCCTGGAAGTGGTGTAAGAATCTTGAAGAAACCAGAAGGTATGTCCAGGCCTTAACTCGACTCTCCTATCTCTTATCCCTAAAACTGCTAAGCTTGAAATCCCCCAAGGTTTTAGACCCATTGATCTTTGTAATGTCATATATAAAATTATTGTAACTCTTATGGCTAAAAGACTTAAGCCAATCCCTTCTAGCATTATTTCTTCGGAACAAACTGGTTTTGTGGAAGGTCGTCAAATTTTGGATAGCTTGGTTGCATCACAAGAAGTAGTGCACTCTTTGAAATCCAAAAAAGAAGTTGGAATGATGATCGAACTAGATCTCTCTAAGGCTTATGATTTTTTGAATTGGGCTTACCTTAAATTGGTTCTAGCAGCCTTCGATTTCTACAATATATGGATAAATTAGGTTTCCGATATGATCTCCACACTGAATTTCTCCATTCTTCTGAATGGGTTGCCAACCCCAACCTTCAATGCCTCTAGAGGACTGAGGCAAGGGGACCCTCTATCCCCCTTCTTGTTCATCATTGCGGTGGAAGGACTCAGATGATATATCAAAAAGGAATTGAGGGAAAGGAAAATCAAGGGGCTTCGGATATGGGTTAATACCCTGCCAATCACACACCAACAATTTTTGGATGATATCATGTTGTTTTGCACAATTTTTCTCAGAGAAGTAAAAAAGAACAAAAGGGATACTAGACCTCTTCATGGAAGCATTTGGTACTTAAATCAACAAAGAGAAATCATGCACATTCTTCTTCAATACAACTGGAAATGTCAAAATTTATTTGACAATATTATTGGGTTTCCATTTGGGGGACTTACCCAAAAAATATCTTGGCACCCTGTTAGCCCTAAATCCTCTAAAGATGGTGAATTGGTAACAAACAATTGAGAAACTCACTAACATATTGCCTAACTGGTCATTCAGAACCCTGAATATAGCAGGAAGAGTAGTACTGGTCAAAGCGGTCTTATAAGAGATTCCAATATACCAGCTCTTGGCAATGATGGCCCCCAAAGGCACATGTGCCAAAATGGTGGAGATCTTCAAAAATTTCCTCTGGGAAAGACCAAAGCAACAAAAGAAATGGGCTTTGATATCTTGGAAGGGCCTAATTAAGAGTAAAGAGGAAGGAGGATTGGGAATGAGAGATCCATACACTTTGAACCAAGTAATGGGAGCTAAGCTCTGGTGGAGATGGATGAGGGGAGGTGGAGACCTATGGAAAAGAATATGGACGAAAAAATATAATATGCTAGAAACAGTAGAAGATATCTTAAGATTTGAGGAAATCCCAAAGGGCTCTACAATATGGAACCTGGCCAGCGAAAACAGGAACATAATATCCAACCATGCCTTCTGGGAAATTCAAAACGAAAATTCAACCAAATTCTGGGAAGAAGCATGGTAGCAAAGGGAGAAAATGAATGAGGTTCAGGGAATAAGAAAAACATGCTAGAGGGAAAAAGAGGAAGGTTTGAAATATGTGAGTGGTTTCTAGCATGAAGAACACCAAGAGGAGTCTTGGAGAACTTGGAAAAGTCCGGAAGAATGGGATAGGAATATTGACACAGAACAAAGGGAGGTGTATATGAGAGAAATGAAGATAAGGAAAATAGCCATTAGAATAGGTCTAGACATATTGAGATGGGGTCACTCAACAAAGGGAACCTTCACGATCAAAGAAGCCTACAAACTCATCATGTCGCAGGAATAAGACGACCTGACACCCTTATGGGAACAAATATGGCAAAGGAAATGGTGGCCAAAAGTGACTTACTTCTTATGGATTGTAGGCAAAGGATGCATTTTGAAATGGGATCAACTTCAAAAGCGTGGATTTTAGGCCCCCCCAGATGTTGTCTACGTAAACAGGATCAGGAAACAGAGGAACACCTTTTGAATTCTTGTCTTTTTGCCTAGCAAGAGCGGGAAGAAATCAAGAGACTCTTTGGAAGGACAAATAGATATCAACATAACATCAAAGAAATAATCAAACAATGGGGGCGCGGTTAGTTTACAAGCCCAGTGGTTTGGTGAGCATGAAGTCTAGCGGTAGGCATGAACATGTGGATGATATGGAAAGAAAGAAACAGGAGAATTTTTCAAAACAAAGAGTTGTCCCTAGAGCAGGTATGGAAAAGAACCCAAAGTCATATAAGAGAAACGATACTAGCGGAAGCTTGGAGTCAAGAGGATTGGAAAATGACACTGGAGGAAGAACAGATCCTAACCAAGCTAAATCTAGGCCAAGGAATGGTAGTTCCTCAGATGCGGAAACCTCTTGAAACAAACATCATTAGCTACCCAGAGTCATATAAGAGAAACGAAACTAGCGGAAGCTTGGAGTCAAGAGGATTGGAAAATGACACTGGAGGAAGAACAGATCCTAACCAAGCTAAATCTAGACCAAGGAATGGTAGTTCCTCAGATGTGAAAACCTCCCGAAACAAACATCATTAGCTGTATCCATTTCTTGCACCCTTCTGAAGGTTTCATCAAATTGAATTTTGATGGAGATTCCAAAGGCAACACAGGTCCGGTAGGGCTACGAGGCATCTTCCGGGACAACCAAAGTAGGACAAGATGGGTGTACTTAGGCCATGGCGGCATCATGAGCAATAACGAAGCTGAGCTTATGGTAGTTTATCAAGGACTAAGAATAGCGATAAGAAATGGATACAACAACCTAGATGTAGAGGGCGACTCCCAACTGGTTATTAACATGATAAGGAATCTACATAATGGTATGACTTGGGACAAAGTTGCGAAAAGCTAGAGGACGACTAGCCTGGTTCAGGACCTAGAAGCCCTTATAAAGCGATTTGAATATATGATTATAAACCATGTACGAAGGGAAGGCAACAAGGTCGCTGATTTTCTAGCCAATTGGGGAAGTAATGAACAAGGCAACAAGCTGGATAGGATATGGCTGACACATCTGGAGGAGCCCACATTAGAACCCCTCAAAACAATCATTACCCAAGATTTCCTTGAAGACATGACCTCAAGATAGCAAATACAGGTGGCCCTTGATCGAGGTGGTGAAAGGGGAGAAAGGATGGATAGGATGGCCACCAACTAGCCTCATCATAGATCAAATGGACATGGCGGCGTCCTACATGCTTGTGGGACTTTCGAGGCAAAGAAGTGGTAGGAGAGTGGGGGGAGAGGAGGTAAGAAACGGTGGCGGTAGTGGGATGGGACGCAGGACAACTGGGAAGAGGCTCATGAGGGTGTCTAGGGTGGGCAGAGAGCCCATTGTGCAGCGAAGGAAGGAGGAGATCAGAGCAACGCAAACCTTGGGAATTTCTATGGTAAAGTGTAAATCCGGGTATGTTTCCTTAGACTTACCTCCTCCGTCTCATTCTGCCATGCATAGTAGGCGAGAGGAGGGGGGAGGGTTGAGAATTGGCGGGGAAGGGCCGTGTCTGAGCATGTTTCCAATTCACCCTGTTATGCATAGCAAGTTGGAGGAAGGAGGAAAGCTGGGAGTCGCTGAGGAAGGGTTGGGTTTGAATGGTGCATAGGTTTGCATGGTGAGGAAGTGAAAGGAACAGAACATGGGCATGCCAGGGGATGGTAGTAGTAGGGCAAAGGGTCAGCTTGAGAATTCTCAGAATTCAATCTATGCAAACAACAAGATGATAGAGGGCTCGACCATTTACCTGAGTCCAGGGGGATACATGATGGCTTATGAGAAAAATGAAGCTCCTAGAAAGCTAACTTTTGTTGTTGCTAACTGTAAGCAGGAGGCAGTAAATGATAAGATGGCTCGCCTGGGCAGAGGCAGGGGTCGTGGAGGCAGAGGACGTCAAGGCCAAACAGGTAAAAACGAACCGACAACCTCGGCACCAGCAAGTCAGAGGCGAGGAAGGAAATCTATCAAGATGGCTATTCAAGAAGTCACGTGTGCATATAGAGAGGGGTAGACACTGACATTCGTTAGCTAATTCAGGAAATGGAAGACAATGTCATGGAAGAGGACTCGAAACTAGAGATGGAGGAATGGGGTGATATTATCCCTGACGCAGAGCACACAAGAGGCTGGATGACACTCTATAGGCAAGCCCTGCACGTGTACTAGGTTTTTAAGCGCCTACTAGCCAGGGCTCTCCAGAAGGTGGCGGGTGAAGTGGCTGAAATAGGCCAAGGTATGCCAAATATCAAAAAAATATGAAAAACCTACAAATCATCATGATTATGCAAGACAACAAGTTTGATGAGATCCAGCAACGGTTGATGAAGCTATCTCCAACACAAGGCAACTTGCCGGCCACGCCTACAACTGTGGATTCTGACAAAGATGACCGAAAGGATTAGTTTCTTAGCAGTTTTTAGTTTGATCATTTTGTGGATAGCATTTTCTTTTCAGATGTTTTATGGTAGTCTGGAACATTATTAGTATTTTTAGATGTGTAGTTTACATATCTTGGATTGAAAGACTGATTAAATTATGCTATTGGATGGGGTATAATAGACTCAGATGGCCAATAGACTTGGTTTCCCGTATGGGCAAGTTGAGGCCACCAAACTATTGTATGTAGAACAACTTGTTTTTATAAATAGAAAAGAAACATACTACCGTAGCTTACAAAAAACATATTGATTAATTTCATATAAGAAAAAAAACATCATAATAAAATATTCAAATGCTTAAAAAATAAAATTAAAAGTAATTGAAAATAAAAAAATCAATTACTTTAAGATTCATTTCTTAATATAAAAATAATATATGTCATTTAAAAAATAGTGATAATAATAAAAAGTTAACTCTATTATCAATAAAATATTTCAATAATTAAATTATTTCCATGCAAAATATGTATATATTGTATATGTTTAAACAAGAAGGCTATATATATATATATTATATAAAGCAATAAAAAAAAATATGCTTCAGTCTCCTGCATTTTCTAAAATTTAGTGAAAATTTGTTCATGTTGTAATTATAGTTCTGTAGTTTATATAGTCCAAGTGTCCACTGCATTTTCAAAGTGTTTAATTTATTTATACATTCTAAAATGTATATATATATATACAAAGATTTAGAGGGCAAATTCATTTTCAATAATACACTTTAAAAGTTGTTTACACATCAAAATATTTGATTCTTTCGACCTTACTAAATTATTGTTTAATATGAATTTTTTCTAATTATAATTTAAAAACATCTCAAATCTTAATAATGAAAAGGTTCGCCACGGAATAATGTCGAAGTGACTCGTAAATCAACCCGAGATGGATTTCATAAATATTTTACCAAAAGCATGATGCAAATATATGCTCTACCCTTGAAAACGTATAAACTATATACTAATCTACTGTATCTTAGAGATGTTGAATTTGATTCCCATCATCCGTGTCCACGTTGACAATGAAATTTCTCTTTCCATACTGCATGAAATTGATTCCTTCATCCTTGTCTTCCATGACATTGAAATCTCACTTTCTATATATTACACTATAGGTCATATCACTCATATAGAAAGTATGGAAACTTTAGGTCATATCATTCATATAGAAAGTATGGAATAATAATTTATGTACTCGTCATCTCCAAAATTAAAATTTTACAGACGTATGGAAACTTAGTCATCTTGTAGAGTATCAAATGCTATCCTTTCATTAGGGGTCCTAGGATACCTAAAGCCAAAAATTTGTTTTTTCAAACAATGAAAAAATATGCCCTCGGATCAACTTGCTTTGAATGTGAAGCCAAAAGGAGTTTGCACGGAGTACACAACAAAGTCTCCGAGCAGTCTCAAATTGAAACATACTAATTTCTAGAATCAGTCTATCACACTCATAAATCCATTTTTCTAAGAGGGATGTCCGCAAAAATGATTATGTATTTATTAAAAAGATAATGCCATGGCTTTATTCTAACCATGACATGGTGTGCGATTGGTATAAGACGTGCAACGTTGTGGGATTCGTCCAGTGCCGAGACTAACAGGAAGGAGAAGCATTGGCAACGATTTACAACTAAAAGAACAGCTTATAGTCTTGTGGTTTTGGGTTGGTGATGTTCAGCTGAATTCCGCGTTCGTGCACCACTGTTATTTTGTGCAGCATCGTTATTTTAATGATATTCAGCTGATGTTAATGATGGCTTTCCACCACTGTTATTGTGCAGCATCGCTACTGATATTTCCGGAGCAACATCGAATTCAACTATATTACCGATAGAGTGTTTTCACCTCCCTAAATCTATGATGTTATATGCCGATGATAATTACAGACAACTATATTACCGATAGAGTGTTTTCACCTCCCTAAATCTATGATGTTGTATGCCGATGATAATTACAGAAAAGCATAGTTGTGGACGGAGGTTGAAATGTACTTTCTCTGTTTCTCATTATCGGTCTTTAAATCTACTCACACATTTTTATTCTCTACCCTGGATACTCTCCTCGGCCCTGCACCTCGTAGTCACTTAACGATACGGATCATTCTTGTCTTACAGTTTGTCTTACAGTTGCATTACTCATGCTTGCATGTTTTGTGGTTGTGGTCTAATAGTTAGATGGAGATATTTGGTCCCAATAAATATTGTAATCCAATTTCAAACAAAATTATGTACCACTGAAAGTATTATTTCTTCATTTGAAAAAAGAAAAATCATAATCGTAGTTAAAATTTGTATTGCTTTCATGTACTCAATCTAAAGCTATAATAGGCTTCTGCATTATACGTCTTCCCTACTGGTCATTTGAAACTGCATAAAACGCAAGGTAACAACCTGAAAATTATATTATTGTATAATTTGAAGTAATGTGTTCCCAACGTAATAAAGTTACCCTGAATTTTAATTAATAGACTGTCTTCCTTCCTCTAGTGATGGAGATGCTCCTAGAAAATGATTCTCCACTTCACTAGAACCATCGGCCTACATACCTTGCCCAAAGCCTGATAGCTCTGAGCTTAGAATGACATATACAGTCAGTCGACCTCTCATTCAATCACGAATTTAAACCATGCTCATGGCCGTCAACGTACTCCAACACTCTTACACCATCCCTCCAGGATTTAATCCCTTCTTATCCCCACATTCATATTGGGATATCAGTGATCCCTTAACTCTAAACTCAAATTTCAAACAACGCCCATAGCAACAGTGCACAACGCAAAGGGCCCGGACACTAGTCTTTCCATTGATTCAACGACTTATAAATATATTTGAAGGCTGGCCTACCTGATTAAATAATGACTATAATTGGAGACTCAATGAGGACCTGCAAACGCACAGCTTCTCATCTATCAATTCTTCAACAATACACTGGATTGAGATGAATTCATGATTCCACACGAAATTCTAAAATCAACAGAATTAGAATGGAGAAAATTTGCGCAGAAGACTCCCACACATACTCAAAGACATGTTCTAATCTCATAATCTTTCAACCTTTCATTATCAAGGAAATTATATACACGAAAGTTACAGATTGCCTGTCCAAATAACTTCTCATAAAAAAATCCATCCGGAGCTGTGCCCTTTCTTACACAATACCATATGTACACTAAAATTGCCGAGAAAAATATCTCTACAAATAGAGAGAAAATTTGACATTTGTCCAATAACAACCAGCCTAACACTTGGTATTTTTACCTAAGTCCATCTAGGCAAAATATCCTAACACCTAAATGTTCTAGAACAAATACACCTTGCTTTACATCAAATTTTCCTAATTTCTAATTTATACGTAACAAGAAAATAAAAATTCTTCTTCTAACAAATGGTTCACCTAGGGTGCTGCTCCTACATCGACTCCCTAGGTTGAATTTTTTTTTAACTAGTGGTCAAATTTCTGCAAAAGCATCCAGGATCCCACACAAAATGTTGTTGTTTCCCACATATCTGATCAGGTTTTTGCTCCAGCTGCGACGTTACGCTGTGAGGGTCCCATAGTTGGTTATGGAGTGCAACACTAGCTTTATCGAGGCAATTCAGCAAAGTCAAGTTGATACCAGTTGTCATCTTCCTTCCTCTATCTGAGAGTCTACTCTAGTTGCTTCATCTTTGCAATATTGATGTAGTTTGATGGGACCAGCCCTTTTAGCTTGTAGATTAACAATACTTAAGCGGCGATTAAAAATCAGATAATGTCAACGCAATTATGATTATCACTAAACAGATGATTAGCACAAATATTTTGTTTTGGCTTGATGGCGTATTTAATTGCTGGGTATGGTGGTAGGTGTGAGGGGACACTTGTCCTTGCCCTAGGTCTTCACCCTCCAGCGCTTCCACTATACTCCTCCACCCCGCATTCACTTGTCACTTTGGCACTTGGCCTTGCTCTGCTCGCGGTGAGGGTTCGTTGATGGCTCTGTCGGTTTCGTTAGAGGGTTTTCTCTGTCCTGAAACTCTATGGTTCTCTGTGTGCCTTCATTGTATAATTGTTTGTTTGCTTGCTTATTCGTTCTTCTGGTTAACTAGTTCTTTCTCTGTGTTGTTCTCTTGCAGGTTGCGGTCACAAGGGACTGGTTCCTCGACTTTGCTTAGCAAGGTAAGCTCTTTGTCCCTGCTACATTCCTTTTTCACAATTTTCCGTTTTTACTAAGGGTAGCCGCTCCTTGTGAGCAGGGGTTCCCTCCTGTGGCTGCGACCTGGTTGTGGGTTCTTCACACCAGCACCGTCCACTCCTCTGGTGAGTTTACAAAACCCTCTCTCCTGTTGTTGCTCACTCTTTTATCTTCAGTTTCGTATGCTCAATTTCTAACACACTTCTGTTGGTTGTAACTGCAGGTGGGTGGTGGCTTGGGATGGCCGCTTCCATGACTGTCGTTGTCTTGTGAACCCGGTAGGGTCGCTCCTCGTCACTGACATATGTTTCGTTTTTATTCTAGTTGTAGTTCCAGCACTTTGGTTTCTGGTAGTTGTTTGGTTCTAAGAGCCTCGGCTCTTTGGTTGCTGTTGGCCGCCTTTGGCTACACCCTTTTTGTATATTATTTATGTTATCTGAGCAGTCTTGAATATTTTAAAGGTCTTGAAACCCTGGATCTGTCTTGGGCTATCTCTAATGAGACTCGTCCCATCTTGGCCATTACTATTCTGGTACTTTTTGTAACTTATCTTCCTGTACAACGATTATTTGAAAGAAGGAAAAGACTTTTGCTTGTATGGCTATGGTTTACCTGAATATGCAATGCGGTCATTTTTTAAGCTGAGACTCTTGATTTTGTAGAGGCTTCTCCGTGTTGTTTGTCTGTTCTATTCCTCGTCAATGCACACAATAGTTTTATGGAAGGGATGAATGGTTAGCTGTAAATGAAATTCATTGCTCTGTCTTGATCAATACATAGTAGTTAAATGGAAAGAGATTAATAGAGGCTGTAAATGGATACAGATGTTCTGCACATAAATGAAATTCTTACTTTTATTTTCTTCTGTTCCGTCTCTCGCAATTGAACCTCTACAAAATATGATATTCTTTCTTTTGTACTATTTCGAGACAGTTTCTCACAACTGCTCACAGTTACAGATGTAGTTACATAGTTGTGAAAACTGTTTTTTTCGTTTTCTTGCTATGTTGGAAAATATATATTTTGTACGAAAGATAATTGTTTAATTAAAAAGAAAAACAAAGAAAAATGTGGATGTAACAACCTTCCTCTAATCATGATGTTCCTAAGTGCCATGTACCTAATAAATTAAAATAAAAAACAAACAAGTCCCTAAATGATGTTTTAACCAACAAATGGAAATGAAACTAAATGATGAGTGTGAACCTGTTTTTCTTAGCTGAGACCAAACACCCTAGCCATGATACCCTCAGTTGGATGCTCCTACATCAGGCTCCTGGGCTAAGAAAAAATTCATGGCCCCGGTCCATGAGCTCCTCGACTGAATAGCCCGCGTGCTGTATTTGTTCGGCGTCAAGCCAGGAACTGTCCTCAATGGGACAGTTCTTCCACTTGACAAGATATTGTAGGTACTCCTTCCGCCGAGTTCGCCTAGCCACCTGAGTGTCAAGGATCCTCTCGATCTCAAGGGGTTGAGCTGAAGGCATTTGCCTCATCCAAGTGTCTCTTCCTTCCTGTGTGTCCCGTGTAGGCCATGCTAAACTGTTGTCTTCAGGACTGGCAGTATATGGAAACAAGTTTGCCATGTTGAAGATGGGTGATATGCCTATACCTGGAGGCAACTATAATTCATAAGCATTGGCTGAAAATTTACGCAAAATTTTGCAAGGGCCAATCCTTTTGTATTTCATTTTGTTGTATTCACCCCTAGGAAACCGTTCTCTACGCAAATGTGTGAGGACTTCATCCCCCACGTTAAACTGTGCCTCTTGCCGTTTCAAATCTGGTTGCTGCTTATACTTTTGACTGCTGTGCTGCAACTTTGTCTTTACTAGCTCGTGTAGGACATTCATTGCTTTGGCGAAATCTTCCCCATCCGCACTCTGTCTTTTTTGCTGTCCTAGATCATGTAACTCATGCACTTCGTGAGGATGCATGCCATATAAGATCTGAAAAGGACTGTATCCCATGCTATGATTTGGTGAGTTGTTGTAAGCAAACTCTACCTGGGCAAGTACATGATCCCACATCCATGAATTTTCTCTGATAAAGCTCCGTAGCATGTTTCCCAAGCTCTTGTTTACCACCTCTATTTTCTCATCGGTCTATGGGTGATAAGTAGACCTAAAACTTATCTGTGTCCATCTTCTTCCACAAGGTGCACCAAAAGTGTCCTGTAAATTTCATGTCCTTGTCGGAAACTATGGACATAGGCAGGCCATGTAGCCTGACTATCTTCGTGAAAAACAAGTGGGCCACGTGAGTGGCATTGCTGGTTCTTTTGCAAGGGATGAAATATGCCATTTTTGAGAACGGGTCTACTACCACCATCACAGAATTGTAACCCCGTTGTGTTCTTGGTAGACCCAAGACAAAGTCCAAGCTGACTGAGTCCCACGGTCTACTCGGAATAGGTAGTGGTGTGTACAGTCTCGTATTCTAGCTATGTCCTTTCACCAGCTAAAGCACTTTACATCTGGTTACAAATCTCTACACATCCCTCTACATCTTTAACCAGTAATAAAAATGGCTGAGCTGGTCTAAGGTCTTATCAATACCAAAATGTATGGCTAGACCTCTGCTGTACTTTTCCCTGATGATGTTCTCCCTCATTGAATAGTCAGGAATGCATAGTTGTCCCCATTTAAAAAATAGCTTCTCCTGTAAGTTATAGTCCAGCCATAGACTATTGTTCCTCAACAAAGGATTTTGGCAGGCTTCATAAGCCTCCTTGAAGTCCATATCTATCTGATACAAGTCTGTTAGGTGCTTAAAACCCAACACTTGTATCGTGCTCTCTTGTAAGAGCAAAGCTCTTATGCTCAATGCATCTGCTACCTTGTTAGCATGTCCACTGATATGCTTCAAGACAAACGTGATACTCTGGAAGTACTCAACCCATTTTGCATGCTTGTGGTTTAGCTTATGCTGTTGCATAATGTACTGTAATGCAGAATTATCAGAAAACAAAACAAATTCATTCCCCAACAAATAATGTCTCCAATGCTTCAACGCTTGGACAACAGCATAGAACTCCTTGTCATAAGATGAGTACTTCTGCCTGCTTTCATTTAGTTTTTCATTGAAATAAGCAACAAGTTTGTCTTCCTAGTTGAGTACAGCGCCAATGGCTATACCACTGGCATCATAATGAACCTGGAAAAGCTTGTTAAAATCTGGCTATCTCAGGATTGGTCTTTCAGTGATCTTCTTCTTCAACATTTGAAAGTTTTTCTCTACTGCCTTAGTCCAATGGAAAGGCTGACTTGCCTTTTTTATAGTATCCAACATAGGTGCACAAATCTCACTAAAATTTCTTACAAACATACGATAAAAACATTCCAACCCATGAAAACTACGTACCTCAAACAGACTTTTTGGGGATGGCCAGCTAATAATAGCTGCAATTTTCTCTTGGTCCATCTTCAGCTCATTTTCTACAATCACAAAACCCAAATAGACTAATTCCCTCTGAAGAGTAGAACCTTTTTTAGATTTATCAGCAACTTGTTTTGCTGCAACTTCTCCAGCACACTTCGAACATGTCGAAAATTTTCTCCTCTGGTTTTACTAAAAATCAGTATATCATCAAGATATACAATCACAAACTTTCCAATGAATTATTTAAACATCTCATTCATTAAGCGCATAAAGGTACTAGGGGCATTGCTTAACCCGAATGGCATCACCAACCACTCATATAAACCTTCATTGGTTTTAAAGGTTGTCTTCCATTCGTCTCCTTCCCTAACTCGAATATGGTGGTATCCACTCTTTAGATCGATTTTGCAGAAATATGCCACCCTGCTCAAACAGTCCATCATGTCATCCATCCATGGCAGCGGGAACCTGTACCTGATGGTAATCTTATTGATGGCTCTCGAATTGGTGCATATTCGCCACTCTTCTCCTTTTCTTGGAGCTAAAACTGGTGAAACTGCATAGGGACTTAAACACTCCCTTATCAACCCCTTATCTAGCAATTCCTGTACCTGTTTTCTGATCTCCTCATTGTCCTTAGGATTCATGCAGTACGCTACCTTGTTCAGTAAACTAGCTTTGGGTATAAATTCTATGTGATGACTGATTCTTCTCTTAGGAGGCATTTTATTCGGCAAATCATCCACCACAATGTCGCTGAACTCCTGCAACATGTCCTGAATTTCTTCAGGTAAATCTGCAATTTCAGTGTGTAACACCACTATTCTTGGCCTCCTCACAACAATGTATTTTATCTTGTTGTCTTCGATCTGTTTCAGAAATTCCTTTCCTCCCACCAGCAACACTTTGGTTCCGCTAGTTTCTGTTGCTTCCTCCTCCTTGATGGGTACAAGCGTGTGCTTAATCCCATCCTTGACAAACTTGTAACAGTTTGTCTTTCCATCATGAACTACCTTCCTGTCATACTACCATGGCCTTCCTAGCAGTATATGACATACATCCATAAGCATAATATCACAAATAACCTTGTCCTTATACCTGCCAATATGGAACTCAACTTCACACTGTTTGTCAACTAACAGCCGATGGCCTCTCTACAACCACGACGCCTTATAGGGAGTGGGGTGCTTCAGCCGCTTCAAACCCAACTTCTCCACCATCTCTATGGCAACCAAATAATCCGTACTCCCACTATCAATAATCAGCTTGCAACATTTTCCGTGTGACTTACAAACTGTCCGGAATAATTCCTTCCTTTGAGTTTCTTCAACTATCTCCTTTGCTGGCTTCAGCAGTACTTTATTCAAAATTAAGGCTTCCCATGTGCACATTCTCTACTTCCTGGGGTGGTGCCTCTACTTCCTTTGGCTGTGTGACATATGCTCCTCTTTGGTCGACCTATTCTACTTTAGCACACTCAAAGGATCTGTGCCCCCACTTGTGGCACTTGTAGCACTGGTAGGCAGCTCCTCTGCCTCTGCCATTTCTCCTTCCTCTCTAATATGGCCTTCCTCCTCTAGTGCTATCTCCTTTTTCTGATGTCCCTAATGTCATGGAACTACTGCCCTCTTCACTATTGTATGCAGTTCGCCCTCTGCCATAGAATTGTCCTTTTCCCCTACCAGTTCCTCATCTTGTCCTAGCGTTTTGTTTTCTTGTGATCTTCTCTTCTGCCTTTATGGTACTTTTGTATGCTTCTTCTAAGCTCCTTGCAGAGATAATACTTATCTTATCCAATATCTCTAGCCTTAGGCTGTTCACAAACCTTGTTATCTTTTTTGGGGTGTCTTCTGTGTAACCAGCTCTCAAATTCACCCAGTAGAATTGTTCAGTATATTCTTTCACCATCATTCCTCTTTTCTTCAAATTCTGCACCTGTCGATGCAGGGCAATCTAGTAATCTTTGGGCAAAAATCTTCCCTTCATCTTGGCTACCATTCTTCGCAATTTCTTAATTGGCAACTTATTCATCCTCCTTCTTTCTGCTTAGACACTGTCCCACCATAAGGCCGCGTGTCCTTTCAACTTGGTTGTGGCGAATTTAACTCTCCAATCTTCGCTGACCTCCTCACATTCGAAATATTTGTCCAACTCGCTAATGCAGTCCAACAATACGTCTATGGACAAGCTACCATCATAATTTGAAATCTCTAGCTTTGGCTTACTGCTAGCCAACAAGACTGACCTCAATAACTTGATCTTAGGTCCTTCCTCATCTGATCCATCTATCGTAACTACAGCTTCTTCATCACTGTCATCTCCTACCTCCGGATCCCTTCTCCTTCCTACTTCTACTACTGCCAAATGGGCATTAAGGATCCTAATCTCTTCCCGTAGTCCTTCCTCTGGTACTCTCTAAACACCTCTCCCATGACCTCGTCTTCCAACTTCCATTTCTTAAGAAAACTCAAAACCTGCTCTGATACCACAATATGATGGGACCAGCCCTTTTAGCTTGCAGATTAATAATACCTAAGTGGTGATTAACAATCGAATAAAGTCAATGCGATTATGATTATCACTAAACAGATGATTAACACAGATATTTTGTTTTGGCTTGATGGCACAGTTAATTGCTGGGTATGGTGGTAGGTGTGAGGGGACACTTGTCCTTGCCCTTGGTCTTCACCCTCCTGTGCTTTGACTACACTCCTCCAGCCCGCATTCACTCATCACTTTGGCAGTTGGCCTGGCTCTGCTCGCAGTGAGGGTTTGTTGATGGCTCTGTCAGTTTCGTTAGAGGTTTTTCTCTGTCCTAAAACTCTACTGTTCTCTATGTGCCTTCACTGTATAATTGTTTATCTGCTTGCTTATTCATGCTTCTGGTTAACTGGTTCTTTCTCTGTGTTGTTCTCTTGCAGGTTGCGGTCACAAAGGATCGGTTCCTCGGCTCTACTTAGCAAGGTAAGCTCTTTATCCTTGCTACATTCCTTTTTCACAATTTTCTATTTTTACTGAGGGTAGCCACTCCTTGTGAGTAGGGGTTCCCTCTTGTGGCTGTGACCTGGTTGTGGTTTCTTCATGCCGGCATCGTCCACTCCTCTAGTGAGTTTACAAAATCCTCTCTCTTGCTGTTGCTTGCTCTTTTATCTTCAGTTTCGTATGCTCATTATCTAACACACTTTTGTTGGTTGTAATTTCAGGTGGGTGCTGGCTTGGGATGGTCGCTTCCACAACTGTCGCTGTCTGGTGAACCCAGTAGGGTTGCTCCTCATCACTAGCATATGTTTCATTTTTATTCTAGTTGTAGTTCCAGCACTTTGGTTTCTGGTAGTTGTTTGGTTCTGAGAGCCTCAGCTCTTTGGTTGTTGTTGGCCGCCTTTGGCTACGCCCTTTTTGTATATTATTAACATTATCTCGGTGGTTTTGAATATTTTAAGGGTCTTCAAATCCTGGATCTGTCGTGGGCTATCTCTAATGAGACTCGTCCCATCTTAGCCATTACTATTCTAGTATTTTTTGTAACTTATCTTCCTGCACAATGATTATTTGAAAGAAAGAAAAGACTTTTGCTTGTATGGCTATGGTTTACCTGAATATGCAATGCGGTCATTTTTTTAAGCTGAGAATCTTGATTCTGTAGACGCTTCTCCATGTCGCTTGTCTGCTATGTTGCTTGTCAATGCACATAGTATTTGTAAGGAAGGAATGAATAGTTAGCTGTAAATGAAATTCATTGCTCTGTCTTGATCAATACATAGTAGTTAAATGGAAAGAGATTAATAGAGATTGTAAATGGATACAGATGTTCTACACATAAATGAAATTCTTATTTTTATTTTATTTTGTTCTGTCTCTCGTAATAGAACCTCTACAAAATATGATATTCTTTCTTTTGTACTATTTTGAGACAATTTCTCACAACTGCTCGCAGTTACATTGGTAGTTACATAGTTGTGAAAGCT
Source organism: Pinus tabuliformis (assembly GCA_031772625.1). NCBI lineage: Eukaryota > Viridiplantae > Streptophyta > Pinopsida > Pinales > Pinaceae > Pinus > Pinus tabuliformis. The sequence goes on from CM062805.1 coordinate 359,344,295, forward strand.
GTTTTTTTCGTTTCCTTGCTCTGTTGGAAAATATCTATTTTATACGAAAGATAACTATTTAATTAAAAAGAAAAACAATGAAAAAGGTGGTTGTAACAACCTTCCTCTAATCATGATGTTCCTAAGTGCCATTTACCTAATAAATTAAAATAAAAAACAAACAAGTCCCTAAATGCTATTTTAACCAACAAATGGAAATGAAACTAAATGATGAGTGTGAACCTGTTCTTCTTAGCTGAGACCAAACACCATAGCCCTAATAGCCTCAGTTGGATGCTCCTGCATTAGAGTTCCCTTGAGTCAGCCATGCGCCAAAACTGATCATTCCTTACATGTCATTGTACCACAACTTAGGTACTGCTTTTATCCACATCATTAGTTCTTTAGCCTTCATGTTCAATCTGCCATCTTGTTGATATAGGTTTCTTCTCCCTTGCTAGTTTAAATTATGGCTACTAGCTATCTTTCTGAAAATTTCCCAAAACTGTAGGATTGCATTGGATTTTTCACCATAGAACATGCCTGCTACATATTCAATGCACCTATAACAACAAAATTCATCCTCCTTGTTGCCTTCAACAAAATATATTATTTCCAACTGCTAGCTCCTTAAAAAAGTAAAATTCTGCCCCATATTTCTTGTTTGGAAATGAAATAAATTGTCATGAGATAGACTTGTGTCATGATTGCTCATGTTTCCTTCTCTTTACAACATTTTTTATCCCTATTATGAATACTTAACTAGTTGCCAATAGTGTGCTCTCACACAAATCTTTGAAATTTTAAGCACGTCAGCTTCATATCCTTTGTAGTCCTTCACTTCAAAAACAATGTTTTGTACAAGAATTGTAAGGGTTCTCTCCCATTTATCTTCATTTATCTCCACAATACATAGTTGCCATGTCGAGTTCTATGCTAGCTTTACAAAAGGTTGCCCATTGCTATTTCTAAAATTCTGAATTCTGGTCACACCTACACATACAACAAACATTTTATGAAAAACATTTTCTCTCTATTAAGTTTCAACTACTAATGTATAGGTATTTTTCTCATCAAGAAAATGAGTTTCTTCTTAAATCCTTTCACTATCTCTCGCTAATTCTTAGATTAAATTCTTGTCATTGTTCCACAAAACCATGGATTTTTCTACATACGCCTTCCCGTCCATGTCTGGCCATGTTTGTCCTTGAGGTACTCCTATATACTCTGCTTCATAACTATATTTGGAATCATGTATTTTTATCTCTTTTATTTCATGAGAGGGGGGTGCCCACTCCTTGTTATCAATGAGCTATTGTTTGTCTTCTTGTCCTTGGGTTCCTTTAACTTGCTTTAGATTAGTTGAATTGTATCATGTTAAGGGATTTTCACAGCTCTCCCTCCATCATATTCATATTTAACCAATCAACAAGCCTACAAAACATCAAATTTCTTCTCTTTTCCTAATTTCCATTTGTCTTCAACCCATGATAAAAAATTTTCAAAAATGACCCAATAAACAGCCAATAAGAAAAGACATAAAGAGTCAATTATAGTTTTCAAGTTACTCTTCCTCTCATATGTTAGAAGAGGTTTGGCATGAGCTCTTTCATAGCCTTCATCCACATTGACTTCATGATAACTTTGCATCTCCTTCCTTTGTGACAAGTCCTTGAGTTTTTCCACCTCCTGAATTAGATTCCTCATGTTGTTTCTTATTAGCATAATCTAGTTCTTCTAGAGTTTCAACTTTTGCCATAATCTCTAGCACCTATTCAGCTCCATGGTGCTTTGTACCTACAATTTCAAACTCATGCAAATAATTAGATAAAAATATGTTTGTTTCTTCCTCCTCCTCATTTGATGTTACTCACATTCTTTCCTTGTGTTCAACTAAGCACATCACCACTCCATCATTCACATCATCCTCTCCGTAGACTTGTTCTTACTCTAGCTCAAAAAAGTGAACTTCCTCTCCTTCATACTTAGCTGACTTTATTTCTTATCTCATTATTGGAGCATTCATGTTGTGCTTCAACCTCATTTGTAATAGCGGCCACCTAACCTTCTTCCCCCCTTTCAACATCCAATCACCTCTCTAGTATTCATGGAGCAAGCTTATCTCCTTGTTATGCCTTTGGAATATTTCTCCATGCCATCGATTTGCAATAGTCTTTAATTGTTGCTCATCTTCCATACTTACAAAACCTACATCCACACATAAATTATTAGTTTAAAAAACCTACTTGGATCTTTGGCCTCCTCTTATATTAAAAACACCTCTTGTTGTTTTGTACTCTTTTCATAACCCATGAGACTTTCCACCACTCTCCTCTCTTTGAATTTGACAATTGGTTTGCATAAATGAATTGCTCCTTCCACAGGCTCAGCTGCTTTGAGTTCTTCTTCTTCCATCAAGGCTTTCATCAATGTCCTTCTCCTCTCTTTCCCTAAATCTCTCTTTTTTTTGGATTTTCTCTTGAAACTCTTTTGTTTGATAGCTAGCTTGAACCTCCTCATCAAGTTCCATCAATGACCTTCTTCCCTCGCTTCTATCAACGGCATTAGCACATTAAGTTATGCCTTCAACTCAATAATCTCATTTTAAATTTATTGCTGGCTTAGTTTCCTTATGCAATTTCTCTTGGTATCTTTCTCCCCTCTGATGTGTATTTTACTTAACCATTGATCATGACCAACAATGGACAACTTATTTCTTCTCTTCATATGCTCCTCCATGTTCACCGTGAGGTAAAAACTAGCCTTATAACAAGCGTCACCTCACTTGTCACCCAAACATGTCACCTCCTCTTGGCTATTGGTTTCCCTCTTAGTTCCCTCCTCTGTAGTTTATTAAGAACTCATTGCTCCTCTCTATCTATACCCCTATGCTGACCTTCTAAGAGCTTCTATTGTTATCTTCGTGTAGAGTCCAAGAACTGCTTTATCTTGAACCCTTTTTATCCATGTTTACAACATTTTTCCTCTCACTATCATCCAAATAAATGAAATAAACATAAGGTTTTGATAAGGTAAACATTCATATTTCCTCTTTTTCATATTTTGTGAATATGCCCTATTGTCTTATTAAAGTCTACATGCAGCTATAGAATTGACCTGATTCTGCAGCTAATCCACAAATCTACAACTACTTCCATTGTTGACAGGGTTCGAGTGTGCCACCTCAACAAAGGAGTATATGGGTAGATAGTGAATGATCCTCTCATGGATTTCTTCCCATTCATTCGAGCTAGTTCATCAGGATATCTGAACTACAACACGATCAACCATGATAGTCAGCTGCAATATAACGTTCTGGAATAGAGTGTACATTGTAAGAGATATTATCGATTTGTTTTTTCAATATGAAATCGACAAATAAACGATATGATTTAGTTTAATAAGGATTGTAGAAAATTCCTGTAGGCTTGAGCCTCTCATATCATTAATTAAGACTCTATGAAAATAATGGCAACATTGTGAAAGGTGTGCACCAGGTATGTAATTTTGAAGCGTATTGTAGAAAGTATTTTTTGTTGAATGCAAAGATCTTGGTTCATACATTTTATGTGTTGTTGATTTAAGGCAACTTACTGTCTCGTGGAAGGCCCCTGCACATATCAGATCACGTTTTACTTCATTAATTTACCTCCCATGGTTGATAATTTACGCTTACAATTTAAGAACATCAAATTGACTAAACATTTTGGTGTCGTTGCCTGGGAAGTGCAAATAGAAGTTAAAAAAAAATAAAAATCCATGAATTAAAAACATGATATGCATTCAGAAAGAGACTCTAGAGGCGGATTTGTAGGACGAGGAAGAAGCTTAATTCCCACAAATCCTCTCACTCCACCATGACTTCGAAGTTCCACACCACCCACTCAGACCTGAATTCCATTTGTAGGTCAACAAAGACTTCCTGATGTCTTAAGATTAGAAATTCAATCTATAATTTCACCTGCTTCATCTACTGAAGCTATAATTGAAGAAAATCCTACATCACCAACTATAGGAGTAGTTTTTCTATCTTCCGCTGGTGAACAAATTTTAGGAGAAGAATTAGAAAATCTCAGTGAAGAAGAGGAACAAGAAACTCATTTTAATTATCCATTGATAGAGGAACCAGAGGACTTAGAAGATCCTTACATTACTTCTGATGAATCTATCATGGCCGAAGAAGGAGAAGGAGAGGTACACAATTTCAATGTTGAGCAAAATAAGATTGGAAGAGGTAGAGGTAGAGGAGGAGGTGGAGATAGAGGTGGAGGAGGGGGTAGAGGTAGAGGAAATCAAGATCTTTTGGATTTCCTATCTTCGATGAAGATACAACCCTCAAAATGAAGAATATTTCACCTTCTATTCTTCCTAATTTCCATGGAAAAAGAAGTGAAGACCCAAAAAAATTTCTCTTTGAATTTGAAGTATTATGTGGATCGTATGATTATCTACATGATGCTAAAAAATTAAAATTTCTCCTTGCTACCTTAAAGGATTCAGCATTAAAATGTTTCATGAGACTAGGAACAAAGTCTATAAGGACATGGGCACAAATGAAAGAAGCTTTCCTAGAGAAATATTGAGACTATTGTATGCCTCACAACATTAGAGGCAATGTCTTGAAAATGATACAAAAAAAAAGAAAATAATCTTGAAGACTTAGTCGAGGTATTTGTCCATAATCTTTAAAAGGAAAAAATGGCTAGTCTAGATGAGGAAACTTTGAAAGCCCTCCTACTCAAATATATTGGATATTAGTGGATTGATCTCCTTATCTTAACAGGAAAAGGATATATTTCTCAACTTCCATTTGCAGATATCTGTGATTTATGTGTATATATCTTAAGGGGTAAAGCACGAGTTGGAAAAAGTCCCAGGGATCGTCTTTTATCAAGAATCAATAAATCTCCAGTTGGGACAGTGAGTAGGGAAGAATTAGGAATTTTTCTTAATAATTTTAAGATAGATATTTTAGGGAGTCTAAGTGAACAAATTGACACCCTTAAACTACAAAACAAGAAAAAGTCTAAAAATGCTACATTATCCATTTTTTGTCCCAGGTGTAGAAAGAAGCATGTTCTAATCGAATGTCCTTTAGACTTAAAAACCATAGAAACTTGTGCCATATGTGAAGATAAGCATGAAACTAAGTAATGTGCTTCTTTACCAAGTTTTAAGTCTGTATTTAATGATGAAGGGATACTCGAACAAGTAGAACCTCTTTATTTTATTGCTAAAAGACCATGACAGAACTCTCAAGCAAATCAACAACAAGGCTTTAGATCACAACAATTTGCTGAGCCTTCACAAAATAATTGGAATCCATATTGGTAGACTTGGGCTTAGCCACAATCACAATCTTGGAATCAAGGATGGAAAAATCCTTATGGGGCTTATGCTCAATATAAAAAATATTCATCATCATATCCTAATTTTCCACCTCAATTCTTACCCCGATCTAATCAAATTCCTAAAGCCAATCAATTACCTCAATTCCAAATCCAAAATCAAAATCCACATGTCTCCTTACCATTTGCACAAGAATCAAATCAATTACCAGCTCAACCACTTCCAAATCCCATTAATAAAATTCCACAACCTGTTTACAATATGGAGGGAAAAATCATGAAACCTATGTAATAACCCCACTAGATCTAAATAATGTTCAATTAAGGTCTAGTAGAGTATTGCAAGGAAAACCCCATGTTATTATTGAGGAAGCAAGGACAAATCTTCTAAAAGATAAAAATCAATCTGAAGAAGCAGAAACCTCTCTTCCTCAGAAAGAAAATAATCAAATAGAAAATGTTCCTATAAATCCTGATAATACTCCTATTATAGAACAACCCTGGGTATCCATTAGACCATGTTCTCCTGAACGGTTAAAAATTGATGGAGTATAAAAGCAAATCACATTGCCTGATTATAATATGCTGGATGAATTAAGAAATGTTTGTATAAAAATTCCTTTATTGCAAGCCAGAAAAGAGATACCAATCTTTGCAAAAACAATCAAGGAATTAAGTACTCAAATATCAGGAACGAAAAAGAAAAGACATAAAAAGAATTCAATTAGATGGGAAAATTGTAGATATCATGATGGGAATAACAACAACACAAAAATATCTAGATCTAGGGAGCCCCATTGTGAAAATTCACATCAAGTGAATTGAAATACCAAGCACACTGATTGATCTAGGAGCAGCCATACATATAATGAGTCAACAAGTCATGGATTCACTAAGGCTTCCTAACCTTCAATACACAAAAACACTATTACAATTGGCAGATAGGTATGTAATTAAACGTGATGGTGTGTTAGAAGATGCTTGTGTATCCTTAGATTCTTAGGAATATCCTGTCGACTTTATGATTTTAACACCCAAGAATAATCTAGGAGGACATCCATTAATCCTAGGAAGACCTTGGTTAGCTACGATTGATGCTTTCATCGGTTGTAGATCAGGTGACATGTTTATCTCAAATGGAACTTCTACAAAGAAAATTACATTGTATCCACCTGCAAAAAAAACAATAGAAATAGAGAGTGAGGAATGGATAGATGATTATGATGATATACAACCTATTTTCACTACTAAACAAGTAAGAGAGGACGACCAAATTTTAAATCTAATGGAAAATAATGAATCCTTGTCACATTATGACTATAGTCGAATCAAATATCTATCATCTAGACACGTGTCTTTACTCTCTATGGAAAAATTTGGAAACTCTTGAATAAGAATTTTTCCATGTAAAACTTTGAAGATTAATGAAAACCTGGAAGAATTACAAAAGAATCAACTAGTAGAAATTCTACAAAAACACTCTTCTTCTTATGCATGGGAATACATTGATATGAGAGGAATTAATCCTAAAACTTGCATGCATCATATCTACATTGAAGAAAATGCAAGACCAGTTAGACAGCCACAAAGAAGAATGAACCCAAATCTAAAAGAAATTGTTAAGGAGGAATTACAAAAACTACTAAATGTAAACTTCATCTACCCAATATCAGACCATTAGTGGGATTCACCCCTAGTATTCAATCCTAAGAAAAATGGGAAATGGAGAGTATGTATCAATTGCAGGGAATTAAATAAAGCAACATTAAAACACCACTGTCCACTCTCTTTCATAGATCAAGTCGTAGACACATTAGGAGGGAAAAATTATTTTTCATTTTGGGACGGTTTTAGTGGATACAATCGGATTTAGGTAGCACCTAAGAATTAGGATAAAACCACATTTACCTATCCATGGGGAATTTATGATTACCAAGTACTTCCATTAGGATTATGCAATGCTCCAGCAACATTCCAAATAGCAGTCCTCATAATTTTTTTCTGATCTTATTCATGATTATGTGGAAGTATATATGGATGGTTTCATAGTTTATGGAGATTCTTTTAAAGAAGAACTTGAAAATTTATAACAATTTCTAATAAGATGTAAAGAAACAAATATTTTGTTAAGTCATAACAAATGTTTTATGGTGTTTAACGAAGGAATTGTTTCATGTCACCATATTTCAAGAGATGGAATTAAGGTAGACTCATATAAAGTAGATGTTATTTCTAAGTTATCAGTGCCAAATTGTCAATGATATGTTAGGAGTTTTCTTGGTTTTACTCGATACTATAGAAGATTCATAAAAATTCATAAAAATTGCGTCTCCACTCTTCAAAATACTCACCAAAGACTGTGAATTTAGTGGGGATTCTGATTGTAAAAATGTCTTTGAAACTTTGAAAAAGAAAATCTCTAAAGCACCTATTTTAAAATAACCTAATTGGAAATTGCCTTTCCATATATCAATTGATGCTTCAGACACAACCTTAGGAGTTGTGTTATGACAAAAATACCTTACTCCTTATGCAATCTATTATACCAGTTAAAATTTAAATCCAATAGAGCTAAATTATACTATAACTGAGAAGGAGTTTTTAGCTTTAGTTCATGCTATTAACAAATTCTGCCATTAGATATCTAATGAATAAACCAATCGTTAATGGACTAATAACTAGATGGCTCTTACTACTGCAAGAATTAAACATCACCATTCTATATTGACCCTGAAAACAAAATACAATTGCTAACTTTTTATCTAGAATTCAAAATGATAACAATGATCCACCTGTGGAGGATAAATTTCCTGATGAATATGTTTTTGCAGTATCTACTAAATCACCTTGGTATGCAAATATTGATAATTATTTAGCTAGAGGGAAATTACCATTTCATTTGTCTCCTAGAGAAAAGAGGAGGATAATTCATAGCAACACATCTTATTCATGGATAAATGAAGAATTGTACAAATAGGACCATATATCATGATCAGAAGATGTGTTCAAGAAGATAAGATACCAGAAATACTTAAAGCATGCCATGATGAACCATGTGGAGGACATTTCTCTGACATAATAACTTCTTATAAGATCCTAGTCTTAGGATATTATTGGCCTTCCATTCTCAAGAATACCAAGGAATATGTAAAGAGATGTGGCATTTGTCAGAGAATGGGGAAATCTACTCTCTCAAATGAAATTACATTACAACCTTAGGTACTCATTGAACCATTTCAGAAATGGGAACTATATTTTGATGGTCCAATCAATCCACCTTCAAAACAAAAATTGTCTATTATGGTATGTATTGATTATGTCACTAAATGGGTAGAAGCTAAAGCACTTCCTTTTGCTACTAAAAATGTTGTAGTTTCATTTCTTTTTAAAGATATTTTCACTAGTTTTGGTGTCCCAAGAGAAATTGTAATAGATCAAGGAAGACAATTTACATCCAGCTTAATACAAAAGCTCATGGAACGGTACAAAATCAAGCATCGGAATTCTACTCCATACCATCGACAAGCCAATGGACAAGTTGAGTTTACAAACAAGGTGATTGAAGAAATTCTTACCAAGACTCTACACTTACATAGGAAGGACTGGGTAGAAAAGCTTCCAGAAGCTTTGTCGGCTTATAGAACTACATTGAGAAGTACTACAGGACATACTCCCTATGAACTTGTTTATGGGAAGAAGGTCTTACTTCCAATAAAGTTTCAGATCCAGACTTATAAAACAACAGTCCAGTTGGATCTTGACTTATCAGAAGCACAAAAGAAAAGGATGAGACAACTCAATGAGCTTGATGAAGTAAGACAAGAGGCCTTCCAGAAGACTAGCCAAGTTTAGCAACAAAGATCCAGATGGCATGACAAATACATTAAATAAAGAAAATTTCATACAGGAGATTGGGCATTACCTTTTGATTCAAAGTTCAAAAACGTCCAAGGAAAATTCCAAACTCACTGGCTTGGACCTTATGATGATAAAAATGTCTTTGGCAATCATGCAGCAAGAATCAATACTATTGATGAAAAGAAAATTCCTCTTTTAGGGAATGGACATCAACTTATAGTTTATTAGAAGCCATTGACAAAAGAAGAATTTGTCAAAACTTTCCAAGACAATTCAAAATTGAAGATGGTTGAGAAGAATTCTTCTTCCTTTCCACCTTCAAAATTATATATTTCTCTATTTTCATATAAAAAATAAAAATAAAAAACAAAATATAAAAGATAAATAAGATAAATAAAACTAAAATAAAAAATGTATAAACATGAAAATGTAAGGTATGTAAAACTTCAATTTTACAAAAGGGTTTAACATATTTCATATATGAATTATGTGGACATAACATTAATGGAAAAAACAGGAAATCATTGCAGTTCATGGATGATAGTCTCTTGTCAAATCCATTATAGTCCACCACCATTTTAACTTCTATATCGTCCTCATTTCAAATCCATCAATTTGATCATGGAATCATTGAATTAAATGCATTCAAATGGCTAGTTCATCTCCGTGAACCTTCATTATAATCACACATTCTTTCATTCTTCCAATTCACATAGTCTCTCTTTCCCAGAGCGAAAACCTACTAAGACCATTTTCTCTGTCAAGTAAACAGTTCTTGAGATAAAACATATCTCACCATGGGCATTATTGTTTGAACAAAACCAATACGAAGGAAATTTTTTGAAGGATACCCTCAAATCAGAGAATTGTTACAGAAATTTCAGTGGTTAGATGTCATAGAAGGATTGATGGTTTCCACAGGGAGGTTACAAAAACCTTTGCATGATCTTTTGATGGAACAAATGTTGAAATAGGCAATGACAAATTCATAGTAATAGAGTCCCTGATTGTAGAAGCCACTGGACTGCCTAAAGCTAGATGAAAATGGTTCAATAAGAGAGGAATCGAAGGGGAATATTGGAAACTTTTCTTGAAAAATCCAAGCATGGATATTGCTGTGTTCAGAAAAGGTATTCCTAGTTCTTCCCTCAAAAGTAAGTGGAGAAGCTTTCTCCTTTTCCTTCAGAAATTTGTTACTTGCGAAGGCCTTTTTGGGTGTATGTTTTTATATCACATTAGGCTATTGATGAATTTCCTTGAAGACCATCAAATGAATCTTCCATACTTTCTATTGCATGGCCTTAAGAAATGTCAGTAAGTGTTCAGAAGAAAATTCGACTTATAGACAACACAATGTATCATCATGGGTTAATAAAAATCTTGATTCAGTTTCATCTTCAAAGCATAGGGGACAAATGGGAAGGTTTTCTAGTAAGAAATCATTTTGAAGAGAGAAGCCCTGAACAACCAAGTGGTAGAAAAAACCTAAATGGAAGAAAGAGAAAAATGGAGACAGTAATAGAATAGGAACCACAAAATGAACAAGAATTGTCAGAGGATGATCTACCAATTATAGAAATTTTGCATAAAATGAACAGATAAAGTCTTAGAAGAAAGAAAGCTAGTAAGGAAACAAAGGTTTTACCCCAAACAAAAATCCTTCCTCATCAAGAAAATCCAAAAGTTAAAGGAAAGAAAATGCAAGGATTTCCAACCACAGGTTTGAGAAGAAACATCAAATTGAACAAAGTGAAAGAAGTAGCCTCAGAAGTTGCAGAACATATCGATCTCGAGTCAAAAGAGCAATCTAAAGGTAATGAGAACTCTCTGAGAGAATAACTAAGACTGTCACCAAGGGTATCACAACCTCCCTTCAGTTCACCTCCAAGGAGTCCAGTACAACGTCTAGGTATTGATCTTGTTCAGCAAGAAATTTATGATTACATAGAATCATTAGAGATAGAGGAAGCAATAGCCAAAGGATCAATTTAGACACCAGAAGAAGGAAGTAACTAGTTTAATGAGCCACAAGAACCTCCACATCTAATGTCTTGAAATAAGAAATCTTTGAGCTAGAGACATTAAACAGGTACCTCAAAACTTAAAATTAAACACTGAAGGCACCAAATGGAGTTCAAATTGCCGAGAGTGATAGCCTCATTCTTCACTTAAGTCTATGGTATAAAAAGAAAAAGAAACGGAAGAAAGAAAACAAGGCCATGAAAAGAGAAATAATTAACCTGAAATATAAGATCCCTATGAGGAAACCAAGGATGGATGTGACTACCAAGAAGAAGATGAAAGTGAAATCTGGATGTGATAGCAAAGGTATACATGAGAATGAAAATTATGTGTTATATCAGGAGATATAGAACCTCCAGTGTGGGGAAATGTAGAGTCCAAGAAATGCTTTATCTTGACTCCCATTTTGTCCATGTTTACTTCCTTTTTCCTATCACTATCACTTAAATAAATGAAATAAACATAAGGTTTTAATAAGGTAAACATTCATATGTCCTATTTTTCATATTTTGTTAATAAGCCTTATTGTTTTATTAAATTTTACATGCAGCTATAGAATTGACCTGATTCCGCAGCTAATCCATAGATCTGGAGCTACTTCTATTATTGATAGGGTTAGAGTGTGCCAGCTCAGCAAAGGAGTATATGGGTAGATAGGGAATGATCCTCTCATGGACTTATCCCTGTTTTCTCAAGCTAGTTCATCAGGATATCTACACTACAACACAATCAACAATGACAATCAACCGTAAGATAACGTGTTGGAACAGAGTCTAAGTTTCAAGAGATATTATTGATTTTCTTTTTTAATAGAAAATCGGCAAATAAGTGATATGATTTAGTTTAATAAGGACTGTAGCAAAGTCCTGTAGGCTTGAATCTCTCATATTGTTAATTAAGACTTTATAAAAATAATGGCAGCGTTGTGAAAAGTGTGTGCCACCATATGTAATTTTGAAGTGTCCTGTAGAAACTCTTTTATGTTTAATGAAAAGATCTTGGTTCATACATTTTATGTGTTGTTGATTTAAGGGGATTGACTACTTTATGGAGTGCCCCTGTGTAGATCAGGTCCTTGATTAACAACAATTAGATTTTCTTTTATTTCATAGATTTAATTCATGGATGCCCTACTTTTATATTTTTATGATGCAGTTCAATGGAGTTCGTGACTAGGTTCACTTGATTGATCTCTGTATCGATAATTTTGTTTGCTTGACATCTAGCATAACTCAGTCATTTTGTTTTCTTTATACCTAGCATAACTCATTCATTTTGTTTGCTCTATACTTAGTATAACTCAATAATTTTGTTTCATTGATAATTTTGTTTCACAGTTTAGTAATCTTGCTTTTGTTTTGCTTGTGCATTGAATGAAGTTACACTAGATAAGAGTGAAAGTGTTTCTCAACATCTGAACTCAAGCACATTTCATCTTCTAAGTTGATAAAATAGGATTTTCTTCATATCATTTCATGCTTTCATAATTAGCTTTGTTTAGTTGCAGCATAAAAATCCAAAAACAATTGATAAGTTGAAAAGCAGATTATTTTAACATATTCATCGAAAAGAGTCAAAATCATTATCTAACCATTCTAAAAAAGTTCAATTCAATCAGAACTAATTCTAGGAATATCATTTAGAGTAATCGATTAACAAATGTTAGAAATAACATCTTAGAATAAAAACATCATCTCAGAACTGATTCTAGAGTTTGACATTACTTTAGATAACAATAACATAATCACCTTAATGACTTAAACAACTTCTAGGACATAAAATGCACTTGAACTTCATCAATTTACCTGCACTGGTTAATAATTTATGCTTACAATTTAAGAACATTAAATTGACTAAACATTTTGGCATCATTGTCGGGGAAGTGCAAATGAAAGTTAAAAAAAAAAAATTCATCAATTAAAAACATGGTATGCGTAGGGAAAGAGACTCTAGAGGTGGATTTGTAGGACAAGGAAAAATCTTAATTCCCACAAATCCGCTCACTCCACCATGTCTTTGAATTTCCACACCACCCACTCAAACCCGTATTCCATTCGTAGGTCAACAAAGATTTCCTGAAGTCTTAAGATCATAGATCCAATCTAGAACTTGACCTACTTCATTTACTTGAGCTATAATCAAAGAAATTCCTACATCCCCAACAATAGGAGTATTTTTTCTATCTTCCACTGGTGAACAAATTTTAGGAGAAGAATTAGAAATTCCCGGTGAAGAAGAGGAACAAGAAACTCATTTTGATTATCCATGGACAGAGGAATCGAAGGAATTAGAAGATCATTACATTAGATATGAAGAATCTATCAGGGATGAAGTAGGAAAAGGAGAGGTACACAATGTCAAATGGGGAAAATGGGAAATAGAGAGTATGTATCGATTACAAGGAATTAAATAAAGCAACATTAAATGACCACTTTCCACTCCCATTCACTTCGCCTTGAGGATTGCCTTTGTCTCCTTCTTATTTCTAAGCTTAGATGGAATGTTTCTCTCTCTATGGAGATTCTCTGCTACAAGGGTTTTCTTTTGCCACAGTCTTTGAGAACAGGACTAGCTCTCTTAGATAACATCTCTCTTTTGTTAGCAAGCTTACCATTCTCACCTCACTTTGCATGGTACCTTTGGTTGTATTTGTTGATATCTTCACTCACAAATTTCTCTGACAAATAGAAAGTAGGAAACCAATTATATATGCCTGGTTCTCCTCATCTAACATTTCAATATATTGATTCTCCTAGTTGTACCTCTAGATGGAATTCCCCTTTCTATTTCCATCTTTGCAACTGGTAGGAATTCTCCCTAATGTTTTGCAATCCTTTCTAAGGGTTTCTCTTGCCTCTGATATCTCCAACCCCTGTCTAGAATATCTTCTACTCTGGTATCCCATATCTATTCTTTTATCCATTTCTTTTATAAAATGATCAAACTGGCATCTAACACTTAAATAAATGTATCTATCATTACCTCTCTAGTCTAGTGTCTTCTCCTCTTTTCTAGCTGTGAGATTCACTGGCTCACTCCTTTTTCCACAAAAGCTCCATTGAAATCACCTTCATATTGCAGTATTTCTCATCCTACAACTAGATTTGTTTTTCCTCTCTTTTCCCCGATCTACTACTCGGATTTGGATCAATTTTTGAAGTTGGGTTACACTTTTATGAGAATTGCTCGTGAAAAATTTGTAACTGCACTTTTCTGCTAAACTAAAAAGTTTTGTGGCTGAACTGTTTAAAATTGTTTGACAAAACTATATTTTTTTGGTCGAAAAATAAATTTAATATTTGGAAAAAAAATTAATGTAACGACAACGTGTGACAGATTTTTGGTCAGAGGTGGAAAATTCTGACGACTAAATTTTTCGGGCGAATTTTTTTCAGCTGAAAATGTTTTTCACTCGAACAATTCTTTCAATCGAAAATGTTTATATATATATATATATATATATATATATATATATATATATATATATATATATATATATATATATATATATATATATATATATATATAGATAGATAGATAGATAGATAGATAGATAGATAGATAGATAGATAGATAGATGAATGTGTGTGTGTGTGTGGGCCATTAGAACGTTGAATATTTTTTGCTCATCCATGCATCCACTAAGTTTGTGTCGGCTCATCCACTGACTCTGTTTGAGTTGTTTGTGTCCTCTCATCCGCTAGTTAGCTCATTCATCGTACTGGAGAAAAATTTTACATGCAGAAGAAAGTTTTCCAGGTTTAATTTTTGTTGTTATTTTTTCCAAATTTCTTTTTTGGTTTTTTGTTGGTTTTTCCACAGCACATATTATTTTTTTTATTGGTTTTTAGTAGGATTGGTTGTCTCCAGAGGATATTTTGCACCTTTTCGTCACTAGAGGAATTATGTTAGCCTCATCCGACCGCACAACAACTAAAAACCTAATATCTTGACACCTGCACCTCCTTCGCTTTCTTTTAATCAATAAAAGGAGAAAAAATTATTGGAGGGAAAAATATGCATTAGATAAACTAAACATGAATCATATTAAGAAAGAGTATAATTTTAGTTGAAGCAAATAACTTTAGTTCTACAGTGGATTCTAGCTCAGGGAGAGACAAAACTTCTAAGAGTGCCCTACCCCTTCCTTTAAAGGGAAGAGCACTAGTAGAATCCCAAAAAAGACCATTGTGAGATCCACCAAAGTGCCTACAAATAGTATGACTGTAGTAAGTGCCATATCAGGTTAGAGTTGGTGTGTAGCCATGAATGGTATTCCTGATTTAATATAGAAAATTTCCCTAGAATATGCATGAGGACATGGAGGAGCAGTCTGTGGAAAAATCCAATGAGGAGGCTCTTGTTTTATTTCGTTCACTGTCCTCTTTCATGCTTTATATGTTTTGAATAGTTATTACAAAAAAATGGGATGGCACTAGAAACCTATGATTTTGCGGGTACTATAGTAATTACTACTACACATCCAAGTAAGTGGGATATTAACTATTTCCATCGATCTCTCCTTAGGATTTTATTCTCTTTTAGGAGAACACTTTAGGTGGTAGGTTATCCAAATGGTATTTTCCAATGTGGTTTCAAACCTTTGACCATGTCAATGGTTCTCTCACTAGTATCTAAGAAGTCTTGTAAGTAAGATTAAATACAACATATGACAGGTTTGACCAATTTTTTAATGACGAAAAAGTGATCTTCGAGGGTTATTTTAAAAATATCAAAGTGGCAAGCTACTTGACTTTTATTGCAAAATTATCTATGCATAATCTAGGAAGTTATAGATCTCACCACCTCATATTCCTATTACATATATGAGGAAATTAACAACTTGACATATCCAATCCCCAAAATATTTTATATGAAGGACCTGAATTTTACTTTGGATGGAAATATTGAATCACTTTGGACCATTAAAGTAGGCATCCATGGAGAATATGATTGTAATAACTGTTACCAAACTTCGATGAAACATATTCCACACTTCCTAGCAAAGATACAATGAGATTATATTTTAAGTAATAGTCACAAATCATGACCAGAACAGATAAATTCAATCAGATATATTATATCATGAGTAATAATAAAATTTTGCAATATCAGTGAAATGCCACCTGTAGAAATATGTTATGAAACCATCTCACGAAAAGATAGAAAAGCTAGATGAATGCCTTAGAATTCAGCCTCTTCGAGGGGGGAATCTCCTTTACATTGCACAAATTAACAATTCTTGGATGATACAAATGACAAGACCTCCTTTCTATATATAGGAGTCTAAGGGGTCATAATATAATCATAGCCGACATAACAATAATAATTTAAGGACACAATAATAACAATAGTGGGCTTATATGGCGCATAATAATAACAATATGAGGACTACATGGGCACAAAAATATAATAAGGGGGTTTTACTAATAACATTAAGGGGTTGCATTAGTAGTATAGGGACCTAACATGGCCCTCTCCTTCAAAATGTGTTGTCCTCAACACTTGAGTAGTTCTTGATGCTTCTGTATAAATTCTTGTCCTCCCATGTGGAATCTTCAATCGGTAAGTTCTTCCACTTGATGCGATACTCTAAAATTTATCTATTTCATAGTTGTCAATTTCTTGGTTCTGTGACTGCTTCAGGTTCCAATATGATTTTTCCTTCCTTGTCAAGTTATCACAATACTGTTTGAACTGGGATCTTCT
This sequence comes from Pinus tabuliformis, assembly GCA_031772625.1. NCBI lineage: Eukaryota > Viridiplantae > Streptophyta > Pinopsida > Pinales > Pinaceae > Pinus > Pinus tabuliformis. Next base: position 359,361,211 of record CM062805.1, read on the forward strand.
TCAACTTTTGAATGAGTTTCCATTCCTTTGGGCATATGGATATTTGTAAGGCATGATGTTTGGAGGAACACTTCTTGGAATCAAATGAATAGCATGATCATGATCACAAATAGGTGGGAGGCCTTTGGGAGTCTCAAATACCTTGGAATGATTGTCCAAAATGTTTTGGAGAGCTAGAGAAATACATGATTTCGATGTTGGATCCTCTAGTGAACATACTTGTGCAATTACGCACTATTGTTCTTTGTTTAGAAGCTTTGTCATGCCGTTAGAGTTTATTATCTTTCCCGTTTTCCCTCCAATAACCCTCAATTCAACTTCCTTTCCTTCTAAAAAAAATTTGAAGAAAAGTTCTTGAAAATTAGAAGTTATCGTAACCAAAGATTGTAGCCATTGGACTCCTAGTAAAACATCAACACCACCCATTGGAATGGAAAGAATGGGGCTATTCAATACATATTCTCCCATGGATAGCTTGATATTATGGTACTTTCCAGAGCAATTTATGGTTCCTCCACTTGCAATCATCACTTGACACTCTGGTGCTGGATATAGGAAGTAATTCAATTCCTTGGCTATTTTACAATGAATAAAATTATGGGTATTGCCTAAGTAAATCAACACTATTACCTATTTCTTCTTGATATGTCCTTCTATCTTGATATGTCCCTCTATCTCGATAGTTTGAGGAGTGGTAATTTCTTCCAATGCATTACAATATATGGTCGGATTCATTTCTTGATGCTCGATGTGATCTTTCACTTCTTGAACATTTTTCTTCTTGATATGTCCTTCTATATTGATAGTTTGAGGAGTGGTAATTCCATCCAATGTATTACAATATATGGTCAGATTCATTTCTTCTTTCTCGATGTGATCTTTCACTTCTTGAACCTTTTTCTTCTTGATATGTCATTCTATCTTGAGAGTTTGAGGAGTGGTAATTCTTTCCAATGCTTCACAAGATATGTTCGGATTCATTTCTTCTTTCTCAGGGGTGGGTTCCTGGTGTATATCCTCTTCTTTTAATGTTTCTTGATCCTTTTCTTCCTCCTCTTCATAATCTATGTAAAATAATTTCTTCTTAGCACACTTATGACCTTTAGTGTATTTGCTATCACAATTGTAACAAAACCCCTTTTTCTCTTTTTTCCTCCAATTGTTGTGGTGTAAACCTTGTAGGTTGTGGAAGGCTAGGAGAAAAAACACCTCCATAATTATAGTCATGAGTGGTGGGATTCCTTGTTTCCATAATTTCGCTTTCAATTTTTCTTGCCAACTTGAATGCCTTCTCTAATGAATCAGGTTCCCAAAGATGAAACTCATGTTGAATGTTATCCTTTAAATTCCCTATGAAGATATCAACCATTTTCTTCTTTGGAATATCATTTACCCTTATATTCAATTTTTTAAAGTCCTCAATGTGCTCTTCCATTGAACCCTTTTGTTCAAGATTTATCAATTGGATAAAGAAGGTGTTACTCTTTGTATCGTCATAATGTGCTATCATTTCTTCTGTGAAAATTGACCAAGTAACAAGTGATTTACGAGAAGAAACCATTCTATACTATAAAAATTGTTTCAGTTCTAAATAATTAGATGCAATACGTACATTTTGTAATAGTGGTACACCATGTAGATCAAAATATTTCTCCATCTGTAGTATCCAGTTTACCAGATCCTTGCCATCAAACTTCCTCATCTCAACTTTTCATTATTTTAGGAGCTCAATCTTGAAACAACTGTAACTCTGTACTTTTGGATCTTTAAGTTCTGAAATTTTGGTATGTAATATCCCATTGCATCCTCTTTCCAATGACACCTATCTGATCGAAATTGGATTCTTGAATAAATATTTATGCACAATCTCCCAAGATAACCTGATTATATACCTTTTCAGAAGAGAGAACTTGTACAAAGTCCCACGTGTCACTGTTTCTACCTACGGACCTAAAATTGATACACAGAAATCTACAGGTAGTCCTCTTTCTATAACTTTTGACAAAATTTCAATATGATGCTCAGAGCAAAAGTTGTGATGATTTTCCCAAGGTTACCTGTTTAATATGTAATTTGGGAGTCTACAGAAACCCTAACTTCTGTAGATCATATATCCAAAAATATAGCGAGGCAAGATCTAAAATTCAGACCCGGGGTTGAGACCGCTTTCTTCTAAAATGGATTTTTGGTTTAGATTCTGGAACTTTGTAGTGAAAAATTTATAGTGAAACTTCCACAATGACCTGTTTTAGATGAAATTCTAGAGCTTGCAAAAACCCTAACTTCCTAAGATCATATCTCTGAAAATATAGTGGGACAAGATCTGAAATTTGGTGCAAGCGTCAATGCGATTTTGACTCAGTTGGGTTTCTTTCGGCTTCTGAAATGTCGCTGAAAAAACATTATAGCAAAAATTTCACGAACACATGTTTGGAGCAATGAAAACCCTAGAATCAAAAGATCTGATACAAAATGTTATGAAACCAGCTCAAAAAAAGATAGAAAAGATAGATGAACACATTAGAATTCAGCCTCTTCGAGGGGGCAATCTCCTTTACATTACACATATGAACAATTCTTGGATGATACAAATGGCAAGGCCTCCTTTCTATATATAGGAGTCTAAGGGGTCATAATATAATAGGAGCCGACATAACAATAATAATGTAAGGACACAATAATGACAATAGTGGGCTTCTATGGGGCATAATAATAACAATATAGGGACTACATGGGCACAATAATTTAATAATGTGGTTGTAATAATAACAATAACGGGTTATACTAGTAGTCTACGGACCTAACAAAATCCACACTGAATGCCTAGAATGGTTAAAAAGATAACATAGTTAAAGATAAATGGACTACTACATCTACGGTCTTCCAGTCAATCTTAATGGTTAGTGAGGCAAGTGTCTGGTTCTTCAAATGATTGTTGAGTTGTAGTGTTACTTGCATGTGCTTCATCAAAGTCTAGGTCGATTTTTATCCTCTTGTAAGTGGTCTCATTATTTAGTAAACTCTCTAGTATGTTTATAAATTTCTATAAAATACACATCATAATCTTGTAGTCTATCCAAAAAACAATGTAAAACACTAATGTTCAGAAAAGCATAAAGAGAATCTTCGATTTAAAAAAGATGTTCTTAAAACTTACGTTTATGGTTGGGTGCCCAAATATCTCAAATGTAGCACATGTCAAGGCTTAGAACTAAATTAATATTCTAAATCTCTTGGTAAAATTGTCAGGGAGTAAAAGATTCGAGTCTACAATTGATTCCAACTTCCATGTGTTGAAATTATTAGTTTTCCTTCATAAATAAGTGGAGTTCATTTCATAAATGGAGTTCATCTCATTGTTCACACTTTTGGTCTAGTTCAATATGACAACGTGGATTTTTATATCTAACACTCCCTTCCTCAAGCCACACTTTGGCCCACTTTGTTCCCAAATTTGGCTTATTTAGCATTGCTCTGTTTTCCCTCTATGATGATCACCCTTAACAACCTAATTTGGAAGTCTATATTGCTATCTCCAACCGCTGGTGTGCAAGTTTCTTCACAGTTTCAATTAGCTGAACATATTCATATCATCAATTAAAGTCACAAGGCTAGAGAAACCCAAACATATCCAAACATATTTCGAATGGATGTTTTGTGACTCAAATTATAAAATCCCGGTTGGAGAGGTAATTTACCACCGTGGAAAATTGCATCCTCAAAATCAACAAATATACTATATATGAAATAGTGTTGATCATGTGCTAAAGCATGCTTTGAATATCTCCAATACATTATTCATTTTTATTTTGAAAGATGCACTCTAACAAGTGTTTTAGTATTTATATTTCATAGACCATTTTTTTCAATTTATGTTCAATGGGCCCTTGAAATCATTAAAGTGTCCATGAATTCAATACTTTTGAAAACTAATATCTTGTGATATTCTAGTAATACTTTGATTACCTTACCCACTTCAATTCACCACATAACTAAGTGATAAGTAGTGCATTTTTTCAACTGAATCAAACTCCCGTGTTACATAATACAGAGTCGAGAAACCACGGGATTGCATAGAAAATTGAATGAGGATAAATATGTTGTGTATGAAATAATGTTGATCATGCCCTAAAGCATGATATGGAGATCCCCAATACTTTATTCATTGTTAGTTTGAAAGACACACTCTGACAAATATTCCAGTATTTATATTTCATAGACTATTGTTTCAATTTATGTTCAACGGGCCTTGCCCTAAGCTTGATACTTTGAAAACATCTCCTCCTAATATTTTGACTACCCTGCCCAACTCAAATCAACACATGACTAAATGATAAGGAATATTATTTTTCAACTAAACCTTTGTCCATAATATAGAGTCGAGAAACTACGGGATCGCACAAACAATTGACATGAAATCGTGGTAATATTGTGTGATGCTACATATTCTCAAAATTGCTAAAGATTACACCCTTTTAAGTTTATATTTAATGATTTCTTTTATCTATGAATATTCCGATAAGGATTCATACATATGTTTATTGACTTTTTTATGTATCAAGATCCTGGTAAGGATCCTACATAATTGATTACATGGGGAGAAAAGATAGATTACATGGGGAGAAAAGATAATGTTTCATTGTAAAACTATTCACTTTTATGGTAAAAAAGAGCGAATTTCTTATTGCAACATTATATGATTTTTTTTTATTTTTTTTTATGGTCTGAAGGATTCTTACATAGCTATTTATAGGGGAGAAAAGATAATGTTTCATTGTAAAAATACCCACTTTCATTGTAAAAACTATGGAAATTTTCTTATTGTAATTTTTTTTAATTAATTATTAATTAAAAAAATATATTTTTAATTTTTCTAATTAAGATGGATCACGTTTTAAATGAATAAAATATCCATTTTCCAAGATATATAATTGGAAATACTTTATTACAATTCTATATTTAAAATAATTATTTATAAATATATAAAATTTCTATATAAAATTTGACATTGTGTCTTAGATTTTACATAATAAAATATTACTAATAAATTAAACTAAGATGTAAGAGTTAAAAAGTCATTTATGTGTTATGGTCATTTTTTTAATAATAAATATGTGAAATTTTTTAACATAACTATGTTATTGAAGATTAATTTTTAATTTATTTTTTATCGGTGAAGGGTTGATTAATTGTCATAACAACACTCTTCGAGGGAAATTTTTAGACATAATATTCCTTGATGGAAAACCTAACGATCCAAAACTTCAAAAAAAAAATATATGACAGGCAATGAGAAATCCAAATTCCAACCCTGACCGTCATTATCTTAAGCGTATGAAATTTGAGCTCTCTTCGAGTCCACTAATTGTCTTTCCACAATACTTAGGCATATATATATATAGTCCATTAAACATAGTTATTGAAATCGTTGCTGATATATAAATCATCAAATTGTTCACATCCAAAAAAAACTAAATGTGCAACAAAATTCGTTTGACATACACATTTATCCGTCCCTACACTCAAGCCATATATCACATCTCTAATCATTGAATTGACAAATTAATTTTCAGAATGATATAGTTCCTTTCCATTTGAATTTATGACGGATATTAAAGAAATAAGTTTCCATTCTTCAATATCCTTTAAGTATCTCCTACTTTGATTTATTTAAGTGGACGTTCATCATATGTAAGTATGGAAGTAAATAAATTCCAATTATTTCAATAACATACCCATGTAAGTAAAGAAATTCCAATTATTTCAATTACATACCCCTTTTGGGTGGCTCTTCAAGTAGTTACTCCTTAGGAGGTAATATATTACACTTGATGTCCTTGCCTATAACGAGTAAGCATATAGAACTATCACCACAAGAAAGTCAAATACGAATCAACATATACACATTTGGATCTGATATGCATCTAAGAAGACCTTGGCAAAGAAGTCCTAACGATTCATTTTGCACACCAAACTCGATGCACCCACATAAGTCCATATAATGATTTTTTCCTCATCATGTTTTGACCTTCTAATATTCCTTTATTTGTGTTAATCATCATATATATTGTCAGATATAAAATGATAGTCTAAATCCTTGTAATATTCCATCATTCAATCATAATATATATATTTATTTTCATCCTTATCCCATAAACTAAGGTATTTTTAATAAATACATATATTATTCAATTTATTGATTTTGTTTCTTACAGGCATAAAAAAACCCATTAAACATGGTTGAAAATTGATATTATGCACAGAAGTTTATTGTTAGCCCAATCATGGGAAATCAATGATTACTCATGTGTTATGCAATATTGCAATAAACAAAGTCCTCCAAAGGAAAAAGGAATGTACACGGAATGACAAAAAACAATTAAGCATATTATATTGAATTGATAGAAGTCTTAGAGACAATTAGGGAGTATGGATCTAATGGAATTGTAGTCTTCACTAATTCTGAAGTTGCGCGCAACTAGATGAAATGCGTGTACCGAGTTAAAAAGCAGAGGTTAAAACAATTACATGGAGAAGCAAAAAATATTGTGAGTCAATTTCAATCATTTAGCATAAAACATTGTGAAAATGTTAATAGGAGGCCTAGTGATCTATTATATGGGATAATGCTAATTCAAGATTTGTGTGTGAAAGATGCAATGGTGTCAAGAATCTCTCCATCCAAATTTATTGATGGTCATTGTAAGATATCTTTGATATGTGTGTGTTTTTTAGTTATAAATGTGGTTTTTTTAATGACCACGTGTTTTTTGCAATACTATACTAAGTGTGCCCCAACTATTTAAGAATAACTTGGTGAACTTGGCATGTTTTAGAAAATTTTTTATTTAATTCTCAAAATGTGTACTTCACCATTTGTGTTTTTAGTCTTGAGTATATTTTAAATAAGGAATTTACACAAAATAATTTTGAAGAAACCTTTTGGATAGTTACATTAATTTTTTGAATTCTTGATCCTTTTAAATAGTGATTTTAAATATTTTTAAATGCACGAGGTAACTTCAAGGGTTACATTAATTTTTTGAGTTCTTGATCTTTTTAAATAACAATTTTAAATATTCTTAAATGCAAGAGGCAAATTTGATGGTTTTTTTAAAGATTATACATATAGATATAGATATATATCAAGCGCTTGGATCGTCACATGACCAGTTGCAACTTAATTCGAGGCGAGCATCAACTAAGTCTCATGCATCGATTAGAGGGCGACCTTCTATGCATGCTGACGATATTGGTCATGGATCGAGGAGAATATCAGATGAATCGAGGGAGGGTCATCATTTGTTACATAATGGTTGTGATATATTATGTTTATGTAAAAGTTTTTAAACGATAGTTGAATAACCATATGTACATACATATATTGAATAGATTTTTGTCAATTTAACTTAATTAATTTATTATAATTTCTATTTTTTTAGAATCTTATCTCACTATGTCGTCATGTGACGGTGGTCAACATTCTACCAATGGCTAACTAGCCCAGTCAACCCATGAAATTGGGCATGACGGTGTTGAACCATCTCTAGGTGGTCATCAATATTAATTGGAACATCATGATCGTCATCATTTTGGTAAATTTTATGATTTAGTTATTTTTATGTTAAAACAAATTTGTACAAGTAAACGAATTGAATGCACATATACATGTACATGTCTATCTTGCATCTGTATAAATACATTTTAATATGCTTTATATTGATAGATAATTATATTGAAGCAAAGGCTAAAAATATTGATCGAGGTAAACGTAGCTGAAGCAGGGAAATTCAATAAGAATACCATATGCCAACTACCACCTATCCATCTAATATTCCTGATGAGCTTCCTTAGGAAACAAACATCCAACAATATACATTACAGAGGTTCTTAACTCATTTTTCAAAATTGAAGAAAGATCTTGTGAGTTTGGAGCTCCCTAGATAGAGTCTACAAATCTCGAAAATAGTTGTGGACTCTCTAAGCTCATTTCTTAGTATTTATAAGAAACTTGGGCCAATAACTGATTTCTTTATAGATGGGGATGAGGTAAGTAGAAAGGTTACAAAATAACATGTCAAATCTATGTTTAATTTCAAAGAAGAGCTCAAAAGAAAGATTCTAAAGGTGCAATCTTTCAAGCACCCTGATAAAGGCCACCATTTGTATGATAGGTTCCTTGCAGCATTTGGAAATATTCCATGGAATAATGAGGTTCCACATTATTCTGCAAAATTATTTTATGCATAATTCTTTTTGGGTATGAGACCTGATTATACTAATATTTACTTTTAATTTAATGGTATTGGGAAAGGTCGAACATATTGACGTAAGGGTGCATTAAGGGATATTGAATTTCCTCCTCCTCGGCCAACTTTGGTACCTCAACCTCCACGTATGGTAAATTTATGGTTAGAGATGGATACCATTTCTCAGAGTGTTCGAGAAGCAAGAGATGCCATTATAGACAACCTACAAACTGCATTGACTGGAATTGATGTCGATCTAAATCAACAAAGAGAACGAGTTGGTGCGCGTGCTAATTTTGTATATAAAACAGATGGGGAGATATGTAATATGAATATTGAAGAGGTTAAATCATATGCAAAGGGTTGTCATGATGGTTGGAAATACCTAATTAGTCATGAGGAAGAGGGCATGGGATCAATATGTGTTAATGGTTACGGTGGATATTTTAATGCAATGTAAATTGTATGTGTTAATGTTGATTCACATACATGTGGTTAATTGTTTCAAATATAATCAAACACAAATGTATCATATGTTCACCATTTGCAGTTAAGTCATTTACTAAAGGAAAATTTTGATAATATCACGGTCCCAAGTTCAGGTTCCAATTAAGATATGTTTAGAGATGTTAGTTTTTTTGGAAGAGTTTATGTGCATACTATTATTCTACTTTTATTATATCAGTATTGTGAATACATATTTTAAAAATATATAATTACATATATGATTAATTGTTAATAGATTCTGATTCCATCGGAATTTTTTGACATACCGCCACCCTCTTCCTCTGTATTAGTAGATGTGTCAAATATTCGCTTGTCCCAAGTATTGAATATTTCACTTTTGTTTTCTTTTATAAATTGAAGCAAGTTTAATTAATAAATGAGATCTCTATCTTACTGCTTTAAAATTTTTGAATTTCAAGTTTGTGGAGATAGTTTTTGTTCTCAGACGTCTTTAGCGATCGAGTCAGTGATGGCGATAATATCATTTAAACAATTTGAAAAAGGTGTTTAACAATTTTTTTAATATTGTGAGTTTATGTATTTTCATCTGAAATTTTAAATTTTTAATATGTACATGTACATGTATTGTACAGGGCATCCATGAGGGAACAATGCAGGGGAACACCATGAGGTATTGCATGAATTTGAAACTTGAGTCAGTTACAGGGATTGAATTGTCTAGACAATTTGAAGAAGCTGATACTTGATTTTTTTTAATATTGAGATTTTATGCATTTTCATGCGCAATTTTAATATTTGATATATACATGTGCATGTTTTGTACAGGGCATCTAGGAGGGCGCAACGCATGGAAAACACCACAAGGGTGCAATGAAGGGGGAACATCATGAGGTATTGCATGGAATTTGAAACCTTCTATAATTTTATTTTGATGATTACATTTTCATTTAATTTTAAAACATTAAAATTTAATTTTAAAGTACACAATCATATGTATATATGGATTTTACATATGTTGTGGGCACCGATGATTCTGATGAGAGCACGAGGATGTTGATAGATCATATATTTCAGCAAGATTCTCTTTGATGCAATTTTTTATTGACAAGATTTTTATTATATTTACTTATAACATGATATAAATTTTAGACATCTTTAAAGTAAAACTCTTTTTTATGAATTCATCTCTTTGATGCATATTTTTATTTGAGAACTTTTCATTATATATTAACTTTTATAATGATATAAATTTTGGAAATATTTTAAAAGAACTATTTTTTATGAATTGATCTTTAATATGCTAATTTTGGAGTTTATGTACATTTTTCATTCAATGATTCTTATAATCGCATTATAAAACATGGTACAATTTTCATGATGCATGCTTTGATTCTTGAAGTTTTTATATATCTAAGTTCATCAATATGAAGATATGAAAGTAAATTTCCATTTAGTTGGTACATGTTAAACACATAAATGGAAACAATAGAAGATAAATGATAAAACATGAGAGTGTGTTTATTATTGACAATGATATGCATTTATAGTACATTCGTGTGACCATTGTGTTCCACATCCCAAGGTCTCTTGGACTCTCATGGCTATTCACATTCTACATGAACCCATAGAGGATTAGGTTTCCAACATTGCCTGCCTTAATCTAAATGGGTATGTATGAGTCCAAGAAGAGAGTTGTAATACAATATGTGCAAAAAACATGCATGGCAGCACTAGGCTGAATGTGCTCTCCAAAATGTTGGTATAGGTGGTGTGGTTTAAGGATGACCGCCAACACTAGAACTGTTAGTGTAGTTCCCTGAACTCTTCCAAGTCTGGCATGAAGCTTAGGTCTTCTGCTAGAGGAAGTGCTCCTGAAATTTTGAAGAAGGAAACCTTCAACCAATAATGGGAGGTCTCACCCCTCTTAGAAGGGAGAACCTTAACCTGAAAAGCAAAAACTCAACCTATGATGGTTTAAGGATTACCACCAACTCTGGAATGCTTAATGTAATTCTTGGAACTCTTCCAAAATTGGAATGAAGCTAAAGTCTTCTGCTAGAGGAAGTGTCCCCAATTCCTTCAAGAGGTATCACCGACTGAAGGCATGTTCAGTGGCATCTTTGTCTGTGGCTACAACTCTGAATCTGGTATGGCAGGTTCTAGCTCAGGCTCGCTTCATGTGGCTTTGAAGCTTGTGGATGACCATCACTTCCCCCCCTGTCAGATACAAGGTGGGATGATGGAGAAAACTCAACTGCAAGACTATTCAATACTCTAGAGCAAGTTCAGATATATGACTGAAGTATCTTCTTGCCTATTGATGCCCATTGCCAAGAAGCTATCCCTCCAGGATGAATCTTTGTTCTTGCAGGAGGCTTCTTTTTGAAGCATCTGTTTGAAGAATGACTGGTTTTATGACAGTGCTTACATGGATGAAGATCAAAATAATGATCTTTCATATGGCCAACTCAGTCACAGTGTTGGCATTTCACAATCTATTGTTGTTGTTATGGAAGAGGAGCAGAATCTGGAACAACTGAAGGTGAACTGTCATGAAGGAATCCAACACTCTGAAACTGGATGGGCTTTGAGTAATTTGGAATATGAAAGGCAAGCTCCTTATCATATCCAACACCTATTCTGTGCTTGTTGTGGACAAGCTCTTCCCAAGGTCTGATGATGGGCTTGGGAAGTGCACATTGAACTTCTGCAACTGCATGTACAACTGTTGCTTCATTGGGTACTAAATCTGAATGAACTTCAACAATATTGACTTGCTGCTGATGGGTGGTTGTCTCATTGTTCTGAACAAAAATAGGTTTAGAATGATGTCTATTTTGATGTAGCTCTTCTTTCTATAGCTGTGATTCCAGCTGCCAAAAATCAATTTTGTCTTGTACATTTTACAAACAAGTTTGAATGTTAAAAAGAGTTTCCTTACTGAATCTTACCATCCCATCAACAGCGGAATAGATTAGACTATTCAATAACTTTAATGCATCATCACTTTTCTCCATTTCATGACAATGTTGCACGGATATCTCACACAATGCCAAACAGCAACAGCTTTAACGAATAGAAACAAAATGCCAATCCTTATGAACATTGAACTCTGTCGTTCCCAAAAATCCTCCAGCATATTCACTTTCAAAGCAAAAATGACGGATATCAAAACTTCAACAACTATCGCACCATGTCATGGACAGGACTTGAATTCTCATATATATAAATGGTTGGACTTGGGTTCGAACCTATATTATTTGAACTTGCCACTTTCTTCAAAGAAAACAATCTTCTCTTAATACTCATATAAATGGGATAATCGTTGGAGAGTTAGGCCTTCATGAAACTTCTGACTACTTTTGGAATAGTAGCTTTTAGATGGCATATAATGCAGCATGTTCTTTTATTTAGAAAAGATGGGGATGTAATGACAACCTATAACAATATTCTAAAAAAGAAGCTAGTTGATGCTCCATCAATTGCAGTTGCAACAAATAATCTCATCGCACTAAAGGGTTCCAAGGATTTGTTTGATGGATTAAAGAAGTTTGAAAAATCAATTGACAAGAGTGGTGGAGTTGAAGGATTGCAACTTGCTGATAGCCTTGTGTATAAGCTTTCTGCTAGACAAAAGGAAGCAATTTACTGTAATCGTGCACTACTGTTACTGAATGAAAACAAGTTATATTAGGATCGGGAAATTGTATTGACCCTTGTCAACATGTTCCTAAATAGCGTGAGACTGACTTTACTTCAGGCATCATTGTTAATCAAAGAGAACAAATCTAATCAAGCAGTAGAGAGATTGCAAGGAGATCTCTCAAGTCTCTGAGGGGCATAATAAGTCTGTTGGTTTCAAGGTGTCTTAGGAAATAACAAAGATAATATGGGGGAAGGTAATATGGGGGAAGGCTGCAATGAGGACTTCAACAGTTTTATCTCAAATTAATGATTTTTGCTATGCACTTGGTGGAAACAAACCAATCCGAAGTATTTTAATTTCCAACAATGGCATGGTAGCATCAAATTTATGTGGAGTGTGAGAGCATGGGCTTATGAAACATTTGGGACTGAAAAGGCTATTTTACTGGTGGCTATGGCTACACCTGAAGATATGAGGATAGATGTTGAGCACATACGAATTTTTGATCAGTTTGTAGAAGAACCAAGAGGTACCAATAATAACAACTATGCAAATGTTCAGTGCATTACATAGATAGCAGAAGAAATTTTACGTGCCCAAGTTACTGCAACTACGAGGTATTATCAGGTTGCTATTGAATATTTGGAGTGCATAACTGAAATAAAACACTGACCTGGAACTGTTGCTACATTAGTATCAGAGAAGGCAGGTGATATTGACGGGGCAAAGTCTGTCTTTGATGCTGCTATAGATTGGTGAAGCAGAATGCTATTTGGACTCAAATGCATGGGTGTGAAGATATGTGGATTCAGACACAATATTTGTAAAAAAATTTGTCATTACTTTTCAGCATGATTATAATACCCATCTCCAAAATGATACTCGGATGATTTCCACATCAGAGAATGCTTTCGGTTGGAGACAAATCACCACACAATGCAACTTTTGACAATGTCAAGCATTAAGTTGCAGCCAATCTAGTGGAGAAATTAATTGTACAAGAATTTTGCTTACTCGGTATTACCATAATTTGGAAACCTAATTTGTAATAAACTCACCTCATCATCGAGATACGAAGAGATACGCAACAAATACTTTTACCATTTTGGATCTTCCGCAAAAGTTGCATGAGATATGAGAAGTCTGACAACAAATGAAGACTCCATCTATTACTCTTCCATCCAATTAGTGCTCTGATGGCATTATACACTGCAACTTTAATGTATTATTTTAGAAGCCCAAGCTGGGGTGATGAATAGCAGTTGTGGTGAAGATAGATAAAGAAATATGAGGCCTTGTAGTTTGCTTAATATGCTCGGAATTATGATGCGCCATGCATGTAATTTGTTGTTGCTCATCACGATAAATAATTGTTTGGCCATGCACTTCATAAGATCTTGTCCCCACATGAAACCCTGACTGAGCTACCAAAAACCATGCAATTCAACGCTCAATCAACAAAACGCAAAGCCATAGAATAATGCAGTGAACACATAGAGAATTATGAAAAAAACTAGTTGGGTAGGTCTGACCAGCTTGGAAATGATGTGACGGGAAAGACAGGCATGGAGGAAGAGTAATAGACACGTAGTGCTGTTAGAGTGAATAAGGAGGAAGTTTCTACAGGGGCTGGTAGAGCTACGACAATTAGAAGAACATAAGAAACGGAGTTATGACTAAACAATAAATACCTTTGGTAGAGTGCTCAGGTGTAGAGTCCAGGTGGCTGCATTTTTACTGTTTAAGACAGTCGATAGAGAACCCAGTACAAATCTAGCTGAGAGAGGTTAGCCTGACAGTGTGTGGCATGAAATAGGCATGCACACAATAATCATAGTTCTATCTGCAGGAATGCAAAACTGACATGCACAGATATGCCACAACACAAGTGTCTCAAATTGGAGCAGGGCAGGAGTATGCCTGCTCTGATACCATGTTAAACACATACATGGTAGCAACAGAAGTTGAATGATAAAACATGAGAGTGTGTTTATTATTGACAGTGATATACATTTATAGTACATTCGTGTGACCATTGGGTTCCACATCCCAAGGTCTCTTGGACTCTCATGGCTGTTCACATTCTACACCAACCCATAGAGGATTAGGTGTCCAACAATACGTTTTGCATGATGATTCTTATAATGTTAGTAGATGATTCTCAGGTTTTGTTCAAAGTTGTTTTGTCAAGTTATTTAATGAATAACTTAAAATTAAAAATTATAAAACATTGTACATTTTGCATTTGAATGAATCTTATAATGGTGTATATGTATAAAACAATCATAACCTAAAATTTCATTATAAAATATGGTATACATTCTTCATTCATGAATATATCATCATCTTGTATAGAAGAGCTACTATGGACGTGTGTTGATACTTAACTTTTAATATAAAGTTGCTACCCATCTTTTGATATCCTTTGTAGTAACCTTTGTAATAGTTACATATTCTCCATACCATGTTTTAAAGTGATGTTTGTTTCAAATTAAATGATAAGTAGAATGCATGGGCCATTTTCGATTTCATTATTACCCACCAAAGTTTTCATGGATCAAACATTGCTTGGTTCTTCTAGTTAACGTCCAACTTTTTTTTGATGTAAGGTTTCAAGTTATAGTTTGTGAGTTTAATCAACAATAAAAATTATTTAAAACATGCTACATTTTTCATGATGCACGGTTTTATGCTTGAACATTTTACATTTAAGTTGGTAACAATGTTTGTAAATTTGTAAAATTACAAAAATTGCAAATTACAAAACATGGTAAATTTCGCATTCACGAATCTTATAGTGTTGTAGATGTCTAAAACATTCATATAACCTAAAAATGTATTAAATGCTATGCGTGGAGCATGCATTGTTAGTTTTAATAGGTTTTGTATGCACTACATGTATAAGACAAACACAATAAAATGATTTTTTAAATAATTAATTGTATGTAATAATAATGCATTTGTTTATGGTAATGTGATTTTAATAAATTAAATAATGTTACTAAGATAGTAATAAAAGTGTTTGAAAATATGAAATGATCATCCATAAAAAAGAAAAAATGCAATGCAAACATGATAGTTGTACAATAAACAACAAACAAGAAAATTTGTGATATGTTACATCCTTACATTATAGTCATATTTGGGATCTCTGAATTTCTTTTTAACTTAACAAAAAAGAAACCATATTAATGAAAAAAAAAATTCCATACTTAGTACTAGCTTGAATGTTCAACTTAAGAGTGCACAAAGGAAAGGCTAGAAATGTACTTGAACTCTTTCTCAAAGATGAATACAAGGAGAAATATTGTTGGAAAATTCAATTAAAAAAATTCTAATGGAATTTTGTCCTCAATGATCCATTAATGGTCATCTTTTGACATTCTCCATTTTTTAACTTTCGATTTTTTTCTTGATTGAACTTCTATCAAATTTATGCACGCTGCACACACCAAGTGACTATATTGACAAATTATGGCATTAGGTTGATAGTCTTTAAAGTAAACATGACTCTCAGTTTGATGAGTTTCTTGGAAAAAATAACCTTTTAGTATAATATACTCTCTTTCATATATAAAACCTTTATCATTATAGTCTTCCAATAACTTTACCTTTCATTTAGTGCACCACATCAAATAATACTTGATATTTTATATGTTGTTAATGGGTGCAACTACAACAAAGACATATCCTAAACAATAAAAAAAGTGTAAATTCAGATCATAATTAACAAGAAATTAGTTATCAACGTGTACTTTATTCTATTATCTAGTTATATCTATATTTTAACTATTATCTAGATACTTATACACAATGATTTAAAAAACATAAAACATATATATATATATATCCTTTGAAAGAAATTGAAATCTTACCTTCTCTAACAAGATCATAAACTTGATCACCTTTGGATGACACTATAGTCGCCTCTGAATCCATCTCTTCGAAGCTTGCAATTGGCATTTTCCACTTTGTATTAAGTTATTTATGTTTTCGATATTTTACATACAAATTGTTTTCACAAACATCATCGCATTGTGTGTCCTCTATGCAAGCAGGAAAAAAACAAGATTCTTTTCTTTTATCAAATGAAAAGGCATTTTAATACTCTTTTGTTTTAACTGAATGAAATTTCAAGTCCCGTTTATTGTTTCAGTGTCATATGTAATCGATCTATCTATATCTTGGACTCCAATATGCCAGAAAACCCTATAGTAAATTCAAACAAGAATTTAAATATGTTATATAAAATACAATTTATATATCAAAGATAATCATTGATCAATTATTTAAACTATATAATTTATAAGTGTTTAAAATTAGGAAACTAATAAAAATTATCATATATAAAAAAATATATACAAGTTAATGTATATCTGCATACCTACATACCTCCCTTGATGGGTTAGTCTAATAGATTAGTGCATAAATGTACCATTGAACATATTGTTCAACTGAGACAAGTCAGTTTGCAGATTGGTCCATTTGATATCTTCGAAGTGCTCATTTTATACATGCCCCTACACCATCATGTTCTCCTTTTCCATGACCAGTCTCAACAAATTCCAACAATGTTTAATGTTGGCTTTCATATGAAGATGACACAACCAAAAGAATGATCATGATGATTTGAATTAACCTGTGCATCCATCTGACAATATCCAATGTTTGTTGAATTTTATTCCTCTACCTTTCAATGATTCATAAATCTTATTGAAGCAATGTTGTATAAAATGTGTATCATGTGTATGATCATCGCTAATATAGAAATGAAATTCTTTAATAACATTTCGATTCTCACTGGAGCTTTCTATATGATCAAAATTTTGTTCATTGTTTCTATATAGAACATGAAAAAGCATAAAAAAATTAGTCAGAATGATAATATTCACCTTGTATCTCATTTTGTGCAACAAATGTGTAATTTTCTCCAAAGTCAACTATTGACAAAATGGTCTCTCGTGGATAAAATTCATGGGAGTTTTTGAATTGCAGATCCTGCCATCGAGCTCTATTAGAATTCCTCATGTATTTATAAACTTTTGTTTCAAACTTCTTCAAAAACTCTATCACATAAATTTCTTCTTCTTGTAAATAAATCCTTTTAGCATGTGTACCACTACTTGAATGAATTGATGTATGAATATATTCACATCTCTTCCATTTCACTTTTATGTTGGACAATGATTGATCATGAATATCAATAGGATATTTGTTGTGAAACAAATTCAAATTTCCACAATGATCACATTTTTTACCACCAACACATTTATTTCGGTAAAATAATTCATGATTTTCTCTTCCACATAGAATTTTTGATATGAAATCATGGATAGTGGAAGGAGGATGTGAATTCTCCAAAAAAATTTACCAAAATTAAGGAAAGTGTCATAATATAATTGAAATTCCACATGATAATGACAACAACAAGTGACTCATACAATGATCAGTTTAACATACCATGGTTTTTGTTGCACAAAAGTACTGATTGAGACATTAATTCCATGATTCTTCTATGAAATTATTGAACAACTCTATCTAGGTGGTGTCCAAGATATGTTTTCCATGTTCTTCATACCAATTTTGTGTTATTCTTCGCCGCATCACATCCCTTACTTTTTGTGAAACACGTGAATTTTTCATCCAATATTCATATATTATTTTTTTAACATCTTCTCCAAGTCTATATTTGTATGGTTGCCTACAAATAATTTTCCAACAAGAAATCTCATCATTTATATCTATTTTCAATCAAAATTTCCTATGTTTGTGCAATGTTTTCGTGAGGTCTCTAATGCTTTTTCCATAGATTTTACCAAACAATTTTCTTTAGTACTTGATGAAACCGCCACCATTTGTATTGCTCTGTGTGCATCTAGATCACTTTTCTCTCTAGATATTCCAATTTATTTTAGAGCACTATTTGTATTTCGAATCACATTTTCCTTCACATTTTTATTTTTCGTTGATTTTCAAATACCCAATAGTGTTCTAGCTTCTTTTAGTTTATTTTATGTTAAGAGACCTCTCAAAATTTGAGCTTGAACTTTCACATTTTCATCTTTGAATAACTTACCAACAGTGAGCTTAACATGATATCGTATAACATGGTAATTTATTTTATCTCCATATGCACTAGTGTCGACATTTTCTAACATATCATCATCATATTGATTTCATCTGTACATATGGGAATTTAATGTAAATGAGTATAAATATACATTAAATAATTAAATTTAAAAATATAGTTCATGAAATTGAAACTAATAAATATGTATAATTTCAATAATACATGGCATATATATAAATACCAAAGGGTGATTCAACTTCTTCACTTGAATCTCTTTTAACATCTTCAACAACATCATCAATCATTGGTTCATTTTCTTTTTCACTTTTCCTTTCAACATTTTCAATCTCATGATCAATGTTATGAGGAAAATATCTTTCTGTTTACATTGAAAAATGTTTTTCGAATTATTTCATCAAATAAAATTTAAATTCCAAAATACAATATTAAATATTAAATATAATTTATAATATTTACATTTACATAGCTTGTTCAACTTCTTGTTGAGATTGATTTGTCCTTTCAATATTTAAGCATTATTGTTTCTTTCTTTTGTAATAGCTTCTCTATTATTCTCTATGAGCCTCAATGCCTCTTATTCGATCATATTTTTTCTTGAAATTTCTTTGATTTCCAATGATAATTCAATCTACGTAATTTTTTAAAATGAAACCTAAAAAAGTCAATTTCAAAACCTAGCCAAAAAAACTAATTTTTAGAATCCAGAAAAAAAAAAAAAATAAAAAAATAAAAAAATCACCTTTTAAACTTAGCCTAATAACTCACTTTCGAGATTCAGCCCAAAAAACTCACTTTCAAAATTCAACCCAAAAAGCTCACTTTCAAAATTCAGCCCAAAAGGCTTAATTTCAAAGCTCAACCCACAAAATTCATTTTAACAATCCAACCAATTTTTTTTGTCCAAAAACTAGATGCAAAGAAGTTTGGAATTCAGAAGTTGCACATGAGTAATGTGAGAGAAAAAATAATGTTTCAGTTGAGTTTATTTATAGCGTTCGACCGAAACAATTATATCGAAAGGTCGCACCGTTTCAATTTTGCGGCTGACAAAAAATATGGACAGGGATTTTGGCAGAACTTTTTAAAATTGTTCGACCAGAATTTTAGAAATTTTTGGTCGAAAAAAACATATTTATTTTAACTTTCGTTCATTAGAAGGAAAAATCTCGCTGAACTTTTTTTTATTCGATAGAACTATTTTGTTCGGTTGAAAACCTGTAACTCCACAACAATTCGGCTTTGGTCACCTTTCTCCATGTTCGAAATGGTTAAAGTCCATCAAATATAGTGATTTACTTTCAGAACCAATACCAACATTTATAGAATTGAATCTACTTTTAGCAGATATAAATTTTATGGAATTTCATAGATATTTGCTAATTTTAACTAATTTTCTAGTCAAATGTGTGCAAAAAAATTATGAAGGTCATTATGATTTACTGAAATCAAAATTTTGTATATTCCAAAATAAACTGTGAAAAACTATCGAAAAGTTATGGTGACTTACGTTGGTCTATCTTATTTAATGGATAGTTTTTAGTTTTTTAGTTTTTAACTAATATGTTGAGAAACATGGCACTATGTTAAACATCTTCAAAATATGTAGTTTTTTCATATTGGTTCAATTCAAAAAATTCTAGTAATTATGATGTGCATCTGTTGGTTTCGTAAATATAGTCATATCGAAGTAGAGTCTATCTAGATTGTTGCAACACATTTTTTTTTCAAAAACAGAAGGTGAAGAAAGAATACACTAGTGCAAAAAAACATGACTTTTTATGAATCCCTTGATTTTTAAAGAAAACACAGTCAAAAAATTTCTAGGTTGACATATCAAATGTGAATGAAAAAGTTATAAAAAATAAGCAATAGAAAGCTAACCAAATTTTTGAGAAGTTTTACTTTTACTGTAAAATCAAATTCTAAACGTAAAAATTGTTTTCCCTTTCTGAATGTTAAAAAAACTTCTAAAAATGATATTTTTATCCTGAAAAAAGGCATCTGATACGACAATGATAGAAAACCCCTCTAGCGGCCTACTTTATATGCCTAGGAATTTCCTTTGGTATTTGTATGGTGGTGGCCTTTCCTTTCTCAAGTTCCACTTGCTATGTGAAAACGAAAACTCCACACACACACCTCAAAAGCCCTTGGTGGAAGACCTTTTCTCTTTTAAAATAAAATAGCTCCCAAATCTAAGATAATGTTGTGAGAACTATTTCTTGTTTAAATATGGCTCCATATGAAACAAGTTCATGATACCATACACACCTTGTTATATAGCAGCCCCTATCCTTTATATATCTTATAAATTTAAACCCCTTCTATCATAATGGAATGTGAACGTCATCTTGGCATTAGTTAAACTACTCAACGTAAACCCTTCTTGGTTTTCCTTTCCATTTGACTTTTTTATAAGCATATATCAATTGAAATTGTTCATGGTCCACTTAAAACACACTGCCAAAGTTCATTGTTTACCTTTATCTGATTAGGGAGTTGGAGCTGCCACCCTCCATGTGTTGTCTAATGACACTCGACCTGACCTCTGACTAGTAAAGCTCATCTAGTTAGCTCGTTCAATTATTTTTTTTGTTAAACTCAAACAAAGCCTAATAGCTCTAAGCTCAGAATGATATATGTGATTGGTCGGCCTCTCATTTGGTCAAAAATTTAAACCTTGTTGAAATCCATTGTTATACTCCAATGCTCTTAGAAGATCCCTCTTGGATCTAATCCCTTCTCCTCTCTAAATTCACATTGGGATATTAATGATTCCTTAAGACTTTAAACTCAAATTTCAAGGAACACCCATTATAACAGTGTGCAACCCAAGGATTTGGACTCTAGTCTTTCCATAGAGTTAACAATAGACTAATAAATATATTTGAGGGCTCTCCTGACTAATTAAATAATGACTATATGTGGAACACAATGAGGACCTACAAAAAAATAACTTTTGCTCCATCGATTCTTCAAAAATACAAAGGGTCAATATGAATTCATGCTTTCATGCCGAGTTCTAAAATCGATAGAGTTAGAATGAAAATAAATTATGCAAAAGGCTCACAAATACTTAAAGATATTTCTTAATCTCATAACCGTTCAATCTTACATTATCAAAGAAACTATCTACACAAAATTTACAGATTACCTATTTGAATTCCTTATAAAAAAAATGGCTAGGGAATTTCTCCCCTTTTCTACACAATACCTTATGTACACTAACAATGCTAAGAAAAATATTTTGATAGACAAAGAGAAAATTGGACATTTTTCTAGCATTTTAAAATTGCATTACAACTAACCTAACACCTCTTATTTTTACATAAGCCCATTTGGGTAAAATATTCAAATAGCTAAATGTCCTAGAACTATGACATCTCACCTTACATCAAATTTTCCTAATTTCTAATTTATACATAACAACAAAAAAAAATTCTTCTTCTAAAATATTTGTGGCTCCATTGAGTTGTAAACAAATTGTTCACCTAGGCTAATGCTCTTGCACCATATCACATTAAAAATTGAATTTATAAAAATTATAAAATAGGTTGAAGTAAAATGGAAAACACATATAAATGTAAATATAGATGTAGTTGTATGTATTATCGTGGATTTAATAAAATTAAAACTAAGAATATTTTTGTATACATAGATGTGAAGTTTAAATATATATAAACAATATTACAAATAATTGGCATAGATCTGTCTTAACATTTGATGTACCACATTAATAGGAATCAAATCTTTTGGGATACAGAGCTTTTCCAAAAAATTTCACCCAAAAAAAGGTTTGTGTCTTAAGAGACTTGATCCCTCCCATCGCTTGGTAGATTCAGAGTTAAGATGGATCTATACTAGTGTAGTATGCATGCAAATTATATCTATGGATAAAATAGAGAACAAATGAAATGATCATTCACAAACTAACATAACATAAAATATGATCTAAAAATCACTTTCGAGAGAAATCCCACTAGAAGGTGAGGCTGCATTGCTCTCTTTCTTTGAACGGAAATGGTTGCATGTACAAATAAGTGGGGCCTACTGCCCATGGGTTGTTATAGTGCCCAAAGCCTCTCTTTTTTTTCTATCTCCCTATCCACTATTGGGTACTTTGCACATCCATAAATCCACTTGAATAAAATGGAACACATTTTCCTCCTAGTGGCTTCATTATAACATAGCTTGATATCCTACTAGTGGTTAAGTTTGACTCCTTTAATTCTTATTAAGAGTTATAATATTAACTCTCTAGAGTCTTCCTCATCATTAATCATGTCACTAGTCTATTTTCCATGAATAATGGGGCTTGACATGACATACTCTCAAATCATGGTGCTTAATATAGGAAGGTCAACTGCTAGGCTAAACAATTTTTTCATACATACTCTAATTAAGGTAATTATTTTGCCATTCAAAAGGTATCTATGTGTAGAAAATACCTAGGGTGTATGGAACTTAGGGGATAAATTATTACCACCCCCCCCCACCCAAAAAAAAAAAATATCATTTTATTCCTCAAAGTACTTCTAGAAGGTTTCAAACCTTAATCTCCAAACTCAGAATCCACGATAAAAATGATCATATGAGTTGATTTCTCCTTTTTTCCACTATGGAAGCATCTTTACAGATGAAAAATAATATAATAATCTAACTTGGAGCATACCTACCCATTTTGGGAGGATTTGTTGGAAATAATACTAAGAGGGGGGGGGGGGGGTGAATCAGTATTATCAAACTCTTTTCAATTTATACAAATATTTGCAGATCTTACTAATGAAACTTGCGTATACCTTCCAGACTTATAATTTAATATATTCTTCAGATGTGGTTTTTAAATCTGTGTGTCAGAACCATATAACAGTAAACAAGAATAGAGGAAACAGTCACACCAAAGAACACAAGATATAAGGTGGAAACCCAATTTGGGTGAAAACCACCTGCTGCAATATGTCTCTATCTTCTTTCACTTAGAAACTTCCTTTTATAATGATCTTGTGTTGGTGCAGTCTTATACCAGCACGCAGGCTTCAACCTGCAGAAGGCTACAACCTTATCTTTTCTCTCAAGGACCTCATTTCATAAATTTTCAAACCGGATCCATCACTATCATGAAATAGATCTGCAATTAACCAACTTGCTTGTGAAACTACTGAATCAATAACTTCTCAGAACACAATACCAGTAATCAGACACCAATTCAGAACTGTAGTAATAAGAAAAAGCAGCTAAAATATTTCAAGGAAAGTCCGCAACTTCACCAATAGTAGCTTGCGCACATCCTCGCCTTCTCTGTGTCAAATCTATGGGCCTCCGCACCCACAATGTGTCACTCCTGTGAACTTCACACCTACTCTGTGCAAAAACCTGTGAACCTCCACACCTGCTCTTTGACTGGCCTGCATGCCTCTGCACCTGAGCGTTGACTGGTCTGCGGTTCTTCACACCTGCGCTGTGTCGCACCTGTGGTCCTGCGAGTATAGATAACTTTCAGAGTTCAAGCACACCCCAAACTATTAGATCTACGGATCTGATCATGCACCATAGAGATCTCGACCCATCAGTAGATCCATCTTATAATACTTAGGTTTCTTCAGATCTAGCTATCACTCACCAACCAATCACCAGAATTTCAGATCTTGCTCTTCTTAAGATATTCAACAAATGAGTGCTCATCCAAATGATCTCCTTTCCTTTTTATAGACAAGCCCTCGCTCAAACCATGGACCAAAAACATAGAAACCCAATACAAGGGACCAAAAACCTGGGTTCAATACTTTAGAAACCACGGACCAAAACCATAGGATCAAAAGCTTCGGACAAATACCATGGACCATCGATAAGATTTCCCATGTGTGAGTGATTTTCTCTGCATGAAAGTGAGTGTACTTTACGACTGCACTTTTTGTTTAGTACACCTACGAACATGTCCGCACCTTTTGTTCTGCGCACCTGCGGAACCTACCGATGACCACAGCTTTATGAACAGGAACCTGTGAACCTACCATTTTCTACCATTCTGAGAACCTGAACTTGCGATCTGCTACTTGAGTGAATTGCCATCAAGGACAACACTTATGTCATCGAGCGAAACCTGTGTCATAATGCCAACAATCTCCCCCTTTGGACTTGATGGCAACCCCCAAAGTCACTCAAGGTCTTTCCTCCCCCTTTGACATCAAGGAAAAAGGGTTATGTTCCCCCTGAATGCATGCTGAAGTCTCAACTCTAATGAGCTGTCCAAGGTCCCCCTGAGAAATAGGCAAGATCTTGACAAAAGAAAGATAGAGAAAAAATATTAGTAGCATCTGTCAAGCACTATTCAGATCAGTATCCATGTTCTCCTTTTTCACTTGCTCCTCCTAAAATCAAGACAACCGAAGAATTGAGCCAAGATCTTCTTATGATAATGCGAATGATGCATTATTAGAAGAATATATGCTCCCCCTAAACCTGTGCCAGATTGTCTCTGATAGACCCATATCGGACTCTTCATCCTTTCTCTTCTTCAAGTCAACTATACCCACATAAACTAGCATATGTACGCGTATACCCCATATGAAACTCACCTACAACCAAAAATCTCTAAAACAGACAAGATTCAACAATAAGATGATGCATCAACTACCCCCAGCTTTTGTTTGAGATATTCAAAAGTCTCCCTGGGCAGTGGTTTGGTGAGGATATCAGCAACTTGTTCCTTAGAGGGAACATACTCCAATTTGACCTTTTGTTCAAGCAGTTGTTCCCAGAGAAAGTGATACTTGATTGGTATGTGTTTAGTCTTTAAATGTATGACATGATTGTTTGAAATACTGATTGCACTTGCATTATCACAGAAGATGGAGATAGGTGGAGTACAAGTGATTTGCATGTCTTGCAATGTTTGCATCATCCAAAGGAGTTGTGTGCAGCAAGATGCAGCAGCTACATATTCTACTTCAACTGTAGATAATGCAATAGAGCTTTGTTTCTTGCTAAACCAAGATACTAATCTAGGACCCATGAAGAATGCACCACCACTAGTGCTTTTCCTGTCATCCATGCTTCCTGCCCAATCTGCATCTGTGTATGCATGAGGTTTGAGATCTATACCTCTAGGATACCATAAGCCATAGTTTTGAGTTTCTTGAAGATACTTGAAAATTCTCTTAACTGCTTGAAGATGAGTTTCTTTTGGATTTGCCTGAAACCTTCCAACTATTCCCACTGCATGCATGATGTCTGGTCAGGTACCTATTAGATAGAGAAGACTACCAATCATGGATCTATAGGTTGGTTGATGTACTGTTGTCGATTCGTCATTTGCGTTGAGGCTGCATCCTGTCACCATAGGGGTACACACTGGATTCAAATCCTCCATCCTATATTTCTTCAAGATCTGCTTGAGATACTTTGTTTGTGATAGAAAAATACCATCTTCGTTTTGTTGGATTTGTAAACCAAGGAAATATGTGAGCTCACCGAGCATGGACATTTCAAACTCCTTTTGCATCACCAAGGAAAAGTTTTGACTCATGTCTTCTTCATTGCTGCCAAAGATGATATCATCAAAATACACAACAAGTATTAACAATTTTTCATTATCAACCTTTATATATAGATTGCTATTAGTTGATCCTTTTATAAAACCTTGTTGATGGAGGTACTTGTCCAACCGATAATACCACGCCCTAGGAGCCTGTTTAAGCCCATAGCGAGCCTTTTTGAGTCTGCATACAAGTTTTGGATCATTTCCAAGAATAAACCCATCTGGTTGTTCAATATATACTTCTTCCTCCAAGTCTCCATTCAGGAAATCAGACTTCATGTCCCTTTGAACTTCTAAAAGCTAGATAGAGCAAGGAACATCCTTATAGCCTCAAGTCTAGCAACTGGTGCAAATGTTTCTTCAAAGTCTATGCCTTATTGTTACACATACCCTTTACAAACAAGTCTCGCCTTGTTTCTAACCACATCCCCATTTTCATTCAGCTTATTTTTGAAGATCCATTTTGTCCCTATGACATTTTTATCTTTTGGTCTAGGAACCAACTCCCAAGTATTATTCTATTCAATCTACTCGAGTTCTTCCTCCATGGCCTTGACCCAACATTCATCTTTGCAAGCCTCTCTTACATTCTATGGTTCAGTGGAGGACAGCAATGCTAGATAACTTGAAGCTTCTAAAATGGTTCTCCTTGTTTGTACACCTGCCTCTTTCTGTCCCAAAATTTGAGATTTTGGATGATTCTTCTGAACGTATCTTAATAGAGTCTTTCCTTCTATCCTTATCTATTCTTCTGGTGCTTCATGGGTTTCTTCTTCATCATGAATCTCATTTGATGTTGATGGATAGTCTTCGCCATCTTCGAAGTCTTCAGATTTTACCTGCCTAGGAGTGTTTCCTTCTTCATCAACCACCACATCAATGCTTTCAACAATTTTACCAAGTCTTTTATTATAACATTTGTAAGCTTTGTTGTGGGGAGAGTAGGCAAGTAAGATGCCTTCATCTGCTCTAGGTTCAAACTTGCCAAGATTTTCATCAGTCCTTTTAATGCAGCATTTTCTTCCAAAAACTTTGAAGTATTTTACCGTGGGAGTCTTATCGTACCAAAGTTCATGAGAAGTCTGAGTGTTGTTTACCCAGACATTTGTCTTGTTGAGAATAGTAATAACGGCAAATGTGGCTTCACCCCAAAAGGTTGCAGGAGTCCCAGATTCATCAAGCATAGCACGAGCCATTTGTTGAACTATTCTGTTCATCATTTCCAAAACTCCATTCTGCTGAGGAGTCCTTGCAACAGAAAATTCCCTTCTTATTCCATGTTCTTCACAAAAATCAAAAAAATTCATCTGAGGTAAATTCCCCTCCTCGATCAGATATGAGGGATTTGATTTTGCGATCTGATTGGTTTTCAACCAAAGCTTTAAATGACTTGAACTTTTTGAAGGCTTCATGTTTATACTTCGTGAGTCCTATGCAACACATCCTTGAAAAATCGTTAATGAACAATATGAAATACTCTTCTGCTCAAGGTGACCTCTTCCTAGTTGGACCACATATATCATTGTGGAAAAGTTCAAGTGGCATGCTAGTTGATCCTTCCTTCTCAGAGAAATTAGTTCTAGTTTGCTTACCAATTTGACATGATTTTTATATTGTATTATCTGGAATTCTGATATCAGGAAGATCCTGAACTGCCTGATATTTGCATGATTTCCTTATCTGAGAGAAGCTAAGATGCCCCAGTCTTCTGAGCCATAGCTAGTGTTCATCATTCTTGCTTAAATAGCATTGTTGTTGTCCTCCCTTGAGTACGTATAAGTTATCTAGAGTTCTAATGCCTCTGATCACTGTTTGTCCTGTATCAAGCTCACGAACAATACATCCATTTGATCGAAATATTACCTCCGTTCCTCGATCACACATCTAACTGACACTCAATAGATTATGCTTTAAGCCATCAACATACATAACATTTGTAGCCTTGACCTTTTCTTTCAAACGAACAGAGCCTTTACCTTTTATGTATGCAGGGGTGTCGTTTCCAAATGAGACCTTCTTTTCCTTTTCTAAGGCACTATATGACTGAAGTTTCTCTCTATCACCTATCATATGTTTCAAGCAACCACTGTCGATTTACCATTGATTTTCTTGTCCTTCCACATATAAGGCTATCCCACATCTTTCTGGTTGTGCTTCTTTCTTTTTCCATTTTTTGGAACTCAATGAAACTTACTCCTTCTGAGTTGCTTGCCGAAACCTCCTCCTGCATTCAGAATCTTCATTACCAAAGTTGTTACATATAGAGCATTCTATTTCATTTTCAAGAGCAGAGAAGTTATTGTAGGTTGTTTCCATGATTCCTGTCATATTGCTTTGTTTTTGAGCTTCCCTAGTCATGATGGTCTTGTAGGAAACACATTGAGTAGCTTTATGACCAAAGTTATGACAAGAGAAACATTGGCCATTGAAGAAATTCCTGCGATTATCAAATCTACCACCCATATGATTATAGTTTCCATCCATTCTTGAGCCAAATTGAGAATGATTTACCTGTGATCTGTTGAGGCTTCTGTTCATTCTTGAAGTAAATTTCCCCCGATTTACTTGCTGATCTGCATTATGCTTTTGCTGTCGATTGTCCACTTGTTCACTTCTCCTTGCTGCATCAAGATAACTTTTGGAGGTGGATGGCTTTTGTGCTTGCTTCTGAGCTTGAGATGCTTCTTCAGAATATCCGAGACCTGTCTTGATTAGAGTAGAATGCTTCACTTTGATAACCTCATCTAGAGTTTCAGATCCTTTAGCAAATCTAAGATTAAGGGCTTTTGTTTTCTCAATTTCTTTTGTATGTCCACAATTTCACATTCTAACTCTTCATTGTGTTTATCTTTTTCAGCAAGTTGGAATGTTAGAGTATCTATAATCATATTCTTTTCCTCTAAACTAACTTTAAGTTTAGAGATTTCCTCATAAAGCCCTTCTTCATTTGTAGCATCCAAGAAATCATCATCTACAAAAGCCATCAAAAGTCTATCATCATTACCTGGTTCTTCATCATCACTATTTGACAATCCATCACTGTCTTCATGAGTGTAATAGCTCTTCTTCTTTACATTCTGTTTTCTATTCCATCTAACAAGTTCCTTACCTTTGTCTAGTTTATCTTTATGAGGACATTTTGCAGCATAATGACCGACTCTTCCACAAGAAAAGCATTTGAAATGCAACTTACCTCTGAATCTTCCAGATCCCCGTTGGAGGTTCTCGACAAAATTTGCTTCTTCCTCATCTTTTGACTCATAGTAATCTCCTTTTCCCGAATTCTTGAATGCCACTTCTCTTCTGTCTGATGGTCCTCCTTTTCTCATTTCATAAGCAGTTAGAATTCCGTGCAGCTGTGACATGGTAAGGCTCTGTAGATTCTGCTTTTCTTCTATGGTAGAAACTTTTGAATCAAACTTAGGAGATAAAGATCTTAGAACCTTTTCAACCAAAACCACTTCTTTTATTTCTTCACCCAAGTTTTTCATACAATTTACGATCTCATCTATGCATAGGAAATAGCTAGCCACACTTTCATCATTATGCATTCTGAGACTTTCATATTGAATTATAAGAGTTTGTAATTTTGCTCATTTTACCTGTTCATCTCCTTCATAGCTCAAAACGATCTTGTCCCATATTTCTTTTGCGCTTTTGAGCTGCATAACCTTGACAAATTTTGATTGAGAAAGACTTCCTAATAGAGTATTGACAGCCTTTGCATTTGTTTCATACTGCTTCTTACCAGCTGCATCTGTAGGAGTTGTTGATGGAAATGTGTATCCTGTTTCCACAATATCCCAAACTTCTATACCAAGAGATTGAAGATAAGCAGTGATTCTTACCTTCCAATAGACGAAGTTGCTCCCATCAAAAATTGGTGGCCTGATAGATGCTTCTTTCTCGTAGTTGCTCATGATGATAGATCTTCCTTCAAGCGATCAAGCTTTTCCTGAAGGACCTGCTCTGATACCAATTGTTGGAAATAATACTGAGAGGGGGGGTGAATCAGTATTATCAAACTCTTTTCAATTTATACAAATATTTGCAGATCTTACTAATGAAACTTGCGTATACCTTCCAGACTTATAATTTAATATATTCTTCAGATGTGGATTATTAATCTGTGTGTCAGAACCATATAACAGTAAACAAGAATAGAGCAAACAGTCACACCAAAGAACACAAGATATAAGGTGGAAACCCAATTTGGGTGAAAACCACCTACTGCAATATGTCTCTATCTTCTTTCACTTACAAACTTCTTTTTACAATGATCTTGTGTTGGTGCAGTCTTATACCAGCACACAGGCTTCAACTTGTAGAAGGCCACAACCTTCTCTTTTCTCTCAAGGACCTCGTTTCATAAATTTTCAAACTGGATCCATGACTATCATAAAATAGATCTGCAATTAACCAACTTGCTAGTGCAACTATTGAATCAATAAATTCTCAGAACACAATACCAGTAACCAGACACCAATTCAGAACTGCAGTAATAAGAAAAAGCAGCTAAAAATATGTCAAGAAAAGTATGCAACTTCACCAATAGTAGCCTGCGCACATCCGCGCCTTCTCTGTGTCGAATCTGCGGGCCTCTGCACCCACACTGTGTCACTTCTGCGAACTTCGCACCTGCTCTGTCTAAAAACCTGCAAACCTCAACACCTGCTCTTTGACTGGCCTGCGTGCCTCCGCACCTGAGCCTTGACTGGTATGCAGTTCTTTGCACCTACGCCATGTCGCACCTACGGTCCTACGGGTATAGATAATTTTCAGAGTTCGAGCACACCCCAAACTATCAGATCTACTAATCTGATCATGCGCCACGGAGATCTCGACCCATAAGTAGATCTGTCTTATAATACTCAGGTTTCTTCAGATCTAGCTATCACTCACCAACCAATCACCAGAATTTCAAATCTTGCTCTTCTTAAGATATTCAACACATGAGTGGTCAACCAAATGATCTCCTTTCCCTTTTATAGATAAGCCCTCACTCAAACAATGGACCAAAACCATAGAAACTGAATACAAGGGACCAAAAACCTGGGTTCAATACTTTAGAAGCAAAACCACGGACCAAAACCATAGGATCAAAAGCGTCGGACAAATACCATGGACCATCCATAAGATTTCCCACGTGCACGTGATTTTCTCTGCATGAATGTGAGTGTACTTTACGACCGCACTTTTTGTTCAGTACACCTGCGAACATGTCTGCACCATTTTTTCTGCACGCCTGCGGAACCTACCGATGACCACAGCTTTGTGAACGGGAACCTGCGAACCCGCCATTTTCTACCATTCTGAGAACCTGAACTTGTGATCTGCTACTTGAGTGAATTGCCATGAAGGACAACACTTATATCATCGAGCGAAACCTATGTCATAATGCCAACAGGATTTTGGTCCCAAAAAAATCCTACTAATGGAGGTGAGGAAATTTTTCCTCTACCACTCAGGTGTATGATTTATCCTTCCCTCAAAGTTTTCCTTGCAAGCTAATTTTCCAAAGCTCATGTTACCCTTGTACTATAGTTCTAGGGTTTTTCTACAATGTTTCATCCTCTACAAAAAAATTTGAGCATCTTCCACCCAATACTTTGTAGAACATAGGACATGTTCCTCTTCTGGATCTATCATGGAAGCCTCATAGATCTTCAAATTATCTACATTAACCATTAAGTGAGCGCACCTGTATGGGGTTAGTCTAATTTCTAGGTGTTATGTCCAACCTTCCCGAACATATCAAAGGGATCATGACATGGAGCCTTCATTTTCTTAATAGGACCCTATAATTGCTTGTTGTTCAACTACAATCATATTTTGTCTCCCACCATGAATAACCTATTTTTTATGTGTTGACCATGCTTGGCATTAGACGTTTCCTACTACTTCTATAGTGTCTTATGTACTTGTAGATGGATCTTCTTTATCTTCTCAAAAAATTATTCTACCCTTAATACATCCCTTGTAATATCCTCCCTCTCTCTTTCTTTCTACCCATATTCCATATCTAAATATGAGAGTGTCAAAATCCAAAACAATTTCAAATGGGGACTTACCAATAGAAGTGCAAACTAATATTGTATAAGGGTGTTATATATGCCATATTTTCATCCTATTTATTTATATGATTCTTAGTGTATCCATTCAAACGTCGCACCAAATTATTGTTATCTACCTTTATTTTCCCATATATTTGTGGATGGAATGTTATAGACGTATTCAACTTCATGTCCATGTTCTCACACAATGTAGTCGAAAATCCACTAGTAAATTATTATGAATAATATATATATATATATATATATATATATATATATATATATATATATATATATATATATATATATATATATATAATACAAATTGTGTAAATTATAATAATAATGAATAATGATTAATTAAATAATAATTAGTCATGAAGATTCATGTCTCTATAGACATGACCGCTCATGAAAGGGTAACTACCTAGCTATTTATAAGATGCTCAGTTGTAGTCAAATAATCATCTCACTTGTATTCAAATCTTATATACTATATTACATATTCCATTATGGACATTCTTATATACCATATATTATGTGTATTCAACTAGGTATACGAACTTTATTCGTTACATTGGTATCAGAGCCACATTCTTCGATCACCAGCCTTTGGCAATCAACTACTTGTCAACCTTGTTGTCATCACAATCGAAGCATTTTGTTGCACAAATTTAGAGTTTCCCCATTATACTACTTTCATCATTTATCCCTTTGGCCAAAAAGAGAGAAAAATAATTTCTTTTTGGGTCATAATATATATAAAAAAATAGAAAAAAAGGAAAAAAGGTCCTTCAGCTATAAAAAAAATAGGATTTTGAAATATATATATATATATATATATATATATATATATATATGTGTGTATATATGTATGTATATCTACATATATATAAGTATAAGTCAAAAAAAATATTATATAAAAAAATTCCAAAAAAAAAAAATAAAAAACAAAAATAAAAGATTAAAAAAAATTACTATAGAAAATATTAAACAATATATATTTATAAAAAATAAAAATTAAATAATGAATAAAAATAAAAAAGTAGAGAGGTGGCTCATCTCATTGATGCTCGCTCCCTATTGTCATCCATTGGCCAATGACTACCTGACATCCATCACCACAGCCAACGTTGACGCCACATTTGCATTGCCTGCACGAGTTATTTCGATCATGTTTCTAGCCACTATGTAGCCATAACATCACCACTTCCATCCCATTCCAATCTGCATCCTCTGCCATAATAAGACCACTATCTGACTTCAAATATGCCCCCATCTGTAGTTGTTGCTACATTCTCTAGCAACTACATCATGCTTGCCCTATTAATACCATTAAAACTACAAGACATTAGGTTGTGTACACTACCCATAGACAAACCCTTGGATAACTTGGATCAATTTCCATTCATCTTGTGCTAATTAGAAAATAACGGCCATAGTATTTCTATAGTCAAGGCCTTTCAAAAGCTTAATTCCAAAAATTATTAGAGGAATAAGCAAAGTACTTATTCATTATTTTTAAAAAGGTTATTGTAATATATATTATGATAAACATAGGTTATTTAAAAGATTTGTAATTAAAGGGTATGAGTTATAAGTTTATATTGCTAAGGAAGAAATAAAGTTATTTGATATTTAAAAGGTGGAGTAAAAAGCATCATTTTTTATATATATATATATATATATATACTTTTTTAAGCACCAAAATGTTATGCAAACTTACCTAGTATCATTCAATAAAAATTATCGACGAATTCAAATGGAGTTAATCATTAAAGAGAATAGAATGGGGTCTGTAATGGAAGAGGAAGGAAGATTTTCCTAGAAGGGTTTTTCAATTATAGATTTTAAATTATTCACATTAAAAGGGAATATCCCAGGGAAGGAGATTAATATCATTATTAGCATAAGTATTAAGAAAATTACATCCATATAAATTTGGTGAATCAACTATTAATTACACAGCCAAATATAACTGGAAAAAAAAAAAAAAAACATTGGCAAAAAGGAGTATGAAATTAACGATTTACATGTGGCAGTTTATTATTACGAATCTATAACTCAATTCAGTGTGGTATCTATGTACAAAAAATAGGTTGGGATAATTTTTAGTCTACCTTTCTTTAAAGAATTAGGTATGCTCAATCTAAACATACAGAAAAAAAAATTATGTTCCCTTATAAAAAGGAAATGATCACATTTCAGTACATGACAACAAAGGAAAAATCGATAATGCCTTCATCGGAACAATTTAAAGATATCCCAAAACCAATGTTTCAATAGAATCAAGAAACAATTTCAAATAAGCAAAAGGAGTTTGAAGAAGCCATATCTAACAAAAAAAAAAAACACGTTTAAAGGATCATAATAAAAAACTACTTGCACAAGTAAGGAAGTCTAAGAAACATAAATTAGAACAAGAAAAAATAGGTTCCTAGAAACAACTCAATCAAATTCTATATAATAACTAAGAAGAAAATTTTCACTTATAAGACCTCAATCAAAGGTTATTAGAGAAAATAAAAAATTTAAAAGATGAAAAGCTTAAATATCAAAACATTGAAAATAAGGTTGATGAATTAGAAACTAGAGAACTCTTACATCTCAAAAACCATAATCAAAGTCTACTCACTCAAATTAACAAACTTAAGGATGATCAAATATCATTAAAAATCAAATTAGAAGAACTTCTCACAAAAGAAGTATCGAAGTCTTCACACATAACAGTCCAAGTTGAAGAAAAAGGAACAAACACAGATACCATTAATCTCATATTTTAGGCAAAACCAAACCCAAATGAAGTGAAGACATATTCAAATGTTTCAACTCAAACAATAGAAAAGTTAGAGGAAGATCCAATATTTAAACAAGCGATTTCTATACCTGAAAGGAATCAAATACCTCCAGTAAACCAAGAAATTGAAACAAATAGGTTAAGGGTAGATTAGATCATAAAAACCTCTTACCAAGATCTCAATCATAAGAGTAGACATCTCAATCAGTCTACATATTTGTATCACTCAGAACATAAACAACAAACTTATGTTCTGAGGAATACTAAAGTTTTCACAATTGAATCCTATGATAAAAATTCATCACAAGTTTCCAGTAACTGCAAGGTTCCACAATATAATAGTTTAGGATGGTCAAATACTTCTTAGTTCAAAAATTCTATCTCTCACTCCAAGGATATTATCATCTTCTGTCAAATAAGATTACAACTTGAAGAATACCAAAAGATGAAAATAGTTCACAAGACAAAGAAACATATGACACGCCTTATCAACAATAAGGTTTGAGGACAAAGCTTTTCAGAGAGGAAGGAAATGTATATATATATATATATATATATATATATATATATATATATATAGATAGAATACAAATAATACCAATAATAATAATAAGTAATTTATGAATAATTAGTCATAAATAGTCATCTTTCGATATACATGACTACTCGTGAAAGTGTTCCTTCTTAGCTATATATATGGGACCCTCAATTGTAAACAAATCATCATCTCACATGTATTCAAATATTCTTATATACTATACTATCTATTCCATGATGGACAATCTTATATACCAGAGATTTTGAGTATTCCACTTTATATACAAACTTTGTTTATTACATTAATCTTGCGCCCCTACCTAAAATGATTCTCATTGGTATCCCAAATTTCACCCACAACTATCCAAAGAATAAATTTCCTTATTATTACCTTCTAATGGTCTTTTTACAGGGCATAAGAAGAAACATCTTGCTAAACTTGTCAACTACAATGAATAAGTAGTCATGGCCTTCGTAGTTTTTGGTAAACCTCCCACAAATTCCATTGGAATTCTTTACCAAGGATGAGTGGGTACAAGAAAGGGGTGATATATATCTTGTTTCATCTTACTTAGTTTACTTGTACAATAAATAGTGAATCTTCTCACGAAAGAAGTATCCAGGTCATCAAACATAACAGTAAAAGTTGAATAAAAAGGAACAAACACAAATCCCATTAATCACACAGTTTATAAAAACCCAAACCCAATCATAGTGAATATATATTCAAATATTGCAGCTGAAACAATAGAAAAACCAGACAAAGATCCAATAAGCAAACAAACGATTTCTATACCTGAAAGGAATCAAATACCTCCAGTAAACAAAGAACTTGTAACAAATAGGTCTAATGTAGATAAGATCATAACACCTCCTTACCACCATCTTAATCACAAGAGTAGACATCTCAAGAAGTCTACATATTTGTATCACTCAGAACATAAGTAACAAACTTTTGTTCTGAAGAATACTAAAGTTTTCACAATCCAATCCTATGATAACAATTCAACACAAGTTTCCAGTAACTACAAGGTTCTACATCAAATTAATTTATGATGGTCAGATACTTCTCAGTTCGACAACTTTATTTATCACTCCAAGGATATTATCATATTTTTTCAAATAAAATGACAACTCAAAGAATACCAAAAGATGAAAATAGTTTACAAGACAAAGAAATATATGACACACCTTGTTAGCAATAAGCTTTGAGGATAAATCTTTTCAAAGAGGGAGGAAGTGTTATATATATATAATACAAATAATGTAAATAGTAATAATAATAATACTAAGTATAAGAATAATAAAGAATAAATGATTAATATATGAATAACTAGTCATAAAGAGGCAAGTTTCTATGGATATGACTGCTCATGAAAGTGTTCCTACTTAGCTATATATATGGGACCCTCAATTGTAAACAAATCATTATCTCACTTGTATTCAAATATTCTTATATACTATATTATCTGTTCCATGATGGACAATCTTATATACCAGAGATTTTGAGTATTCCACTTCATACAAAAACTTTGTTCATTACATTAATCTTGTGTCCCTACCTAAAATAATGCTCATTTGTATCCCAAAGTTCACCCACAACTATGCAAAGAAAAAAATCGCTTATTATTACCTTCTAATGGTCTTTTATATGGCATAGGAAGAAATATCTTACTAAACATGTCAACTACCATGAATAGGTAGTCATGGCCTTCCTCATTATTGGCAAACCTCCCACAAATTCCATGGGAATTCTTTAACAAGGATGAGTAGGTACAAGAAAGGGGTGATATATATCATGTTTCCTCTTACTCATTTTACTTGTACAATAAAGCATGCATCTTATTATGAACCTAGCTACTTTGTTTTGCATCCTAGTCTAATTGACATACCTCTACAAGTTGGCCATTGTCTTCCCTACACCAAAATGTCTTGAAACATTGGAGGTGTGAGATTCTCTAATCAACCAAAGTTGCTAGCTTTTAGAAACACATAACTTACCTAATGCATATAGTAACCCATTATGGATATGTTAGTTACCTATATTTTCATCATCATACATGTGACTATGGATTTGAAATTACTAAAACACATCCATGTAATCTTTAGCCTCTATATATGCCTTGATAAATTCAACATGGGTGAAAGGATCCATGTGCATAAGAATTGCCAATGTTGTGATATTTAATGTGTGTGGAATTGAAAGCATATTGGCCAACTTCTTTGTGTTTCCCTCCTTGTACTTGATCAGTAAATGAAACTACTCTCGAAACCCTATCCAGTTGTAATTTTTTCTGGTAGCTTACTCTCAGCATGCACGTACTACAATGGTTGATGATCTATGTGAATTATTATTTCATTTCCCATAAAATATAATTTCCAGATTTTGATAGCCTACACCATGGCATAAAGCTCATTTTTGTGGGTAAGGTTGATTAGCACCACCCTATGAAATACTTTATAATGGTATCATACGTGCCTTCCTCCATACATAAATACCACTCTAATAGCTTACACACTTTCCTTGTTCTCCACTTCAAGGAGTTGTTGCAAGTTTGGTAACGTCAAAGTTGATGCTTCACTTTTTCCTTTTTTTTTCTCCTCAAAGGCCCTTTTGATTGGGATCTCTTAGCTACCGAAATTAACGAAGATCATTTATTTTTGTGATGTTAATAGGATTTCATATGAAATAGTGTAAAACAAACACCTTTGCATGATTTAAAGAAGAAGAAACATAACAACAAACATCAAATAAAAGAAAATACAAACATTGATAATGGAGTTCACCCAGTGTGGGTTACGTCTCTGGGACCGATGTCAAGAGTTGGGAGGATGCTTCATTAATGTTGTAATATGATGATGAGTACATGGTACATTCTTTGTCATTACAAGGATAAATTCCCTCAACCATAGTTGCATGTCTCTCCACACGATGTTCTCCCTATAGTAACTCTCACCCGTATGTGCCCTCGTTCAACATGACAAGCTAATAAATTCTCACATGGTGTGGCACACAAGTATCCTCCAATCATAATGATAACAAGGATCTCAGCAAAAAAATAATCATATCAGCAAACTAAAAGAAAAATATGGCATCACTACACCATATACCTCTGCTTTTGGGGATGTGCCAAAAATGCAAAGCTCAGCTGAAAAAATGGACTGCAACATTGAATTTGTGGCATGAAATTGTGTCAAACGACTATAAACTTGGCCCATTTCTGACACCGTCAAAACCTGGACCCCGAGAATCTTGAACATTGCCCCAAAGATTCCTTCCAAGAGATGGTGAAAAATATACTGCTCTGCTAGAAATTCTAACCACACTACTGCGCTCCTTGCGAAATTCTATGAAAAATGACTATAAAGTCAGCATCATTATGCCTCTATAAAAAATCAGCCTCCAAGGGAATCTTTTAGATTCCTCAAGATTCTGCAAAGATTCCTCATTGTTGACTACCTAAAATTATACTACTCAAATTAGGAAACAAACCACACCATCACTTCCCCTACAAAATTTGGGTTCTTTTGAATCTAAATTTGATATGATTTTTTCATTGTGAAAAATCACCCTCTAGGGAATCTCTTAGATTCCTCCAAAATTCTGCATGGGAATATTTTGTGGAATATTGCAAGGAATATTCTACTAGAATATTCCTTGTCTCAAAATACCTGCTTGACTAGGCTTGGTTCCTCAGATCTTGGTTCCTTCACTGCCCTCGACCTTTGTGCAACACTCTCCCCCCTATTGCTCAGAAAAATAATGGTATATATATATTTTGTTGGATGGATTTTCCAAACACCCACTTGAGCTTTCTTGGTTGATGGATTCCACTAAAAATGTTGGAAGTTGGGTGGTCCTGGCATCAATTTCCATAGGACCCCATTTTTGGCATTGGCATGTTCAATTTCAGAGTGGTGGATACATTCAGCAGCCTAGCGAACTGTTAACCCATCACATGGCAGTTGATGGTATTCATGTTTGGAGCACAGTTATAACCGTTGGAGCAGATTGTTATCATATATGGCATATGGTGTGCTATGGGTTTTGTGTTGGTTGCATGTTGTATTGTGGAGTCATTGCATGGGGTGGCCTGGGCCTCAATCGATGTGGCTTCAGGTCCCACCAACCCTAATTATGCGGTCACATTACATTGTAACGGCCTTCGGGCTATGTCCTTTAGTGGCAAGGTTTGACTACCTGCCACCATATGTATATATAATATATGTTGGTCATTGGGAGGGGCTGATGGCCTACCGCCCCTTCTTAATATATTTGTTTTTGATCTTACAACAAGAACACTGAAAATTCTTCGACTGGATTTTAAGGGTCACTCAACAAATTAAGTACGGAACAAATTCACCCTTTCCAACTGTTATCAAGAAAACTAGTGTCTATGCAGAGCTGCTAGTCCCACTAAGGCTGGTAGCTACCTTAGAAACAAACAAACTAAAACTACTTTTGTTTTCCTTTATGAGAAATAGATAAGAGGGGAATAAAGGAGACCAACCTTTGTCTTGCGCTTGGTTACTTACTTGATTCCTCTCCCTTCTGGTAGATATTTGCTACTCGCTTCCTCGTATACCCAGCTTCAAAGAGCACTTGTAGAATCAAAGCAGCATAACACTATCCAAGAACATAGATCTATTAACATAAACAATATAAGACCAGATATATATTGACCACACAAATGCATATATCATCAATCATATAAGAATGTGGAGGAAAACTTGAATAGCTTTATTAATAATCAAGAAAAGCAAAGAGGATTACAACCAATTGTTCTGACCCAGCATCATCCTCCCAGCAAGAGAGCCCTTCTTCACCTCATGAAAAGCTTAGATCACCCAACACTATGATATTGCACCAAGAAACTAGCAGCACTTCCTTACAAGATACAAAATTCCAGCCTCTGGATCTCTGGGATGAGGGATCCATATATAGATGTTTGCAAGGGGGTGAGTCATCTTTTGAGATTTGATTAGTGTCCTCTCTCTGATAGTTCTTGAATCCACTTGGAGATTGATGATCTCTTACTCATCTCTGGGTGAATGCAGAGAGGCAAGTGTCACAGGAGAAATTTCTGCAAGATTCCATGATTCTCCACCTTACAGATTGACCCTGCCATTTGTCCACTCTCGCCCATCGCACCCCATAGAAGGGTTTTCCAAGATGCATGTCACCTCCCGAGTGTAGTTAGGTGGGATGCAGTGCACTTTGACCATGGAGCAGGTGAGATGGACCTGTTTTGACCAGTTCTGAGCAGTTTTTCATGGAGAACTTCTGGGAGAAGATGTAATCAGTTGACCTTGTTCTTTTAGAGGTTGGAACAACACTTTTATGGACTTAAGAGCCCTTAGTTTATGGACATTTTATGTTTGGGGTTGCAGTGCCCAAAAATTTCTATAACAGTTGCCCCCTAAAGCATGAGGTCGTTAATTTGTTGATGTCAAGTGAAATGCTTTATCATGAGGATCTGAAGTTCTTTCAAGCTGGAAGGCGACCTATAATAAGATACAATACAATACATTATCTTCATAATATTTTCATGATCTAGCTGAGGCGGGCATTGCCATGCTCAACTTTATAAATTCATTTTCATGTACATAAGACAGACAATCATCTGAGTGTAGACTAATGATTCTGGTAGATCCATCATCCCTTAGGTTGGATGATTATCTGTGCAGTAATGATGTACATTTGATGTCTTTATTTTCCTGAATATATATCACAGCCCAGATGAATGAAACTAGATCTGGGGTCTTCAATCTCGTTCGATCTTCACTCAAAGTACAAGTCGATCCATGTGAGAGATGTTCTAGAGTCGAACATGGAAAGACATCGCTTGATTACTAGCCAATGATGTGAGATGTTAACAGGCGCGAGAGGAATCACCGATAATGATGATGACCCTCAAGGTACTACAGTACAATTCACGTGGTGTGAATAAGGGACTTGGCATCGAACACCACACAAAATCTTTTGGTCAAAGGCCATTGATGTAAACCTGTCACTGGAAGTGAGAAATTTGCCATTTAGGCATGCAAGCTTCAAAGTAATGAAAGGGTTGTTCCTAGATCGACTTCTTGGATAATGAGTTGATGTCAACAAGAAGCGATCTGTCATAGGAGGGCCTTAGTGAATCCCACATCAATGACATGGAACGGAGCAAATGATTTAATGGAGGTGAAAACGATCTGGTGATATAAGGTTCAGGGTGGCGGTCATGAAAGAATGGAGCGTAAATGTATTGCAGTGGGTGAGACACAGGTGAATTCTCTGAGCGACTTCTCTTGAACATATCAGCGACACTGACATGATGGATTGGTAGCATTAACCCCAAATATGGATCGTGTGACGGAACCATGGTGATGTGACCAGTGAATGGAACAACCCAACCTGACTCGAATGCGGAGTGAAAGTGTCATGTTCAAGAGTGACTTGCTACCAATAAAGTTTCTTCAAGTTTTCTTCCCAATTTTTCCCCAGTCATTGCTGACCAGTACCTCTTTATTTTTGTCAAGCTTGAGGAGGATAAGTTATGCATGTTCTATAATTTTCCCTTCAGGCAAACCCGTCTCTATGTTTTAACGAGCCTAGCGATAGTGAAACTCGTTCTTGTCTGTTATGGACAAGTTTGTCGCTATTCGGTTTTAACGAGTTTAATGACAAGGATAACTCGGTCCTTTTCAATTTTAGAGAGTCTGAAAAAGGGACGTAAAGAAAACTCCAATGATCATTTTTTGTCATATAATCCCTTGAGTCCGAAAAAGTATATAACAATACAAAAGGGACGAATTTTTGGTAATTTTAATGAGCTGAACAAAGCAAGCGCTCGATCTTTTTGTGTAATAATTTCTCAAGTCCAAAAAGATTAAAATCTAAAGGAGGGATAGCACTTCCGGTTGCTTTAACGAGCTGGAGAGGCCAATGGCTCGGCAATCTTTTCATATTTTACGAGTCAGTTGAAAAGAGGTTAAAGGAGACTCGTTTTTTGAGGAATGAATGATAAATTCGGGTAGCAGTTGATTCCTGGTAAGTTTTGGAATTTTCCAATCACGACAGTGTCACAAGGATGGTTAGCAGAATGACTCTTCGCAGCTGTTCCTCAAAATGGGTAAACAATCAAATGTAGGTGAATGATCGGCCAAAACAAAGTGGAGGTGATGATGAGAACACAACCAAGGCTTCAAAGGCTGATGGTAATACATTCACAATGGTTATTTACCAGAAAATGGTTCATTTTTTAATGAGCTTAAACTTTGGGGGGAACATTTGCTCATTGCT
Source organism: Pinus tabuliformis (assembly GCA_031772625.1). NCBI lineage: Eukaryota > Viridiplantae > Streptophyta > Pinopsida > Pinales > Pinaceae > Pinus > Pinus tabuliformis. The sequence goes on from CM062805.1 coordinate 359,403,877, forward strand.
TATGTTTATTTTTTAACGAGCTTGAATTTCGCGTTAAAACTGCTCGATCCAGTCATATAATAAGGATGTCTCATATAACAATGACATTTTTTCAAAGCTTTGCCCCACATCCTTTCTTTATGCAAGTTAGGGAACGACCAATCCTACGAGTTTAAAGGGTTAGAGGACCTATAAATTTTAAAAAATAAATGGTCACTCTTCGCTTGCATGCAAAAAGGTTTGCATGCCCCCAGGTATAGCGAAGTAGAGTTTCCAGGTTACCAAAGATTCTTCTATCCGTACTGCGGATAAAACACTTCCTCGGCGATGTCTATCGAAATAAACAAAGGTGAGTGGCACAGTCGCCTCCACCCACATAACTTTAACAGAGGAATCTTATTCCAGTCTAATCTCGTAAACTAGTCATATATCCTTCACGGAAACCTACCCTATACCTAAAGTTTTCTTGCCAAAGCAAACCAAGGTGCATGCCCCCTGGCTTTCAGTCATATCCTCCAAATCACTCGCGCTGATCAGGTGGACGGACTAGGGGTTGATGAGACATTCCTTGCATGAAAAGACCATTCAGGGACGGTATACGACTATTTACTATATGTGAACTGGGGAATGAACACTGGTCTACGAGCTTGACCACTCTTCCTTCATGCGGAAAACACATTACTCTAAAGAGTGAGGAGACAATGGCTCCCATGCAATAAATATAGTCTCGTCCAAGGAGTAGATTATAATCCAGGGGTCCTTGGACTACCATTACATTCATGTGAATGGTTTTCCTTCTCAATGTTATCGGCACATGGGGAAGGATCCCTAACGGTCGACTGGTTCCTTTGTCAAAGCCTGTTAGATTTCTCATTTCAGGAAAAAGCGATGGCGAACCAAGCACTTTCCAAGCAGTTGAGGAAAGGATACTCACAGAAGCCCCTTCATCTATGATGGTACCGGCCATGACCATTCTATATATTTGAGAAATGATTCGAAATGGTACACTAGCCGGTAAACGGGGTCTGCCTAGTAGATTCCAATCAAAGGAAACAACCAGGTTGCTTGGAGGTGGGACCAAATAGACGGTCGGGTATGACTCTGAAAAACTTCCTTCCTGTGGTAAAGGAACGGGTAGACTGCCCCCATGTTCATCGGAGTCTGTGCTTATGAAGAGAATTTGAACGGTGTCATTCTTGTTCTCTTCGGTGACTGTATGATCTGAAGATGGATCCTCTGAAGGCAAGACCGGGTCAACTACCTCCTCGACCTTTTGACTTTCATCTTGTGTAGATTCAGATGGTTTATCTTCAATGGTAGATGCTTCGGCCGACCACAAGGGCGTGTCAGCCAGATTTTCAACTAGTGACGGACTCGGCAAGAGCTTCTTATATCCAGGAGGAAGCCGTAACGGTGAAACTGGACAGTCGTCCAAAACTCTTTTAGCCTCGTCTAAGAAGGGACAATGGTGGACGGCGTGATCGCCTTCACACAGTTTACAAGGAAATTTACATTTTCCTTTTTGTCCAGGGGCTTCACTTTCACTAGTTAATGGTGTACTTTCAACATGATCATCAGAGGTTGATGACACCGGATTGTGCAAGCGAGGAGACCAGTCCCTTAAGATCCGAGGGATGCAAGGACAATCACGATGATAGTGGTCTCCTTTGCAAATGACACATGGCTATTTAGGCCTGGATGGTGCAGTGTGTGGATTTTCGCTAGATGATGCTTGGTTGCCCCTTTTCACCTTTGGCTCCTTCTTCTTCTTCTCTTTCTTCTTCTTCTCCTTCTCCTTCTCAGTTACCTGATTTTTGGCTTTACCAGCTTCATCAAGCAAAGAGGAAGGAGGAGAGGAAGAGTTGGACGAAGTAGAAGGTTGGGGGGTAACTCTGGTATTGTTTAGTTGCTGACTTGATTGTTCAGGAATCACGGTGTTCTGAACTACAGAGGTTGAGAAGAGCCATACGGGCAAGCCGATTGTCAATCCTGGAAGCGACAATGTGGCCATATGGGGTGGGCCAACATCTCCCCAAGAGGAGAAAGGACTAGGATTTCCCCCAAGGGGAACTCCTTGGTTGATGGAATCCATTTTCCTCAACCTAAGACCAACGTAGGAAAGGTGATATTTATTCCGATTAAAATAAATTTTAGACGCTTTGACACAACTTGTTTTTTCAATTTTTAAGAGTTGAGAAAAAACAAAAGATGACTCTAGTCGCCTTTGATTTTTAATGAGCCTGAAGTGACAAGTGCTCAGATGGACCTTTTCCTTTAAGGAGTCTGAAAAGAAACGAAAGAGACTGCTCTGGAAATCTAGACAGAGGGATTACCAAACCAATCGCAAAACTGCAGAATAGTTTTTACGATACGATAGTCAATCTTCCTGAATGCTATGTTCAGTGCATTGCGATCGATAGGGCGGCAGACACGGCTTCCTATGGATAAAGGATAAAGCCTATTATGGTCTCCCAATATATACTTGATGGTACGTGGGAGCATAAGTCCGTACTGGAACTTATTGTCTCAAAGTGGAGGAATCACCCAACCAACAATGAAAACAACAGTTACCAGGCTTTACAACACCGGAATACATCTCTAGCTTAGACTTCTAAATGTTGTGCATTAGGTTCCAAAGCGTTTTTAGATTCATTAAATTTATTTTACAGTTGATCTTGCTTAAGAAATTTTCCTTTTAGGTTCACCGCATGATGTAGATGTACAATTCCTAAAATGCAATCTAAGATGATAAGCAATCGTTTAATCTTCTTTTTGCAATGAAAACCATAGCTACTAAGGAAAGAGAGATGGCATTCTTTCAACAAAGAGCATAGAGCACACACTATATGCACCGTCCTAAATCAAACCAACAAACAGTCTAAGCGCAAATCTGAATTATTTTTCAAAGCAACATTACAAACAGTTTCTTTTCAAGACAAGATGAAGACAATGACGACACTTTGCGATTTGGAATTCAAAACTTGCTTTCAACACTTGAAAAACTATTAATTCAAATCAAATACAAGAATAACAGTGTAATCGACTATCAAGAACAATCGAATTCTCTTCTATGACTGAAAACAACACTTACAACACTTTCAAATCAAGAATCGACAGTACAATTACGCTACTTCTTTGTAAAAGAGAACTGAAAATAGCTCAAAATACATAAAAACATTTACAGTTCTTTGCACAATGGAGGTGGAATAATGGCAGGGAAGGGGGTTTCAATAGAAGTGTACTAGCTACAGGCAGCAAAATTTTAGAATAGAGCTGAAAAGAGTGAAAACAGAAACCAAAATCTGAGAGCAGGAAAGGCCTTGTCTGATCAGTGCACCTGTAACACAGTGAACAAGAGATGCAGCGCACCTACTACACTCGGGAAGTGCAATGCATCTAGAATTCACAGAAGAGACAGTGTGTTGGACCAGGGACAAGACTTCAACTGGGTTCTGGGTCATAGTTTGCAGCTCAGTTCAGGGATTTAGGCCGAGCAAGTGGTAATCAGTAAATCAATCACAGGGGTAGATCTAAATAGGTTACTAGAGCCACCACAAGGGCAATTAGAGAGCTTGTAAATCAATTGTTCAGTTCATAAACAAAACTCGGACATAGACTGAAGCAGCATTAATCTACTTTGCACTTGCATAGCAAATGCAGTTCGAAGGCTAGCTGGCTTGACTTCAGGCTCCGTCTGTAAGTTTATAAAGTAAACAGATGTAGATAAACAAACAATCTATTCGCTCCCCAGCGGAGTCGCCATTTTGTTATCGGGAAAACTAGTGTCTATGCAAAGCTGCTAGTCCCACTAAGGCTGGTAGCTACCTTAGAAACAAACAAACTAAAACTACTTTTGTTTTCCCTTATGAGAAATAGATAAGAGGGGAATAAGGGAGACCAACCCCTGTCTTGCACTTGGTTCCTTAATTGATTCCTCTCCCTTCTGGTAGATCTTTGCTACTCGCTTCCTCGTATACCCATTTTCAAAGAGCACCTGTAGAATCAAAGCAGCATAACACTATCCAAGAACATAGATCTATTATCATAAACAATATAGGACCAGATATATATTGACCACACAAATGCATATATCATCAATCATACAAGAATGTGGAGGAAAACTTGAATAGCTTTATTAATAATCAAGAAAAGCAAAGAGGATTACAACCAATTGTTCTGACCCAGCGTCATCCTCCCAGCAAGAGAGCCCTTCTTCACCTCATGAAAAGCTTAGATCACCCAACACTATGATATTGCACCAAGAAACCAGCAGCACTTCCTTACAAGATATAAAATTCCAGCCGCTGGATCTTTGGGATGAGGGATCCATATAGAGATGTTTGCAAGGGGGGTGAGTCATCTTTTGAGATTTGATTAGTGTCCTCTCTCTGATAGTTCCTGAATCCACTTGGAGATTGATGATCTCTTACTCATCCCTGGGCGAATGCAGAGAGGCAAGTGTCACAGGAGAAGTTTCTGGAAGATTCCATGATTCTCCACCTTGCAGATTGACCCTGCCATTTGTCCACTCTTGCCCATCGCACCCATTAGAAGGGTTTTCCAAGATGCATCGCACCTCCCGAGTGTATTTAGGTGGGATGCAGCGCACTTTGACCATGGAGCAGGTGAGATGGACCTGTTTTGACTAGTTCTGAGCAGTTTTTCATTGAGAACTTCTGGGAGAAGATGTATTCAGTTGACCTTATTCTTTTAGAGGTTGGAACAACACTTTTAGGGACTTAAGAGCCCTTGGTTTATGGACATTTTATGTTTGGGGTTGCAGTGCCCAAAAATGCCTATAACACCAACTGCCAGACTCCGTGCACTGACCATTTGCCAAACTGTTGCTCATTAGTGTCTGCCACTTGGCTTAGTTTGTCCAAAAATTTGGCTGTGAATATCTTGATCATATGAACTTAGATTTGAGTTTCATTCACACCGTTGGAATTAGGTAAAAGAGCACTACGATCTAGTCCTAATTTCACTTGAATTTGATGAGTTTATTTTTTTAGCTATTTTGAGCCACTCCTAAATTCTTAGTGTTTCTGGAGCAACCTAGATCATTCCTCCCCACTAAGGATATTTTGGTCCTTCAAAAGAATGAACATAATCTGCAATTTTTGTGTTACATTTTTTGCAGCACAAGTCTCATGAGAAGTCACACTTAGTTATCCTTCACCTTTATTCTTCGGAGCCATAAGTGATGTGCCAACACCTGCATCCTCTGCAAACATGTAGTACAATATTTGCAAACTACGTGCTCAATTACATGACCAATCATGACCTGAGAAACCCCATACTTTCCAATACTTTGTAACACACTATCTGTGGTCATGTTTACATCACAATAGAAGCTGTTATGGAACCAGCTCACAAAAAGATAGAAAAGATAGATCAATGCCTTAGAATTCAGCCTCTTTGAGGGGGCAACCTCCTTTACATTACAGAAATGAATGATTCTTTGATCATTCAAATGACAAAACCTCCTTTCTATATATAGGAGTCTAAGGAGTCACAATATAACCCAACCGACCTAATAATAATAATATAAAGGCACAAAAATAACAATAGAGGGATTCTATGGGGCACAGTAATAACAATATGGGGACAATAGGGGCACAACAATATTAATAAGGGATATAACTACAATAGTAATGGGGTAATCACTAGTATTATAGGGACCTAACATGCCCCTCTCCTTCAAAAAAGTGTTGTCCTCAATGCTTGAGTAGTTTTGGATGCCTCTGCTTAAAATTCTCATCCTCCCATGTGGAATCTTCAGTGCATAAGTTCTTCCACTTGATGAGATACTCCTAAATTGATCGATTTTGTAGCTGTTGAGTTCTTGTTTCTGTGACTGCTTCCAGTCCCAATATAATTTATCCTTCCTCGTCAAGTTCTAGCAATATTGCTTGAACTGGGATCTTGTCACCTATAACCTTCTTTAAACATGAAACATGGAAAACTAGGTGCACTCGAGAAGCTACAGGAAGCTCCAATTTGTATGCCACAGTACCAATCTTTTGCAACACCTTGTATGGACCGTAATACTTTCGTGATAATTTATTATCCTTCTTAGATTGCTTGAGGGACATTTGTTTATATGGTTGTAGCTATAGGAATACCCAATCACCTACATCAAAACTTCTTTCACTGCGATGTTGATATGCCTGTTGTTTCATTCTATTCTGTGCCAACATGAGGTTATCCTTTAAGAGTTGGAGGACTTGTTGTTGATGCTCAATGTGATATTCCACTACTTGAACCTTATAATTTTCTCTTAAATATGATGTGATGGATGGTGGCTGATATCCATAAAGTGCCATAAATGGGGTCATTTTTGTTGTTGTATGGAAGGAAGTGTTATACCACCATTCAGCCAAAGGCAACCCTTTGACCCATTGTGTCTATTTATCAAATACAAAGCAACAAAGATATCCTTCCAAACATTTGTTTACTATCTCAGTTTTCCCATCAGATTGAGGATGATAAGATGAGCTATGAGCTAACTGAGTACCGAGACAAGAAAATAATTCTGTCCAAAAATTTCTAGTGAAAATGGGATCTCTGTCACTTACAATAATCTTTGGGTTTCGATGTAGGTTTTGAATTGTTTCCATAAATGTAGTAGAAATTGTACTGGCTTTAAATGGATGTGATAATGCACAAAAGTGTGCATACTTGGTAAGTCTGTCAACTACCACCATGATGACACTCTTTCCCTCAAACTTGGGTAAACCTGTGATAAAATCCATTGAAACCTCTTCCCAACATTTGCTTGGAATGGATAAAGGTTGTAATAGACCAAGGGTCCTAATTGTTTCAACTTTATTTTGTTGGCAAACCAAACATTCTACCAGAAAATTTTGAATATCCGATTGAAGGCCATCCCAAAAAAATTCCTTCTTAACCCTGTGGTAAGTTTTTAAAAATCCTGAGTGCCCTCCTAAAGGAGAAGTGTGCAATTGCATAAGAATATTTTGTTTGAGTTGGGAATTCTTATAGAGGTATAAGCAATCTTTGTACCATAATGAATCATTTTGTCAGCTAAATGTATCAGATGTACTAGAATCTTGTTGTAACTTTTGAATAAGCACCCACACTTCATCATTCTTCCATTCCTCTATTGCTTCATTTATCCAATCTGGTTGGATAATAGAAATGGCGCACAACAATGCTTCCACATCCTCATCCTTTCTTGAGAGTGCATCTACCACCGCATTTTGCTTCCCTTTTTTGTAGATGATTTCAAAGTCATAACCCAACATCTTTGTGACCCACTTTTGTCGCTCTTCAAATGATAATATTTGTTCTAAAAAGTATTTAAGGCTATCATGATCTGTTTTTACCTTGAAGTGTCTTCCCATTAGGTAGGGTCGCCATTTCTTAAGTGCATGTAGTATTGCCAACATTTCCTTCTCATAAATGGCTTTGTGTAAAAACTTTCCCTTGATTGGACGACTTTCAAAAGCAATGGGTCTTTCATCTTGCATTAAAACAACACCAATTCCATTTCCTGAAGCATCACATTCCACAATAAAGGTTTTTGTGAAGTCCGGTGTAGCTAAGACTGGTGCTTGGCACATTGTCTCTTTAAGATGTTCGAAGGCCTTTTTTGCTTCTGGAGTCCACGAAAATGCATCTTTCTTCAATAATTTTGTTAGAGGTGTTGCTATTCTCCCATAATTTTTAACAAACTTGCGATAATACTTTGTCAACCTGAGAAATCCTCGCAGATGCTTTATGGATGTGGGGATTTTCCATTCCTTAATGGCTTTAATTTTGCTAGGGTCTACCTTAACTCCTTCATGAGATACAATATGACCTAGATATTCCACCTCTTATACTCCAAAGAAACATTTGGATCTTTTTGCATATAATTGTTTCTCCTCCAATAGTTGTAGCACCCTATCAGCATGTTCAATATGATCCTTCCAAGACATGCTGTAGATTAGTATATCATCAAAAAATACTAACACAAATTTTCTAAGGAAGGGTTTGAAAATGGAATTCATCAAACCTTGAAATGTAGAAGGTGCATTGGTAAGGCCAAAAGGCATGACCAAAAATTCATAATGACCCTCATGAGTTCTAAATGTTGTTTTAGGAATATATTTAGTCTTCATTTTGATTTGATGATATCCTGAACGAAGATCCAACTTGGTGAAATAAATTGATCCACGCAATTCATCCAGTAATTCATCAATGACAGGAATGGGAAACTTATCTTTAATAGTGAGCTTTTTGAGCTCCCTATAATTCGGACACATGCACCATGATCCATCCTTCTTGTGCACCAATACTACTGGAGCATAGAAAGAACTTTGACTAGGTTGAATTATACTAGACTCTAGCTTTTCTCCAACCATACGTTCAATTTCACTCTTTTGGGCATAGGGATATCTGTACAGCCTGATGTTTGGAGGAACACTTCCTGGAATCAGATGAATAGCATGATCATGATCAGGAATAGGTGGGAGACCTTTGGGAATCTCAAATACCTTGGAATGATTGTCCATGACATTTTGGAGATCTAGAGAAATAGATGATTTCGGTGTGGAAACATCTAGCGAACATAATTGTGCAATTACACCTCTTTGTTCCTTTTTTAGAAGCTTTGTGATACCGTTACAGCTGATTATCTTTCCCGGTTTCCCTGCAATACCCCTTAATTGAACTTCCTTTCCTTCCATAGAAAATTTCAAGAAAATTTCTTGAAAATTAAAAGCTATTGTACCCAAGGATTGTAGCCATTGGACTCCTAGTACAACATCAGCAGCTCCCATTGGAATGGAAAGCATTGGGCTAGTCAATACATATTCTCCCATGTATAGTTTGATATTATGGCACTTTCCAGAGCAATTTATTGTTCCTCCATTTGCAACCATCACTTGACACTCTGGTGTTGGATATAGGAAGCAATTCAATTCTTTTGCTACCTTACAATGAATAAAATTGTGGGTACTTCTTGAATCAATCAACACTATTACCTTTTTCTTCTTGATTTGTCCTTCTATCTTGATGATTTGAGGAGTGATAATTACCGCCAATGCATTACAAGATATGGTCGGATTCATTTCTTCTTTATCTAGGCTTTGTTCCTGGAGTATATCCTCTTCTTTTGACCTTTCTTTCTCCTTTTATTCTTCCTCTTCACAATCTCTGTAGAATAATTTCTTCTCAAAACACTTATGACCTTTAATGTATTTGCTATCACAACTGTAGCAAAGCCCTTTTGCTCTTTTTTCTTCCAATTGTTGTGGTGCCAACCTTATAGGTTGTGGAAGACTAGGGGCAACAACACTTCCATCTTTATAGTTGTGAGTGGTATGCTTCCTGGTTGCCATAATTTTGCTTTCCATTTTTCTTGCTAACCTGAATGCCTTCTCTAATGAATCAAGTTCCCAAAGGTGAACATCATGTTGGATATTATCCTTTAAAGTCCCGATGAACACATCAATCCTATGCTCCTTTGGAATACTTTTTACCCTTATGTTCGATTTTTGGAACTCTTCAATGTGCTCCATTATTGAACCCTTTTGTTTGAGACTTATCAATTGGCTAAAAAGAGTGTTGCCTTTTGTATCCTCATAATGTGCTATCAATTATTCCGTAAAAATTTCCCAAGTGTTAATTTTTTTATGAGAGAAAAGCCATTGATACCATACAAACTGATTTGGTTCCAAATATAAAGTTGCAATACGTACCTTTTGTGTGTTTTGCACATTATTGAGATCGAAAAATTGCTCCATCTGTAATATCCATGTTGCGAGATCCTTGCCATCAAACTTCCTCATATCAATTTTTGGAATATGGTGGGTCTTAGATCCAACATTAGAGTCTATGAAATCATGACTAACATTTCTTTTGTTCACATCATGAGTTTCCTTTACTACCCTTTCACCATTTGTAAGTATTTCTTGTAGAAAATTTGTCAAATCTATCTTCAAATCTGCCACGTCCGTCTTCAAATCTGTCTTCAAATCTGCCATGTCTCTCTTCAAATCTGTCTTCAAATCTATCTTCAAATCATCCATCTTAGCTTCCACACCCTTTATCCTAGATTCCACGCTATTTATCTTAGCTTCTGTTAGCTTTTGTGAGAGTGACATTTGTTGCACTTGGTCTTGTAATTTTGATATATCATGTAACATTTCTTCCTCTTCTTCATGAGTCATGCTAGAGCTTTCATGTTGCTTACTAGGTGTTTGCATTTTCTTTCCTTAGGGCATCAGTTACTGATAATAATGCTCACTATGCCCTTTGAATTACTTCAAAATAAATTTTCAAACCAAGCTTAAGCAAAAATTTTAAAAAATCTACACACCTTTTTTCACTTTGTAGGAGCTCGATATTGCCTCTGATGTGTCTCTGTAATTTCAGATCATTCAGTTCTGAAATTGCGAACTGCAGTAGCCCTCCATGTCCTCTTTCCAATGCCACCTGTCTGATCCAAATTGGATTCTCCAAGGAAGAGTTATGCCAAATCTCCCACAGTGAGCTGATTATAGACTAGTTCAGTAGAGCAAAATTATACGACATCCCACATGTCCCTGTTTCGACCTTTGGCTCTGAAAAATATATACAAGAAACTACAATTCGTCCTCTTTTTGTACCTTCTTACGAAACTTCAATCTGATGTTTAGAGAGAAAGTTATGACGATTTTTCGCAGGTCACCTGTTTGGAATGTAATCTAGGAGTCTACAAAAAGACCAACTTCCTCAGATCATATCTCTGCAAATATAGCGCGAAAACGTCTAAAATTTGGACCCAAGGTTCAGTGCGATTTCATCTCAAGTTGGTTCTTTTCGCTTATAAAATGTTGCAGAAAAAAATTATAGCAAAAATGCCATGATGACGTATTTCGAGCAGTGAAACCCTAGAATCCAAAGCTCTGATACCAAATGTTATGAAACCAGCTCACAAAAAGATAGAAAAGATAGATCAACGCCTTAGAATTTGTCCTCTTTGAGGGGGCAACCTCCTTTACATTACATAAATGAATGATACTTTGATCATTCAAATGACAAAACCTCCTTTCTATATATAGGAGTTTAAGGAGTCACAATATAACCCATCCAACCTAACAATAATAATATAAAGGCACAAAAATAACAATAGAGGGATTGTATGGAGCACAATAATAAAAATATGGGGACAATAGGGGCACGACAATATTAATAAGGGATATAACTACAATAGTAATGGGGTAATCACTAGTATTATAGGGACCTAATAGAAATGAATACCCCAGCTATCAATACAAGGCCAAAACATCATTGTTCCTTTAACAACCGAATGAAAGCACATCATCACTTTTACATTTATATCGCAACACATGATTTACAAAACATGGCCATGACAAGCTTCTAGATCTAGTAAAATCATCTCTCACTCATCACAGTGAATGGGTCATCATCATGGAGCTGATTTTCTTGTTGAACAGCCTTTCCAACTGGTTCCTACATGGCTGCTTTGTCATTGAGATGTTGCTCTAGATGAAGCCTCCAACATGTGGTTCTTTGATTTCCACCACTATTGGAATGATTGCAAAAATTATTCTTCCTCTAAACCTTCTTAACCCACTTCTTTCCCTAATGTGGAGAAGGCCTTTCACGATGCATCCTCTTTCTTCCTACCATTCTCTTCTAGCACTCAGCAACCACATGGTTATGAACACCACAAAAGCTACATGGTTTGCTATGCCATGATTTCTGCTCATCATTAACAATATGTTTGTAATAAAAATGAACTTTAGAGTAATAAGATTGTTTATCCCTGTCTTTGTTGTCTCCAGTATAATCATCGCGATGAGAGCTTACCTTAGATCTTACTTTGCAATGTGCATTGTCATGGGAGGATTGTGATGTGTTCCCATCATCCTTTCTCCTCGATGGTTTCGATAATGCCTTGGAATAGTTTTTTTCCTTTGAACACTCTCCTTCAGTGTACCCCAAACCTGCAAATCGAGGTTTTTGTATAACTTCCAATGGTTGAGTCGTTCCTTGGCCATTAACACCAAGTCCTCCTCCTTTATATCCCATGTTGGTAGAAAATATCATGGCTTTTCCTAAAATGGGTACCTCCATGTTTCCAAAAGAAATAATGTCACGTGAAAATGAAATTGAAGAATTATCAACATTGTTTACCTCAGTTTTCGATTCTGAAATAGGTGATGATGGCTTCTCTAAGCCTTCGTTGTGCTTCAATTTCTCCAAGGCGTCTTCTGTGGCTTGTATCTAAAACTACAATTTATGCTTCTACTCTTTTTCTTCTCGTAGAAGTATCGTAAATTCAGCATTATCTTCATGAAGGATTTTATTTATCTCCTCATATGAATGATGATAACATGATGAAGAAGATGAATAATCACTAGAGGATGGAGATGGAGCATCATCCTCTTCTCTTTATTTCTCTTATTCCTCTCTTTCCATTTTCTTCTCATGATCTGCATACGTTAAATCTACCATGTGTGTGACCTTGAGGAGGTCCTCGTTGATATATCTTCTATTCTCCATTTTCCTTCTTGTTGCACGTTCAATCCCTGGTTATCATTCACAATTGCAATTCACATTAGTGAGAAGACTCCTCTAATACCAAACTTGATCCAGATCTTTTAGCTACCAAAATTAACCAAGATCATTTAATTATGTGATGTTAACAGAATTACATATGAAAGAGTATAAAACAACTACTTGTGCATGCTTTAAAGAACAAGAAACATAACAACAACCATCAAACCAAAGAACACACACACATTGATAACAGAGTTCACCCAGTGTTGGTTATATCTCTAGACCCAGTGTCAAGAGTGGGGAGGCCACTTCATTAATGTTGCAAGATGATGATGAGTACATGGTACATTCATTGTCATTATAAGGATAAATTCCCTTAACTAGAGTGGCATGTCTCTCCACGAGACATTCTCCCTATAAGAATTCTCACTCATATGGGCCCTCCATTAGCATGACAATCTAATAAATTATCACATGATGTGACATACAAGTATCCTCTATTCATAATGGTAACAAGGATATCAACAACAAAATCATCATATAAAAAAATCAAAATAAAAACATGGCATCACTGCATCATATACCTCCACTTTCATGGATGGCCAGAAAATGAAAAGCTCAGATGATGAGATGGGCTACACCGTTGAATTCGTGGCATGAAATCGTGGCCCCTTTCTCACACCATCTAAATTTGGATGCCTAGGAATCTCAAAGATTCCCCCAAAGATTACTTCTTGGATATGGCCAAAATATCCATTTCTCGGATGGAAATTATGAGTACACCACTATGCTGCTTGTGAAATTATATGAAATATGACTATAAAGTCGACATCATTCTACCTCTATAAAAAGTTAGCCTCTAAGGGAATCTTTTAGGTTCCTCAAGATTGTACAAAGTGTAGAGCTGTAACTAGGGTCTCTCACACCGCTAATTATTCCACATTAATAAGTCAATCCGGGAACGTTTTGTTATTGCAAGAAGTAGCTCAATCCGAGGCTATTTGTCCGAGTAATGCTTAGTAGTACAGTGGGTTGAGAAGATCAAAGGAAAACAGATGCTAAGCTGTAACGAAACCAAAAGATAGAATCACACAAAACAGTTGATCAGTCAAGGGTACGGAATCGATAACCCTTCCCTCTGGAAACTGATTAAAGAAGAGGAATTAGAGCATGGACTTATAGGTCTAGGAGCTAAGCAGCATCTTGCTGAGGCTCACTACAGCCGTAGGCCTTCTCTCACACCAAAACAACAAAGGCAGGTAAATAAGTCAGCGGAAAATAACATGGAACAGTAAAATGGAAATGGGACAACAATAAATGGAACAACAGTAAAATGGAACAGCAATAATCAAATGGAACAGCAATCCGTAAGGATTTATGAAACAACAACCATCACCTGTATGTACATGTTCTACATTAATATAGCAATCTGAGAGTATTGAATGATACGACTATGTTTCTAAACAGAATGACGCTACTCTCAAATCCCACAAATATTGTTTAACATAAATCCAATGACAGTAACATTCCTACCAGTACTCTGTTACAGAAATGGCTGAATAAAGATACAATTCGACCCTGTGTAAATCCAATTATACAGTGCAGAGTCTTTATATAGAGAAATCATTCATTCATTAAACGTAATAGAGCATAGCGCATCATATAAAGAATTCATCAGACTGCTAAGTAATAAAGATAAACAAACCACACACAAATCACCGTATAATGATACAAAAGCAAGTGTCCTTCAGAGCCGGGCCCTTAGCTGCCAATGGTACACTGCCTTAGATTACTCCAGACGCAGAGACGGAATAAACACCAAGTCTTTTATATTAATCGCATTCACAAGAGTATAACAAAATCAGGTCTCAGTGAGACGCAATGATTAAAGTTTGTTCTGGAGCTGTAAAATTACAAAACAGTCGTCCTTTGCTTAATGATGTTGTGCCATTATATAAAAGAAATGACGGAGATATCTAGATAATCAGAGATAAGTAAAGCAGCGATCCCTCAGGATCGAAGATCCTGAGGGATTCGCTAATCGTTCAACCCTTCTTGCGTTCGCTGAGCCGGTATCCCGCATTCTTTTCCTGGACTATTCAATTCTGATTTTGCTTGATCGTGTCCGCATCTGGTTCCCTACTGGAGGAACATCAGTTATTTTTCCTCTGCTTCTCGCTTTTGGGCGGGAACTCCCTACTTGCATGTCTTTCTGCATAGAAAACGTCAATTATTAGCACTTGAGCTTCCTTCGTCTATTTTTGCACATTTTATCAAAATCCTTTATCTTCTTTGAATTCCTAATGCAGAAAAGGTTACAATTGTTATTGAAAAACCACTAGATTGCTTGTCAAAAGCATACCTTCCAGGTGCTCCACACACCCCCCTGCTTACCCTGTTTCATGGCCTCATGAAAACATTGTAGTTGACATGCAAGGCGGTGAGAGAATAGGCCGGAGAAGGGATCTCGTGAGGAGGCCGACAACCGTGATGAGCAACTAGATTATCAAAGAACTGATCTATTTGATCTGCAGGCATCTCATACAAGGCCTGATATCCGGGTGCAGGGTGCCAAATAATTGGACTACGAAATCGATACCCTAAGCAGGATGGCCCTGCTTGCAGAATTCGTTCCCCATAAAGGTTCAATCGGCTGGCAGCCAGCTGAAAATTCTCATATTTGAATGGTTCCCTGAGCTAGATGCTTGGACTAGAGGTCCAGTATCGAAATTTTGTAGCATCGAGGGCAAGATCTTTAATAGTCAGGAAATATTCCAGACCATTTCGGATCAAGTCTTCGTGCATGGGTCCTATTATCTCAATGACACCTGGGATCCTCATAAGACTCCTATGCTCTCTCCATAGCGTCACTGGGTCTCTAGGTTCAGCTCGTATCCACAAGTCTAGGCTATCTTCTTGTCTCTGAAAGGTGTTATAAGCTCTGAGCCATTTCATCTGATTAACCCCAAATGAGATGAAGGCTTGGAATTGTATATCGCCAACAAAAGGGCCAGGATTTAAATCAGTTTCCTGGTCTAGCACAAGGTTGTGCAAGTAAAACTCGCACAATAACCTTTGAACCTTAACCCCATAATGCTTGCAACAGTCTATAAAGTCATTAACAGTGTTGATGTGGATAGGTGCTCCTGCCCTAACGGCTTTTATTTTCAATCTCAAATATCTTTCAAGCAAAAATAAAGCATAATTTTTAGCAGGGGCCCTACAAGTCAAAACGTCATTATATAAGGAACACACAGTGTCCATCTGCTTAACAACACTATCTAATTGACGAGTTACCTTAGCAACCTTTTCTTGTTCCTTCTGCCACCCCTCAAAGGCTTGGCTTTCAGATTGACTAATACTCCGAAGTTGCTGTTGTAATTCTTCATATTTCTCCCGGGGGATTGCTTGCTCTCTGAGTTGTTCAGCTTCTTGTTGGGCTTGCTTCATCATCCTGTGCAAGTTTCTCGTTTTTGGATCCTTGTTCCATTGAGCCGTAGAGGCCGGGAATTTTGCCTGCAACTTTTTATTGCGCTGTTTAGAGTTCAGAACCCGAATAACCCCTGAGGGTGGTGCCTCTGTTTGGGTCTCCTTATTCTCTTTCTCCTTCTTGACATGAATGAAAGGCTGCTGAGGTCCCCCTGCCATTGGAACATCTTGCTGCTCTTCTCCCTTAATTGGAATGTCAGTTTGTTCTCCAGGGTCAGATGGAACAGCAATCTGTTCCTCTATGTTATTTGGAACAGCACCCTGTTCCTCATCAACATTTGGAATAGCAGACTGTTCCTCAGCAGTAGGTCTCCTGATGGGGTTTCGACCAACAAAACGGGTTCTTGTCCTCGGGGTTTTTGCTGTAGTGGCCCTCCTCCGTTTCCTTGAGGTCCTTTGTATTCTCAAATCGGCTTTCAGAATTCGAATTTGCTGCCGGAGCCTGGCTATAGTGCCCAACAACCTCTGCTGTTTCTTTCTTAATTTCTTAATCTCCTTTGCCTCAGTAGAAGGTTTGACCCTTAAGCCCGCTCCTTCTTCATCTGGGATATCTTCCGGCGTCCTGGGGACAGACTGTCCCTGATTGTTGTCTTCAATTTCATTATCATAACCAGGCGGGTTTTCTTCTCCTGCCTTTTCTGCATGTGCTTCCTCGGGTAGTTCTTCTTCTGCGGGACTGTCAGGGATGCCTGCTGTGCTGGAGGGCTGGCCATATTCCCCCATATTGGCCAGAACTGCTGCCAATTCCTCCTCACCTACAGGGTCCTACAACGGGCTACCCCCTGGCTGTGCTATTTCTTCTTCTTGATTGCCCTGCTCGGTAACCATTTCTTCCCCTTCTGGCTGGCCAGTCCTGGGCCCTGATTGCTCCACATTTCCTTCAGAAGGTCCTCCTTCTGGTTCTGGAGGTTCGTCTGCAATTTCAATTGGCTGGGCCGTTGCTTCCTGAATTCTTTCCAACCTTCCTCGTATCCGGGCCAGCCGAGCTGACTTCCTTGGTCTCTCAAGTAGGTCGGGTGTGCCAGCAGGTTCTCTGGGTTCCTCTGGTTGTTCTGGCGTATCGGAAGGTTCTTTCCGTTTTGAAGCGGCATGTCTTTCTGTTGCTGACTTCTTACGTTTCTCTAATCGTTCCGGCGTACTAGAGGATTGTTCAAGTTTTGGGCGTGGTGCAGCCGATCCTCCTTCGACTATTGCGATTAGTTCCTCCCAAGTGCTTTGCTGTTGAGTGAGACTGTGGCTCACTATCAACCGAATCAGCCCATGGTGGCTAACGACTGCATCTATGTGCTGGGCCTTCTTCAGGCTTTGGGCCGCGTCATGTAGTAGCGAATTTAAAAGTGCAGGGAGATTTACAGAACATTTTCCTTTTAAAACAGCTAAAAGTTTCAGGTGACGAGGTCTTACCACGTCTTTTCTCCCTTCGCAGGTGATATAACTTTGTACTATCTTCGCTAGCTCGATCCAGGGTTCCCCTAATGTTGCCGGCAGAACTCCTTTCCCTTTGACTGTCAGACTTTGGCCTTCGTCCTGAAAATTTCCATAGCTTTTTGTAATCTTTCCTTCTTTGGCGTCCATATGGGTCCAACAGCTGGTAATCCTGAAACTTCTGCGATGATATCCTCTGTAACCGCTATCCACTTTCCTCCTACTATGGAATAATTTTCCTGCAAATTCTGCAGGAATTCCAACGCCACGGCTTCATTTGATTCTTGCAGGCGGCTGAAGTAATTCAACCATCCTATGTTTTCCAGGATTTCGCGAGCAGCAGCGGAAACTGTCAGCTTGTGAGGTTCGCTTCGGACCGTCTTTCCACCCATGATTCTACTCAGAAATGGAACAGCAACTGCTTGCGGTGTTTGCGACGCAGAGAGGGTGATCACCGAGCATGCAACTAAAAAAAAAAAAAAAATTGTGCATGGCAATTTTCGTAGAATGGAAGCATCATACCATTAAACCATGTCATTCCTTCGTACATTGTCTCGCCCGAATGGTGTGCAGCCACGTAATCATGGAGTAATGAGATTACCTTCCCCCCCCCGCGATCTGATAGGTTGTCCCCAGCCGTCAAAGAGAGGAGCAGCAGCCAGTTCAGAGGTCCAATCATAGAGTACAGCATATGAAATTATGCCATGTTTTAGAAAAACAACGAAATGCCGAAACCGAGGCAAAAAGGTAGATCGCGTTTTGCATAAGAGCCTGCGTGATATATTGAGGAGCTAGGGGATGGGACATCTGTCAAGCATACGAAGTCTTCAGTGGTCACCGTCAGTTCCATCGCCATGATTGGTGGTAATAAATATTCATGCGATATATACATTGGGTGTGACATATGATCTTTGCAAAGGATAAGAGACAGAAAAATTTAATATCATACCTGTTGGTGTAATTATTACGACTTCTATGCCATTAACAGAGCTCTGCTGCCAACAGGTGTTCATAACCTTGGCAGAGTTGTTTATTTCACCCTCCGGAACCATAATCCTTTGTGTATATTCTGAAGAGTGCTTTGTCAAAATGCAGGCCATTATGCTGGCTTGGTAACCAGATAGCCATAATGCCATTCACAAGGTAGGCGCGAAACGTGGTCAGGCCGGCTCGCAATGAGACCCCCTGTTCCAAGGTTTGCTTGTTAATTTACCTTCGGACCATATCCCTGGTGTGGTGGCCGTTATGGGAATGCCACTTCGCTTCCGTCCTTATGATCATGGTAGGCCTGCTCTTAATGAGACCTCCTATCCTGCATTTGACAATTTTCATATTTTGTTTTTGTTTTCTTTTGCAGAGCACCTTGTCTTGTTTATTTTCACATAAGGGTGGTTCCGCACTCCTTAAAAGTCTTACGAGGAATGGAGGAAAAAGTCTTACGATCCCAACAGATAGATATAAATCGTTCATTCTTATTCCTAAGTAATGATCAAGAAAGATTTTTAGGGGAATCGTCATGATAAAGATCACCAACCAGGGTACCGGTAAATGACAATGACAGCGAAGATGAAAAGTTCACGTTCCTCCTCTTGTCCTGTTATACATACTGGCTTCATAGTGATAGCGATTTATGATGTGCTGATTTCGGTATATCATGGTTTTATGTTCACCGCATAAGTTCATTGCTGTATCTACAAGATTGAAGAGAATATGGAGGCAAAGCATCTTCCATAAGGGCGAAAACATGTCGATGGCATTCCTGAGAGAAGAATTCATTCGTAGGATACCATCTCTTTGAGAGGAACAACGGAAAATCGCAAATGCTGTCCCCTTTTGAGAAAGGAATAGCGAAGATACTCAAATGCTGTTTCTTTTGAAAAGGAACAGCAGACACACTCAAGTGCTGTTCCTTTTCGCAAAGGAACAACAAAGACACACAAGGGTTGTTCCTTCTGAAAAGGAACAACAAAATCACACAAGTGCTGTTCCTTTTTGCAAAGGAACAGCAAAAGACACAAGTGTTGTTCCTTTTCGCAAAGGAACAACGAAAACATGCAAGTGTTGTTCCTTTTCACAAAGGAACAGCAAAAACACACAAGTGCTGTTCCTTTTCGCAAAGGAACAGCAAAAACACACAAGTGTTGTTCCTTTTCGCAAAGGAACAGCAAAAAACACGCAAGTGCTGTTCCTTTTCACAAAGGAACAACAAAAAACATGCAAGTGTTGTTCCTTTTCGCAAAGGAATAGCAAAAACACACAAGTGCTGTTCCTTTTTGCAAAGGAACAGCAAAAACACAAGTGTTGTTCCTTTTCGCAAAGGAACAGCAAAAACACACAAGTGCTGTTCCTTTTCGCAAAGGAACAACAAAAAACACAAGTGCTGTTCCTTTTTGCAAAAAAAATCAAGAAACATATATACAAGATATTATGTACAAGTTATAAAAATTAATTTCTTAAATTATAGGTGAGGAAGATTTCGCTTCCTCTCCTAAGATTTCCATATCAGTATCTTGTCGTAGCTGCTGACAGAAGGATTCCCGAGTGAGTGGCTTTCGATAAAGGCAAACTCGGTGGCCATTTACTTTGAATGCATATCCAGAACCGTCAATTGTGATCAGGGTAAGGGTCCCATTGTCATGTACCTTCTGGATTTCGTATGGTCCTAACCATCGAGTCTCTAGTTTCCCCAGGAAGTCCTGAAACCGAGAGTCGTATAACAGAGCCCAGTCTCCTTCATGAAATACTTTATTCTTGATAAGTGCATCATGCCATTTAGCTCGCTGTTGTTGAATTAATGTTGTATTCTGTAATGCAGAGAGCCTGATTTCGTCCAATTCATTAATCTGCTGTAATCGATTGATTTGTGCCTCACTCAGATCTAGGCCGACTTCCTGTGCCATTCGTAGCATTCGGATTTCGAATTCTATGGGGAAAATTGGCTGCTTTCCAAACACGAATTGATAAGGTGAATAGCCTGTAGTACTTCTCCATGTGGTTCTATAGGCCCACAGTGCCTCAGGTAGTCGAGTGGCCCAATCACGCCTATGCGATGCAATGGTCTTTGTTAAAATTGATTCTATTACCTTATTACTACTCTCTACTTGCCCATTTGCCTGCGGATGGTATGGGGTAGTGATCTTATGTTGGACATGGTAATTGTTAAGTGTCGCAGCTAATTTATTTCCAACAAATTGTGGTCCACCATCGGTGATTAGTTCCCTCGGAAGTCCATAACATACAAACAAATGGAACAAGAATTGTATCACTGAGTCTTCTGTAGCCCTAGGTAATGATTCGGCCTCGACCCATTTAGTAACATAGTCTGTCGCCACCAGAATGTATGTCCTCTGATTTGATGATGGATTGATGGGCCCAATGAAGTCTAGAGCCCATCATTCAAATGGCTCAATGACCAATTGTGGTCTCAGAGGCATTTCATCAGCTTGGCCAGGTTTTCCTGCTCGTTGGCAGCTGTCACAGGCTTGTGCAAATTTTTTCGCATCCTTGAAAATTGTAGGCCAATAGTATCCCATCTGCAATACTTTATGTGTTGTTCTTTTTTCAGCGAAATGTCCCCCGCATGGCCCGTCGTGGCAAGCTTTTAGAATGTCGAAGATTTCGTCTTCTCGAATACACCTTCTGATTTGCATGTCTGCCCCTGTATGGAACAAATGGCCTCCAATCCATGAAAACCGAGTGCTCTTCTGAACAATCTGCTTGCGTTCCTGAGGGGTTAAGTGTTTTGGTAGCTTACCGACTGCAAGGTAATTGGCGACATCAGCATACCAGGGTGTTCGAACATCAATAGCAAACAGGTGCTCGTCAGGAAATTGATCTTCCACTGTTGCTGTTTCAATTGCTTTCGGTATTCGTGAGAGGAAATCAGCTACAGGGTTCTCCTTGCCAGGTCGATCCTTAATTGTAATGTCGAACTCCTGCAATAAGATCAACCATCTCGTTATTCTAGCTTTCGTAACAGGTTTATTTGCCAAATATTTGATAGCGGAATGATCTGTATATAACACAATGGGATAGCCTGTGATATAATGTCTAAATTTGTTAACAGCATGTATTACAGCCAGGAATTCCTTTTCAGTAACAGTATAATTGAGTTCGGCAGAGGATAAATTTTTGCTGATATAGTAGATAGCGTATGGTCTCTTATCCTCTTCTGGCCCTAGGACTGCACCAATTGCTGTGTCCGAGGCATCAGATGAGATTTGAAATGGCAAATTCCAGTTGGGTCCTCGAAGGACTAGGGCTGTTAATAGAAGCTTCTTCAATTCCTTAAAAGCCTGGTCGCATTTTTCTATCCACAAGAAATCAACATTGCCAGTTAAAGCATATAGAGGTGCAGCAATACGTGAGTAATGTTCTATAAATCGTCTGTAATACCCAGAAAAGCAAAGAAAACTGCGTACCTCCGTTTGAGTAGTGGGGGTAGGAATAAGCAAAAGAATCTGGATTTTAGCTAGGTCTACCTGGATGCCGGCTGCTGAGATATAGTGCCCTAGAATGAGCCCTTCTGTCATCATCATGTAACACTTTTCGTGACTCAGACAAAGTCTGGTAGCGATACAACGTTGTAGGACTTTTTCCAGGGTATCTAGAGCTGGGTCAAAATCATCTCCATATGGTGTAAAGTCGTCCATATACACTTCAAGTCCGTCGTTTATAAGATCTGCGAAGATACTAAGGACAGCCCGTTGGAATGTAGCAGGGGCATTACATAGGCCGAAGGGCAAGACTCGATAGGCAAACGTTCCCCAAGGGCAAGTAAAGGTAGTTTTATCCTGGTCTTCAGGGGCGATTTGGATTTGGTTATATCTGCTGAAGCCATCCAGGAAAGAAAAGAATTTCTTTCTTGCCAAAGTGTCCAATACTTGATCTATAAATGGGAGAGGGAAGTGATCCTTCTGCGTGGCCTTATTTAACTCCCTGTAATCTACGCAAATCCTCCATTTTCCATTTTTCTTGGGTACCACCACCAGGGGAGAGACCCACTTACTGTTGGAGATGGGATAAATAAAATTAACATCTAGAAGTTTCTGAAGTTCGGCTTTTACTACCTCTTTTAGATGGGGGTTCAGTCTTCTTTGCGGCTGACGAACATGTTTTGCATCTTTTTCTATGTAGATGTGGTGGGTGCATAATTGGGGATCGATCCCTTTCATGTCAGGGTAATCCCACGCAAATGCTCCTTGATATTTTCGTAACAGATTTACAAGTTTTTCTTCTTGGTCTGGTGTAAGGTTGGCGTTGATATTTAGGGCCTTACCAGGTTCAATTTCCACTACTTTACTATTGGCAACAACATTCACTGGTATTGTTTGGTCATGTGCGTCTTTCAAAGGGTCTTCCTCTAGCTCACTATCAAATGCTGCCTCTATCATAAAACACTGTGTGTGAGATCTAGATTCAGTTTGACTAATGAAGTTATTGATGGCATCATCTTCTATTTGATCTTTAAAATCTAAATCCTTCTGTACAGTCAATGGGGATCTGATATTGTTAGTAAGGTATGACACAGGATACTGATTGGTTTTGATCATTGACAGGCTTGGCTGTGCTGGAGGATATAGAACTAGATTTTTAACATCTGGTCCTTTAGTTATAGTCATGTTTCCCTGCCGGTAACCAATGTAGGCATCGGCAGTAGCAAGCCAAGGTCTTCCTAATATTAGCAGATGTCCATCCAGTCGGGTTTTTGGGTTAATTATCAGGAAATCAGTTGGATATTTCCAGGAGTCTACAGAAACCATGACATCGTATAGAGTGCCTTCTGGCCGAACTACAGATCGATCTGCCAATTCCAACAAAGTAGAAGTAGGTTCTACTGATGTGATGCCAAGTTTTTGGCAGGTAGAGGTTGTCAAAATATTGATTGCAGCTCCTAGATCAACTAAAGCATTAGTCAGGGTTTGGCCATAGATTTGGACAGTCACAATTGGATTTCCGGGATCTTCGTATTTGATAGGTGCCTCTTTTCCCGATAATAAATCAGATAAAGTGCCGACTACTTGGACTCTTGGGTTAGTGGTTGTATTCCTCCTTGATTTTTTTATGCACAGTTCTTTTATAGTTCTTGCGTATATGGGAATATCTTGAATGGCTTGGAGGAATGGAATTTTTATGTACAGGTTTTGTAACTCTCCCAGAATGTCAAAGTCTGGTTGTTGTACTGGTCGTGGTATGACTAATCGTTCCGGGAAAGGAGGAGAGGATGTATTTGTTTGTTGATGGGTCTATTCTTTATTTACACCCTCTTGTTGTGGTGGTTGTTCTATTGGTAACTGATCTTCAATGTGAATTGTTTTGTCTCCCTCTGTTTCTATGATACGTCCAGATTGTAACTGAAGGTCATTGCACTCCCTTAGGTCAAGTCCAGTTTCTGATGTTTCTATAATTTGGAGGGATTGGACTGGTCTATTATTAGGATTGGGATTGGGTTGGGCTGGGAGTTGCGGCCTTAGATTAGACTGGGGGTTCTGTTGTAAGGCTGGCAGAGTCGGTTGAGGGAGTGGAATAGTTCATGTTGACTGATATGTCGATCTTGGCCAATTTGTCTGCCAGGGCGAACTTTGTGAAGTAGGGGGAATCCATTGCGGAGGGTATGAGTTATTCTGCCAATATGGTGGGGTGTAAGGAAAATTTGGCCATCCGAATTGGCTTGTCTGATTCATCCATGGGTTTGGAGAAGGAAATAGCTGTGACGACCAATTCGGGACTGGGGGTGTAGATTGGTTTTGCCACATACCATATTGCTGAGCATTATACTGCGGAGGCTGAAAAGAAGAGGTCGGGTCAGAAAACATACCAGATTGCCTAGGTTGCCATTGGCGACGTTGGTTAACAAAGTATGCTGGTTCTGATTCTTCTTCTGTTTCCTTGTATACTGCCTTCAATCCAGGAAGTGAGGGGCAGCTCTCAGTAAGGTGGTCTTTCGTACAGATAGCACATGTTTGAACTATATCTAGCGGACATTCCTTGTGGCTGTGTTTTCTTCTGCATCGGGGGCAGAAAATTGCCAGATTTTGCTCCGCCTCCATTTGCTTTTGTTTAGCCTGCACAATATCAAGCTGAGTAGTTAATGTCCCCAGAATATCAGTTTTAAAATTTTCTAATAAATTCCCTAGTTCTACACGTGTTACCCCTTCTGTTGATATTTTCTTGTCTTTAACAAACCTATCATATTCTGTTGATTTTATCCTTGTGCTGCCTCTTGAACTCCTGATGCATAAATTAATGATATCATCAAAATTCTCTTGGTAAATATCCCCTTTTCCCATGATATTCAATGTTTCAATCCACTGCTCTTTCATTCCCCTAATCAATGCAGTTTTCAACACATTATCGGGCAGAGGTAGTGATGCATAGGGGGATCTCTGTAAATTATACTGGAAACGTTCTACGTATTCTTCCAAAGTTTCATTTGGTCTGGCCGTCATTTGGAAAATTTCATCTTTTAGCTCTCTCGACCTACAATAATCCTGATATTTTTTAAGAAAGGATTCTTTCATTTGCTCCCAGTTGTTTATGACTCCACCACCTAAACCCATGAACCATCTCAGAGCTGCTCCTTTTAAAGTGGAGGGGAACAGCTTTAATTTCTGGGGGTCAGTGGTGTAATCGTACCCTCTACATAGCACATCGAATTCAAATAAAAATGCATCGGGGTCTTCTGATGTAAGTCCATGAAACGTCGGGATGTGTTGAAGAGGTATTGCTTTCATGGGTGCATTTGCAACAGAATCTACTATAGGATATTGCAATGTAGAAGTTTGAGCATTTGGCTGATTCTGTGCCATTGGATCAAATATGTGCCAATATCCTTCCGGAATTTCTAGGAGGGTATTCCTAGGTTGAGAAGGGACGGCCTTGGCAGGAACTGTTTTAATGACACTTCCCTTATCTAGGATTTCTGTCTAAGGGAATGGGGTGCCTTCAAGGTTAACTTTGGCCGCGCTCCCCCTGTCTGGGCTGTTTAACAATTGGATTATCCTAGAAGGAGACCTTGGTTCCTCTATTTCCCCTGTTTCCCCTTCTCCTTCACAAAGATTGCTTAAATTCCCTTCTTGCAGCCGTTCTGACACAGAATTTTCAATTTCTTGGAAGTCCTGTTCATCAGTCCGACTGTGCACCTCAGCGTAGGCTCCAGATGGTGATGCTGTAGCCTGAAGGGAGCTAGTAGGCTGCTTAGAATGAGTCTTTCTGAGGCCTACTGACGGCTGAGATTCAGTTTTCTTATAGATTTCGTCTATGAAGGTTGTTCGGCCAAGGGTCACCGGTCCTTTGGCTTTTTCAGGTTTGACTGGAGGTTTGATATTTTTTTCTAGCTTTTTCTGCTTAGTCATGCACTCTAAAAACTACTAAATCCTATTCAACCAGCAATTCTGCTAAGAGAGTCGACGGTGGAGCAGGGCTTTTACATGCTCCGTACGCAGGTTCTTACCTTCCATTTTTAAAATCCAACTCCCCCCTAGCAGCTTTTGTGCACTACTCTGTAAAGGGCAAATGGCTATACTCCTTCCCCGGCAATGGCGCCAAAATGTAGAGCTGTAACTAGGGTCTCTCACACCGCTAATTATTCCACATTAATAAGTCAATATGGGAACGTTTTTTTATTGCAAGAAGTAGCTCAATCCGAGGCTATTTGTCCAAGTAATGCTTAGTAGTACAGTGGGTTGAGAAGATCAAAGGAAAATAGATGCTAAGTTGTAACGAAACCAAAAGATAGAATCACACAAAACAGTTGATCAGTCAAGGGTACGGAATCGATAACCCTTCCCTCTGGAAACTGATTAAAGAAGAGGAATTAGAGCATGGACTTATAGGTCTGGGAGCTAAGCAGTGTCTTGCTGAGGCTCACTACAGCCGTAGGCCTTCTCTCACACCAAAACAATAAAGGCAGGTAAATAAGTCAGCGGAAAATAACATGGAACAGCAAAATGGAAATGGGACAGTAATAAATGGAACAGCAGTAAAATGGAACAGCAATAATCAAATGGAACAACAATCCGTAAGGATTTATGAAACAACAACCATCACCTGTATGTACATGTTCTACATTAATATAGCAATCTGAGAGTATTGAATGATACGACTATGTTTCTAAACAGAATGACGCTACTCTCAAATCCCACAAATATTGTTTAACATAAATCCAATGACAG
Source organism: Pinus tabuliformis (assembly GCA_031772625.1). Lineage (NCBI taxonomy): Eukaryota > Viridiplantae > Streptophyta > Pinopsida > Pinales > Pinaceae > Pinus > Pinus tabuliformis. Next base: position 359,430,459 of record CM062805.1, read on the forward strand.
TAACATTCCTACCAGTACTCTGTTACAGAAATGGTTGAATAAAGACACAATTCGACCCTGTGTAAATCCAATTATACAGCGCTGAGTCTTTATATAGAGAAATAATTCATTCATTAAACGTAACAGAGCATAGTGCATCATATAAAGAATTCATCAGACTGCTAAGTAATAAAGATAAACAAACCACACACAAATCACCGTATAATGATACAAAAGCAAGTGTCCTTCGGAGTCGGGCCCTTAGCTGCCAATGGTACACTGCCTTAGATTACTCCAGACGCAGAGACGGAATAAACACCAAGTCTTTTATATTAATCGCATTCACAAGAGTATAACAAAATCAGGTCTCAGTGAGACGCAATGATTAAAGTTTGTTCTGGAGCTGTAAAATTACAAAACAGTCGTCCTTTGCTTAATGATGCTGTGCCATTATATAAAGGAAATGACGGAGATATCTAGATAATCAGAGATAAGTAAAGCAGCGATCCCTCAGGATCGAAGATCCCGAGGGATTCGCTAATCGTTCAACCCTTCTTGCGTTCGCTGAGCCGGTATCCCGCATTCTTTTCCTGGACTATTCAATTCCGATTTTGCTTGATCGTGTCCGCATCCGGTTCCCTACTGGAGGAACAACAGTTATTCTTCCTCTGCTTCTCGCTTTTGGGCGGGAACTCCCTACTCGAATGTCTTTCTGCATAGAAAACGTCAATTATTAGCACTTGAGCTTCCTTCGTCTATTTTTGCACATTTTATCAAAATCCTTTATCTTCTTTGAATTCCTAATGCAGAAAAGGTTACAATTGTTATTGAAAAACCACTAGATTGCTTGTCAAAAGCATACCTTCCAGGTGCTCCACACAAAGATTCCACACTACTAACTACCTGAAATTCTATTGCTCATCTGAGGAAACATACAACACCATCACATTCCCTATGAAATTCCAGTTCTTTTGAGTATAAAGTTCACATGATTGTGTCACTATAAAAAATAACCCTTCAGGGAATCTTTCATATTCCTCTAAGATTGTGCATGGGAATATTTTGTGGAATATTCTAGGGAATATTCCTCTAAATATATACCATGTCTCAAAATATGTACCCAACTAGGCATGGTTCCTCAGCTCATGGTTCCATTGCTGCCCTTGACATCCATTCGACGCTCTTCCCACCATTTCTTGGAAATATATATATAGATATATAGATATATATTATTGGATGAATTTTCCAAAGGCCCAATTGGGATTTCCAAGTTGGCGAGTTCCATTAAAAGTGTTGGGAGTTGGAGAGTTCTAGCTTCAAACCCCGTGAGACCCCGTTTTTGGTATTGGCATGCTCACATTTGGAGTGGCGATTACATTCGACAATCTAGCGGAATGTTAACCCATCACATGGCAGTTGGCAGCATTCATTTTTGGAGTGGAGTTATAACACTTGGAGTGGAGTGTTATGGTATATGACATATGGTGTATTATGGATTATCGGTTATTGGCATGTTGTATTGTGTGGTCGGTGCGGGTTCAAGGCCCGTCGGCCCTGGTTATGTGGTCACATTACGTCATAGTGACCTTCATGCTATTTCGAGTTATGACAGGGCTTTAGCACCGGCAACCATATATATATAATATATGTTGATCATTGATTGGGGGTGGTGGCCCGCCATTGCTTACTAATATATATTTTTTGATTTTATAACAAGAATGGTGAAAATTTTCAATGGGAATATAAGGGTTACTCGACAAACTAAGTAGGTGACAAATTCTCCCTTTCCGAATGCCAAATTCTGTGTGATGACCCTTTGCCAAATTGTTGCCTTGTTATTGTCTACCATTTGGCCTAGTTTGACCAAAAATTTGAGGACAAATAGCTTGAGCATATTAAGTTGTATTTGAGTGGCATTTACGCAATTAGAATTAGGGCTACTAGAAATACAATCTGATCCTAGTTTCACTTCAATCTGATCATTTTTATTTTTCAGTGATTCTGAGCCATTTTGAATTCTGAGCATTTCTGGAGCCACCTAGATCACATTTGTTGACCCTTTTAGCACTGGAAATCCTTATCACTCACTTATACAATTTTGAGTGGTGTTGTTACTGCTTAGAATGTGGCTATGTGTTTCGTCTTGTATTGTTCTTCCCCAATGAAACCCCCAACAATATAATAATTAGTATCCATTGAAAACTTCATGATGGCCTCCATATTGGTAGGATCTAGCTTTATCTATCCTCCACATATCACTTACCCCAACTACACTAAAGACTATTTTGCAAACTCACACTCCTTGATATTTTCTAGTAGCTAGTGCTTCTTAAATTTCTCTAACACCAACATCAAAAGGGAGATGTGCTCCTCCCAATAAACACTACTTACCAATATATCATCCAAATAGACTGATGAGCCCCATAAACGGGTAATTATATGGGCTCATTTTGCCTCCTAACATAGTTTAATCAACCATTATCTGAGCTTGTTGCATGTTTTTTTATTATATTTATGCTTATGGAGTGACTTGGGTTGGTCATTATGCCATGGAGTCTAATATGTGTTTAATGCATATTTTTGTTGAATTTTGGAGATAAAGTCAAATATTTAATGGAAAATTGGCAGCAATAATTTGAAGTAGACAAGGGAGAGGATTTATAGGAGGGTATCCTCCTCATTTATGACTCCCCACTTTGAATTCCCCATTATGCAGCTTGGAGCACAAATAGCAACATCAATGCACTAGTAGGCAGCCGAGCAAGTGGAGAATAACTTCTGTTTATCTCAAGTATTGAGAGCCAAGCCTCCCTGATTTTAGAGAAGCTATTTAGAGCTTCAATTGTATAAGTAGAGAGGCCTAGGGCCTCATTAGAAAGTTAGTCAAATTTTCGAATTTGTGTTGCAGCTTTTCTCTGCTCAAATTCGAGCTTACTTTTGTTGACAGTTTCATGTAATCCTATTATTATTTTGATAATAAAGATGAGATCCTTTTTGAGCTAGCACTGAGTTACCTCAGAGGACTAAAGCTCTTGGGTTAGGGCCTAATCCAAGTAGCCAAGCTCCTCTTGTTTGTATTTATATGCTTTGTTTCACTTTATGGATTAGTTGTTGTTAGATAAATGTCTTGCTTGGTTAAGAATAGGTTGCTTTTGGTGATTTAGAAGGCTGTTTCCATTTGAGTTTCCTATAGCAGGTTGACAGTGATATAGAAATAAGATATAAAAGGGCCATCAACAGATCCTTGTCCTCCTTTCCTCCCTTCAGGACCATGAACTGAGGCTAAGACCCTCTTGATGCCACAAAAAATACAGATTTTCCTTCTCCATAGGATTTCTAGTGTTGTAGTTTGTTAGAGAGTTAATGCTTTGCTTTAGATATTTTTCACCATGCTCATTTTTGTCTTGCAATAAGTTTCCTTCCATGCTTTCTCTCATTATAGTATTTCTCAACATTTACTTTCCTAGATCAGAGTTTAGACTAGCTTGATGCAAAATTCTGTTTTTTTTTTTTTATGTATCTAGTTTCCTTGCTTGCTTAATCTCATTGTTTGATTTTCAGTTCTTTTGTAGCAAATATATTCTCACAACAATTTATCCAACCAGCCATCACAATCTCTCTTTGATCTATAAGCCACAGGTCACCCAGAGTTCATTTCAAAACTGCCTTAGTTTTCTGCACTTTTCCATAGACTTTCCTCTCTTCCCTCGAACAAATCTTACCATATTTCTCTCTCCTAATCATTATTGATGGACCCTAGACACCTTAACACATCATCCTACCCTTGAGATACCATTTCCACCCACTTTCCTACCTTCAAAACATCCAAAATTGCTCTCAGCGTCCTCCTATAGACCTCTTGTAGACCTCATGTAGATCCCCTGCAGCCTCCTGTAGATTTTCTTGTAGGTTTTTTTTTGAAGTCCGATTGTAGGAAAAGCATCCAGAAGGGCACCTGAGACCTCATAGCACCCATCCACACCATCCTACACCTCTGCAAATCCAAAAGTCACCTTCCATCGCCACCTAATCATTGCCACACTCACAATCAAATAAATTACATGCATGATAATTTCACATAAAAATACATAAAAAAATAGCTTGACTAGATGTTGTTTACTTCCTAAGTAGGTAATGGCATTCATTTCATGGTTTTTCATCTCTCTTTCTGCAAAGGTAGGATTAGTTGCTTAAGTAGGGTTTGCTAGGTTTACTTTACATTTCAGTGTCCTTTTCCTTTCTGCATGTAGAGAAGCCTCTGTAGAGTAAGCTTTCCTTTCTTTCATCACATGTAGATCTTCCTCTGGAATCCATAGAAGTTGGCTTGAGCTCCTAGTGATCTTGCGCCAACTGACCAAGTGACAGCCTGCAGTAAGAACTAGTACTTGTGTATACAACACCATCACTTCCAAGTTTGTTACGAACTACTTGGTTGATAAAAGTAAAGTAGGAAGCCTAGGAGTTGCAGCATTGTTGCTGCAATACTAGTGCTCACCACCTTTTGGCGCCATTTTCAGGGAAGCATCAGAGTATTTTGTGATTACTGCTTTCTTCTATTTCTCTATCGCAACATTCTGCTAAGTCGTTTATTTAAGCAAGAGTAGAGTAGTTGTTTCTTTTAGTTTCCGCATTTCCTTGCTTTCATTTTCAATTCTGCAATTTCCATTTCAGCAAAAGTAGATTAGTCATTTCCTTGCTTTCAGTTCTACATTTCATTTGCTTTCATTTTCAATTCTGTAAATTTCATTTCAGCAACTTCATTTCAGCAAAAGTAGACTAGTCATTTCCTTGCTTTCAGTTCTGCATTTCATTTGCTTTCATTTTAAATTCTGCAACTTTCATTTCAGCAACTTCATTTTAGCAAAAGTAGACTAGTCATTTCCTTACTTTCAGTTCTACATTTCATTTGCTTTCCTTTTCAGTTCTGGAATTTCAGTTTTGCAGGTACTAGCAGTGAAAAAACAAAAACCAACCAAAAAGATTTCCTTTCATGCCTCGTAGGAATAGAGATAATTCAGGAAAATTCTTGCCCAACACCCCCACTACATCACATATCCACCCCTCTCTCTTCTTCAGTGGAAGTGATCAAGAAGAACCTTTAGGTGAAGAATAAGAGATATTTGAAGAACCTATAGGGGAAGAAGAAGAAGAAGACATCCCTCCTGAGACAATGGCTGAAAACATAAATGCTAGGGGGAATGGAGAGAGAATACAGGGTACATTTCCCATCCGAGAGACTAATGGAGACACCAAAATGAAGAATATAAGTCCTTCAACCCTACCTCACTTCCATGGTTTGACTACAGAAGATCTTGACATCTTTTTGTTTGAGTTTGCTGTTATCTGTCAAACCTATGACTATGCAGAAGATGAGAAAAATTTGAAACTATTTCCTTCTACTCTCAAAAATGCAGCATTGCACTGGTTTATGGGGTTTACTAGCCATAACACCACAACTTGGGCTCAGATGTAGCAGGCCTTTAACAAAAAATATCGAGACTACTGTAAATCAAAAGATACCAAGGAAGAAATCTTCCAAATGACCATGGGAAGTGATGAATCCTTGGAAGATTATGAAGAGAGGTTCCAGCTCAGTTACAAAAGGGCCAAGTGCACACTTGACCCTGAATCTCTGAAGTTGGTCCTGCTCAAGGGAATTCTAGAAGACCTTCTAGACACCCTCCATTTACTGGTCGGGGGATACATCTACCAACTACCTTATGAGGACATAAAGTCTGTCTTTAGAAATCAATTTAGAGAAGCAAGAAAGAGAGGTAGGGGGAGTCAAACCACAGCGAGTACCTCCTCATCCAATTCATCCATCAAAGGTGAACTTGGAAACATGCTGGAAGACTTTAGGAGTGAGATGATGTAGACTCTTGCCATGCAAATGGATACCTTGCATATCAAAAGGAAACAAAGAGGAAACAAAGAGGGCTTTGGCCATTTTTTGTCCCAGGTGCACCAAGAGGCATCTTAGGAACGCATGCCCATTGAACCCTATAGAGGTTTGTTCAGTCTGTGAAGAAGATCATTCTACAGACAAGTGCCCTTCCTTGCCCAGACTTAAATCTGTATACTAGGGGGCCGAAGGAGCCACTGAACCACTCTATTTCATGAACCAGAGGAGACTGCATGGACCTAGACCGTACCAGCAGGGGATGCAAGGGACATCCTAGGCATATTACAACCCTAACTAAGTCACTCCCATACCTCCTTGGGGCCCTCCTGATCATCCTTCCTAGTCCACGCCTCCTCCTTGGTCCTACCATCTCAGTATCATGCGCAACCATCCGCTTATTCATTTCAATCCTATGCTCAACTGCAACCTTAGTGGAATGCAACTCAACAGGGGTGGAGGCCCCAGTACAAATCTCCTCCTACTATTTTGCCTCCACCACCTACTCAACGACAACCATTGCCTCTTTCTACACCAAGGCAATGTCAAATGCCTACCCAGCTGAACCCAAATCCGAACAACAGACAGGCTCAGCAAGTATATAGTGGGGAACCATCATGCCCAACATATGCTGTGGAGATTCAGGAGATTAACCTGTGGTCTGGGAAGGTTCTCCCAGATAGCTAGCCTCCCCCTAAGGAGGTTGAGGAAGATAAAGAGGAAAGTGAACCTAAAGTAATTCCACCCTTTCCTAAGAGACTATCCAGGACAACACAGCCCACCCCAGAAGAAACTGAACTCTTAGGAGAATTGAAATAGTTATGTGTAAAGATACCACTTCTCCAAGCCATAAAAGATGTGCGTATATACAATGGGATGATCAAAGAGAAGTGCTTTAGGCATCCAGGTAGGCACAAGAGAGATGCCCCAACCATCAATGTCATAGGACAACTGTCCAACCTAATGTTGGGGCAGGTAATCTGTTTGAAATATCTGGACCCTGGAAGCCCAGTAGTTGATGTCCACATTAATGGCACCATGGTCCCACACACTTTAATTTATCTAGGAGCTGCCATTAATGTGATGACAAAGGACACCATGCTCAAACTTAACCTCCAGGGCTCCTTGAGGAAGACCAGGACAGTACTGCAGCTAGTAGACCACTCCACCACGACCCCTGAAGGGATTATGGAAGATGTGATGGTCTCCATTAATTTTTGGGAGTACCCTACTGATTTCCTAGTTCTCCAGCTGAAGGAAAAGCTCACTAGGTATCCTCTCATCCTGGGGAGACCCTGGTTGGCTATTACTTATGGCTACATTAGCTATTGAGCTAGGAACATGACCATCAAGAATGGGCATATGTCTAAGAAGTTAATCCTATACCCTCCTGCCCAACCCTTGCTAGAACATGATCTACCTCTCTGGTTGGAGGAGGAGGATGAGGATGAAGTCTATTCTGCACCACTTTGTGCATTAGAAGCTTTCATGGAGGGAAAACCGCAAAATGAGGATGATATCATTCAAAATTTAATTCAGAATCCACCCCCCAATACCTTGCCATTAGAAGATATAGTGAAAGAAACCCAAAAAAATCCCTTATTTAATCTCTGTGTGGTTGACCAGACCTCTCTTCATGTTAAGAATATAGAGTTCATCCCAGAAAGAACCTTGAAAATCAATTCATCCCTATCCACTTTCCAGGAGAAGGAGTTGTGAAGCTTATTGAGAAAGCACTTAGATGCCTTCGCCTGGAGTTATAACGAGATGAAGGGAGTGCACCCTTCAGTATGTACTCATGATATATACATTAAGGAAGATTGCAAACCAGTCAAGCAGCCTCAAATGAGGATGAATCGTGCCCTCAACGACATTGTTAAGGAAGAATTGCAAAAATTACTGGATGCAGGATTCATCTATCCCTTCTCTGATAGTGAATGGGTCTCTCCTTTGGTGCTAGTGCCAAATAAAAATGGTAAGTGGAGAATCTATGTCGATTATCGGGAACTAAACAAAGCCACTAAAAAGGACCATTTTCCTTTGCCTTTCATAGATCAAGTGTTAGATGGTCTCGCGGGGAAAATGTTATTCCCCTTCCAAGATGGGTTTAGTGGGTACAATCATATTCAAATCAGTCCAAAGGACCAAGATAAGACCACTTTCACTAGTCCTTGGGGTACCTTTGCATATCGAGTCCTTCCTTTTCGGTTGTGTAATGCTCCAACCACTTTCTAGAGAGCTGTATTGAGTATATTTTCTAACTTGGTTCCTGATGCAGTGGAAATATATATGGATGATTTTAATCCTTATGGTTCTAACTTTCAGGAAGCTTTATCTAACCTAGGGAAAGTCTTGGACAAGTGTATTGAAATGAACCTATCCCTCAGTCCAGAAAAATGTGAATTTTTGATGACTGAAGGGACTGTGCTGGGTCATGCAATATCTCAACAAGGATTGCAAGTGGACCCCAACAAGATTTCCATCATCTAAAGGGTCCCACCTCCTGAAAAGGTGAGAGATGTCCAAAGTTTCCTAGGCTTATCTGGATATTACAGAAGATTCATTAAAAATTTCAGTAAGTTAGCCTCTCCATTGTTTGGTCTTTTAGGAAAAGATGTTGAGTTCATATGGACTGAAAACTGTCAAGAAGCCCTAGATACCTTAAAAAGCAAACTTGTGGCTACCCCAATTTTGAGAGGCCCAAACTAGGCCCTGCCTTTCCACATTCACACAGATGCCTCGAAAAAAGCAATAGGAGCAGCCTTAGGACAAATTGATGAAAAGTTACCTTATGCCATATACTTTATAAGTAAAAATTTATCAAAGGAAAAGTTAAACTACATGGTAACCGAGAAGGAACTCCTAGGTGTAGTGCATTCCTTAAACAAATTTAGACATTACATCACAAGCTATCAAACCTTTGTACACATTGATCATGTTGTAGTTAGATATTTAATGAGAAAACCAGATGTAAATACTCACATTATTAGATGGTTGCTTTTACTGCAACAATTTGATTTGACCATTGTTGATAAGCCTGGTAAAGAAAATGTTGTTGTTGACTTTTTGTCTAGAGTAAATTTGCCCGTAGGTGAAGAATGAATGTTGGATGATCAAATGCCATATGAACACCTATTTGCTATCTCAATACTCTCTCCATGGTTTGCTGATATAGCAAACTACTTGGTTTCAGCATAGTTCCCACCACACCTTTCCTTAAAGGAGAAGAGCAATATTGTGAGGAAAAGCATCACTTTCACCTGGATTGGAGGCAATCTCTTCAAAATTGGCCCAGATCAGATCTTGAGAAGATGCCTCAGGGAGAAGGAAGTTTTTGACATTCTCCTGACTTGTCATGACGGGCCTTGTGGAGGCCATTTTGCAGCAGAGAACACTGCATTCAAAATATTGCAAGCAGACTACTATTGGCCCACTCTTCATCAGGATGTGAGGAGGTATACCAGCCAATGTGATCGATGTCAAAGGATGGGGAAACCTACTCCAAAGGATGAAATGCCCATGCAACCTCAAGTAACCTTTGAGCCATTTGAGAGGTGGGGCATGGACTTTGTGGGTCCTATCAACCATCATTCAAAACAAAAGAAATATATCATTGTGTGCACTGATTATCTGACAAAATGGGTAGAAACAAAAGCAATCAAGGTAGCAGCAGAGGAAAAAGTAGCTGAGTTTTTGAGAGAAAACATATTCTATAAGTTTAGGTATCCAAGAGAAATGGTCACAGACCAAGGCAGTCAGTTCACTTCCAAGTTGATTGAAGACCTGCTCACACATCATAAAATCAAGCACAGGACTTCCACCCCTTACCATCCACAAGCCAATGGGTAGGTGGAAGTCACTAGCAGAGATTTGGAAGGAATTCTGACCAAGGTAGTGAGCAGTAGCAGGAAAGATTGGGAAAATAGACTAGTTGAGGCCTCCTGGGCCTACAACACAACATGGAATACCACCACAAGGTTCACACCCTATGAAATGCTCTATGGGAAGAAGCCTTTGCTGTCAATAGAATTTGAATACAAGACACTAAGAATGGAAGCTCAACTGGACCTAGACCTCAGCCATGCACAGAGGGAAAGACTACTCCAGCTCAATGGATTGGATGAACAAAGATTGCAGGCCCTTCTCCACACAGAGGTAGTTCAACTTCAGAGGAAGATATGGCATGACAAAAATATCAAGGAGAGGAAATTCCAAGAGGAAGATTGGGCACTGCTCTATGACTCAAGGTATAAACACTTCAAAGGCAAGATGAGGACAAGGTGGCTGGGACCCTACACTATGGAAAAATGCAATGACAATGTTTCAGTTCTTATCAGAACCATTGATGAGGAAGCCATCTCCATGCTTGTCAATGGACATAGGTTGAAAATTTTCAAGAAGCCCCTCTCCAAGAGAGAGTTCATTGAAGATCTGAATAAGATAGTGATGGTAGTGGATTAGGTCTTAGCCTCCACTTCACCCACTCAATGAAGAAGTAGAGAAAAAGAAAAAAATAATAAGGACTCATGTGAAAACCTCCATGAAGTGCTTGAGTCCCATCATTGGGTTGAAAACCTCTTTTGAGGCAGCCCAGTGATGAGAAAAAAAAAAAAAGAGAGAGAGAATAAGATCCCTGGGTGAAAACCTCCCTTGGAGGTGCCCAAGGCAGGAAATTATGGTGAAAACCTTCTTGAGGCGCCCTAGTTGTCTTTCAAATAAATAAATAAATAAATAAAAAGAAGAAAAAAACATAGAAAATAAGGAAAAGAGAATTGACTTTTAATGTGCATTGCAGGTTATAGGTGGACCACAGGGAGCAAGAGAAGATGCCACAAAGCCTATTTCATCTTCCCCACACTCTTCTCCATCATTTCTGACCTTTTTTCCATCCTACTGTGTTTTTTCTGGAAACTGTGTGTTCTATAGGAGGCTGCTGTAGAAATCTCAGAGAGCCAAAAATGGTTCCAAAAAGTAGTTTCAGGGGTTGGGAGGATTCATTAAGAGCATGTAGACCCTCCTACAACTATTCACCCTCATTACCATCCATCCCACACCTACACCACCTCATCATCATCATTTTTTTCCTTCCCATCGAAAAAACAAAGAAACTAGGTTTTTAGAAAAAGCAAAAAAGAAATAATAAAGGGAGCAGCACCTCAAATCTCACCTATAGCTTACCAGTGCCTCTCCATCTTCATCAACATCTCTAGCGTCATCTTCATAGCTCCCAGCACAAAAATCAGCTAAATTTTTTTAAGGGAGAAGCAGCTACAGGAGCTCCTATAGGAATTCCTGTAGCAGCTGATCCCATTAAAATCAAGCCACAGCAGCAAAAGAAGTGCAACCATGGGATTGAAGGGGAAGTATGAAGCTAGATCTAGCCAGAGGATACCTACACAAAGCAAACAAACCACACATCACGAAGCAGAGAGCATGCAGTAGAGGAGATATAGGCATGCAGCAACTGAAATACAAGCATGCAATAGTAAAAGGAACCAAAATGCCTCACAGCACGTACATTCGACTCGGAGGTAAGTGACTAACCCTCTCCTCTATTGCATCTGTGTAATTGGAAAATATGCATAATCAAATGAGATGGCTAGGGTTGAACAAGAAAAGGTGGCCAGTTAACTTGCGACCCTCATCCCGTTGACTGCGTTCATCCGGAGATGCCACCACACATGTGCCTAGTCAACTTAGAGAAAAATCTAAAGGACAAATAGTGGAGGGTATGCAAACTCTGATGCAATGATGGGAAGTGATTGCGGGAAAGAGCCATGATGACAAGGCAATGGGGACCAATGGTCCAAATATGGCAACGTACATTTTTTCTAGCTCACACCATCACCAGAAATATCTCCAAGAAGAAATAAGTACTCCTCCTCGAAACTCCTTCACCACCTTTTCTTCCATTTCATCCTCATCCACTTAGCTGCAGCAAGCTCCTTATCACCACAGCCTCAAAACCATCATTCTCCATCACTTTCATCCATCCTCTTGCTATCGGCATTCTATAGGAGCACTTATAGCTTCTACAGGAGCACCTACAGGCAGTTCTACAGGAGGGGTAGTAAGTTGTTTTTAAGGGGAAAACATGGGTTTTTTTCTTGATTTCTGGCTTGAGGAGGTAGTTTTTGTGCATACCCACCTTGATTATCAATATGTGTAAGGAATGATATAATTTTAAGGAAAAATTGAGTCCATAGAAGAAGTGGAATTACATAAAAAAAATCTGCCTGTTTTCTTAAAGAACACAGTTTTTCCTCTATTTTCCTGTTTCTTCAAAATTCTTGTCTCCATCTCTACCTTGGGTGTTCACAATGGGTATAATCACAATGACAGGGGGATTTGTGAGGAAGGAGCCCACAAATTCAGCTAGGCTCCATGAACATCCCAAAGTAGTAGCCATTTTCACCAAAGCAAATTGGATGCCATTTTTTGAGAAATTCTGAGGGTTTGATGAGGAAGTGGCTCAGGAGTTTGCCCTTTCTTTACTCCCTCACTCGAGGATCCATGCCACTATTACTTTTAGAGGTCTCTCCATGGAAATCAGACTAGAATTTCTCAGTAGGGTTAACACCCTTCCTCTTGGATTACCTTGGAGCAAAGATGAAAAGCCAATTGGACAGTCTGCCAAGAAAAACTTCTTCCAAAGCAATGAACATCATATAGAAGACGAAAATGGCATTAGAAGGACAAGCATACCTTACCCTTGGGATGAGGTCAGTTACCAGATTATCAAATATATTTCTTGTGAAGGGAGGTATAGCATAGTTTATGGCTACCATTTCAGACTTCTCCATGAGCTGAGATATGGCATGGACACTCCAACACCCCAGAAACTCAGCATCCCCTATTTTCTCCTACAGTGCCTCATAGACTCTAGCATTAAGTTGAAGGCAGGAGGTCCAGATCAGTTGGCTCAACATGGGTTTATTAAACTGTTAGTGGAAGAAGCCCTCCCTACCTTCACAATCCCCATAGCATGGGAAGTCTTCCAAGTTGGCAGGTTCCATTAAAAGTGTTGGGAGTTGGGGAGTTCTAGGTTCAAACCTCATGAGACCCCGTTTATGGTATTGGCATGCTCACATTTGGAGTGGTGGTTACATTCGACAGTCTAGCGGAATGTTAACTCATCACATGGTGGTTGGAAGCATTCATTTTTGGAGTTGAGTTATAACACTTAGAGTGGGGTGTTATGGTATATGACATATGGTGTGTTATGGATTATGGGTTATTGGCATGTTGTATTGGTGGAGTCAGTGTGGGTTCAAGGCCCATCGGCCCTGGTTATGTGGTCACATTACGTTGCAACAACCTTCATGCTATTTCGAGTGGTGATGGGGTTTTACCACCCGCAACAATATGTATATAATATATGTTGATCATTGGGTGGGGGTGGTGGCCTGCCATTGCTTACTAATATATATTTTTTGATCTTATAACAAGAATGGTGAAAATTTTCAATGGGAATTTAAGGGTTACTTGAAAAATTAAGTGGGCAACAAATTCTCCCTTTCCGAATGCCAGATTCTATGTGCCAACCCTTTGCCAAATTGTTGCTTTGTTAGTGTCTGCCACTTGGCCTAGTTTGACCAAAAATTTGACCACAAATAGCTTGATCATACAAAGTTGTATTTGAGTGGCATTTACGCAATTAGAATTAGGACTATGAGAAATACGATCTACTCCTAGTTTCACTTCAATCTGATCATTTTTATTTTTGAGTTATTCTGAGCCATTTTGACTTCTAAGCATTTCTGGAGTGACCTAGATCACCTTTGTCGACCCTTTTAGCACTAGAAACTCTTATCACTCACTTATACAATGTTGAGTGGTGATGCTACTGCTTAGAATGTGGCTATGTGTTTCGTCTCATATTGTTCTTCCCCAATCAAACCCCTGATAATATAATAATTAGTATGCACAGAAAACTTCATGATGGCCTCCATATTGGTAGGATCTAGCTTTATCTATCCTCCACATATCACTTACCCCAAATACACTAAAGACTATTTTGCAAACTCACACTTCTTGATATTTTCTAGTAGCTAGTGCTTCTTAAATTTCTCTAACACCAACATCAAAAGGGAGATGTGCTCCTCCAAATCAACACTATTTACCAATATATCATCCAAATAGACTGATGAGCCCCATAACTGGGTAACTATATGGGCTCATTTTGCCTCCTAACATAGTTTAATCAACCATTCTCTTAGCTTATTGCATGTTTTTTTATTATATTTATGCTTATGGAGTGAGTTGGGTTGGTCATTATGCCATGGAGTCTAATATGTGCTTAATGCGGATTTTTGTTGAATTTTGGAGATAAAGTCAAAGATTTAATGGAAAATTGGTAGCAATAATTCAAATTAGAGAAGGGAGAGGATTTATCAGAGGGTATCCCCCTCATTTATGACTCCCCTCTTTGAATTCTCCGTCATGTAGCTCGGAGCACAAACCACCACATCAATGCACTAGGAGGCAACTGAGCAAGTGGAGGATAACTTATGTTTATCTCAAGTTTTTGGAGCCAAGCCTCACTGATTTTAAGGAAGCTGTTGGGAGCTTCAGTTGTATAAGTAGAGAGGCCTAGGGCCTCATTAGAATGTTAGTCAAATATTTGAATTTTTGTTGTAACTTTTCTCTTCTCAACTTCGAGCTTACTTTTGTTGACAGTTTCAAGTAATCCTATTATTATTTTGATAATAAAGATGAGATCCTTTTTGAGCTAGCACTGAGTTACCTCAAAGGGCTGAAGCTCTTGGGTTAGGGACCAATCCAAGAAGCCAAGCTCCTCTTATTTGTATTTATATGCTTTGTTTCACTTTATGGATTAATTGTCGTTGGATAAATTTATTGCTTGGTTAAGAATAGGTTGCTTTTGGTGATTTAGAAGGTTATTTCCATTTGAGTTTCTTATAGAAGGTTGAATAGTGATAGAAATAAGATATAAAAAGGCCATCAATAGAATCTTTTCCTCCTTTCCTCCCTTCTGGACCATGAATTGAGGCCAAGACCCTCTTGCTGCCACAAAAAAAACAGATTTTCCTTCTCCATATGATTTCTAGTGTTGCAATTTGCTAGAACGTTAATGCTTTGCTTTAGATCTCTTTCACCATGCTCATTTTTGTCTTGCAATAATTTTCCTTCCATGCTTTCTCTCATTATATCATTTCTCAACATTTACTTTCCTAGATCAGAGTTTAGACTAGCTTGATGCAAAATTCTATTTTTTTTTTATGTATCTAGTTTCATTGCTTACTTAATCTCATTGTTTGATCTTCAGTTATTTTGTAGCAAATATCTTCTCACAACAAGTTAGATAACCAGCCATCACAATCTCTCTTTTATCTATGTCCCACAGGTCGCCTAGAGTTCATTTCAAAACTGCCTTAGTTTTCTGCACTTTTCTATAGACTTTCCTCTCTTTCCTTGAACAAATCTGACCATGTTTCTCTCTCCTAATCATTCTTGATGGACCCTAGACACCTGAACACATCATCCTAACCTCCAACTACCCTTTCCACTGACTTTCATACCTTCAAAACCTCCAAAACTGCTCTCGACATCCTCCTGTAGACCTCCTATAGACCTCCTGTAGATCTCCTGTAGCCTCCTATAGATTTTCCTGTAGATTTCTTTTTGAAGTCCAAATGTAGGAAAATCCTCCAAAAGGCCACCTGAGACCTCCTAGGACCCATCCACACCATCCTACACCTCTACAAATCCAAAATTCACCCTCCATCACCACCTAATCGCTGCCACATTCACAATCAAATAAATTATATGCATGACAATTTCACATAAAAATACATAAAAATCCAAAAAGATGTCTTTTACTCATTTACTTCTAGAAATAGCTTGAGTAGACGTTTTTTACTTCCTGAGTAGGTAATGGCATTCATTTCATGGCTTTTCATCACTCTTTCTACAAAAGTAGGATTAGTTGGTTAAGTAGGGTTTGCTAGGTTTACCTTACATTTCAGTCTCTTTTTCCTTTCTGCAAGTAGGGTAGCCTCTGTAGAGTAAGATTTCCTTTCTTTCATCACATATAGAGCTTCTTCTAGAATCCATAGAAGTTGGCTTGAGCTCCTAGTGATCTTCCACCATTTAACCAAGTGACAGCCTGCAGTAAGAACTAGTACTTGTGCATACAGCACCGTCGCTTCCAAGTTTGTTACGAACTACCGGGTTGATAAAAGTAAAGTAGGAAGCCCAAGAGTTGTAGCATTATTGCTGCAATACTAGTGCTCACCATAGAAAATAACAAATGAATCTATAAAAGGGTGTACTTTATCATTAATTATCCTCATAAATGTAGCTAGTGCTTTACATAGGTGAAATGGCATGACTAGCCACTCATAAAAATCTTGCCTGCTTTTGAACGTGGTCATCTAGGTAACTTCTTTTCTTACTTAAACTTGGTGATATCCTAACATTAACTCCAACTTGGTGACGCATTTTTCATGTTGTAAATGATCCAATGGATCATCTATCCTCAGTAGAGGGTACCTATTCTGGAGTGTAATTTGGTTTAATGCCCTGTAATCGATACACATAAACCATGTCCCACCCTTATATGCAATATTGATGATGGATGATCCACATGGTGAAGTACTTGTTTGAATGACACCCTATTCTCATAGCTACTACAACTTATTCCTCACCTTACTTTCTTTTATGATGGATTACCTAAACAACACAACATTTGGAAATTGAGAGTTTGACCATAGTTGGATCTTTTCCTCCACTTGTGTTTTTGACATTAGCCCTTTAGGATACTAGAACATGCCAATTTATGCCTATATAAACTCTCACAATTATTATTTTTTGTTCCTTATTACACCTCTCCAAGGATGATTTTACTCTCTGACTAACTCTTCTATAGACCAATTTTCTCTTAAAGTTAGTAAAAGGTACTTCTGCTAGAAGTGATTAGTTTCTTCGCTTGGTTGGCACTTACTTGCGAAATTTTGGATTGGATTTTTTATGTGTTTATGGTGAAGGATTTTCTATCCTTGATGATGTGATATAGGTTGGTTCATTGTATTAATATTGTATTATGCATCAACATATAGGTACTTACAAACACCACTTCACATACATAAACAAAAACTAGATGTAGTTATACTTCATTAATAAAATCAACACTGATAGAAAATTTGATTTTCCACTATTTGGTTACCTTTACTATGTCTTCCCTATCTACCCATCATAATAGATATGGACTTAGATGGTCACAAAATTCCAATCATAATTTGTTGACTAAATCACCTAGAATGAGATTTTCTTGCAATCCTAAGTTGAAGACATCATTAATCATTATCTTCTTGACTTGGATCATTATATGGGAGAGTATGGCCATTTCTTCTCCTCCTATTTCTTGTGGCTATTCAAATTCACCCCTTTTGCACTGATTTACATATTATGTTATCATCCATGTTTGAGCTTCCTTCCACCTGGCTTCTTGAATTAAAGGCTATGCAATTATTCTTCTTTACATATTTCTTCCTATTCCTTAGGTTGATGTATGGATACAACTTCTAGTAGTTTTCCTCTATCTAAGCATTAATATTAAGGTTGTTGAGTGGTTGCAGATATTTTTAAACTAGTGTGTAGTGACTACTGTCTCTTTATCTTTCTCACATTTCTGCTTGTTATTGACCTCCTTGGAAGCTTTCTAATGGTCTCTCTACTTTGAACCACTTGATATCCCTTTCTTTTGGCTTATGTTCTCCAAGAGGTTTTCCTATACAAAATCCTCATCCACCAATTTGGGTTTTAAGAGGATCACTTTCCTTTTCAAATGGCAATGTAAACCGCCCAGATAGGTAAGTACTAAATATGGGTACTTTGGGAAGATACCCAACGTTATGGTCATCTTATGTGACCATATCATAAAACAAAAGAAAACATCAATCAATGACTTCAAAATAAGAATTTTCAGGGGGGAAACCTCCCATTACATCACATAAATGAACAATTCTTGGATGATAGAAATGACAATACCTCCTTCATATATATAGGAGTCTAAAGGGTCACAACATAATCATGGCCTACGTAACGATAATAATTTAAGGGCACAAAAATAACAATAGTGGGCTTTTATGGGACTGAACAATAACAATATGTGGGCCACATGGAGAAAACCAATAATAATATGGGGGCTACACTTAGTATTCTAGGGACCTAATATGACCTTGTTATTTAAAAAAGTGGTTTCCTCAATGATTGAGTAGTTGTAGGTGCTTCTATATAAAATTCTCATCATCCCATGTGGAATCTTCAATGGGTAAGTTCTTTCACTTAATAAGATACTCTGAAATTGATCAATTCCAAAGATGTCATGTTCTTGTTTCCATGACTATTTCACACTGTAATATGATTTTTCCTTCCTCATTAGTTTCTAGAAATATTATTTGAAGTAGAAGCTTCTCACCTATAACCTTCTTTAAGCATGAAACATGGAAATCTAGTACTCAAGAAGATGCAGGAAACTCCAATTTATATGCCATAATACTAATCTTTTGCAACACCTTGTAAGTACCATAGTGCTTGGGTGGTAATTTATTATCCTTATTAGCTTGCTCGAGGGACATTTGTTTGTATGGTTGTAGCCTTAAAACTACCTAATCACCTACATCAAAACTTATTTCGCTGTTGTGTTGATATATCTATTATTTCATTCGATTTTCTGCCAGATTTATGTTATCCTTTAAGAGTTTGATAATTTGTTGGTGCTTGATGTGATATTTTACTTCTTGAACCTTAGAATTTTATCTTAATGATGATGTGATGGATGGTGGATGATATCCATAAAGGTCCATAGATGGGGTCATTTTTATTGTAGTATGGAAGGAAGTGCTATACCACCATTTAGCCAGAGGTAAGCACTTGAGCCAATGTGTTTGTTTATCATATTCAAAGTAAGGAAGGTATCATTCCAAACATTTATTCACTATCTTAGTTTTCTCATCATATTGAAGATGACAAAATAAGCTATGAGCTAATTGAGTACCAAGATAAGAAAATAATTTGTCCAAAAATTTCTAGTCAAGATGGGATCTCTTTTACTTACAATAATCTTAGGGTTTCCATGTAGCCTTTCAAATGTTTCCATAAATCCAATACTAACTGTAATCATTTTGAAAGGAAGAGATAGTGCAGCAAAGTGTGCATACTTGGTAAGTCTATCAACTACCACCATGATTACACTCTTTCTTTTGGATTTGGGAAAAAATATGATAAAATCAATTGAGACCTCCTCCCAAAGCTCACTTGGAATGGCTAAACATTCTAATAGACTTAAGATCATAATTGTCTCAACTTTATTTTGTTTCCAAACCAAAACAATTTCCAAAAACTTTTGAATATCATATTTAAGGCCATCCAAAAAATATTCCTTCTTGACCCTGTGGTAAGCTTTTAAAAATATTAAGTGCCCTCCTAAATGAGAGGCATGTAATTCCAAAATAATATTTTGTTTGAGTTTATGAGTTCTTCCATAGATATAAGTGATGTTTGTACCATAATGAATCATTTTTCTAGACAAATGTATCAGATTTACTGGGATCATGGTGCAAATTTTGAAAGAGTGTTCACACCTCTTCGTCATTCTTTCATTCATTCATTGCTTCAGTTATCCAATCAGGTTGGATAATAGAAATGGCACTGAGAAATTTTTCCACATCCTCATCCCTTCTCGAGAGTGCGCGTTCAACAATATTTCTCCTCCCTTTTCTATAAATGATTTCAAAGTCATAACCCAACATCTTGTTGACCCATTTCTGTTGCTCTTCTAAAGATAATATTTGTTCCAAAAAGTAGACAATCAAGATATTTTTTTTATCTTAATGTGTCTTCCCATTAAGTAAAGGCATCATTTCTTTAAGGAATTTAGTATTGCTGACATTTCCTTCTCATAAATTAGTTTCTGTAAATAATTTCCCTTGATTGGATGACCTTCAAAAGAAATGAGTCTTTCTTCTTGAATTAAAATAACACCATTTCCATTTCTTTAAGCATCACATTCCACAATTAATTTTCTTTTAAGCTTGGTGTAGCTAAGACCAAAGCTTGGCACATTTCCTGTTTAACATGTTCAAAGGCCTTAGTTTCTTCTCAAGACCAAAAAAAATCATCTTTCTTTGGTAATGTTGTTACAGGTGGTTCTATTTTCCCGTAATTCTTAACAAACTTTCGATAATACCCTATATACCCGAGAAACCCTCAAAGATGCTTTAGGGTCCTGGGGATTTCCATTCTCTCATTTCTCTAATTTTGTTAAGGTTTATATTTAGACCATTAATATATACAATATGACCCAAATATTCCACCTCCTAAACCCCAAAGAAATATTTGGAGGGTTTTGCATATAATCGTTTGTCCTCCAATAGTTTAATCACCTTGCCAACATTTTGAACATGATCTTTCCAATACTTGTTGTAGATTAGTATATGATGAAAAAATACTAACACAAATTTTCTACAGAAGGATTTGAAAGTGGAATTCATCAAACCTTGAAATGTAGAATGTGCATTGGTAAGGCCAAATTTCATGACCAAAAAATCAAAATGACCTTGATGAGTTTTTAATGTTGTTTTTGGAATGTCTTATGTCTTCATTCTAATTTAATGATACCCAGAACAAGGACCCATCTTGTTGAGGTAAATTTCTCGATGTAATTCATCCAAAATTTCATCAATGATAGCAATGGGAAATTTATCTTTAACAATGAGCTTATTTAGCTCTCTATAATTTGGACACATGCATCATGATAAATCCTTCTTGTCTACCAAAACTATTGGAGAAGAGAAAAAGCTTTGGAAAGTTTGAATTATACCCGATTCTAGCATTTCTAAAACCATATATTCAATTTCACTCTTTTGGGCATAGGGATATCTGTAAGGTTTGATGTTCAGAGGAACACTTCCTAGAATTAAGTTAATAGCATGATCATGATCAAGAATACTTGGGAGACATTTTAGAGTCTTAAATACCTGGGAATGATTGTCCAAGGCTCTTTCCAGATCTAAAGAAATGGATGGTTTCAATTTTTGAACATCTAGCAAACATAATTACGGAATTATGCCTCATTTTACTTTATTCAAAAGATTGGTCATGCCACTAGAGCTTATTTTATTCCCCGATTTCCCTACGATACCCCTTAATACAGTTTCCTTTCGTTTGTAAAAAATTTTCAAGACCAGTTCTTAAAAATTAAAAGATATCACCCCCAAAGATTATAACCATTGGACTCCTAATACAACATAAACACCATTCTTTAGAATGGAAATCACTGGATTATTCAATCCATATTCCCCCATCGTAAGCTTGATATTATGGAACTTCCCTGAGCAATTTCTAGTTCCTCCATTTGCAACCATCACTTGACACTTTGGTGTTGGATATACAAAGAAATTATATTCCTTGGCTATATTACAATGAATAAAATTATGGGTATTACCCAAATCAATCAATGCTATTACCTTTTTCTTCTTTATATATCCTTCTATATTGAGAGTATAAGTAGTAGTAATTCCTGCCAATGCATTACAAGAGATGGTCATATTCATTTTTTCTTTATCTTGGGTTGGTTCCTAGTGTATATTCTCTTATTTCGATGTTTCTTATTCTTTTTCTTCCTCCTATCCACAATCTATGTAAAATAACTTCTTCTTATCATAGTTACGACCTTTGTTGTATTTTCAACCACAAGTGTAACACAACCTTTTTACTCTTTTTTTCCTCCTGCTATTTTTGTATCAACCTTGTAGGTTGTTGGAGGCTAGGAGCAATAATACTTCCATATTTATAGTTGTGAGTAGTAGAACTCTTGGTTTCCATAATTTTTGTTTCAACTTTTCTTGCCACCCTGAATGCATTTTCCAATTTATTAGGTTCCCAAAGGTGAACCTCATGTTGGATGTTATCCTTTAATTTCCTTATGAAGACATCAATCATATGCTTCTCTCGAATATCATTTACCTTGATATCAAATCATTTGAAGTCCTCAATTTTCTCTATTGTTGAACCCTTTTGTTTGTGATTTATCACTTGGCTAAAGAAGGTATCGCTTCTTGTATCCTCATAATGTGCTACCGATTTCTCCATAAAAATTGTCCAAGTGATAATTTATTTACGAGAACAAAGCCATTGATACCACATAAATTGATTAGGTTCTAAATATAAAGATGCAATGCATACCTTTTGTGTTTGTGGCATATTATGGAGATTAGATAATTTTTCTATTTTTAGTATCCATGTTACCATATCCTTGCCATCAAAATCCTCATATTAATCTTTGGAATGTGGTGGGCATTCAACCCAAAGTTAGTCTCTAAAATCATGATTCAAATTCCTTTTGTTCTCATCATGATTTTCATGGACTGCCTTATCACCATTATGATGCATTTCCCATAGAAACGTTATCAAATATTCCTTCAAACCTTCCATTTCAACTTTTAAACCATCCTTCAAATAGTCCTTGTATTCTTTTAAACCATACATGTCACCTTTATTTTTTCTTCTAAACCATCCAACTTAGCATTCATCATTCCCAATTCATTTTTGGTTTCTCTTTGTGAGAGTGAAAATTGTTCCCCAAATTTTGATATATCATGTTTCACTTCTTCTTCTTCATGCACCATATCATAGCTTTCATAGGGGTTAATCGGTGTAGAATTTTTTTATTTGGGAGGCATCCTGGAACCAATTAATGATATCTATGCTTCACTACACCCTTTTAATCACTTCAAACTGATTTCTCAAATAAAAATTATACAAATTTAAAAATACACACCTTTTAGAGATTGATTTTGAGCTTGTTGATATCATGATATTCAAATTGGTGTTTCTCTGTAATATCAGCCTCCCAAGGTCTGAAATTGTGTCTTCTAGGAAAACTCTATTTCCTCTTTATAACCCCACTAGTTAGACTGAAATTCCATTCTTCAAGAAAATGTTATGCCAAATCTCCTAAGTTGACCTGCTTATGGATTAATTGAGTAGATAAAAATTTTATGGAATTCCATGTGTCATTCTTTCAACCTTCAGACCAGAAAAATAATACCCAAGAAAGTACAAACTGTGCAATTTTAGACAATTTTTATGAAATTCAATTTGAATGCCCAAAACAAAAGTTATGATGTTTTCCGTCGAGACACTTATTTGAGACAATATTCTAGAGCATAAAAAAAATCTTAACTTCCTTGAACCATATTTTCAGGAAAATAATGAACCAAAATATAAAAATTTTACACGATGTTAATCAAGATTTTGGATCCATGTGCTGGGATTTTTTAGCTCCTGAAGCCTCTCATAAACTATACTATAGGGAAAATTCCAAGATGACTTGTTTGACACAGTGAAACCATGGTATCCAAAGCTCTGATACCAAATGTTGTGTAACCAAATTAGGAAATAAAAGAAAAAAATAGATTACTGATTTCAAAATAAGGCTCTTCATTGGGAAAACCTATTTTTACATCACATAAATGAACAATTCTTCGATGATACAAATGACAAGAACTCCCTTCTATATACATGATTCTAAAGGGTCACAATATAATCAAGGCCTACATAATAACAATATTGTAAAGGGACAATAATAAAAATAGTGGGCTTCTATGGGGAACAACATAACAATATGGGAGCTACATGGGGCACAACAATAAAAATATGGAGGCTATACTTAGTATTGTAGCGACATAACCTACCATATTTGTAAATTTTGTAATGTATTTTTGTACACTCTTCCCTTGTCTCTACCTGAAGTAATGCCTCGAGTATCACTAGTCCTCTGCATATCCAATGGTGTAAATGGTGACCTTATGAGGGTTTTGAAATCCTCCCACTCAGTCACTAGAGGAGCTCCCTCCAACCTCAAGGTATTTGTGTGGAATTACCAACAACTTAAGGCATGCCCCTCTACTTTCATTCAAGCAAACAAATTCTTATGTTCTTCCTCTATATGATGAAGACTAAAATAAAATTCCAACTATTGCAACCGATGATTCAACTTTAGAGCATAAATATTTCACTGATATGGCTTGATGTTGACCATAGATTCTATTTTAAATAAGGATCATGTATTATGTAGCTAGCTCACAAAATAGAATAAAAGATAAATCAATGACTTAAGAAATAGCCTCTTCAAGCGGTAAACCTCCTTCAGATCACTTAAATGAACAATTATTTCATGATACAAATTAAAAGCCCTCCTTGGTATAGATAGGAGTCTAAGGGATCATAATATAATCAGAGCCCGCATAAAAATAATAATGTAAGGGCACAATAATAACAATAGTCTACTTATATGGGACATAACAATAACAATATGGGGGCTACATGGGCACAACAATAACAATAGGGGGTTATCGTAACAATAATAATAAGGGGGCTACACTATTATTATAGATACCTAACATGCCCATCTCCTTTAAAAAAGTGTTTTCCTCAATTCCTAAGTAGTTATGGATGCTTTTGTATAAAATTATCATCCTCCCATGTGGAATCTACAGTGGGTAAGTTATTCCACTTAATGAGATACTTTGAAATTGATCGATTACATAGATGTCAGGTTCTTATTATTTGGACTTTTTTAGGCTCCAATACAATTTTTCCTTTTTCATCAAGTTCTAGCAATATTATTTCAACTGGGAGCTTATCAGCGATACCCTTCTTTAAGCATGAAACATGGAAAATTGGTTGTACTAGGGAAGATGCAGGTAGCTCCAATTTGTATGCTATAGTACCAATCTTTTGTAACACCTTGTAAGGACCATAGTACTTGTGTGATAATTTAGTATCCTTCTTAGCTTCCTCGAGGGAGATTTGTTTGCATGGTTTTACGCGCAAAAATACCCAGTCACCTACGTCAAAAATTATTTCACTGTTATGCTGGCCTGCTTGTTGTTTCATTCGATTATGTGCGAGAGTGAGATTAAACTTTAAGAGTCAGAGAACTTGTTTTTGATACTTAATGTGATCTTCCACTACTTGAACCTTAGAATTTTATCTTAAATATAACGTGATAAATAACATCATTTTTTCCATAGTATGCAAGGAATGGTTATACCACCATTTAGCCAGAGCTAACCACCTAACCAGTTGTGTTTGTTTATCACATACAAATAAACGAATATATCCTTCCAAATATTTTTTCACTATCTCATTCTTTTCATCAGATTGTTGATGATAACATGACTTACGAGTTAATTGAGTACCAAAAAAAGAAAATAATTCCATCCAAAATATCGAGTCAAAATGGGATCTCTGTCACTTGCAATAATCTTTGAGTTTCCATACAAATTTTGAATTGTTTCAATAAAAGTGATAGAAACTGTATTGCCTTTAAAAGGGTGAGATAATGCACACAACTGTGCATACTGTTAGGATATTCCGACACATAGGAAATAGTTAAGTACAACTTGGTCTAGTATAGAGTTAGGTAAAGTGTGTTTCTCTACCTTGTACATTTTGTAACTTACAATCCGATGGTCACGATATGTAGTGATCCGACAGTTTATTCTCTCCTCGATATTACCGACACTTGATCCGTGGCTTAACACCCAATTGGTCCATGATTTCTATTTAAAGCACATGGAGGGTCATTTGTAGGGTAATCCATCTATGAGAGAAGCTTACGTAAATTTTCATTCTTTTATTAATAAATTGCCTGAAGTGGCCGCGTTGGCTCAGGCCGTGGACTGTTTCCCTCTTTGAGGGTTCTAACCACGCCAAAAATACTGGTGTATTGATCTGCGATCTGGTTGTGAGTGGTGTCCTTTGGTGTTCTGTCTGAGGAACTTACGCTGTAAATTCCTACATGGTATCGGAGCCATTTGAGGGCCGCGTCCATTGGTGATCCAAATCTGAAGCCAGTAGAACTGCATCCGACTGCCGTTTCCTAGATCTACTATTTCTGACTGCTTTCGGGCCGAGAGGAATGCTCTGTTGTGTTGGGAGCATCTGTTCCAGTGAGGAACCCCTTTCGTTTCACGCGAAAAGGTTTCCGGTAGCCCTAGCTGCGTCATTTTTAAGATCTCGAGGTATACAGTGTTTATTTGTAGTTTACAGTCATTTTCTCTCTATTTATTTCGGTTTCGGTTTATTTAGCTTTTTTTATTACCGGATCTATACCTTTCATTTCTGCGTATGCTCTTTGCCCTGCGACTCTGTGCGATCTGGGCAAATAAAAAACATAAAGGAAGGATTTTTTCTCATGCGTATGCTCTTTTCCACTACGCCTTAGTGTGATCTCGGAAAATCAGAAACATTGAGGAAAATATTTAGTTTCCGGCTAAAGCTAACTTTGAGCTGCAAGGTTCATTTTTGAAAATATTTAGTTTTTGGGTAAAGCTAACTTCAAGCCCCAAGGTTCATTTTTTTTTGTATGTCCATGTTGGGTTTTGTGTTTTTTGTTTTGTAGGGAAAAAGAGCCTTCTCAAAGCAAGCACGCAATCCAAAGCATCAACGCCCTCTCTCTCTCTCTCTCTCTCTCTCTCTCTCTCTCTCTCTCAAACTTTTTGTATAGCTCACATGGTGCAAAGCTAATTTATGAGAGTAGAGGTCTTGGGTTCAAGTCTCCATTTTGTGGGGGCGGACGTTTTCATTTCCGCACATTCCCGCACTTCGTCGGCGACTTCATCAAATTGTTTTTCAAAAAGCCATAACTTCCTCATCTGGAAGCCGTTTTCAGAACCGTTTTTTTTTAAACGGCCTAATTTTTCGAGATATTTCCATTGGTACACTTAGTTTCAGCATCTACAGCTTCAGTTTCTATTAAAAATGGAAGGTCCATGCCAAGTCATTCTTGATAGCACTAACTACTTCCAATGGTGGTCCTACATTGTGGATTTACTTAGAAGTAAAGGTCTTTATAGAATATCCACAGGCCAAGAGACCAAACCAAAAGATGAAGATAAGATAGCTAAATGGGAAAATAGACAAGACCAAGCATGTGGGTTGATAGGGATATCTATTTCTCCAGATCTTAGATTCCATATTGCAGAACTTGATACTCCTGATGAAGCACTGCAACAAATTACTAAAGTCTTTGGAATTAAAAATGAACTTAAAGCCCATCAACTTGAAAATGAATTTCTTACATTGGACCCCAATAATTTTTCTTGCATTGAAGATTTTTTGTCCAAGTTCAAGACCCTTAGACTTCTCTTGGAAGGTGTTAAGGTTAAGAAAGAAGATAGTAGCCTTATCTACTCCATTCTTACTAAGTTGGGACCAGCCTATTCTGTGTTTGTTTCCACCTTCCATTCTACAAGAGAAGCCTTCATTTCTCAAGGATAAACCTACAAGTCCCCTTCCTTTGATTCCTTTTGTGATTCTTTAATAAGAGAACAAGAAAAACTCTTACACCTTGGTCTTCTTCATCTTGGAAACTCTTCTAAGAAAGCATTAGCCGCCCAGCAACAACCAAATTCAAAGAATCCTAAGAAGTCGTATCCAAAAAGGAATGGTCCTAAACCAAACAAGGGTCCTAAGCAATTTCAGCCTCAAAATGAAAAATCATTTCAACAAAATGATAAGACAAATAAAAATAAAGGGAAGAAAACTGATAGACATTGCAACTTTTGTAATCGAGATGGCCACTTAGAATCCAAATGCTTTAAGAAGATGGAAGCCTTGGAAGCAGCAACGAAGAAGCATAACATCCATTTGGAGCAATCTTCAACTTCAACTTCATCTTCAGGAATGGCACTTTCTGCGTGTGGTTGTCAAGCATCTCGGTCTGGCTATGCACTAAATGTATCTTCTTCTTCTCATTCTCATGTGTGGCTCATTGATTCTGGAGCTTCTGATCACATGGCCAAAAACAAAGCCATGTTTTCTTCTTTAAATGATTGTAACACCAGAAATATATATGTTGTGATGATAGATCTCTTAGTGTTGTAGGGACTGGAACTGTTCATCTAGACAATGGTCAGTTTAATGATGTATTATGTGTTCCAACCTTATCCTGTAACCTTCTATCTATATATCAGAAAACCCATTCAGGTGAAGGTAAAATCATTGAATTTTCACCTCACGATGTTGTAATTAAGGACCTAAGAAATCCTAGACAGATTTTAGCTACTGGCATTGCTGATGATTCTACAAGGTTGTATAAGTTTCACAACTTTGGGTCATCAAATCTTCCCTCAGTATTTGTTGCTCATAATGATGAAGTGAGCAAACTTTGGCATGAGCGATTTGGTCACTTAAACTATCGCTCTCTTCAGAATCTATGTAAAGAAAATATGGTGACAGGTCTTCCAATGGTATCTTGCAGAGATGGTGTTTGTTCCGGATGTGTACTCGGAAAACATCATCGGGATAGTTTTGAAAAACGTGCCTCTTGGCACGCCTCAGCCCCTTTACAGCTCGTGCATAGTGATTTATGTGGTCCACTTCCAGTTGCTTCATTCTCTGGCTACAAGTATTTCTTAACTTTTATTGATGATTTCTCCAAACACTTGGGTATACTTCTTAAAACTCAAGAGTGAAGTATTTAACATGTTCTTGGCCTTTAAGTCCTTTGTTGAAAAACAATCTGGACATCAAATTCTTAAGCTAAGATCTGATAATGGCGGAGAATATGTTAAAAACACATTCAACAACTTTTGCACTGAGAATGGAATTCAAATGCAACATACTGTTCCATATACTCCACAACAAAATGGTGTAGCTGAAAGGAAGAATCGCACGTTAAAGGAAATGGCTAATTGTATGCTTCAATCTAAAGGACTTAGTATTAATTATTGGGCAAAAGCAATTAACTGTGCAAATTACATAATAAATCACACTCCTACTAAGGTTATAAAGAATATCACCCCAGAAGAAGCATGGAGCTCAATCAAACCAGTTGTAAGTCACTTTCGTGTTTTTGGAAGTGAAGCATGGGCCCATATTCCAGATGAGAAACATAAAGCTTTAGAACCAAAGAGTGAAAAATGTATTTTTGTTAGATATTCTGAAGATGTCAAAGGATATAGACTTATTCCACTTAAGTCCAAAAATGTTATCATTAGAAGAGATGTAAAGTTTGATGAAAATATATCAGCCTGCGAGCCTAGTTCGGCGGATGTGCCACCTCTCCCTATCTCTTCTACTTTTGAAAATATTTCTTCTTCAGATGATGAAAGCGAGGATGAAAATCCTCCCCCACCTTCTCAGGATCCTCCTTCGGCTCCTTAGCTTCCAAAATGGGTCCGCGCTACTCGGGATGCAGCAGGTGATCTTGCTGGTGATCCTACAAATCAGCAACGTACACGTTCTCAGTTCGAGAGAGCCTCTTCTTTACTGGCTCAAGCTTCAGTGAATTATGATCCTGACACCTTTGCAGAAGCTTCAGGCCATCCAGATTGGGAAGCAGCTATGGATGAAGAATATCATTCATTATTGGCAAATGATACATGGGATCTTGTTCCTCTACCAAAGGGACGAAAACTTGTTAGATGCAAATGGGTTTATAGAACCAAGTATGGACCAGATGGGAAAGTTGATAAACATAAAGCTCATCTTGTTGCTAAGGGTTTTTCACAAGTTGAAGGCATTGACTATACTGAAACCTTCTCCCCTGTTGCCAAAATGAACTCTATCCACCTTGTTCTTTCCCTTTCTGCTTCTTTCAAATGGGAAGTCCATCAGATGGATGTTAAATCCGCCTTCTTGCATGGGGACTTGCATGAAGAAATCTATATGGAACAACCTATTGGCTTTATACAAATAGACTCCAGCCTTGTATGTCGGCTTAAGAAATCCCTTTATGGTCTCAAGCAAGCTCCTCGAGCTTGGTATGCCAAAATGGATAACTTTCTTTGAGAAAATGGCTTTTCTAGGTGTCATTCTGACAATACTGTCTACACCAAGAAAGTGGGCAAGTCTCTTATCATTCTTTTTCTTTATGTTGATGATCTTATCCTGACTGGTAGTGATCCCAACCTTATAAACCATGTGAAGTCTAGCCTTAAAAGGAAGTTGGAAATGATAGACTTAGGACACTTACATTATTTTCTCGGTCTTCAAGTCTTGCAATCCAAGGAAGGTATTTCCCTTTCTCAGTCCAAGTATGCCTGTGATATTCTACGCCATTTTCACATGGAAGACTATAAGCCAGCCCCTTCTCCCTTTTAGTCTGGAGTCAAACTTTCAGTCACTTGTAATTTTCCTAAAGTTGATGCTACCTTATACCGTCAACTTGTAGGAAAACTTTTGTATCTAACCCATACTCATCCTGACCTTTCCTTTGTTGTTGGCCTTGTTTCCCGGTTTATGCAAAACCCATGTGAAAGTCATTGGAAAGCAGCTAAAAGAATACTTCGCTATGTTCAAGGTACAGTTCAGTTTGGGATTCATTACAGTGCCGAAGCAGCTCCTCTATTGGTTGGTTTCACTGATTCCGATTGGGCTGGTGACCCTGATGATCGAATGTCTACTGCAGGTTATGTGTTCACTCTTGGTTCAGGACCTATTACATGGGCTTGCAAGAAACAAGGTGCCATTTCTCTTTCTTCAGCAGAAGCAGAGTATCGTGGTGCCGTAGAAGCTAGTAAGGAAGCCTTGTGGCTTCGTCGGATCCTGTCAGAGTTTGGCTTTCAGCAGTAGCATCTGACTACACTTTGGTGTGATAATCAAAGTGCCATTTAGCTATGCAAAGATCTAGTCCAACATCAGCGCATCAGACACATTGAACTACACATGCACTTCATCAGAAAGCTCATTCACGACCATGTTCTTGAAGTGCAATATTGTTCAACAGATGATCAAGTTGTAGACATCTTTACAAAGGCTCTCACAGAGGCGAAGTTCACTAAACTTCGATTTATGGTTGGAGTTCAGGAAGTTGTCACTAAGGGGGGATAGGCTCTAGTGCCTCCTTCCTTCTCCTATTGTGTCATATTTGTAAATCCTTCAATCCTATCCCAAGTTGTTCTTAAGGGGGGATGTTAGGATATTCCAACACATAGGAAATAGTTAAGTACAACTTGGTCTAGTATAGAGTTAGGTAAAGTTTGTTTCTTTACCTTGTACATTTTGTAACTTACAATCCGACGGTCATGATATGTAGTGATCCGACGGTTCATTCTCTCCTCGGCATTACCGACACTTGATCTGTGGCTTAACACCCGATTGGTCCATGATTTCTATTTAAAGCACATGTAGGGTCATTTGTAGGGTAATCCATCTATGAGAGAAGCTTATGTAAATTTTAATTCTTTTATTAATAAATTGCCTGAAGTGGCCGCGTTGGCTCAGGCCGTGGACTGTTTCCCTCTTTGAGGGTTTTAAGCACGTCAAAAATACTGGTGTATTGATCTGCGATCTGGTTGTGAGCAGTGTCCTTTGGTGTTCTATCTGAGGAACTTACCCTGTAAATTCCTACACATACTTGGTAATTCTATCAACTACAACCATGATGACACTCTTTCCTTCAGACTTGGGTAAACATGTCATAAAATCCATTGAGACCTCCTCCCAATGCTAACTTCGAATGGATAAAGGTTGTAATAGACTTGGGGTCTAAATTTTCTCAACTTTATTTTGTTGGAAAACCAAACATTCTTCCACAAGCTTTTGAATATCATATTTAAGGCCATCCAAAAAAAATTTATAATTTACCCTGGTAAGTTTTCAAAAATCCTTAGTGCCCTCTTGAGGGGGAGGTGTGCAATTCCAAAAGAATCTTTTGTTTGAGTTGGGAATTCTTATAAAGATATAAGTGATATTTGTACCATAATGAATCATTATTCTAGATAAATGTATATGATGTACTAGGATCTTCGAGCAAATTTTGAATGAGTGTCCACACCTCTTCGTCATTCTTACATTCATCCCTTTCTTCAATTATCCAATCGGGTTGGATAATAGAAATGGCCCAAAGTAATTCTTCCACATCCTCATCCTTTCTTGAGAGTGTATCTACGACAACATTTTTCTTCCCTTTTCTTTTAGATGATTTCAAGGTCATTGTTGTAATTCGTTTGAAATTTGAGCATATGTTGTAAAATAAAATGAAAAAATAAAATATGCTTTCCAAATGGTTGAAATTGCTTTCACTTATTTGTTAATGCACTAGTCAAAGTTAGCACAGTTCTTAAGCCTGAGAGCGGGTCCCTGCTCAACACTCAAAAGGTTAAAAGGCAGGCACATATCATAGCAGAAATGAATTGTGTGATGGGGCCCATGCGATGGGACAAACTCGACAGCACAAAATGCACAGATGTTATCAAGAGGTGTGCCTCTGCAAAGACTTTTGAAAGAGCCTTTTGACTTCCAATGTATGACTTAGATTGATTCCAGAGGCACTCCTTTGAAGATGTTCTGTATTGAAGACTTCCCTTGCACTGTCATGAACAAGCGAGGTTGATGTCATCAGCAACTGACGCCAACCATACCACCATCTCTGCCACATAATTTTCTCTCTATTATAACAACCCTCGTGAAACGTTCATCTAATAAAAGTTAATAAAGGAAAAATAAGACGATAGTTAAGGGAAACTTATTCCAAGATGAATGTTGGGCAAATATATCCTAGTGTGCATCCCTAGATGTGTGTTTTGGCTACGGAAAATTGGTAAAGGCAATAAAAGGAAAAAAGGCATTTTTCACACATTTATTTATGAAAATAAAGGACATTAGCAGAAAAGGAAGGTAAAAGGTCATAGGTTGGATGTGAGGAGAAAATTGAAATAAAATAATGAAAAATGAAGAAAATAGAGGCCTCATTAATAAAAATCCTTAAAAGGATCAATGGGTAAGATTTTTGCTAACCTTTTGTCAAGTTCATGCTTGGAGCTCTCTCATTATTCTCTCTCTCTCTATCACTCTCTCGGTCACTTAGAGTTTTCATGGATCACTCTAGCTTGGAGCAAAGGAAAGGGAAGGCGAGGAAATGAAAGGAAAATCAAGCAAGGAACAAGGAAAGGAAAGCAGGATCAAGCACCTTCAATAGGAATACTTGTAGGTAACCTTTTGTATGTGTGATTTCCTAGCTGGTTTGTAGATGCATGGCTTTGTATGTGGGTGTATGATTCTCTTCTTGTCAGTGGCATGGTTTTACCAAGTTATGACAATGGTTTTCAACCTAGCCTAGTGTTTTTCTAGATGCCATGGTATGTTGGGATGTTTATTTCAGTTTCGGAACTTTGGAATTGCCTGATGGATTTCAGAATCTGGGGCAGAGGTGGGCTCAAGGTTCATTCCAAAAGGCCTAGGAATCCCTTGACTGGTTTTGGTGCGATACACTGTAAAGCTTGTGGCAGCAGTTTGGTTCTAGGGCCTAGTGATCCAGGTTTGGACTGTGGTAAAGCATGAGAGACAAGGAGATGGAAAATTCCTCAATGATAGTGATGGATTACATATAACATTCAAAGTTATATTCAATTGTGATCAGAGCACCATTTTTGGTGTGATCATGGTTGGATGAGGGTGGAGGTGGTTTAACCTCTAGATTCCTTTGATTGTTCTTGGATTGGTTGTTCTATGAGATCCCACATTCATGCTTGGAATATGGCACGTGGGTGACTAGCTAAAAGAGAGATTTGGTTTAGCCATGTCTATGGTCAAGTCGTACATGGAAGTCTCGAATCTCATCATATTTTCATATGATTAATAAAATCTAAGTTCTCTTACTTTTTCACTAATTTATATATGGATTTAATAGCTGTCATATCTGTTGGAAATAATACTGGGGTGGGGGGCGGGGGTTCAATCAGTATTAGCAAGTCAATAATATTTCATTTCCATAAACAGATTCATATACGCAACTTCAGTTAATGGAACTTGCGTGTATACATAACTGTATTTAAGGAAACTAGTGTATATCCTGCAAACTTATGATTTAGTTAATTCATCATATGTTGATCTTCAATCAGTGCATCAAAACAATATAAACAGTAACCAAGTGCAATAAAAAATAGAACAAACAATCACACACATGAACACAAGATATAAGGTGGAAACCGAATGTGGGTGAAAACCACCTGCTACAATCGTCTCTATATTTTTTAATAAGAAACTTCTTTTTACAGTTTTTGTATTGCTGCAATCTAATACCAGTACGCAGGCTTATACCTACAAAAGGCTACAACCTTCTCTCATTCTCCAGGTTCTCCTGGAAGGGAGCTATAACCCCGTAGCTCTTGTACTAGATGATATGTTTACTAGTACGTAGGTGCCAGCCTCTAGAAGGCTACGACCTTCTCTTTTCTTCCAGGGACCACGTTTCATAAATTTTCAGACTGGATCCATCAATAACATCATTCAAACATCAAATACATCTACATCAACCAATCTCCTTTGCACCAACCACAACTGAATCAACCAATCACTTTTCATAATGTTGTAACCAGAATACAGTAACCAAAAAATAGTAACCAGAACCCAAAACACTACAACATAAACCAGAAGTAGCTAAAGCATATTTTATGAGGTATACACTACTTCAATGTGTCAAACTTGCGTGCATACATACTTTCATCAAGGTGAACCTGCGTATAGATCTGCAAATCAAATTTAAGATGTATACGTTGTTTTGATATGTAGAACTACCGTATATACACGCCTTTTCTAAAGAGAACTTGCGTACAGATCTATAAATGATGATTTAATCTTTACAACAATTCCAAACTTCAGTTATACCCAGATCATCATATTTACAATCTACAGCATGCGCCAGTTATTTAGATAAAATATCAAAACCACACAAAGATACTTTACTTCAAACCTTAAGATCTCGACCCATCGTTAGATCTTATCCTTCATCAAGCACTGAGGTACATCCTTGATTTAGGTCCAGCTCCACACCATGACCCAATAACCTGTATTCTAGATCTTGCTCTTCATTAGATATTCAATAGTTGAGTGCCTTTGCCTAATGATCTTCTCCTCCTTTTATAGTCTTAGGACTTTACTCAATACCATGGACCAAAACCACTTAGAACCAATACCTTGGACCAAATACCATGGACCAAAACTACGTTTTTCCAACATGTACGCACCTTTCCTTCTGTGAAAGTGCATGTCTACATTATATGCTCCTTTTGGTCTACGAACCTGCCTGTACATGTGGCATGATAAATGAGGAACCTACGTATAGCTCTCTTTCTTCATTCTGTGAGTTTGAACCGTGATCTGTCATCTGATTGAGTTGCCATCAAGGACAACACCTATGTCATAATGCCAAATCTATGTCATAATCCCAACAATGTCCCCCTTTGGACTTGATGGCAACCCCAAGTCACTCTCGACCTTTGTCATCAAGAGCAAAGGGTTATGCTCCCCCTGAGTACATGCTAAATTTTTTGATATGTTGAAGTGTGTTGATTGAGCTCCATGCTCGAGTCCATGCTCCCCCTGAATATAAACAAGGTCTGCAAAAATATGTTTTAAAACAAGAATATGACTCTATACATACATCATAAGTGACCTTCCTATCACCAATGACTCATACATATACGCATCTCCCAACCAAGTGGGGATATACCAAGTTTGACTCATCCACCCAATCAAGTGGGGATATACCAATTGTTTATACATGTTAAAACAAGAACATTACATCATCCATCCCATGCATAGTGGGGAAGCAAAATAGGTCATTTCATGACCTTGACATTAAAAGATATACATGACATAGAGACCAAATATCTGAAACAAGACCATGATAGTCATCAACAACTATCATCAGCAACATCTGTCAATCACTATCTAGACCAGCAACCATGCTTTCCCCCTGAACCTGTTCCACCTGAATCAAAACAACTGTGAATTTGTACAAAGATATTCTAAGATAATGCCAACAATGCATTATTAGAAGTATATGCTCCCCATGAACTTGTGCCAGATGATCACTTGTTAGACCCATATCAGACTCCTTTCATCCTGAATCTGGCCCACTACTTTTCTTCAACCAACATATACATGACTATATCCACAGAAACCAGCATATGTACGCGGATATACTTCATGAAACTCGCGTATAACCACTTTTCTCTGAAAAAGATAAGTTTTGACAGGAGGATGATGCATTGACTACTCCCAGCTTCTATATGAGATAGTCAAATGTCTCTCTGGGTAGTGGTTTGGTGAATATATCAACAAACTATTCTTTGGAGGGAACATACTCCAATTTGACCTTTTGTTCAAGAACTTGTTCACGTAGAAAATGATATTTGATGGGTATGTTCTTGGCCTTTGAATGCATGACTGGATTCTTTGAAATACTGATGGCACTTGTATTATCAAATAGAATGGAGATGGGTGGAGTACATGTGACCTGAATGTCTTGCAGTGTTTGCATCATCCAATGGAGTTGTGTGCAACAAGATGCAGTAGCCACATATTCTGCTTCATCTGTAGATAATGCAATTGAACTTTGTTTCTTGCTGAACCAATACACTAATCTGGAACCCATATAGAATGCACCACCACTAGTGCTTCTTTTTTCATCAACGCTTCCTACCCAATCTACATCTGTATATGCATGAAGTGTAAGATCTGTATCTCTAGGATACCAGAAACCAAAATTATGTGTTCCTTGAAGATATTTGAAAATCCTTTTGACTGCCTGAAGGTGTGATTCCTTTGGATTGGCTTGGAATCTTCCAACTATTCCCACTGCATGCATGATGTCTGGTCAGGTACCTGTTAGATAAAGCAGACTGCCAATCATGGATCTGTAGGTTGGTTGATGTACTGCTGCTAATTCATCATTTGAGCTGAGACTACATCCTGTTACCATAGGGGTACATACTGGTTTAGAATCTTCCATACCGTATTTTTTCAATATTTGCTTGAGATACTTGGTTTGTGACAGAAAAATACCATCTTTATTTTGTTGAACTTGTAGACCAAGAAAATATGTGAGCTCACCAAGCAGGGACATTTCAAATTCTTGCTGCATTACCAAAGCAAAGTTTTGACTCATGGGTTGTTCATTGCTACCAAAAATGATATCATCAACATACACAACAAGTATTAGCAATTTATTATTGTCAATTTTTGTATATAGATTGCTATCAATTGATCATTTTGAAAAACCTTGCTGATGGAGGTATTTGTCAAGATGGTAATGCCAGGCCCTTGGAGCTTGTTTTAGACCATAGAGAGCCTTTATAAGTCTGCATACAAGTTTTTCATCATTTCCAAGGATGAATCCATCTAGTTGCTCAATATATACTTCTTCTTCTATGTCTCCATTAAGAAAGGCAGATTTTACATCCATTTGGTATACTTTGAATTTCTGAAAACTAGAAAGAGCAAGGAACATTCTTATGGCTTCCATTCTAGCAACAGGTGCAAAAGTTTCTTCAAAATCTATACTTTCTTGTTGAGCATATCCTTTACAAACAAGTCTAGCCTTGTTTGTAATAACTTCACCATTTCATTCAGCTTGTTTTTGAATATCCATTTGGTTCCTATGATATTCTTATCATGAGGTCTAGGAACTAATTCCCAAGTATTATTCTTTTCAATTTGCTCAAGTTCTTCATTCATGGTCTTGACCCAACATTCATCTTTGCATGCTTCATTTACATTTTGAGGTCCGATGGAGGAAAGCAATGCTAGATAGCTTGAAGATTCTATAACAATTCTTCTTGTCTGCACACCTGCCTCTTTCTGTCCCAAAATTTGAGTCTCTGCATGATTTTTCTTAACATACCTGGATGGAGTCTTTTCTTCCACCGTTATTTGTTCTTGTGGTGCTTCATTGGTTTCTTCTTCAAAATTAGTCTAATTTGATGTGGGAGGATAATCCTCATCTTCTCCACAATCTTCGATTTTTACTTGCTTTGGATTTTTGCATGCTTCATCAACCACAACATCAGTACTTTCAATAATTTTCCCAAGTATTTTAGTATAACACTTGTATCCTTTAGTTCAGAAAGAGTAACCAAGGAGAATTCCTTCATCTGCTCTGGGTTCAAACTTGCCAAGTTTTTTATCAATCATTTTGATGTAACACTTGCTTCCAAAAACTTTGAAGTATTTTATAGTAGGAGTCTTACCATACCAAAGTTCATGTGGAGTTTGAGTGTTTTTTACCCGAACATTTGCTTTGTTGAGAATAGTGACGACAGCAAATGCAGCATCACCCAAGAAGGTTCCAAGAGTTCTAGACTCATCTAGCATGGCATGAGCCATTCATTGAGTAGTTCTATTCATCCTTTCTACCACTCCATTTTTCCGAGGAGTCCTTGCAGTGGAGAATTTCCTTTCTATTCCATGTTCTTCACAAAAGTCAAAAAATTCATCCGAGGTAAATTCCCCTCCTCGATCGGATCTGAGGCATTTGATTTTGCGATCTAATTCATTCTCAACCAATGCTTTGAAGGCTTTGAATTTTTCAAATGCTTCATCTTTATGCTTTAGGAGTCCTATCCAACACATTCTGGAAAAATCATCAG
Organism: Pinus tabuliformis; assembly: GCA_031772625.1. Taxonomy (NCBI): domain Eukaryota; kingdom Viridiplantae; phylum Streptophyta; class Pinopsida; order Pinales; family Pinaceae; genus Pinus; species Pinus tabuliformis. The sequence continues at coordinate 359,468,745 of CM062805.1, forward strand.
TCAACAATATAAAGTATTCTTCCCCACGAGGTGACTTTTTCCTTGATGGACCACATAAATCAGTATGAACAAGTTCAAGAGGCTTACTAGCTGATCCTTCCTTTTCAGGGAATTATGACTTGGTTTGCTTACCAAATTGACATGATTTGCATATTATATTTTTTGGAATGTTGATATTGGGAAGATCACGAACGACCTAGCATTTGCTTGCTTTTCTTATTTGAGAGAAGCTTAGATGCCCCAATCTTCTGTGCCATAGCCAGTGTTCATCAGTCTTGCTTAGATAGCACTGTTGTTGTCCTCGCTTGAGTATGTATAAGTCGTTTGGAGTTCTTATAAATTTGATCACGGTTTCTCCTGTATCAAGCTCAGAAACAACACATCCATTTGATTGAAATACTACTTCATTTCCGCGATCACACATTTGACTGACACTCAATAGATTATGATTTATACCATCAACATACATAACATTCTTAGCTTTAACTTTTTATTTTAAAAGAACAAAACCTTTACATTTTATGATAGCAGGAGTGTCATTTCCAAATGAGACCTTCTTTTCCTTTTCTAAGGCATTATATGAGTGAAGTTTTTCTTTATCACATGTCATGTGTTTTGAGCATCCACTGTTGATGTACCACTAATTTTCTTGTCCTTCTGCATATAGGGCTATATCACATCTTTCTTTTTTCGGTTCTTTCTTTCTCCATATTTTGGGATTTAATGAAGTTTGCTCCTTCTAAAATGTTTGCCGAAGTTTACTCCTGCATTCAGATTCTTCGTGACCAAAGTTGTTGCACATAGAGCATTCTATTTCATTTTCAAGAAGATAAAAGTTATTCTAGGTCCATTTCATGATCCCTGTCACATTCCTTTGATTTCATTCTTCTCTAGTCATGATGGTCTTGTAAGCAACACATTGAGCAGCTTTGTGTCCAAAGTTATGACATGGAAAACATTGGCCATTAAAGAAGTTCCTGCGATTATCGAATCTACTGACCTGGTGATTGTAGTTGCTATTGATATTCGTTCTTGAAGCAGATTGAGTATGATTTACTTGAGGTTGGTTGTAGCTTTTGTTCATCCTTGAAGTAAATTGAGCCTAATTTACCTAGTGATATGCTTTATGACTTTGCTGTTGATTGTCAAACTGTTCACTACTCTTTGCTGCATCAAGATAGTTTTTAGTGGAGGTTGACGGCTTCTATGCTTGAGATGCTTCTTTAGTATATCCAAGACATGCCTTTATTAGAGGAGAACATTGCACTTTGATAATTTCATTTAAGGTTTCTAATCCTTTAGTAAATCTAAGATTGAGAGCTTTTGTTTTCTCATTATCCTTTCTTAGACCCACAATTTCACATTCTAGCTTTTCATTGTGTTTTTCTCTTTCAGCAAGTTGGAATGTCAGAGTATCTATAATCATATTCTTTTCTTCTAAACAATTTTTGAGTTTAGATATTTCTTCATAAAGGTCATCTTCATCTAAAGCATCCAAGAAATCATCATCTTCAAAATCAATTAGAAGTCTATAGTCATTACTATTTTCATCTTCATAACTATTTGATAAACCATCACTATCTTCATGTGTATAGTAGCTCTTCTTACTTACACCTTGTTTTCTATTCCATTTTGCTGATTCCTTACCTTTGTCAAGCTTATCTTAATGAGGACATCTGGCAGCATAATGACCGACTCTTCCATAAGCAAAACATTTGAAAGGTAGTTTACCTCTGAATCTTCCAGAACCCGGTTGAAGGTTCTTGACAAAGTTTGCTTCTTCCTCTCCTTCTGAAATATGTCCTGATTCATTGAGTTCTTCTCTTCCTGAGGCTTTGAATGCGGCTTCTCTCATATCTGATGGACCTCCTTTTCTCATTTCAAAAGCAGTTAAGATTCTGTGCAGCTATGTCATAGTAATAGTCTGAAGATCCTGCTTTTCTTGTATAGCATATACTTTTGATTCAAACTTAGTAGACAAGGATCTTAAAACCTTTTCAACTAAAGTAACTTCTCTTTTCTCTTCACCCAAGTTCTTCATGCAATTAACAATCTCATCTATATGTAAGAAGTAACTAGTGATAGTTTCATCATTGTGCATCTTGAGAGTTTCATATTAAATTCTGAGAGTTTGCAATTTTGCACGTTTTACCTGATTGTCTCCTTCATAGCTTAGAATGATCTTGTCCCATATTTCTTTGGTAGTTTTGAGCTGCATAATTTTGACAAATTCTAATTATGATAGACTCCCCAATAATGTATTGACATCCTTGGCATTGGTTTCATATTGCATTTTACCTGCCATATCTGTAGGAATTGCTAATGGAAATGTATATCCTCCTTCCACGATTTCCCAGACATTTGTTCCAAGAGATTGAAGATAGGCTGTGGTTCTTACCTTCCAATAAACGAAGTTCCTCCCATCAAAGATTGGTGGTCTAATGGATCCCTCTCTTTCGTAGTTACTCATGATGATAGATCTTCCTTCAAGCGATCAAGCTTCTTCTAAAGGACCTTCTCTGATACCAATTGTTGGAAATAATACTGAGAAGGGGGGGGGGGGGGGATGAATCAGTATTAGAAAGTCAATAATATTTCATTTCCATAAACATATTCATATATGCTACTTCAGTTAATGGAACTTGCATGTATATGCAACTGTATCTAAGGCAACTAGCGTATATCCTGCAAACTTATGATTTAATTAATTCATCATATGTTGATCTATAATTAGTGCATTAAAACCATATAAACAGTAACTAGGTGTAGTAAAAAACAAAAATAGACAATCACACACATGAACACAAGATATAAGGTGGAAACCCAATGTGGGTGAAAACCACCTACTGCAATCATCTCTATCTTTTTTAATAAGAAACTTCTTTTTACAATTTTTGTACCGGTGCAGTCTTATACTAGTACGTAGGCTTCTACCTGCAGAAGGCTACAACCTTCTCTCGTTCTCCAGCTTCTCCTGGAAGGGAGCTACAACCGCCTAGATCTTGTATTCGCTGATATGTTTACTGGTACGTAGGTGCTGGCCTACAGAAGGCTATCACCTTCTATTTTCTTCCAGGGACCACATTTCATAAATTTTCAGACTGGATGCATCAACAATGTCATTCAACCATCAAATACATCTACATCAACCAATCTCCTCTGCACCAACCACAACTGAATCAATCAATCACTTTTTAGAATGTTGTAACCAGAATACAGTAACTAAAAAATAGTGACCAGAACCTAGAACATTGCAACAACAACCAAAAGTAGCTAAAGCATATTTTATGAGGTATACGCTACTTCAATGTGTTGAACCTGCATGCATACGTAATTTTCTCAAGGCAAAGCTGTGTACAGATCTGCAAATCAAATTTAAGATGTATACGTTGTTTTGATATGCAGAACTAGCATGTATATGCGCCATTTCTAAAGTGAACCTGCGTACAGATCTATAAATGATGATTTAATATTTACAACAACTCTAGACTTGAGTTATACCCAGATCATCATATTTACAGTCTACAACATGTGCTAGTTATTCAGATAAAAGATAAAAACCACACAGAGATACTTCACTTCAAGCCTTAAGATCTTGACCCATCATTAGATCTTATCCTTCATCAAGCACTAAGGTTCATCCTTGATTCAGATCTAGCTCTACACCATGACCCAATAACTTATATTCTAGATCTTTCTCTTCATTAGATATTCAATACTTGAGTGCCTTTGCCTAATGATCTTCTCCTCCTTTTATAGTCTTAGGACATTACTCAATACCATGGGCCAAAACCACTTGGAACCAATACCTTGGACCAAATAATTAGGGTCAACACTTTAGACAAGATATCTTGGATCAATACCATGGATCAAAATACCATGGACCAAATACCATGGACAAAAACTATGGTTTTCCAACATGTACGTGCCTTTCCTTCCGTGAAAGTGTGTGTGTACATTATACGCTCCTTTTGGTCTATGAACCCATGTGTACACATGGCTTGATCAATGAGGAACTTGCGTATACCTCTCTTTCTTCATTCTGTGAATCTGAACTATGATTTGTCATCTGAGTGAATTGCCATCAAGGACAAGACCTATGCCATAATGCCAACAATATCTTTGATATTTATATGGTTTTATGTTGGTTATAAGCATGGTTGAATGACTGGTTCATGTCATTATTATTTCATATATTTACTTGTAACTGTTAAATTGATGGATGCAAGACCTAATTGATGATGTAGTCGTTCAATGGAGAAGGAGGTGATCCTTTTGGTTATGTTTCATAAACGTTTTAAGTCATTTATGCTCTATCTTGTATCCTATACATGTAGGTTGAATTGATGCCAAGTGTTTCGTAGAATGTAAATCTTGGTTTGGGATGCTCAGGCCTAGTCGTGAGGGTGATTTTGATTGATAGCATGGTTATCATGTTTAATTATTTCTGAAAGTTACAACAAGTTTTGAGTAGAGGCTAAGATTTTGGGCTTGAAAAGTGGCTCAAATGCCTGGGTCGATGGCACAAAACTAGCAATTCGATACTATAGTCACTGGCTGGCAGGCCTGTGAGAGCAACTTTAGGTTGTAGGTTGCTCCCTTTCCCATACCATGAGAGTGACTATGGAATAAAAGGTGCCAAATAGTAGTGGGACCCAGGGGTAGGCATGAATACTTTACGTAGACGTGGGAGGGGTTATTACAGATTGGTATCAGAGCATGGTTATGCTCTATTTGGGTCATATCCGGTGCTACAAATATGGGTGAATGTGTTGGTCATGCATGCATGTTAGTTGCGAGTGTGCCTCTTACACTAACATTCCATGTGCTTATGGGACTACATCATATTGATTATGATAGAGGTAAGTTTATCATGAGTAACTTGATGTTGATTTTATGGGATGCATCATCATAAGTATATGACTGGTTATACAATTATATGGAGCTTGATTGCATTCTTGTATGTTGGGTTTCATTCATGGTTATTTTATTACATGCATCAGTCTTGTAGGTTGAGTAAAAGAATTGATTGCTTATGATCGAAAACATGCAGTTATGTGTATGTGTAGTTGATTAGGTATTGCTTATGCAGGTGGATAGTTGCATGAGGCAATGTATATACTAGAGTATTGATTGTTGTCATGCATGAGGTCATAAAATGCATTGTGGATATGGCCTTACATAGATGACTGAACCTATCTACTATGATGGTTATGCATTGATGCACTTATTGATATACGTCTATATGTTATTATCGTTATGTTGTACATGCATTGCGTTGATTTGATGATCTTCAAGACAAGGTATTCTCCCCGAGTAAGCTAAGGTACGTTGATTTCTGTTGATTTGGTTTAGCTGACATAGTATGCCTTGAAGGGAAGAGACCAGATTACCAGCAAGGTGGTAGACGACATAGAATTTCCCTTTGAATTAGATGGGAAATGTGGTGTGGGCATTCTTCTGACTTAGCAGACACATTGATAAGCCTGAAGGAAGAAATAAGAAGTTGCAAATAGGACAATGAGAAAATCATGCAGGTACAAGAGAAACAAGAAGATGTGAATTCGATATTACTTCAGAGTTTGTCATATTTGCAGTGACAGTGGCCTCTTCAGATCATCCATGGACATCAGGATAGAAGTAATGGGGCATATGGAAGATAGATCTAATTGTTATCAAATATGGCAAGATGTTGGACACTCCACATAGGAGAAGTACTCGACACAGGTATTACTCTAGTTCTAGTTTTGAGAAACAACATGATCATCATCATTATCATCAGTACAGGAGGAATGACATGGGATATTTTCCAAATGAGTTCAAGAAGGAAAATCCACCTACCCTTAATGGAGATATGAAGAAATCACAAGATGTGGAGGCTTGGTTGATTGGCATGCTTAAATTCTTTAGATTGCATGATTAATCAGAAAACATGAAAGCAAGGATAGCCCTTTTCAGGACATTACTAGAATTTTATTAACTGCATTTCTGGAATTTCTATCTATCAAGTTATTGTAAACTAGACTTAAAAACCTTGCAAAATAGATATTAAACTAGATAGATAAGGGGAAAGAAACATACCAATTTCATAACCCAACATCACCCCCCAGCTTACCTTCTTGCATGTCCTCATGCAATAAAATGATTAACAAGTAGAAGTGTTGAGTAAGTTGGATTGGATCTTTCACCATAATATCGAAACACATTTCTCTTTCAAGTATCTTTGAAGTACATAGTTTTATCTTTCTCAGTGAGCTCATATTCACACTTATAAATATCTGGAGGGTGCTTGATGATAGGCCATATATATCTACATCCAATCTAGTTAGGTCCTCAAACATGACCAAATGATCATATTCCATCACCCTACTGATTGCTACTTGAAAGTTTCGATAATTGAATGGATCTCTTTTTTTCACTTCAGTAGAGGACATATTCCATCTTTGCTTAGCTACACAGAGGGCTCATTGCATGATCTCTTCAAAGAATTATAAATGAGTCTAAAGAACATCATTATGTATAGGTGGAAGAGCATAAATGACACTAATTGTTCCATAAATTTCTTGTGTTTAATAAGAGTACACAACAAACATTTTGGTTCTCCTCTAACCCAGAGGTCGAGGCCATTTTCCATTTTTCAATATACATCGTGAGCTTTGGACCACTTAACTTGATTTCTAGCAAAATCAAGGAAGGCTTGAAATTAAAAGTCTCCAATAAAAGGGCTAGGATTTTCATCCCTTTCCTCCTCCAAGAAAAAGTTATGCATATATAACTCACAAAAGAAATCTTTGGCATTATCATATTATTGTTGAAAATATTTAATGAAATCAGAAATAATAGTGAATTCAATAGATTTTCCCAACCAGAAAACTTTGATCTTGAGTAATAGGTATTGTTTTAATAAGAACAAAGTGTAATTCTTTGTCGGGCATCTACAAGATAGAGAATCATAGTAAATAGAACAAGCCTCTTTGATTTGTTCTAGGGATTTTTGAAGGTGTCCTTGTACTAATTCTTTCTTTTTCTTTGTTGCTCAGAGCTTAGCATATGTTTCATATTCAGTAATGGACAATTCTTTGTATTCTTTCATCAATTTCTAGTGCTCTTTCAAGGGGACTACTTCACCTCGGTACCGACTTAGAGTCTGTTATTGTTCCTCCTGTCTTCTATTCAATACTTGAATAGTTGTGTTGATAATTAATGGGGTATATGGAGGTACACATTTCATCTAAGTGGCTCTATTGATAAGAACCAACAATTATGTTTGGTTGGCTACCTCATATGTCATGATATTAGGGCCCAAATTAGTCTAGGTTTCTACAAAAACAATGGGTGTCCCTTCTATTTGGGTTTCGCTGGAATAAAAGAGCTTCTAGTTTGAACTTTGGCTATTTTAATTATCTGATTTTTCTTGTGATGCCTTATGCCATTTTTCAAACAACTTTCAATTTGTTTTACCCTCCTTCATAACCTCTAGTATTCTTGGTTTAGAAACCCTATTTCGTGATTAGTTTTCTCTCTTGTTCTTTTAGTTATTTTTTTAGTTTGTGTAGTTAAGGTGGAAGGAATAGAAACAACAATTTCAGGTTCCTGATTTACAAATTCCTCGACTTCAAGAAAAATTACATGGTCTACATGGATCTTATCAAATTGAAATGTATTAGTAAGATTCTCACACAGCTCAGATGGTGACGGAACTGCTTCTTCCGAGGGTGATCCTAGTTCCATAACATTGTCAACCCATTCTCCTAACTGTTCCTGTGAAGTGGGGTTCGCAGGGTCCTATAAGTGCTACAGTATCTCTGTAGCATTGGAATTGAGAGGAGATTCCTAGAAATCAAGTGTTGGGGTTCGCGCAAACGGGAATTCTAAACAACCCATGTCTCCCCCATTATTGAAAAAGGTTCCTATGTTCTCCAAAACTTGAGCTATCTCTTCTTCTCGAATTTGGGATGAATTGGCTTGGTGTGTCTCCTACCATTCAATGGACTTCTGAGATACATCTCCTGGTAGATGTTCACTGGGGTCTGAGGGATATCTCATTTTAGTAACTAGTCTTCCTCTTTTAACATGCAAGGATACCAAGCAGGACACTATCCTTTTTTCAGCTCTGGTCAATATCTATGAACTTGAGGTTTGTGCTTGTTCTTGTGTGACCTTTTATGTTTCTAATTACTCAGGTTTTATAACAGATGCCTCAGTTTGCGATGTTGAATCACAATTTCCAACAAAATTTTCCCAAGTTATATGTGCTCGATTTTGTCCCTTATTCACTATTAGCTCGATAAGACAATGATGACTAACAACAGAATTTGGGTCCTTGGCTTTCCCAATTCTTCCCACTATTTCATGTAGAATAGAATTAAAAAAGAAAGGAATTTTTATAGTTACATTCTGTCTTAATGCAGCCAACCGGTCATCATAGGTAATGTATCTTTGTATTATCTCTACTAGCTCCTTTAAAGGTTTTGAAAAGGATGTCGGGTGATAGCCTTTACCTTTCCGAACTAAAGCTTCACCATGGTGTATGAACATCAACATGGCACCATGCAACCCTCTATGCATATCTAACCAATTTTCTCCTTCAGTGGCGAGGCATGTGAATTCTGCAAGAACTGTCTCATTTGCTGGTAACTATCTACCCTTGACTATTGTTATTCCATTGTGCAAGTTCTGTAAGAATTCTAGGGTGATTGGATCATTAGATCCTTGTAGATGAGAGAATTACTCAGTCTATCCTGTCTATTCCAAGATTTTATGTGCCTCCTTAGAAAGACCGAGTTGAGCTGGCTCACTCTAAATTTATATGTCACCCATGCTTATTGATTCTCAAGAGAAATGATCAGAGGTTGTAAATAAAGCTTAAGCCAACAATTTGCAGAAAAATGACAATATATAACTTTGTAATTCTCAATGTAACATATGCACACAATCATTATAATGATTAGTCCTCCTCTTTAAGCGTGCCAATGTCATACCATGCATGTGAATATTTACATCCCCCTATGACAATGAAGGTCATTCATGACCATTGATGATTCGGCACATAGGTGGCATGTTAATGTATTTATTGGACATGATGGGAAATGGATCAATCAAGTGAGTTGACGTGACAGAGTATTAAGGTTCATTTAATGGAAGGATAAGGTGACACGTGTGTATCTTTGCAACATTTGAAGTATAAATATTATGGGTAAAGGACAATATGCTTAAAAATATTACCTGTTGAAGAAAGTATAATAGATTTAACAAAGTAACTTTATAAAAATAATAATATATGCTTTCTCGATATGTTAGAGATAAAGTTTTATTCATAAAGATCTTAAATTACCACCGTAGTTATGGTACGAGATTTCCAAGTTGGCTTTTGGTGATTCCTTTATTATCTATGAAGTAGGGAATTCAAAGTCACAAAGTATAGATATGGCTATTCCAATTAGACTTCAATATCACAAGTAGAGTCCCTGCTTCCAAGAGGCATCCATAGGCTTGACATTGTTGCCTTTTAACCCCTTTTGATATGCCAATGTCCCATTAACTAAAAATTCATGATTTGTTTTTCTCTAAAGACCATTGTTTTGGTGTGGTGACCATGTAGTGACAATTCCATTCACCAGATGTTTAACATAGTGAACAAGCCAGTTCGTGATGATACCTCTTGTCCTCTAACTAAAATGTCAGTGGCCATTACCTTGGCTTGGTGACCAGAATGGTAATGTCATTGTGTTAATTTGGATGATGATGGTAGGCCGACTTCTGATGAGAGCTCCTATTCTTCTGAGATAGAATATGCTCTTAGTTTCTTTTGTTTTTATGTATTTATTTTTCTTAGATCATGAGCAGTTTGTAGAATGGGGTGGCGCAACAACTCCTTAAGTGTTAGAGATGACATAAGAAGTATGATAATTGCCATTTTAGGTCATGAAGTTCTTCCCCACAAGTTTTATGTTTGAAGGAGATCACCAATCCATATCGAGAAAAAAATTAGTTTGGCAGCAATAAAAATAATACATTATGAAGAAATTATGTTGCTTGCGATCATTCAAAAATTAGATTCTAATAAGGTTTGTTAAATTAGATAAGATTCTCTTTGCGAGGTAATGTTTGGAGTAATATATTATTTATCACATGACAGTAAAAGAATACTTTGAAATCACAAAGAGGATTGCATAGTTACAAGGGAACAATAGTTAGACGCAAGGGAACAACAGTCATTCCCAAAGGGAATGGTAGCTTGTGTGGAAGGTAATAGTGTCTTTGTAAAAGGGAAACAACAACTATGAGAAAAGAAAGATTGTTATAAAAGGAAACAACATGGTTATGGTGGTTAGTTGTGCTGAAATGAAACAAGATTTATTACCAAGGGAACAATGGTCATAACAAAAGGAATAACAACTGTAACGAAGGAAACAAAAACTATGAATAAGGAAACAATGATCTTTGTTGCGACGAAATGATAATTTTGATGAAGGAAATGAAAACCATGATTAAAGGCATAATGAGTTGAGCTCCAAGGAAACAATAGTCATGATAAAGGCAACAACAACCATTATTAAAGAAACAACGAGTTGAGCTACAAGGAAACAACAATTGTTACCAAGGAAGCAATAGTTATGGTAAATAAAACAGTAAGTGTGCCCTTAATGGAACAACAATTTGTCTAAAAGAAAACAATAGTAGCAAGCAAAAGGAACAACAGTAGTGACAAAATCAACAGGTTATACTAAAGTCATCAATGTTTTCTCCCTTAACTTTTTTGTCATTCAAAAGGTTTAAAAAAATGCTAAGCAAATTTGACACAAAAGTATATACCATATATACAATATGCAATAATTTTCTTTTATATTTTCTAGTAGATATAGTAGTAAGGTTACCTCCCTAGTGAGCTACAATCTGAAAATTAGAATCATTACTTATCTCATGGTCGAAAGACTCCTTTGTAAGTAGTAGCAATAAAGACGTAGACGGTGTCCATTTACAAGAAAAGAGGTCAAAACCCATCAATGGTGGTCAGGGTCATTGTGCCATTATTATGAGCTTCAGTAATTTCATAATGTCCAAGCCATCTCATCTGAAGTTTTCTTGGAAAATCCTGAAATCTAAAGTCATATAGCAACGCCCGGTCGCCTTTCTGAAATAATTTCTTTTCAATGAGGCGATCATGCCACTCAACCCTCTTCCATTAGACAATGACTATATGTTGCAGAGCCAATAGGCGTGTCTCATCTAACTCATTATTTTTTTTCAAGCGTTGCTTTTGTGTTTCTGTGAAGTCCATCCCGATTTCTTTTGTGGTTTTAAGAGTTTTTATTTCAAATTCAATCAGAAAAATGGGTTCTTTGCCAAAAACAAGCTGATATGGGAAATGGACAGTAGTGTTACACCATATTGTTTCGTAGGCCCATAGGACTTCTAGCAATTTAGTTGCCTAGTTTTGACAATTCACAAATATTATTTTTGTTAATATCGCCTCCAGAACTTTATTAGTGCTTTCCACCTACCTATTTTATTGGGGGTGGTATGGAGAGGTAACTCTATGTTTGATACGATAATTCTGAACGGTGGTGGTGATCTTATGAGCTATAAGTTGTGATCCTCCATCTGTTTTTACTTCTCTTGGTAAACCGTATCGTACAAACAATTCAAATAAGAAGCTGATAACTACTTGTTCCATAGCTTTTAGAAGGGCTACTACTTCCACCCGCTTAGTTACATATTCCGTACAAACTAAGATGTACAATTTTTGGTTCTATGACGGATTGAAAAGACCCACCGATTCTGAGGCCCATATTTGAAAGGGATCTATTACCAGTTGTGCCTGCAGGGGCATTTCATCAGCTTCGCCAGGCCGACCCATTCTTTGGTAGCTATCGTAGGCTTGGACATACTTTTTGGAATCCTTGAATATTGTGGGTCAATAATAGCCCATATGAGGTACCTTGTGTCCAGTTCGACGATCAACAAAATTCCCACCACAAGGTTCATCATGATAGACCTTCAGAACATCATAAATTTCATATTCCCTAATGCATCTATGAATTTGAAAATCGGAGCCTGTATGGAAGAGATACCCATCTACCAGGGAAAATCAAGCATTGCACTAAACAATCAATTTCCTTTCTCATGGTGATAAATGTGTTGGAAGTTTTCTTGTTGCCGGGTAATTTGCCACATCCACATATGAGGTTGTCTAAACTATTAAGACAAACACATGTTCGTCCAGGAATTGATCATCGACCTGTGATGGGTCAATTATCTTAGGTACATGAGGTAATAAATTTGCAACGAGGTTCTCTTTCCCTGGGTGGTATTTGATGGTAATATCGAACTCTTGCAGTAACAATAACCATCGAGCCACCCTTCCATTAGTAATTAGTTCATTAGATAAATATCGAATAGAAGAATGATCAGTGTACAGAAAAACGGGTATCCTGTTATATAATGACAAAATTTATTAATAGCATATACAACAGCTAAAAATTATTTCTCCATCATTGTGTAGCTTAATTCAGCTGGTGTAAGGTTTTTGCTAATATAGTAAATGACATATGGTTTCTTATCTTCTCCCTATCCAAGAACAGCACCTATCATTGTATCTGATGCGTCTGATGAAATATGGAAGGGAAAATCCCAATTTTGCCCATGTTAATAACGGATTTGTTGAGACTAGCATTTTAAGATATGCAAAGGCAACATCACATTCTTTAGTCCATTTAAAATCAATGTTACCTGTTAAAGTATAAAAGGTGTAGCTATTTTTGAGAAATTTTCTATAAATTGGTGATAATATACCCAATAAAACTATGTACCTATGTTGGTGTACGAGGTGTGGGTAGATTAAGAATTACCTCAATCTTAGCAAGATCTACTTGAATACCTACAACAAAGATATAATTTCCTGTAATTACACCTTCATTCCTCATCATATCACATTTTTCATGGTTAAGGGATAATCTAGTAGCAATACACCTTTCAAGCAGTTTTTCCAAGTTCTTCAAAGCTCGGTCAAAATCATTACCATATGGGGTAAAGTCATCCATATGCAGCTCGAATAATTCGTTAATCAAATTAGAGAAAATACTCAAGATTTCTCTTTGAAAAGTGGTTCTAGAATTACATAACCGAAAAGGTAAAATTCTATAAGAAAACGTTCCCCATGGGCAGGTAAATGTGATATTGTCTTGATCGTTCAGGGCAATCTAGATCTAGGAAGGAGAAAAAATTCTTCCCAGCGCGAGTTGCAAGGAATTGGTCTACAAATGGGAGGGGGAAATGGTATTTCTGAGTGGCCTTATTGAGGTCCCTATAGTCTACACAGATCCTCCATGTCCCCTTCTTTTTTGGGATAATGACTAAGGGAGAAACCCATTGTCTGTTTGAAATAGGGTATATAAAATTAACATCAAATAGTTTTTGTAACTCCTATTTGACTATATCCCTGAGATGTGGATCTAACCTCCTCTGGGGCTACTTTAATAGCACATGCATCCTTCTCTATATATATGTGATGAGTACATAATTGCAGGTCAATGCCTTTCATGTCCAAATATTCCCAGGAAAAATCTTGCTTATATCTACGAAGAATCTGGATTTTTTTTTCCCATTGCTAGCTATCCATATTGTAATTAATGTTGAGGGTTTCACCTGGTTCAATTTTAATTGGTATGTTGTTATGAATTCCAATCATGGGTATCTGATCATTGTTTGGAATTTCTAATGGGTCCCCCACAACTTCATTATCAAGTATGGATTTCAATATTTTACATGTTGGATTCCCTATGGTAGATGATGTGTTAATGAAATTGTTAATTGTGTTGTCTTCTATCTGGTTTTTAAGTTCGAGGGCTTTGTCTAATGTAAGAGGGGAGTGCAAGTTTTCTTCTTGGTATCTGGGTCGGCATGGTCAATAAATTTCAATAGGTCGGTTGGTTTGGAAGGTGGGTATAGGATGAGATTTTTGCTAGTGTTTCCTTTGGTAATTGTCATATTTCCTATCCGACATCCTATATATGTGTGTATTTTTTTAGCAACCATAGCCTTCATAATATTAGAGGGTGACTGTTCATTCTATTTGTTAGACTAATGACCAAAAAATCTACCTGGTAATCCAAAGAGTCCATAGAGACAATAATATCTTCTATAGTACCTCAGGTCTAACTACCGATCTATCAGCTAACTATAATAAGGTTGAAGTTGGCTTTAAATATGTAATGCCCATTGCAGGTTTCATGAGTTAAAATATTGACGGCTACTCCTAAATCTACCAAGGTATTTGCAAAGGTGCAACCTTGAATTTGGACATTTACTAATGGATTGCCCTGGTCATCATGCTTGACAAGTACCTAATTTCCTAAGATGATATCAAATAATGTTCCTACAACGTGAACTGTTTGTGGGTATTTAGGTTTCCTTCTAGGATTTTTACCACATAACTCTTTGATTGTTTTGGCATAGATTGGAACATCACGTATAGCTTGAAGGAGCAGAACTTTTATAGGTAAACTTTTCAATTCCCCTAAATGATTAAAATCAAGATAAATGTTCATTTTGATTATTCTAAATCTTTCAGGGAATGGAGGAGAAGTAGTTGTGGTTATTTCAGAGTTCTGTTGATTGATAACATCATCAACTAGTTGTGTTTCGGTGACAATTACGTTTGGATGTTTTATTATAGGTTAATCTTGTATTCCTGTTTCATTGTCTTTTGGTTCATAATTAAATTTATCATTCTCAAGGAAGACAAATCATCTAGATCTTAGCCATAGTTTGTTGCATTCTAGAGGATTTACTTCATAACATGGATTTTCAATAATTTGTACATATTGAATAGGTCTTTTACTCAGATTAGTATTTGGATGAGCTGGTAATTATGGTTGTATTAGAGGTTTGGGATTTGAAGGTAATTGAAATTTATCTTGTAAAAATGGCTGAGACTGGGGAGGAGTCCCAACAGGTGGGTTAATTGGTCCTCTTGGGTGCTGCCAATTTTGAGGCCACATTGAGTTTTTCAAGGATGGATTATTCCATTATGAAGGGTAGGGATTTTTGGCTACATTTTTCTAGGATGGAGTGGATTATTATTGATTAGGCCATACAAACCAAACAAATGGTTAAGTTTGGCAATGTTGTGTGGGATAAATCTGGGATTTCCAAGTGGAGTTAAGATATGGATGTCCCTACCATGTACATCTAGGGATTTGTTGTTGAACATATTTTCCCAAATAAAAAAAAGATGGATCTTGCATCATACCTGAGGGATGACCCTACCATTGTCATCATTGTGCTATGAGATATGTTGGTTCTGGATATTCTTCTTATTCCTTGAACACAACCTTTAATCCCAAGTGTGACGGAAATTAGTATATTGAATGTTTTTCAGGGAAAATAGTGCATGTTTCAATTGTATCCAATGGACATTCTCTATGGTTGTTTTTCTTCCAGCAATGTGGAGAAAATATGGCTAAGGCTTGTTCTGCTTTAGCTTGTTTTTGTTTGGCCTGAAAAAATGCCAACTGTGTGGTCAATGTTCCCAACATATTAGTTTTAAAATCTTCCAAAAGATTACCAATTTCTACTCGACTTACACCTCCACCTAGAGTTTTACTGGTTCTAGTGAAATAATTTGTAATTCCAGATCTGGTCTGTGTAGTTCCTCGTGAACACCTCATACAAAATTTAACAATATTATTATATTCTTCCTTGGAAATATCTCCTTACGCCATCAAATTCAGTGTCTCTATCCATTCATCTTTCATGCCTTTAATTAAAGTAGTTTCCAACACTTCCTTTAGCAAAGTAGCGTAAGGTGATCTATGTAGGTTGTACTGAAATATATCAATGCATTCCTTTAAGGTTTCATCATCATTTGTAGTCGTTTTAAATATTTAATCTTTTAAATCCATATATCGACAATAATCCTAATATTTGGTAAGAAAAACACTTTTCGTTGCATCCAAAGAATCTATAGTTCCACTCCCTAATCCCATGAACCAACACAGAGTTGTTCCCTTAAAAGTGGAAGGAAACAACTTTAGCTTCTATGGATCAGTTGTATAATCATACCCTCAACATAGAACATCAAATTAAAATAGAAATGCATCAAGTTCCTCTGGAGTCATCTGATGAAAGGTTGGAATACTTTGTAATGGGATGGATTTCATAGGAGAACTAGCCAATGGATCGAGTATAGGATATTGTATGGTCAAGGTATGAGTTCAAGGTCCTTGGTTTTGGGGAACCTGATTTTCCATTTTGTCAAAGCATTTCCAATAATTCTCAGGTATTCCATAATTAGGAGGTATTATTTGAGCAGGGGGATTTACTAAGTTCAAACCTCAAGGGGGCCTTATTGCACTATTTAAATCAAGGACATTAGATATATTTTATCGTACTAGAGTCATAAGGGGTCCAATTTTGTGAACGTGCAAGCTTATCTCAATAGGTTTAGATTCTATTCCACTCATTTCTCCCTCCCCTTCTTTCAAGTTGTAAGAATTCCCCTCATCAAAAGGACTCTAATACTTGATAAGTGTATCTTGAAAGCTTTGTTCCAATCCTTATATATGGCTATGAATCTTAGCGTGACCTGTAGTTGATGCTTTTTCTACTCAAGGTGTAATAGTAGAGCCCTTCCCAGATGTTGTTCAGGGTCCTACTGATTCTTGAGATCTAGATCCTTGAATGATTTTGTTTGTGAAGGTCGATCTCCAAAGGCTCACCAGACCATGGGTTTTTTGTCATTTTTGGTAGAGGTTTTTGTTCTATCACTACCTAGTTCCTATTTTTTTCATAGTCATACACACCTATATAATTCAAATGTATCAACCAAATGTGGGTGCTAACACAATCTCTTTACTTTATGCATATGTAGGTTCTTATGTCCCATATTCAGAACCCGTTGCTTGAGAGATACGATCCATCACTCTTTTGATGACCTCCCCGACAACCGTGCCAAAATTTTGGGTACTAAGTTGTTCCTAAGGAATCAACTCAATCCTTTATCTAGAAATTTATCAACATGGATTCTATCTTTCTATTATAGGGCTATCAGTACAATGTATGCAGGAATAGTGCTTTAAATTACAGGAGTGCATGCAAAACTATCATAAAGAAGAAGCTATGGAAAAGTATTTTAAAAAAAAATTAAGTCTATATAACAAAAGCTATCCAAAGATATTTTTAACAAATATTAAGTCTATCTAAACCGAAATGAACCACTCTATAAAATCATGGAACTACATAACTACTTCAAGAACAAACATTAAATTCCATTATTGTCTTAAGGGGGTTTGGACCCAGGTTCAAAGTTAGTCGCGCTAACCAACAAAACCCTATACTACTAGCCCTTTGGGCAACAACCCACTTAGCATAGGTTGTAGTCTCACTCGAGGCAATATTGGGGGATGGTAGAACTAGGCTTCTGCATCCAAACGACTATGTGATGTGAGGGTAAGGTGTTTCTTCAGTTTAGACCTCTTCTGACCTTCACCAACACTTATCCTTGAAATACCCAAACTTAAAGTAAATTTCAGTGGAATAGAGTTATGAAATTCACGTAAATGTTCAGTTCTGTATAAAATAACGTAAAACAATAGATCCAGATCTTCGCTGAGTAATTAAGGCACTAATACAGATAAATGACATTCAATTAAGTGTAAATACAGAAAACACATAAGTATATAAATTGGACAGAGAATTTCTTCAAATATTCTTTACTATTTTAGATCTTCAGTACACAGACTTTCTAGATCCTACGCACATAGCTACAGGGGCCTGTGCACTCAGCTACAAAAATACCAAGGTGTTTACGAACATAGTAGTAGGAGCCTTCCCCTTCACCCAAAATCCAAAAAGATCTTACACTTACAGACTCAAAACATATCCAACCTTACTGAATGCCTTTTCTTAGACTTGCTAAGACACCCCTTTATATACTTTTCCCTATTACAATACAACGGTCTGAAAACCATGGGCGAAGGTCAAAACAATATAAAGACTAACGGGTTTTCACCTTCCTAGTAAGCTATGCGTTGTGTGCTCCTCTCCTTAGAATGTGGAGGATTTTACAATATCTTAACAAAACTTGACCAAGGGAACCCCATCCCAACAGGTCCCCAAAAAAAAGATGTGACTTGTCCCCAAGTCACTATACTAGTATGCTTTGTATCTTTTCTTTCAGGCTACTGAACGATGACTTCACCGGGTGAAGCACCTTCGTGCATTATGTTTCTTCCTGTCAAAATTCTTTGACCAACTTCTCTGTAGTCAGTCCTTCTACTACGTTTGCTACATACTCTTGAGCGTGCCTTCCACAATCTGTAATAGCTTTCCTTCCTAGTCTTCGCAAGGCTCCATCCATGCAGTGATAATCTACATCTTCTATTGATCTCCTCAATCTGTGCTTGCAGCAATGTCCCTCTTTCAACAGGGTGAACCGTTGCACAGGTGCCAAGGTACGCGCCATTGCCGTGATCTCCTCATACTACAGTTTCTTATACTGAATGGCTACTTCAATCTTTTTCGCCTATGGGTCCTCCTGTAGTGAGGCCCATAGTTACAACATTTTTTCGAATAGTTGGATAGAGTCCTTGACTGCAGCTTTGCACTTTTCGCTATCTTTTCTGATGGCAACCTCGCAGTGCTCTCGGATCTCCAGTGGCATGGTGGGTTGTAGCTTCAATTGATCCTTAGTAATTTGCATCTATAGATCAAAACGAACCTTATCCACCTACGCCTTGGACTCTCTAAATAAATCTTCCAGTTGATTTATTTTATCTTTGGAAGCGGCCTCAGATTGATTTTGGAGCTCTGTAAGCTCAGGGCATACTCTAGAAATGGCCTACTCTAGCTACTTGCTTCGTGCAACTACCTCATCGCAATCTTGGAGATATTTGTGCCTTTCATCGCACATTTGTTGACTTGTGATCTTCGCATGTTTCATCACCATGAGAGTCTGTTGGTCTCACATCTTAAGCTCATCTGCTACACCTTGGTGTAGCTCATGCAATGTGTGCAGAGGGAGTGTTGCAAGTTTAATACACACATTCTTAGGCTGTTGTGCATTATCCCTATCTACAACATCATTCAGGTGTAGATATCCATCAGGCAAGGGTATAACACGGTGCTCTGAAGTGAGTACCAACTGCACACTATCTAATTTTGTTGGTTCCATGCTCGATTGAGACTGGCTAGCTTGAACCACACTCGCTTGATGTTGGCTCGCCTAAGCCTACAATTCTTTGAGGCCCTTTTGGTCCTTTGTCAATACCGACTCGTATTGCTCTTCGATGTGCCCCTAAATATCTTTTTTCGTGGACCTCACAGTATCCCCAATTTCATTAAGGTCCTCCTCAGTGAGGACCATGGCCTCTGGGTTGACGAACTTATTAGATTTTTTCTTCTTATGTGTGCCTCCTGCACTTGACATCTTCCTTCATTTAAGAATAAATGGAGAATTGACGTCCTCTGCGTCGAAATAGGAGTCTTCACCACCCTGATTAGGTTCTTAAATATGTTTCTCTTCTTCTTGTTGCTGCTTTGTTTGTTGTGCAGTATTATTTTCTAAGTCGATGGTCACCTTCTTATTTTCCTTTGGCGCATCTTTACTACTCTCTGCTGCACCCTCTACAATTTCTTTCGGAATTAACTAGTTAGTCAGCCACTGAAGGACTAGCTGGGCAATATCTTCCTCAGTGACAAAAAATGGAAACGTCGCCCATATCTTCATCAAATCACTGCTCACGCAGATGTACACAAGGTGGAAATTGGCCTTAAAGTCAGCAATGCACTCATATTCCTTGAATAGACTTGGTGACAACCTTGGCTTCTGGATTATCACTATCCACAAGTCCATTTTGAATAATACCCAGAACATCTTATTTTTTATCACACATGCATGGTCCTTTGTTGCCCAAAAGAAGGCGAATTTGGAATCCTCCCATAACTCTGGATTCATAGTGAGGAACTATGAATCATTTGGTGTTCTCCAAGCAATTAGTGCAATAAAAAATAAGAGCTATGCGTAGTGGAATGCTTTACTTTCCTCTTGTGCTTCAGGACAATCTTTGAGCAATTATTCGCATAGATACTACGCGACCAAGGATGCCACTAATGCCGAAACTTCATCTGTATGACACTTGATCATGATCTTTCCTTCCAAAATATGTGTAGTAGACCGCACAACTTCGTCCGAGATGGAACTGATGGCATATCCCCAGACTTCTTGACCAACTTGAAGTCACTTTTTATTAGATTTGAGAGCTTTTTCTCTTGTGACATCCCCACAAAAGCATCTGCGGGGTTCATGCCTTGCTAGGGAAGCGTTGTGATTCTTTGTATCAACATGTCGTCAATTGGGATGTGCTCTCCCTACCATAGGCACCCATCATGGATCAGTGCTAACAACTAGTGCACAAAAATAGTGTTGATATTATTGCAGCTAAAGTGTGGGATGTACAAAATGTTCAGCAATCTTGCACACTTAATACTCATCGCTGATTGGATTGGTTCAAATATGGTGAAGCCCGCCTCCTCATAATACATTGTTTTCAGTTACTTGTTGGGTTATAGCTGTGGAAATTTCTTATGGTTACCCAAATCCCAATCTTCCATGCGGACCTGGGGTACCCTTGGCAACAAGTCTCCTTCAACAGGCACTTTGTCTCATAGGAACAGGGTGAATACCTTAATTTTTGTATAGTTTGGATCCTTAGTCACCTTTGAGGTTGCCTTTCGTGGTGGCATATACGGCGGCAATCGAGAAATTCACTCTACTTCTTCTATGTTGATATCCTCAAACCTATCATTCAAATCTTCTTCATACAAGTCCTATGGCTCCATTGACTACTTACTTTTATCCATCTTTCCCTTTTGTCAGCGCTCAGTTGGACTTTTCCATGGTGATTGTCGAACTAGTGTCTACTGTTATTTTTCTGATTTTTCTCTCTTGCCATGAAAGAAGTAGGCTTTGGCGTCGATGACCTAAGTGTTGTAGCATGGATTTTCTGTGTTGTAGTCATGGTGTTCCCTACTCCTCTCTTCAAAAAAACCTTTCTTAACTTCCTCCCAACTCAAGTAACCAGACATGCAACAACACACTCGTCTCTTTAAGCACGAGATCACACAATGAATTCTCAAGAAGAAAAGTGTCCCAATGTGGAGTAGGGTGTGATATTCATAACTGATTTAAAATTCAAATTGTTCATTCCGCCTCAGATCTTCCTCATAAATGTGAACTTGGCCGAAAATTTTCACGAATTTTCTCCTTAATTGCATTTCCCCCTCTCCTTTCAACGAAAAAATCATTGTCAAATCAACTATATTTGTTTCAGCAGTCACTTTCTAGGAAAACTACACGAGACTCCTCCTTCTAGCACAACTACCTCATCATAGATTCCACTTGTGCCATCTTCCTAAACATGACACAACCTTCCTTCCTCGATAGAATTTTTCCTCAGCAGTGTAGTTTAAAGTCTTGCGCTCTCTTTCAACAGCCAAAAGCACTATGAATTTCTTGTTTTCATGTAGTTATTGCATAGGGGTGGGATCATCCCTATAAACCTTCAATTTTCCCTCATTGACCTTGTAAGGAAACACCTCCCCATTCAACTTCGTGAGCTAAACTGCACTACCATTTGATATATCCTTAATCACATACAATCATAGCCAATGCATCTATCACTTCACCGAAAATTTGATAAACTTGTTGTCATACATCAAGACAAAATCATTATTCTTGATAGTGCACTACTTTAATGTGGTGATCATGCCACTCCTTTTCTCTAGCTCTTTCCACATCCTAATGAAAGCCAACCAAAAAGAGGTCTTCCTCCAACTTAAGAAGTTGTGCTAGGAATTCCTCCATTACAACGTGATCTTCCATCTCAGTTACTATTGCGATCCTTAGGCTAGGCACTATCTTTTACATCAACGTCAATTCTTCTTGTCAATAAACTAGTCATAATGGTCTTTCCCAGTTAATTTATTACAGGTCATCCTAAAGGCCCATAGAACCAATGGTATGTCTACATCCCAATGATTCCTATTAACATTGCAGACCTTTGTTAGGGCATTCTCCAAGATCATGCTGAAGGATTCAACAGTTCCATTCACCTGGGGCTGATATGGTGTATTCTTGTGATGGTACATCTGGAACTCTTCTGTTAAGGCCACAATTATGTCATTCGGGAAGTGTGAACCTTTGTCACTCATCAGAATCTTTGGGCACCCAAACCTTGATAGAATAAAATCGAATATAAACTTCGTAGTAGTGTCTGTGATGCAATCCTTCAGAGGTTGTGCCTCGGCCCACCTAGTTAAGTACTATGTCGCAGTGATATATAACATGCTCCCATATATTTCCCTAGTGGCTAAATAGGTCCAACGAAGTAAATTTCCCATTTATCAAATGCTTGTAGTGTGACTTGTAGATTTAACGGTAGTTCATCCCTTCGTGATGGCCTCCCGATACTTTGACACACATTACATGCAATACAGTACTCCTTAGAACATTTATGTACTATAGGCCACCATAATCCAACTTGCATGATCTTCTATGCAGTTGTCTTACCTGCATAGTGTCCTCCAACAACACCACCATGTGCTTCATCTAGAATAATATGTCTTTCATATTCAGGCACATATGAACTCAAAACTTTGTCTAACCCCATCTTATATGATTTTTGTGAAATCATGGAAAAATATGCAACCCAGACAACTAATTCCTTCTTTTTCCATGTTGTATAAACTTAAGGAGCTACGTTAGTAGATAAAAAATGAATAATGTTTGCAAAATGCTCATCCGCAACTCTGACAACAAAGAACTACGCATCAGGTAACCCTTCATTGATATTAGTGGGCTCTTCACCATTCTTAATCTGAGAGAAGTGACCCTATCGAGATCACCTAGGCTTAATGATCAATTCAAAATAATACTCCTCAAAAAGGAGAAACCGTCTACAAATTACCCCCCCCCATCACAGGCTTATTGACCAAGTACGCCAAAGCAAAATGGTCCGTGTACATTTTAAAGTGCGCACCTAGAAAATAATGCCTAAATTTTTGTAGTGCATAAGTCATGGCCAATCCTTTTGGCTTTGGGGTTCAATAGTTCCTCTCTTCCTTAGATAGTTTTTGACTGGAGAAGGAAATTGGGTGATCAATATCTCCTTCTCTAGGTTGAGTTAAGACAACTCCCAATGGTATACAATATGCATCCACATGCACATGAAATTCCTTCTTCCAATCGAGGAATACTAGGATTGGTGTCGTAACCATGTTTTCTTCCAGGGTATCCAATCTCTTCTGATAATCATCGTCTAAGCAAAATGTAGCATCCTTGTTTAACAACTCCATGGGTGGAGTGATCTATGTGTACACCTTAATAAACTTCCTGTAGTACCTAGTATGTCCCAAAGTTGCACGTAGTTGTTTTACATTCCTAGGGGGCTCCAAATTGATAACTATAGCAATCTTAGCAGGGTCTACCATCAATCCCTACTTATAGACAACATGTCCCAAAGGTATTCCATAAGGTACACAAAAAGTGCATTTCTTTATATTCAAGGAGACCTGATATTTTCTACATGTATCCAACATGAGGTGTAGACTAGAGACATGCTTCTTGACTAGCCCAAACAATATGCAATCATCGAAGTAGACATCCAAAAATATATGAATGAATTACTTGAACATTGTGACTACCACCCTTGAGAAAATCACAGGATAATTTTTTAGTCCGAACGAAAGGACTGTATATTGGAAATATTCCCATTTTGTAGTGAAGGTAATCTTGCTTCTATCCTCTGATGCAATCTTAATTTGGTGATATCCAAAAAATGCATCTGTGAATAAATAAGCTTCCTAGCCACCAACATTTTCTAGAACTTCATCTATGAATGACGTAGGGAATCGATCATGTACATATCCATCATTTAAATTCCAGAGATCTATGCAGATCCTGATATCAACCTTTGTTTTATTCTCCTAGACCAGCATAGGACTAACCCATTTCAATTCTTCTACGGGCTCAATTATTCCTTCTGTGAGCATCTTATCGAGTTCCTCTCTTACCTTTTCGTTGTATTTGGGATTCAACCAATAGGGGCACCACTTAATAGCTTCGCATCTAGTTTGATATTGATCTTCATCATAACCAAATCTCCTATTATTCCCTTCAAGTCAAAGAACTTAGTTCGGAATAAATCCTGATATTCATGTAATAATTCAGCGACCTTATCCACTATATCTTCATCCAAATAGTCGCCATTGTCCCCAAATTTTGGTTTTGCTTCTGAGCCAATATTTACCTATTTTGTGGCGCCAGTTGTGAGATATCAGGGATTTCTGTATCAGGTCTAGCAACTTCACGTTGTCCCTCTGACTCGTGGATATTAATATTCCACAGATCCTCATTACCTTCTTCCGTAGTAACATTATAACATTCCAAAGCATATTGTATATACATACTCCAGTCAGGTAGTATCCAAGTGATAGGCGCTACAGGTATTTGGAAGATTTCTTCTTTAATCTATTGAAGTTCTTCATCAATGCATTCAAACCCATCTTCAAAACTAAATGTTATCAATAAAATCTCCTTCATTTCATCCCAATCATTAGTCCCATGTCACAACTCCATCTCTAAATACTAGTTCCTTGGGATAACATCCAATGCATGAATAAAGATATGCACCCACTCTCGCTGAGGTACCTCACCCCACACCTTAGTCCATTGAGCCAGATGTTTATACAGATCATCCTTTCCTATCTATTTTTCAGTAAGTCGGGTTTTTTCATAGCCAAATCTTAATCGCATCATTCTACAATACTCCTTCCAGTTAGTAAAATTATCCTTATGCATACCCCACCATATTGCATGCGTACCTCTCAACAATAGATGTAAGGTCTGGAACCAATGTTCCTCTGGTATGTCCCTTTCAAAATGGTCAAGAAATTTATTGACATCATCCAATCCATCATAAAAAGATAAATTACATACCTCAATAGATATATAGCGTAATGACCTTGTAATCTGATTACATCGTAGTGTAGAGACCTCATGCAACTGATTCTGTCAATTTCTAATTCTTCATCTGAATCTGATTGGCAGGAACTATCCTTCTCCTAGCTAATCCTTCCATCCACAGTGGGATTGATGTAATCTTAATCTAATGTAGTTAGCTTGTAGATGTGTTCAATGTATTTGTCTTCATAGTAATCATGCTTCGTTTTTGTGTATTGTGCACCTTCTGCTGGATGCAACAGAACAATCACTCAAAGATCATTATTTTCAAATACCATGCTGTGATTCTTTAAATTAATGATTGCATTCATGTGAAAGGCCCAATCAATCCTGAGCAATGTTGTGCATGGATTTTTGTCCTCGACTCTCTTAATAACTTCAAAATATGCTACTGCTCTTGCACCTTCAATATCTAGAGTTACTCCATGCAGGCGACCCATTGGAATTATCTTTTGTTGATTTGCCATGCGTAGCTAAATTGGCGAACACTGTAACTTAGGCTTCCCCATACGTTCCCAATTTTTCTTTGGAAGTACATTAACATCACATCTGAACTATAGGATCACCTAGTCCATTTCGAAATCATCAATCTACAATGTCAATCACATCTCCCTACTAGTTATCTTCTTGCTTTTATTCACCTTATTGACTATGCGTTGTTCTAGTAACGACTTATCCTTGCTGGCACAGTTATCTATCATCTCTTGCAGTCCTTCTACTACCTTCTAATCTCGTAATAACTTCATGGAGGTCTGTAGAAATCATTTTAACATCGTGGGATTTAAATCCTTCGTCGAAGTATCTTCTTTAGGTTTCTTCTTTTGTGGAACTAGCAGTATCTGATTTGTTTGATGTAGAAGAACTTGGATCCATAGAAAAATTCTTGCGCCCATGAACGTCTCCTATTCGCTATGTAAATCAAACACATCATGATTCTCACTAGCATTTTGAAATCATAGATCCGATCCTGGCTATTTTCCTTCAACCTTGTCTTCACTAGTGGCTATACCACTTCACGTGACCATGTTGATACTAGCATCATCTTTGTGCAGCTTGGATGTCATCATCTAGATATTCTGCGTTGGATGTTGGTTCTTATTCTCCTACATCTTCTCTATTAATACCAGGAAATCTTCTATCACATGATCAAATTGCCAACAATATTGACAAGAAGGGTGAGTTGGATTCTGACAGTCATGTGAAAAGTGTCCTAGTTCTCTGTAGTTGTAGAAAATAATTTGGCCCTAACCTATTCTAGCTCCTCCTCCTCTTCCTCTTCCTCATCCTTAGAATCCTCCGTGAGCTGTAGGTCAACCATGATCGTTCCGCACACGGTTTTCGTCTTGAATTCTATACAGTGGAGTCTTGTCCATCATTAATTCATAGTTTTGACAATTCCTTTCATCATGACCAATCAATTTATAGAAATTATAAAAGAGTTTCTTTGGAGACTATATAAACTTCTGTAATAAAGAATAATTACCTGTCAAATTTTGTCTTGACAGTTGGTAGGTGCTACACCAGGCATTTGTGCTGGTGCTTGATTCAGAGGAATATTCTCGCTTTAGTGGGTTG
Organism: Pinus tabuliformis; assembly: GCA_031772625.1. Taxonomy (NCBI): domain Eukaryota; kingdom Viridiplantae; phylum Streptophyta; class Pinopsida; order Pinales; family Pinaceae; genus Pinus; species Pinus tabuliformis. The sequence continues at coordinate 359,495,341 of CM062805.1, forward strand.
GGACCCCCCACAGTTATATAATCCCAGAATACAAGACACTGATCTTTATGATGACCTTTAGCCTTACACTTTGTGGACCAAACTTCGTAATATGTTTTCAATTTAACCTCCTTTCCATTCTTCAGATCATGTAGCTCCATATGTAGGCTTCCAATTGTGACTGGAACTGTTGAAATCCTATATTCGTGTCTGGGATTGGTGAAGCTTCTATCTTGATCATGATTTCCAATGCTTCAGCTTGATATCCAATCTTCTGCTGAGATAATGACAACTTAAGTGAGGTAATAGTGAAGCTATGTACCACTCCCTATGTTGTTCTTTTGAAATTTGAAGATTAGCTTGGATCAGTAACCACTTCAGTTGTTGATCTATATCCAATGAAGACTCATTAACCCTATGCTTGATATCCTTTATTCTGGTCACACAATAATCTTGCAACTTGGGATTCCTAAATTCTACATTGAGTGGATCCTTCATGTTAGCTAACAAAGCATTCAAATGAGTGCTATTGTATCTGATGTGCCAGGTAATATCTCTATCTTGTAGTGTTGTCACCAGTTGCGATTTCTCCGTGTCATCATCATTAACTTGCTGCTCTTTCGACACAGCTTCGGCAGTGAACCAAAACTGATCGGGATCCTATGATCCCTAACCCCTGAATATAGTCATTTTTACTGTATTCACCATACTAAATAGTGGAGGTGGAGAAGGAGAAGGAGAAGGAGGTCGAAGTGTAGGTGTATGAGGTAGAGGTGAAGGTGGAGGTGTAGTGGATTGATGTGGAATTCTAGAAGTACCCTGATATATTGATTGCATCGTGCCTCTAGGCGTACTAGGGCTACTTCTTTATTCTTCACTTTTAGATTCTCCCAATAAAGAACTGTATTCACTTTCAATTAATTTGTCTAGATCTACACTAAATTCCTTTCCACTTCGGGTATATCCAGTCTAATCTCTCTTAAACATTAAGGTAAAGGCATAATCCCTTTTTCACACAAAAGAATTTTAATCCAGGTTTTTTGTTATTTCAGGTACTTACCTCTCACACCATTGAAGGAAACGCATTTAGCTTCACTATAAGACACAGATGTATCTATTGCAAATTTAGTGATGAAGCTTCCCAAGATACTATCAATCTAGTGATTAACAACCATTGCAACCTTATAATCAGATCCTTGTATTTGTTTGACTAATTCGGGAGTCCACAAAATAGGATCATCGTGCTTCCAAGTAGGTTCACTATCCACTAATTTCGACAGCCGCTCATGTAATGTGCAAGGGAATGTCGAAAATAAATCTTTATGGGCTTCTGTTTTGATATATCTCTAAAACCACTTTTATTTTGACAAGCACAAAATTCGATTCTCCTCAGACGCAAACTCATTATTACAGACTATATAAACAAAATTAAGACAAAATTAAAGAGTTTATTTGGAGACTATATAAACTTCTGTAATAAAGAATTCGATTCTCCTCAGGCCAAGATTAATGTGATAATCCTTAAGACTTGGTATTTCTTCATCTTCTTCAAGGGAACAACAACTGTCCATCAGATTTCATGTTCATAAAATAACACAGATTTAGAACTAAAAGATATCTAAAATATTCATCTTAGCTTATCGAAAAGAAAAATTATTAGAATATTATTAACTACGTTTCTAGAATTTCTATCTATCAAATTATTATAAATTAGAATTAAAAACCTTGCAAAATAAATATTAAACTAGAGAAATAATGGGAAAGAAACATACCAATTTCATAACCCAACACCAGTGTTGTTCGTAAAGAAGAAATATGGTACTCTTAGATTGCTCATTGATTATAGGTCGGTGAATAAGGTAATGATCAAGAATAGATATTGTTTGTCAAGGATTGATGATGTGTTTGATCAGCTAAAGGGAGAATAAGTTTTCTCTAAGATCGACTTGAGTTTGAGATACCATCAAGTACACATCAAGGAAGAGGATATCTTCAAGACTATGTTTAGGACCAGGTATGGGCATTATGAGTTTGTTTTTGTTCCATTTAGCTTAGCTAATGCTCTAGCTACATTCATTCTTTTGATCAATAGTGTGTTGCGTCCTTATTTGGACAAGTTTGTTATTGTATTCATTGATGACATACTAGTATATTCTAAGAATGGGGAAGAACATGCCAAACATTTAGTAGTAGTGTTCAAATTGCTAAGAGAGAATTAGTAGTATGCTAAACTTAGCAAGTGTAGCTTCTTTCACACTAATGTACATTACTTGCGACATGTTGTCTCCAAGGAAGGCATAGCAGTAGGTCCAGAAACAATAAGGGCCATAATGGAATGGGTAGCTCATAATATTGTAGATGAGATCAGATCATTTTTGGGATTGGCAAGTTATTACAGGAGGTTCATGAAGAACTTCTCATGCATTGCATATGCTATCACATCATTACAGTGGAAAGGTAAGAAATTTGAATGGACGACGGAACGTAAAGATAGTTTTGAGCAACTTAAACAGTTGTTGACACATGCTCCAGTGCTAAACATTGTGGATCTAGACCAAGATTTTGTTGCATGTACAAATTCTTGCAAAAGGGGACTTGGTGGAATTATCATGCAAGAAGGACATGTAGGGCGCTATGAGTGATGAAAACTAAATGATCACAAGCAAAACTATCCGACGCGTGATCTTGAGCTAGTAGTGATTATACATGCATTGAAGTTGTGGACACATTATCCTTTGGGCATGAGGTTCACATTGATGAGTGATCACAATGGGCTGAGGTATTTGTTTGACCAACTGAATCTAAGTGCCAGGAAAGCTAGAAGATTTCCCACCCTTAGTGAGTTTGACTTCGAGATTAGATACACCAAAGGGAAAGAGAACCGAGTTGTAAATTCTCTTAGCAGGAACGTACAAGTAAACCATATAGGAGTTATAAGATCTTATGGGATAGAGGTATAGGATAGGATTTTACACGTTAGACAACAAGATGAAAAATACATGGAGATTATGCAGAGGTTATAGTAGAGTACAAGTACAGATGCATGTATTAGTAGAGGTGATCAGGATGAAAACTATCATCTCATGGAAAATGGCTTGGTGAGGTTTTGAGGCAGGATTTATGTCCTGCATTGCAATGAGTTCAAGAAGATTATATTGAGGAAGTTTCATATGAAACCGTATTTGGGTCATCCATGATATCAGAAGACATTCACGGTAGTAAATAAGTTCTATTATTGGTCGAATCTAAAGAAAGAAGTGGTTGATTTCGTGGCTAGATGCTTAGATTGTCAGCAGGTAAAGGCATAGTGCAAGCATCAATGTGGTTTACTACAACATATAGTGATTCTCGAATGGAAATGGGGGGTAATTTCCATGGATTTCATCATAGGTCCTCTGATGATAGTGAAGAAAAACAATTCTATTATGGTCATTTTCGACAAGTTAAGAAAGGTAGCTCACTTCATTCAAGTAAAGACTACATATCTAGCTAGTGAGGTAGCATAAATGTTCATCAGATAAATAACGTGGCGACATGGTGTTCCAAAGAAGATTGTGTTAGACATAGATGAAAATTTCACTTCCAAGTTTTGGAAGGAGTTATTTTCATGCTTTGGTACACAGTTGGCCTTCAACACAGCTTACAATTAGTAGATAGATGATCAGAGAGATACGATCAATAGGATCTTGGAGGATATGCTAAGGATGCATGTAATGAACTAGCAGAGAAAATGGGAGGATTATCTTCCATTGGTTGAGTTCGCATACAAAAATGGTTATCAAGGGTCATTGAGGATGATTCCTTTCGAGGCATTCTATAGGAAGAGTTGTAACACTCCCATCAGTTGGAGCGATCCAGTGAATAGGGTACTTATTGGACCTGACATGTTGGCAGACATGGGGCATGAAATCTGGGTTAGAAAGAAGAATATAAAGATAACAAAGGATAGAAAAGAGTTATGCAGATCAAAATAGGGTGTTCAAAGATCTTTAGGTTGGGGAACATGTGTATTTGTGGATCAAGCCCAAGAAAATCTGTTTGATGATTGGTTCATGTACCAAGTTTCCATCATGGTATTGCGAGCCTTTTGAGATACTTAAGAGGATTGGACAAGTGGCATATCGACTTCCACTACCTCCGAAAGTGAAATTCCATGATTTTTTTCCATATTTCATTGCTTAAGAAATATATAAGGGATGTTGGTCATGTTATTGATTGGTTTGTATTGCATGTGGAGAAAAAAGGAGAGTTCGAGGCAGAGCCTCAATGCATATTGCAGTGGAAACATGTCATTCTTAGGAATAGAGCCATAGAGCAAGTTAAAGTGCACTGGAAGCACTTTGCGCCTGAAGAGGCTACATGGGAGATGGAAGATCAGATGCGGGCCCTATATCTTGCATTGTTTTCTAGTTGAGGTAAAGTATTTTTGGTTCGATGTTGGTTTATGTTGTCATATGTTTTGTTGATGCTTCAATATTTGTATATGTATATATATATATATATATATATATATATATATATATATATATATATATATATATATATATATATATATATATATATATATATATATATATATATATATATATATATGGATGTAAATACCACCATGAGCTAAGATATGAAGCTCCAATAAGCGGTATGAGTGTCATGTTATTATGGTTTCTATATTTTCATGTTGTCATGATGTTTATCTTTTGAGTAGGATCTTCATTGTAAATACTGCAATGAGCTAAGTTATAAAGCTCCATAGGAAGTATGTTTGATTTTCAACAGTTTTTCTAAGGTCTTGTTGTGGTTTAACACTGAGGACAATGTTCCCCAAGGGGGAGAGTTCTGTAACAACCTTGGTGAAAAGTTCATGTAATAAAAGTTAATAAAGGCAAATTAAGACCATAGTTAAGGGACACTTATTCCAAGATGAATGTTTGGCAAATATATCCTAGTGGGCATCACTAGATGTGTGTTTTAGCTAAGGAAAATTGGAAAAGGCTAAGGCAAAGTCATTAAAAGGCAAAAATGAATTTTTGGCACATTTATTTATGAACATAAAGGAAATTAGGAGAAAATGAAGGTAAAAGGTCACATGTTGCATGTGAGGACGAAATTGAGGGAAAATAATGGAAAATGAAGAAAATAGAGGCCTCTTTAATAACAAAGTTTCTGAGGATCAGTAGGCAATCATTTTTCTAACCTTTTGCCAAGTTCAAGTTTGGAGCTCTCTCATTATTCTCTCTCTCACTCTCTTGGTCAGTTAGATTTTTCTTGGAGCACTCTATTTGATAGCAAAGGAAAGGGAAGGGAAGAAAAGGAAAGTAATGGAAAGAAAGGAATAAAGAAAGGAAAGGAGGATCAAGCAGCTTCAACAAGAATAGTTGCAGGTAACCTTTTTCACATGTGATTTCCTATTTAGTTTGGAATTGCATGGATTTGCATGTTAGTGTATGGTTCTCTTTTTGTCGGTGGAATGGTTTTGTTGGGTTATGAGAGTGGTTTTTCATCCTACACTAGCCTTTTTCCAGATGCCATGGTATGTTGGCATGTTTATTTCAGTTTTAGAACTTTGGAATTGTTGGATGGTTTTCAGAATCTAGGGCAGAGCTCGTCTCAAGTTTCATTCTCAAAGGCCTATGAATCCCTTGATTGGTTTTTGCAGGATACATCATAAAGCCTGAGGGAGAAGTCTTCATTTAGGGCCTAGTGATTCGGGTTTGAATTGTGGTAAATCTTGAGAGATGAGGATATGGAAAATTCCTCAAGGGTAGTGATGGATTCCAGATGACATTCCAAGTTCTGTTTAGTTGTGACCATAGCACCAGTTTTGGTGTGATCATGGTTGGATGAGGGTGAAGGTGGTTTAACCTCTGGATTCCCCTAGTTATTATTAGATTGGTTGTTCTATGAGATCCCACTGTCATTCTTGGAATATGCCACATGGGTGACTGGCTGAAATAGAGATTTGGTTCAGCCATATCTATGGTTGGGTGGTACGTGGAAGTCCTGAACCTGGTTAGATTTTCCTATGATTAATAAAAGATAATTTCTCTTAATTTTGCATTCATTTATATATGGATATAATGGCTGTCATAGCTCTGATATTTATATCCTTTTATGTTAGTTATAGGCATGGTTGAGTGATTGGTTCATGTCATGGTTATTTCATGTATTTGTTTGTAACTATTAAATGGATGAATGCAAGACCTAATTGACGATGTAGTGGTTAAATGGAGAAGGAGGTGATCCTTATGGTTATGTTTCATAAGTTTCTTCAGTCATTTATGATATGTCTTGTATACTATACCTGTAGGTTGCATTGATGCCAAGTGATTGATAAAATGGAAATCCCACTTGGGGATGCTTAGCCCTAGTCCTGAGGGTGATTTTGATTTAGCAGCATGGTTATCATGTTTTTAATGATTTCTGAAAATTACAACAAGTTATGGCCAAAGGCTATGGTTCTAAGCTATAAACGTAGCTCAAATCCTAGGGTCGTTGGCATAGAATTGGAAATTATGGACCACACTCACTGGCAGACAGGCCTATGAGAGTAACGTTTATGTTTTTGGTTGCTCCCTTGCCCATAGCATGAGATTGATTATGGTCTAAAAGATGTAGAATAGTAGTGGGACCCAAGCACATGTTGTCTAAGTGGCTGACTTGTTGGATAACTCTGTGTCGATGATGTTAGATGACTACATGTGATGTTCCATCGATTCCACTTCCTTAAGGTGACATAGGAGGTCAAATTTGTTTGTAGTAGCATCTCTCCTCATGTTTACCCCCATTTGGCATGGTAAATCTGCATAGACCAAGGAGGGGGTGTTACATCTACCACTTGTCATCCATGCACGTCATTTTGTCATTTACTATAGCTTGCAAGAAAATTTAATTTTATATGGAAGCATTGAATTCTTGATTTTCCCTCTTGCTCTTCCATTTAACCTATAAGTGTTCATTTTAATACATTCTCACATTCTTTCTTTTCTCTCTCTCACTATAATGGCCTCTAAATTCTCCAGCAAAACTCCCAATCAACATTATCTACCATTTACAGGTATTTACATAGTCACCCATCATATCAATTATCCAAAATGTTGAAGAAAATTTCCTTGTCAGGGTCATCCTCTCACATTCCACCCATGGACATTGAGAGATAAATTTTTGATATTTATGAAATTTAAATCATTTGGAAGCCTATCAGTCTATCCTTAGGAATCAAGCCAATGTCCCATTTTATGCTGTTGTCGTCAGGTTCGGTGTCCTTGCAACTTTCGTCTCTGAAACTCATCTCTTCCTTGAATTTATTCAATGGTTTCCATCAACTATATATCCATAGAAGTGTTTTGTAATGAATAACCCAAGAGAAAATATTTTCTAGGTGTCCTCCCTTTCAATTCAGTAGGCATTGTTTTTTCCCTCTACTAGTACATATACCTCTTTTTTTGAAAAAACTCTGTTAGTCTATTTTGAAAATTTGTGAGATCAAGAGTATGCCCAAATTATATTTTATTTGAGGCCAAATGGGAAACATTTTCCTTTCGAGTCAAATTAGTTTCCATCAGATACATTTGTTGACGATGTCAGGCCTAATCTCTAGATTTTAACTAATATCTTGGGAAGAGATGATGATTCAATTATTTATAAAGTTACTCTGGGTCTTTTAGTCTAACGATGAAACCTAAAGTTTTTTTAGATATAGAATATTTTTGGAAGGGGTGTTCAATTCTCAGATCATGATATTTCACTCACTAGTTGTTTTAGGTTCCCTTCTTTAATTACATATCACTTCTTATACTGTCATCTTGAAAAGTTCATGCATTGGGGTTAATCATTATGGATCCCCATAAGAACAAATAGTCAGTTATTTTCTGGACTGATATAGTCAAGAGTAACCTGAAGAAAGAAGGCCTGATGGATTTTTTTACCTTATTTATTTCAGTGGCATATTCAATTATTGATAGTTCACCTGCACCTACTATTTTTCCTAAAGCTCAGCCTTTGCTTTAGTTGAGGAAAGATATGAGAGTAGGAGACTCGTATTCTTTCGAAGATCATTATGAGATTAGGTTTTATGGAGCTAATATTGAACCTTATAGATTTCCAACCTTTGTTCCTATGAGGTTGTTTACTTTGGAATTTATAAGACAAAGTTTAAATATGGACCAAGTCCTTTTTGTGCCAGCTAAGAAAGTGCATCTATCTAGATTGCCAAGAACTATGGGACCTCTTATTGTGAATACTAGACAAGCAGTAGAAGAAGGCCAATAACTTCTAGAAGAAATTAATTTTTTATTGGGAGGGAAATGGGCCTATGATCCTTTTGATGTGATTTTTATCAAAAGATTGGAGAATGGTTACGCTCCTTTCTTACATGAAGCTCGGCCAAAAATTGAGAAGATAGGTAATGGGGGTCAGACCATTTCAATGGGATGGTTAGTAGTCAACGCTCCTTTAAAAAATGAAAAGAATTTGAAGAGAGGTAGAGAGGAAATTATTGATTTCGCTGAAGATATAGATGGAGCGGCTAAGAGATCAAAACTATGTGATGAAGGCAATTCATCATTGATTTCTGGTTTTCAATTACAGTTGGGTGATACAATTTTCATGCCATTCTCTCCCAATCTAGATGAAGATAATCAAATCTCTGTCCTAGTGATTAAACAATTTTTTTCTCAAATTTAGGTTAGAAACAAGAAGATCAGGGAAAACATGAAGAATCAGTTGGAGGCTCAATCATCTTCGGGTCATCAAACAAGATTGTTATCTGCTAGTGATCTAGAAAGGAATCAATAGAGGGTTTCCTTGTCTCATCCTTCTACATTGTATGTTTCCACTTCATGATGTTTGGAAAATGTTAACTTAATAGTAGATGCCAGAAAGAGCCCTTTACCTGATAAAATTAATCTCTAGAGAATTAATTTATAATGATTTTAGTAAGACCTTTTCAGCTACCAGTAAATAAGAAGACATGTTGGAGAAGGTTATTGGTCAACTGAAACTAGAAAAGAAAAGTTCGAGGGAATTGACAATCCAAAATGAGGATTTGAAAAGTTGTTTGTTCAGAAATTGTTGCAAGGCAAGGAGGCAGAGATCTAGATTCTTAGGAAGAAATTGAAATTACCTTCTATAGAACAACCAATGGCTATAGAGGTAGCACAAGTTGAAAAAGAGAAAGAAGTGTTGACTAATGAATTATTACAGAGAAATGAAGAAGTCACTAAGTTAAAATAAATGAATGTTTCCTTGTAGCATAAAATTGACTCACATATTTGTACAATTATGGTGTGAGAAGATTTCGAAGATGAACCTGCAAAACTAACTCAGTTCATGACTGAATTGAATATTTCTAAAAGTGAAATGAAGAAGAATCAAAATGATTTTGTGAATTCAATGAAGGTGATCAAAACCACTGAACACGAATTATTCATGAAAAATACATAAATGACTACCAGCTTGCCTACCAGGAAATCAAAGAAATAGAGGGAAAGGTAAAAGGGAACATGACCCTCATTCAGGCAAGGGGAATTTTGTGGAATGATATTATAAATATAGTAAAAAATATTTGGGGATTATTTCTTTTTGTTGAAGAAGAAAAGATTATTGTCAGAGATCTGGAGGGTATAATCATGGCTGCTAAACAAAAATGATGAAAAATAGCTCAATTTGCTAGAAAGATGAAAATGTTTATGAATTCCAAGTCTGCACAGGGGTTAAGAGATACTGAAATTTAAGGCAGGATTGAGTATGTGATGGAAATCAATAAAGCAACAGTGATAAATTTATGTAGAAAAATAGCTGAGAAGAAGCTCAAAGAAGTAAAGGAGTCTCTAATGAAGTTTAATGTTGCTTTTCATAAAAGAGCCAGGGTAGGTTTACCATCATGTTGGGATGCTCAAGAGAACTTTTTACCTTGGGATATTGATCAAACATTTCTTGTAGAAGCCAAAATAAAAATTAGTTTTACACACGAAAATATAGCAGTGCTTAAAGGGGCTACTATTGTTAATTATTTAGGCAAATACTTTGAGCTTCTTTTGATGATGAGGACAATGTTTGTTGAGAAGCCAACGTACAACAAAATCACTAGATTCAGGATGGCTCATGTCAAGTTCATGAAGATTTAAAATGAAAATTTGGACATCTCGAGAAAGTGCAGAGAATGGATGGCACCCCAAGTATTTGATGCATCAGGACCTTCCTCTGTTCCTAAGTCACAAATCACCCAATGACAAAGTTTTATGATGTTCTAGCACAAATATTTTATATTAATGTAATTTTTATTTACTAAATGTAATATTCAAATAAGTGGATAGTTGATCCTAAAGTAGTTTAGAAGGTTGCCATTTTCATAATTGTCCTTTGAAATTTTGTATAAAAGTTATTTTCTAAGGTATTGGAAGGGTTCTGGAATTTTGGACCTCAGAGGAAAATACCATTTTGTACTTTCACTTTCAATGTGTTAATGAATAAAAAATTTTACAACGATTCCATAATTTGTTGGGTATGATAAGTTTTTTTGTTTCATCTTGTGTTTATTCTTCCTTTCATAAAAGAGTAATGAAGTTGTTGCGCTTTTATTTTACAGTGTTGTGAGTTTGAGTTTCTGCAAATAAAAGTTTAAAAACCTTAAAAATGTGCTCCTCTTTCCTTGATTTCATTTCTCATTATTCATATCTCTTCTAAAGTTGAAAATAAAAGATTTTGTGCAAGGCAACATGTTATCTAAAACTTTCCACTATCACCTCTTTATGTTCTTTATTCATTTGTATCCAACATTAGAAGGACATTTTGGAAATATTTTTTACATATGGAAAGTTAAAGGATTTTGATTAAATTTCTCGAGTTTTATAAAATCATGGGACAGTCAATTAGTTCATTTACATTTATAAATAAATGTCTTGGCTGTTGATCTCCTTTCAGCTAGAGAGTGTCTCCCAACGTACAACAATCATAACCCAACATATTTGTGACCCATTTTTGTTTCTCTTCTAAAAATAATCTTTGTTCCAAAAAGTATTTAAGACTATCATGATATGTTTTTACCTTGAAATGTCTTCCCATTACGTAAGATAGTCATTGCTTTAGTGCATGTAGTATTGCCAAAATTTCCTTCTCATAAATAAGTTTGTGTAAATACTTTCCCTTGATTGAACATCTTTAAAAAGTAATGGATATTCCTTCTTGCATTAAAACAACACCAATTCCATTTCCTATGGCAACACATTCTATGATAAAGACTTTTGTGAAGTCTGGTGTAGCTAAGGCTGGTACTTGGCACATTTCCTCTTTAACATGTCGAAAGGGCTTAGTTGCTTTTGGAGTCTAATAAAATGCATCTTTCTTCAGTAATGTTGTTAGAGGTTCTACTATTCTCCCATAATTCTTAAAAAACATGCAATAATACCCTGTCCACACAAGAAATCCTTGAACATGCTTTAGGGTTATGGGGATTTTCCATTACTTAATGGCTTTAATTTTGTTAGGTCTACCTTAACACCCTCATGAGATACAATATGGCCCAAATATTACATGTGTTGTACTCCAAAGAAAAAATTGGAGGATTTTCATATAATTGATTCTCCTCCAATAGTTTTAGCACCCTATCAACATGTTGAACATCATCCTTCCAAGACTTGTTGTAGATTAGTGTATCATCAAAAAATACTAACACATTTTTTCTTAGGAAAGGTTTGAAAATGGAATTCATCGAACCTTGAAATTTGGAAGGTGCATTAGTAAGGCTAAAAGGCATGGAAAAAAATTCATAATTACCTTCATGAGTTTTGAATGTTTTTTTTTAATGTCTTTAGTCTTCATTCTAATTTAATGATATCCTGAATGAAGATCTAGCTTAGTGAAGTAAATTTATCCATGTAATTCATCCAAAAATTCATCAATGACAGGAATGGGAAATTTATATTTAATAGTGATCTTGTTGAGCTCCCTATAATCTGGACACATATGCCACGATCCATGCTTCCTATGCACCAATACTACTAGAGGAGAGAAAGAACTTTGACTAGGTTGACTTATACTGGCCCCTAGGGATATCTGTCAGACCTGATTTTTAGAGGAACACTTCTTCGAATCAAGTGAATAGAATGATATTAATCACGAATTGGTGGGAGGCCTCTGGGAATCTCAAACACGTTGGAATGATTGTCCAAGAATTTCTGGAGATCAAGAGAAATGGATGACTTAGATGTTTGAACATCTACTGAACATAATTATGCAGTTACCCCTCTATTTCCTTCTTAAAAAGATTCTTCATTTCGTTAGAGCTGATTATCCTCTTAGGTTTCCCTGTGATACCCCTTAATTCCATTTCATTACCTTCCCAAAGAAAAATCAAGAAACTTTCTTGAAAATTAAAAGTTATCATCCCAAAATATTATAACCATTGGACTTGAGAAGTGTAGGTTTTAACCCTATACGGAAATTACCTACATATGAATTCTAAAACACAAAAAATAAACAGTGTGAGAGCATAACACATAAAACACATATACACAGAAATTTTCCCCTGGATCCCAAAACCAGGACTGCCAGCTTGAGCTTTCATTATGTTCCTTTCAATGTTACAATACATATTTATACATGCCAAAGCATCCAATACCATGGACTGAAAACCATCGCGTCCAAAACCATGTGCAAAACGTTATGCACAAAACCATAGGTAGGTCTGCCCAACCTAATATATGGTCCAAAAACAAAATTTTCTGGGGCGCTGCCCCAGACCCCATAGAGTGGGGTTACCTGCACCCGTCAAACCCCATGTGACTCCCCCCACTATGCAATCGGCGCAACGAAGGGGGGGCTCCGCCCCGCTTCTAACCCCCCCGGTTAACTATGTGGGCTAGTTGTGGAAAGAATATAACACAACCCAACATTATCCCACTTGTTGTTTTCTTTCTAGACGGGGCCACAAGAGAGCCTAGTTAATGCCCATTGTTTCTCTACACGAAGAGAACTTCTTAGAGCTCACATATTTTGTCAATGCATCTGCAATATTCTTCAAAGTGTCCGCCTTTACTAGCAACAACTTTTTGTCTTCTATCATATCCCTCACAAAGTGATACTAAACATCAATGTGGTTTGTCTTTGAATGATATGCAAGGTTCTTTGCCAAGAAAATTACACTTTGGTTGTCATAGTCTATCCTTATATATCCCTGTACTAATCGCATACTTGAACACAATCTCTACAACCAAACTACTTCCTTGCTTGCATGAGTGGCTATCATGTATTCTGCCTCTATAATTGATAGTGCCACTACAGATTGTTTCTAACTCAACCAACTGACTGCACCTCTAAATAGGTTAAACACATACCCACTTGTAGATCTTATCTGATCTATATCTCCAGCCCAGTCTGCATCAAAAAAGCCACAAATATCCAACACTCCATCCAATCCTAGTCTTCCTTGATAGCACAAACCATAATCACTAGTGCCACGCAAATACCTAAAAACCCACTTCACTGCTATCAAGTGCTCCTTCCCTAGTTTTGAAATAAACCCGCTCAATACTCCCACTTCATGTGCAAAGTCTGGTCTACTATAGACCATCGCACACATTAGGCTACCGACTGCACTTGCATATGGAACATAGGACATGTCCTCTTCCTCTTCTTGTGTCTTGGGACACTGTTCAACAGATAAATTTACACTTACATGAACAGGTACCTTCACTGGTTTACTTTCCTGCATATTAAACCTCTGTAATATTTTCTCGACATAATCCCTCTGGTTTAACCAGATCTTCCTCTTTGTCTGATCTCTTTTAGTTTTGCATGCCCAAAATATAGTTTGTAGCACCAAGATATTTCGTGTCAAATTTGGAGGACAAATGGGTCTTCAAATCTTGGATAATTTATTTGTTGTTTCCAACCAGCAACATATCATCCACATACAAGATCAAATAAATAACATGGTCACCGATTAATTTAAAATACACAAAGTGATATGCTTTGCTTCTGGTGAAGCCAAGTCCCCGTATAAATGTATCAAATTTCTATTACCACATCTTTGGTGACTATTTTAACCCATATAGAGACTTCTTTAACTTGCATACCAGTTCTTTCTTACCCTTCATTGCAAAGCCTTCACGTTGCTTCATGTCGATCTCCTCTTCCAGATCCCTGTGAAGAAATGTTGTCTTCACATCCATATATTCTACCTTAAAATCAAAAGTAGTAGCAACAGATAAAAGTAATCTAATAGAAGTTACCTTGGCAACAAGAGAAAAAATATCACCAAAATCAATTCCCGACACCTGGGAATAACCTTTTGCTACCAACTGAGCTTTGTATTTCTCCACCTTTCCTTCTACATTTGTCTTATTCTTGAACACCCATTTTCATCCAATAGGTTTCCTTCCAGTCGGCAACTCGACTAGATCCCAAGCCTCATTTTTGTGCAAAGACACCATTTCATCAACCATGGCCTCTTTCCAGCATCTTCCATCCTCTAAATCTACTGCTTCCTTCATAGTTATGGGGTCATCATCAGTAATAGATAAAGCAAAATTTGAACAGAAAGCAGATGGACTATACCTTTCTCGCTACCTTCTTTATCGAACTGATATTCTTAGACTCAGAGTTTCTGGCTCTTCATGTTTTGATTCCTCCTCTACTGTAGAGTCTGATTCTTCCTCCTTTAGTTCAAATTCTTTCTTCTTAAGGTCCTTTGGTTGGACTTCATGTTTAATAACATCTTTCACCTCTCTGAACACCACATCTCGGCTATACACCACATCTGGGTTCCAAAGCTTATAACCATTTAAACCATCCTTATACACAATAAGGATGCACCTTTCAGATTTACTATCCAACTTGGTTCATTTCTCCTTTGGAACATGTACATATGCATCACATCCAAATACACTCAGATGTGAAAGAGAGGGTTTCTTACCAGTCCATACCTATTGTGGAGTCTTATCCTCCAACATTGATGGAGGTGATCTATAAACTAGGTAACATGCTGTCTCCACCGCCTCTGCCCAGAATTCTTGTCCTAACCTGCCACCACTGAGCATGCTTCTTACCCTTTCCATCAATGTCTTGTTCATTCTTTCTGTGACACCATTTTGCTGAGGTGTATATGGAGTAGTCTTCTACCATGCTATACTACACTTCTTACAGAATTATTCAAATTCCTTACTGCAAAACTCTTCATGGTTATCTATCCTCAACACCTTTATCTTCTTCTCTATCTAGTTTTCCACGAGAGCCTTAAATTCTTTAAACCTGTCAAAGACTTCAGATTTCTTCTTAAGGAAATATATCCATGTATTCCTTGAGAAGCCATATATAAATGATACATAGTACACAAACTTACCCAGTGATGGAACCTTCACAGGTCCAAACACATCACTATGCACAAGCTCTAATATCTGTTTCACCCTCTTACCACCAGAGGGGAAACTCACCCGATTCTGCTTCCCATATACACAACTTTCACAGAAATCAAAATCCGGAGAGCTATTACTCATACCTTATACCATACCTTTACCATGAAGTATTGAAAGGCCCTTCTCTCCAATATGTGCAAGCCTTTGATGCCACAACATGGTCTTCTATCTAGAGACCACTAGATTTTCTGCTCCACTTTCAAGAACCATAGAATTGTTGCACCCATCAACAATAGTGCTACCTTGTAGCTTGTATGAGGTTCCAATCCCAACTCCCCGCATCAATACCAGTGCTCCCTGAACCATCTTGTAGGTATCCTTCTCAAACACTATTTTTACACCTGCATCATACAGCTTGCTTACATAAATCAGATTTCTGGCCAATGCAGGAATATGTAGAACACCTGGAAGTGTTCTAACCCTTCCACCTTGCAACTTCAACTTTACTTTTCCACGACCAACAATTCTAGCCTTCCTATCATCCCCTAAGAAGACATCACCACCATCGTATTTCTCATACTCGCTGAACCACTCTCTATGGGGAGTGAAGTGAAAGGATTCACTTGAGTTAATCAACCATGCCTCATCATCTACATGTGTACTTGAAGAAGCCATGTACACATCCCGACCTTTATCTGAGGTGGTTTTCGCCTCTATAGAAGGAGCATCATCATATCCCTTTCCTTTGTTAGGAGCTTTATTTTTGCAGTCCCTTTTGTAGTGCCCTTCGCTTCTACATTTCTAGCACACCACCTTTACAGGTTTTCCTGGAGATTTAGATCTCCCTTTAGATTTAGATCTCCCACTCGATGACTTATTTTTGTTTCTGTTCTAGAACCGTCCCCATATAGACAAGGTATCACCACTCTAGCTCTCCATATTCTTCCATCTTATCTCCTTTGTCAGCAAGGATGAGACTATTTCATCAAACTACAAGGTAGTTGCATTGCTACCTATTGCAATAACCAAACTATTCCACGAATCTGGTAGAGAACACAACAAAATAATGCACTTGTCTTCATCTGAAATTTTGATATCAACAAATAATAACTAACTTACGACAATATTAAATGAATTCAGATGCTCTGTCACCGAGTCTCCATCTTTCATCCTCAGGTTATACAACTTTTTTCGTAGGAACAGTTTACTCACCAGAGACTTAGATTGGTAAAAAGTCCCTAACTTGTCCCACAACGCCTTCATTGTAGCTACCCCTGATACATTCATCAATACTGAAACTGAGACACATAATCGTATTGTGCCTTTTCCCTCTGACCCAACTTCTTCCATTCTTCATCAGACACTCCCGTCGGTTTAGTACCTGGATCTACCACAATCCACTAATCTTTATACACCAATAAATCCTCCATCTTGAGTTTCCACAACTCAAAACTCTGACCATTAAATTTGTTGAGCTCTATCTTTCCACTGCTCGCCACCTTCTTTCACTACCATAATCGATCCCACAGATCTCCCACTGAGCAGGGTCTACAACAGGCCCAAGCAAAACCCCTCAGCAATAAAGGCATCCCCTTGAAGCCAAAACAACTCTAATACCAAATGTAGGTTTTAATCCCGTACAGAAATTACCTCCATAGGAATTCTAAAGCACAAAAAATAAACAATGCAAGAGCATAATAGATAAAACACATATACACAGCGATTTTCCCCTGGATCCAAAAACCGGGACTACCATCTTGATTTTTCATTATGTTCCTTTCAATGTTACAATACATATTTATGCATGCTGAAGCATCCAATACCATGGACCGAAAACCATCGCGTCCAAAACCATGTGTGAAAAATCACGCACAAAACCATAGGTAGGTCCGCCCAACCTAATATAGAGTCCAAAAACAAAATTTTCTGGGGCACTGCCCCAAACCCCATACAGTGGGGTTACCTGCACCCCTCAAACCGCCTGTGACTCCCCCCGCTATGTAATGGGTGCAACAAAGGGGGGGCTTCGCCCCCCTTCTAACCCCTTGGTTAACTATGTGGGCTAGTCATGGAAAGAATATAACACAACCCAAAAAAATTCATTTCCTTCCCAAAAAAAATTCAAGAAACTTTCTTGAAAATTAAAAGTTATCATCCCAAAATATTATAAACATTGGGCTCCTAGTACAATATCAGAACCACCCGTTGGAATGGAAACCATTGAACTATTTAATTCATATTCTCCCATGGTTAACTTGATATTATGGCACATTCCAGAGAAATTTATAGTTCCTCCATTTGCAACCATCACTTGACACTCTAATGTTGGATATAAAAAGTAATTCAATTCCTTGGCTATCTTACAATGAATAAAATTATGGGTACTACCCATTTCAAATAGAACTACTACCTTTTTCTTCCTCATATAGAGTTCTATCTTGGGAGTTTCAGGTGTGGTAATTCCTGCCAATGCATTATAAGATACCATTGGATTAATTTCTTCTTTTTCTAGGGTTGGTTCTTGTTGTATATCCTCTTCTTTTGATGCTTATTATTCCTTTTCTTCCTCCTCTTCACAATCTATGAAAAATAGTTTCTTATTAGCACACTTATGAACTTTGGTGTATTTTATATACCAACTATAACAAAGCCTTTTTTCTATTTTTTCGTCCAATTATTTTGGTGCCAACCTTGTAGGTTTTGGAAGGCTAGTAGTAGGAACACTTCCACCATTATAGTTGTGAGAGGTAGACTTCCTTATTTCCGTAATTTTGCTTTCAACTTTTCTTGCCACCTTGAATGCCTTCTCCAATAAATTAGGTTCCCAAAGTGTAACTTCATGTTTTATGTTATCCTTTAAAGTCCCTATGAAAACATCAATCATATGCTCCTCTGGAATATCATTTACCTTGATACTCAATTTCTGGAAGTCATCAATGTGCACCACCATTGAACCCTTTTCTTTAATATTTATCAACTGGCTAAAGAAGCTATTGCTCTTTGTATCCTCATAATGTGCTATAGATTCTTCTGCAAAAATTGTCCAAGTGACAATTGATTTATGAGAAGAAAGTCATTGATACCATACAAACTAATTTTGTTCTAAATATAAATATGGAATGTGTATCTTGGGTGTGTTTGACACATCATGTAAATCAACATTAGGGGATTTTTGAGGTCTAAAATGGGCCTCATAAGGAAATTATAAAATAACAGTGGAAATAATAAAATAATATTAGATTACATCATCAAATTTTAGAGGGAAGAAAGAAAAACTATTTTTTCAACTCGTATTTTCAACTTATCTCCCTATGGGTTTACTAAAATTTCAAGCAGAAACACTCGTTGGATGTAAAATTTGATTCCTCATCCAAGGATTACCCATGTTGCATATTTTTGATGGACCCTGCTACACAGAAAATGAGAAATACATGAAAAACATGTTTGCAATCACATTTTGTCATGTATTTCTCATTTTTCGTGTAGCAGGGTCCATCGAAAGTATGCAACATGCATACCCGGATAAGGAATTAAATTTTTCATCCAATGAGGACTCCTGCTCGAAATTTGAGTAAAACCTTAGGGAGATAAGTTGAAAATACGATTTCAAAAAGTAGTTTTATTATTTTATTATCTTTTAATCATTTTGCCTTTTTACTCCAAAATGGAGAATCATCCCCCATGGTTGACCTCATCATCTTGAATCCTATTGGTTCTTATAAAGTTTATTTTAGTTGTACATTTTCTTAGGAGGTTTGTTTTAGACCTCAAAATTCCCCTAATGACAATTGATCCATCTGTACTATCTATGTTGCGAGATCCTTGCTATCAAACATGCTCATATTGATATTTGGAATGTGGTTAGTCTTCAATCCATAGTTGGAATATCCAAAATCATGATTAACATTCCTTTTGTTTCCATCATGAGTTTCATGGAGTATCTTATCACCACTCAAAAGAATTTCTTGTAGCAACTTTTTCAAACCTTCAAACCATCCTTCAAACCTTGCATTTCTCTTTTTATTTTTTATAATAAACCATCCATGTTCCATTTTAAACCATCGATATTAGCATTCATCATCACTTCCAACTCATTTATGGTTACTCTTTGTGACAATGAAATTTGTTGCACTTGGTCTCGTAATTTTGATATATCATGTTGCATTTGAAACTGGGTTAATCCTTTCTGGGTTCTTTCTTAGATTCCATCAATATTTCTTCCTAATATGTCTATTTCCCCTTTTACCTAACCATCATGTTAGGACCTACTTTTTCTCTGAATATCCCAAGATTAATTTTTTAATTTTCTCTCATACCAATATTATCCATCAACTTTCATTGATGTAGCAATAAATAGTTTGTTTACAAAATACAAAATCTACATTATGGGGGTTAAATTTTCATTAGACTTCTGGATTTATTAATTACTATTTATTGTATATGCATTAAAATTATATCTATGGTAAAATAAAGAATAAATAGAGAAATCTCCCACACGCCACATTAAAACAAGATATGACTTGGGAAACCCTTTTAGGATAAAATCGATTTGGAAGGTAAGGTTGCTTCACTCTCTCTATCTCTAAATGGAAATGGATGCATGTACAAAGAACTAAATCTTGTGCCCCGTAGGATGTTCTATTGTTGGAAGATTCTTAGTTTTCTCTCTCTCCCTATGCACTCTTAGTTAGTCTTGTAAACTATGGAACAAATCCACTCGAGTAGAATGGAAACCCTTTTCCTCTTAGTGGTCTAGTTACAACACAAGACGATAGCATACTAGTGGTTAAGTTTGAATCGTTTAATTCTTAAATACAGTCATAATATTAACTCTTCTAAATTATTTTTCATCATGATCACATGACTAGTGCTTTTTCCATGAATAATATGGGTTTATGTGGCATCATATCGAACGATGGTGGTTAAAAGAGGAAGCTCAACTTACATTCGTCATAACTTTTCTACATAGACTCTAATTGAGGATATTCCTATTCCATTGGAAATGTATATGTGTTTATAAAAACATTAACAGGTGTGGTGATTAAGAGGAAGACTTTTCCCCCAAAAAAATCTATATGATGTGTCAAACTACTTTTGGACTATTTGAAACCCTAATTTTCTAAACTGGGAGGAGTCAATAAAAATGGCCATGTTTCTTGATTCCTCCACTTTTTATACTCTAAAAGGCTTGAGATGGATGAAAAATAATAAAATCGTCTAATCTAGATCATATTGAATCATAAAATTATATTTTTATACTAACAATTGGTAATCTTGGAACTAAAATTTGCACCTTTTATATTTGATGTGTGTAGTTTTAGAATGTAATGTTGTACATTACAAAACCATATTTCATACTTCAATTTCAATCCCATTTAATCAATATCAATCATAACCTTTAAAATTGATTACATATGATCTATCAATATTACTAAATCAATTAAGCAACTCAATAAATAAGAATCTAAAGAACTTGTTAAGGATTACAACATTATGCACACATAAAATATGAATAAAAATATTGATTACATTATTTAACTAACTAGTTTCACATTTTCTACAATAGATCTAAAATCACTAGCACCAAGTAGATATGACAAGAAAGTTTATAGCTAATGAAACAAATATGTATTATTCATTTTCTCATAATTATACCCTTTTGTGTTTGCATGGTTCTCTTGAACATGAATATCATCTCTATGTTTATAGAATGGTAATCAACCTTTAAAATCTTCTAAACTTTTATTTAAAAGTTTGAGATATCCATGTGGATTTCCAACAACAACATATCCCTTTCTTGGTATGGTGTCACATCATTGTTTGTTCCTATGACTTTAAATTGCTTCCTTTTTAGTCTAGTTTTATCAAATTAAAATGAAAAAAAATCACTTTCATTTTTATTGCATATACATAGTTCAAACTAATATACATAGTTCACTTTAGAAAACTGTCAACAAAACTCAACATCATAAATTGACGAAAAAAATCAACATTGTTTTGTGGTGAACAAAAAATGACATCACATGTGTTGAGTGAAAAATAGCATCGCCTTGTGATATAGAAAAATCATGATTGTAATGTGATAAATCGAAAATAAACATTATAAATTCACAAAAAAAATTCAAGCCATAGTTAATGATGGTTGACTAAAGTGGTCCATTGTTGAGAAAGGTTGACCATAGTCAAGGATAGTCATCCACGTCAACTTTAGTTTACCATGGGAAGTCACAGTCAACCAAGGTCAGCCACAATCAACAATTGTCAACTTCACCTGACCATAAGCAAACATGGTTGTATTTGATAAATCATAGCCAATCATTGTTAACCATAGTCAACTATAGTCACCATGGTTTAGTATGGTTAACTATAGTTTATCATAATCAACTATGCTACCTCATTGTTAAGTATGGTGTGTATGGTTAACCATCATTAACCATATTTGACTCTAGTCATCATGGATGGACACAGTTAAATATGGTCAACCATATTCAACCATAGTCAACATTAGTTAGCCATATTCAACTTTGACCAACCATGGTTATTTCTACTCAACCATAAAAACCTTAGAGAAAATTTGTCAAGCCATGTATCTCAACATGGAAAACCATGGTTAGAATGGCCAAGCATGCTTAACCAAGGCTTCCATGGTTGAACATAGTCAACCATGGGCAATCATCGTCAACTATGATCACAAGAAAAATCATAGTCAATCATAATATACCATATTCAACTATAGTGAGTTTTCAACAACCATGGTCATTCATTGTGACCTATATGTCAATTGTAAAAAATATTACTTAACAATAATATAAACATATATAACCATAGTTAGCTATACTCAACCATGGTCTACTATTTCTCCCCACCCACATTGGCCATGAACTAATAAAAGCACATTAATAAATGTAGTTGTTATACGTTGATCAGTGTGATTTTCATATGTTTATTAGCATTTAAAACATAGAAAATGCGGTTGATGGTTCTAGAAGTTTGAGGAGAAGACATAATACAAAAGATACGGAGAGAGTAATATTTGCATATTGCACACTTGTTTCAATTACATCACAGTTATATAGCTGGTATTAGATCCAACTAACTCTAACATTGAAGATAGGAGTTGAGAGAATCTCTCAACAACCTCCAAGAAATCTCAGCCCAATCTCTAAAAGAAACATTATTCCTAACACCCTCCCATAATGTTTATTTTACAAATAATAATATAGAAAACACATACAATGCACATACAAGTCACAATTGTGTAATATTGTCTTCACTTGCACTTCTACCCCCTTTGAAGCCTCATGGATTACATTCTTTCTCCACCACAATCCTTGAGCTTCCTGCTTATCTCGTTTAAGAGACAAATTCCTCAAGCATTTCTTAAGTACTTGTAATGATTAACAATATTGACATACTTCATTTGGCCAAGTTACATAGCTCACTATATTTGCTAGAAAAATTAATCAAGTAACTGAACCATCCTATGGACATGCTCTGATCCATAGGATGACATAGCTGGTTGTATCTGTGAGTTATCTAGGATAAATTTCTAAGTATTGAATGTACTCATAAGTTTATCATACAACTTGATCTCTTGACACACACACACACACACACACTTAACAAAATATAAGGACCAGTTGTAGCTGTCATTACTAGCTTCACATGACCCATCAAATTTATAATAGATCATAAACATGATCAAATTGACGATATGTTTTCATGGAACCATATACAACAATAACCACCAATTTGAATTATGTTATTCTCTTATAATAATTGATTCTTCATATATATAACTTACAAAATAAAACATGCTTCATTATCCCATTCTAATAAACAACATTTCATACTAAGAACAAATGAATACACAGTATTAAAATAGCATTACAACTATAGGAGACAACAAATCTACAACTTGATGTCCATTATAAAATTATAGCACCTGATAATTTTCACATATTATCACCCATGATAGGTTGTTCTATATCACGCTCTCGAATTCCATATATGTCAAGTAATCACTCAACAACCTAAATAATGTTTCCTAATTGATGTTCCATCAAGCAAGATGACAATCTATGAGACTTATTTCCTTTCTATGGGCGGAGGAGTGTAGAGCCTGAGTGCCTCATAGAGACAAACATGCATATAATGTATGTAATTCAACTCCTATTCTATGAAACAAACTAGATCATTACCTTCTTCCTTTCCATGTGGACTTTGCTTCTTTGACTATATTATAATTTCATTGATGAATAACATTGAAGTATCATTGGCAAGTCCTCAAGGAGTTATTAACAACAATTGTTCCTCCATCGACAATAATGTTATGGTTGCTAACATATTTAGCATCATCAATGGACAAGTATAGACCTATCTCTACAACATCCTTTTCTTTATGTGTTATTCCCTGTAAATTGGCATTATTATTGAAGAAGGCCTCTATAGTGGCCATATCCTCTTCTAAAGTACATTAGGTAGCGTCCCCTTCTTTTAAGTACTTAATTGAAAGAACTCTAGACAATCCATAAGGAGAGACAATATTGACCAGGATTCAATATTTCCCAAGCTCATTTGAGGTGTTCTTCATCAGCCCCACCATTGCATACTTGGAAGAAATATATGAATATGGAGCAAATCCTCCTGCAATACTTGCAACCATAACAATAGAGATTATGCAACCTTTCTTCCACAGGAGCATCACATGGGGCGGTGGTGCTTAATGTGTTTTTTCATCATGATTGTTGACGTCGACAGCCTACAAATGCTCACACTAATTAGGTTAGCCAAAATATGTGCCATTATAATGTACAAAGACCTGAACTTGGGATGATGGATCCTCACAATCAAATGAAGGAGACATGATCCATAAGAGGACTACATTTGTTGTCATCGTGGTCTGGTGGTGAGCGCTAGATCTGGTAGACAGTTCTCTTCGAATAATAGATGAATGTGTAGATCACACTCAAAACAAAACTAATACTCTCACATAGTAATATCTAATCTATGTATATTCTATGTACATAGAATTAGCATTGCTCAAAATTCCAAGTGAGGGTTGGATTTGGTAGACGATGTTCTTCGAACAATACATGAATGTGCATATCGCGCTCAACAAAAACCTAATACTCTCACACATTAATATCTAATGTACGCCTATTTTATGTACATAGGATTAGCATTGCCCAAATTCCATTATCACAACCCCTTTCACGAGAATCTCTAAAATAAGCATTATTCCTAACACATAAGAGTATATCAACCACATGTACTAATGAGGTTATGCCAATTATGTTATGATTACAAATGAAAGACATTGGTATCTTTTAGTTCTCTCTTTTACATGAATTGATGCATTTAAAAAACATTAACTACCTTGCAAATTCCATCCTTATTTCTATTGACAAGTCCATAAAAAATGGTATGAGTGAGGTCAAATTTTTTTTACTATCCATTTTCCAAATATTCCCTAAATAGACAATCAAATTAAATTCAACTTTACAAAACTATGTTTAACTTACTACATTTATTTAATTCAACTATAAAATTACCATAAAAAAATATAAAAAAAATAATATAATAAATCAAAAATAAAAAATAGTGAATAAAAATTAAATAACCGATGACAAATAACCAAAATAAATCTCATAGCATATACTTATTTATTAATGTAGCTCTGCTGATTTAAAAACATATTTTAACTAGAAAATCTATTTCATAAATATTAATAAAGCTCATAATATATATTTATTTATTAATATAGTTCTACTCATAATGGACATGGCTCTTTATGTACCTTAGGTGAGCATCAATCCCATTAACATAGAAGCACAGATTGCTCAAAATCCTTTTGACATCTTCCAGAGATGCAAAGATGATGTGCTTCTTAGCTTGTTTATTTTTGAAAACTAAGCCCAATAGTGTCTTCATCTCCAAATGAAGAGCCACTAAGTTCAGGCATTGTTTCTTTCTTCCTCTTAACTATTAAGGATTTGGAAGCCACCCATCCAAGTCTTCAAGAAATTCTAAGTTAGACAACAACTTCCTCTCTTATCCCACTTTTGTCTCGAACCCTCTTATCTCCAGATACACTTATGACATAATTGCATTAAAATAAGATGTCATTGACTTGTGAGAAAAAAACCTTGCACCCCTCTAACCAAGCCAAGAAGCACCCCCTCTTCTACTTCTTTATCTCTGCCTTGGTGGCATTACATAATTTCCAAGGGTTTGACTTCAATATCTATGGGGATTACCCTACCTGCAGTAGAAAAAATTGAAGAAAACCTTTCCCTCTTGACCACATTAAGACACGAGAACATGAGTTCATCATAGTAACCCCAAATGAAATGACTAAATTTAGATAGCAAGCCATCTAAGCAAGCACGGGGTGATAGAAATTGAACAACTAGTTTATATTCCTCCACCATTTGAACAAAACAACACCACCCAATGACATCAGACTAGCTACTACCCAACAACCCAAGACCCAAGACACATTCCCTATTCCAAAGCCTAATGCCATAGGTATGGAGCACAATCCACAACAAAACTCTCCTACTCACAACACTACAGATACCCATGATGAAAAGCGAAGAGCAAAAACCTGAAAACACCAAGACCAAAGATAGAACAATAGGGATACTCACATTCCAAAGATGCTTCAAAAACGAAGCTGCAAAAAGACCTCTCTTAGAAGAAAATTCCCAGAAGATTCTAGAAAAATAGATAATCTAGCCCTTTAGGAGGACAATATAATGGGAGAAAACTTACATGCCTAGTTCTGAAGGCCACAAAGATGGGAAAACCACTATGTTAACTAGCATAAAACACGAATTCAAAACAACACCTCTATGCACCAATAGGAAGCTAGTTCCAAATCGCCACTCCTCCTTAAGCAAATAAATGGAAAATTCTACACTGGGAATGTTTTCATGTTCCTTTGCTTAGAAAATATGCTCCATGAGGCCGAGGAATAACCCTCCACTCTCACATTTACCTCCCAATTTTAACCCCAACTCTACATGCCATGGCCCGATATTTACCCAAATGTTTTAACTACATGCTCCTACATGTCAGACTAATGTCACATACCTCCCACATTAGTTAGGAGATTGATTGCCCGAGGGTGGAGGAAACGAAAACCCAAATCCTGACCTATCTAATTTAGCAACCCCATCGGGAGAGAACACATCTCCTTCAATCAAATCCCTTAGATCCCCTGTCAATTTTGAAACTAACGATGGGGGACATCTCATATGAATATTGAGCTCCCTACCATTACACCTCAGATTTACAAGGAAATTTTCCACCTTATTTGCTAATCTCAAGGAATAGTGGGGTATAATGTACTCCAACAATCTTATCCATCTAAAAATTCTCCTAAAAACACTCTCCAACCAATCTGGAGCTTTTTGTTCTTATTAGAGATAAGAATATTGCCTACACATAAAATACTAATATATTGATCACAATATTTAATTAATTAGTTTCACATAAATATGAAATCACAACCACTAAAATAAATGTAGCAATAAACTTTATAGCTGAAAAAACAAATACGTGTTCTTCATATTATCATAATTATATATTTTTATAATGGTATAATTCCCTTTGTCATAAGTTTATATCTATGTTTCTAATATGTCAATCACCCTTTCAAATCCTCCCTACTTTATTTAAAGATTTAAGATATACATGTGAATTCCAGAAAACAGCATATCCCTTTCCTAATATCGTCTTACATTTTTTTTTTGTTAGTGTGACTTTAAGTTGTTTGTTTTCTAAGCCAAAATTTAATTACAACCTTTGTGGATAAATATCCAAAAACAAAACTAAGATATACGAAGTCACCTTGAAACAATTCCCTAAACCATGGACATTAGAAATAGATTTTTACATTAATATCAACTTGTTTTATGAAATGAAAGTGACCAAAATTCACTTACAGTTTTTGTTGCATAAATATCCATAAACCAAACCAAAATATACGGTCACCTTTAAGCAATTCCCTAAACCATGGACATATAACATAAATATTTCCATTAATATTTAATTTATTTTATAATGATTTATTCTTAATGACATTTTATGAATTATACTTAAAAATAATTCATTTATGTTAAATTATAATAAATTATTTATTTAATGATGTTATATTTACAATTCTTATCATAGTATTATATAATACACACCTTAGTAGCTAAAAAAAATCTTAAATATTTTTGTAGAAAATTGCTTCGCTAAGGTTTTAAGAATGGTTATTACTAAAGGGTTTTGAACTGCACGGCTTATAGTGATTTAATGGTTAGATCTATAGAGTTGTTCAGTGGTGAAACCAATTTAAGGGAAATCTTTTTGTTTATAGGCTTCAAACTCAAATCTTGTTTTCTCACTCATGAAAAGCGTACAAAAGAAGATGCACATTCCTCATGAATGCTCTCTCTCATTCATGAAGGATGGAATCTTTAGGATCAAATTCTCCTCAGTCAATATGGAATTTCCAAGGATACGATGATTTATATGGTAGTAATAATTCGAGGTGAGGCGAAAGGTGGAGGTTCATCCACTACAACCCCACCAAGATCATTAAAAGATGCTCTAGAAGCATGACCTCTTTTGCTATACCCTAAATATCTCTCTGGATCTACATTTATGGTGGAGAAGTTAGTTGAAACCCCCTCCCTTGAGGTAAAAATATTTCATCCTCTTTCCTACCTACAAATTATGAACATAAAACGCTTATCTTTCATTCAAATGAGTTTTATCCTTCGTCATTCGCTCTCGAGGAGTGGGTTCACCAAAATTGGTGTCCAGATGTTGTGATACATTTTTGCTTAAAAGGATTTTTTATTGTTAATTTTTAGAAGATAGAGCACTAGCAGAAGGTTTTTGATTAGGGACCCTAGTTTTGGGGCTGATCTAGTCTCTCCCTTCAACCCTATTTTCCATATTTTAGTCCTCTAACTATGTCAAGTATAAGAACTCCAGTATGGGTGAGGTTTCCTAATTTTCCCATCCATTTGACACATGCAACGCTCTTAGAAGATTTAGTAAATTTTTTAGGCTGCCTCATCAGGATTGATTCAGAAAGGATTATGAAAGAAGTTCACATATTCATTCACATTTGTGTTGAAGTGGACCTTAGTAATTTTTTTAAGATAAAATCATCAATAAATGGGGAGATATGTTTTGTCAACCCATTTCGTAAAAGAGCCAAGCGAACAAGTGTAAAATATATAATAACAACAACTCAATATTTAACGACATGGGAAGAAGTAGAGCCAGATGAGTCACACACTAAAGCAGTAGAAACCAAATTCATATATCGAAACATAGTAACTTGATTCGAGTGTCCCTTGGTTCTGATTAGTGACTGAGGAACACATTTTGTTAATGGAAAAATTTAGGTATTAGCAAAGACCTTCATGATCAAGCACTGAAAGACTATTTTGTATCATCTAGAAGCAAACGGTGCTATTGAGTCATTCAACAAAACACTGCATAAAGCACTAATGAAAATTTGTAATGTAGACAAAGATGATTGGGATGATAAATTTCCAATGATTCTATAAGCATATCGTACAATGTATAAGTAGTCAATGTGATCAATGCCATTCAAAATTGTTTGTGGACATGAAGCCTTCATTACATTCCATTGTTCAGCAAATGCACAAACTGTATTGACCATATTAAAATACAATACAAAGTTACAAATAAAATGACTCAGAAAACTATACCAACTAGAGGAATATTGATTTGATTTTCTTTATCATCAACAAATCAGTACAGAATAATAAAAAGTATGGCACAATAGGAACTTGCAAGCTAAACATTTTCAAGTTGGTAACTTAGTGTTATTATACGACAGTAAAGTAAAAGACAAACTATTGAGACTCGAAATTGAATGGCTAAGACATTTTTCATTGAATAGATTCAACCTTTTGGATCCATTCAACTAAAGACTCTACAGGGACACCTTCTCAAATCACTTGTTAATGGTGCTTGACTTAAACAATACAATTATTAGTATCATTTAGCATAGGTTAGCTATAGGATTAGTAATGAACATGCTAATTGAGTACGTGTAAAACATTAACTTTATAAATTTAATTATTACAATTATTAACTATTAAATCTTCTCTCTTTTTCTTTAATTAGTAAGTTATTTAAAAAGTAGTTATAAAATAAGAAATACAAAAATAACCAACATAACACTCAGACACTTAAATAAAGGAACCAAAAGAATGAAATAAGCATGTATATCGAATGATAAATTGACCTCTGTAATCTCATTCGAGAGAATAAAAGTATGGAAAAACATGAGTCTAGAATAGAATGATAAATAGAGAACAGAGAAAGAAACCAACCTAAAACAAGAAGGAAACATCTGATGGACCAAACTCATAAGATGGGATTAAACATACTGGATATTGAAGATAAGATTCTTGTTCATCCAACCAAAGGCAATTCCAGAATACTAATTATTAATAAGTATTCAACATGCAATCCTCACAATTTACTACATAAAAGAGAAAAAGTGATATCTGAGAACCAAAGCACTCAAGTACGACTATCCTTTCCTGACACCTCACAAACTCACATCGCATCATATTCTAGCCAAGGCAGCTTCACTGTGGAGGAAAATATATTGGGATGCATATATTGAGGAAAAAATGACATAATATTTTGAGCATATAATATGGGGTAAAGGCCTTTTATATTGGTAGATATAAAAAATAGAGCTCAAAGTTAAAGAAAAAATATAAATGGGTATAAAAATGTTAATAAAAAAATGGATACCTACAATATATAGTGAAAGTAGGAGTTTTTTAATTTGGGAATGTGTATTGGTTTTATATTAGTAGGAGGTTAAATAATGTGACTTTTAAAGGTATTTTAAAATATGTACTCAAATTAAGGGTATTGTTTAGTATGCCAGAAATACATGTGATATGTCAAATGTTCATTTAGTGAAGCTCCCATGTATAAACATAAAGAAAAAATAATTTCAAATGACTATGCAATTATTTACCACCCAACAAGGGAGCTAGTGAGAAAATGGAATGCACACATTAAGTGAAGATCCAGGATCAAATGAAATATCAATGAGACATTCGAGCAAAAAGAAACCAAGTGATAATTATGGCATAATTAATTTAGCCTCTATAAAAATTAATGAAGGATATGTCTTGATAAACATCTTGCTCGAAGTATCAATTGATGTTCCCTCTGACCTTAAAGACATTATAGATACCCCAAGTCCAATAATATATGATCCTAAGCTCCTAAGAAAAAACAATTTCAAATGACTATGCAATTATTTACCACCTGACAAGGGAGGTAGTGATAAAATGGAATGCACACATTAAGTGAAGATCCAGGATCAAATGAAATATCAGTGAGATGTTCCAAGAAAGAGAAACCAAGTGATAATTATGGCATAATTAATTTAGGCTCTATAAAAATCAATGAAGGCTATGGCTTGATAAACATCTTGCCCGATGTATCAATTGATCTTCCCTATGACCTTAAAGACGTTCTAGATACCCCAAGTCCAATAATATATGATCCTAAGCTCCTACACTACTTACAAATGGAAGAATTCCAAAATGACTTCGTTTTGGCCAAAAACAAAGTTTGTTCAGAAGATCAAGAAATTATAGTTGAACCAAACAGCAAGGCCAAATTCGACCTTAAGTAATCTGTCAACTAAGCTTATGAAACTAGCCTGAAGTCAATGTATCAAATCATGTAAAATCACCACAACAATAATATAATAACACCATTAACAATATCAAAGCATGCACGCAAGAGGAGAAATTTTTTTATGGTGGAAAACCCCCACGAGGGAAAAAAAAAACACCGATTGTTGTTGCTGCTCAAATATTTTGTTAATAGCTCAAAAAAATTGTACATGAAGTAGCTAACAACCACTAGTTGGATGAATTTACCCCTACAACAACGCATTGACATGGATGAGCTGAGAAGTTTCTACTCACATGACTTTTCAGATAAACATCTACTAGAAGCCTCCACGACCAACGAGCCTCACCCAACATCCATTGGACTATCCAACTACTATTTGATTGATATTCTCCTCCTCTATTCACTGCCTACTAGTCTCCACAAGCATGAAGTTTCTACACCTCCAACTCCTACATGCAAACCATGTTTCAAAATGTTTCATATTAGGTTCTCAAATATGCTCAACATGATCAACTAAAAAACCCTTTGATCTAAAAATAAAATTTGATTAAGGGCTCAACTCAACACAACTACAAATATAAAATATACTAGATAGAACAGTGTAGCACACTCTCACACTCATACACCATCAATCCAACAACTCAATACTCTGTCAATTATATGCCAAATTATCCTCAACTATATCGAGACCAATACCATAGGAAAATACCATGGTTATGTCAATACCCATGAAAATTTTACCATGGTAGTACCAATACAAAGACCACTTGTACCAAGATAATACTAATACCACATGCCAACTTGCTGCACACACATATCAATACCATGGTAATGCCAATACCAAGGATACCTTTTCTAGCATGGTAATACCGATACCAAGTACCAACCTACTCCACACACATACTAATACAACAGTAAAAACAGAGTGACATGCCCTCTAATTCATCTACCATAGGATCCACACAAAATACAATGATACAAGCAAGCAAGCATAGTCAATAATACTTGTATACCATGTTGAAATCAATGCCAACAAACAACACTAAATTGAACATCTGCACCAATTACTACATCATCAGTGCCAACAATCTCCCCCTTTGGCATTGATGGCAACCCAAGCAGAACCATCCATCCTGACATGCTTAACCAACTGATATTGACCTCATCAAGCACTCCCCCTTTGACATCAATGAAAAAGGGCTAAACTCACTCTACTACAAGCCCAATAAATCCCCTTGAATACTAGTAGGATCTGATCATAATGCATCAACAAACAACACACTCTCTTTCTCCTCATGGTAGTATGAGAGCAACAATAAAGAGAAAAAATAACACAAGTAGGAGTAGCATGGTTAGTATACAGCTCCAACAACACATCATAATCACAACCAAGAACAACAACACACAACTCATAATTGTATCTTAACAACAACAAACTAAACTAACAACTCCAACTACATCAACATCACTCTCAACCAAAGAAGCAACAATATCTTCCCAAGCAACAACATATCATAACCATAAGGATTCTACTCAACCATTTTCCTTCACCCTATCATAGCAGCAACATATTCATTATAACAAAGCCAAAACCATAATATGACAATCCATACTCCCTCAATTGGAAATATAGCAATCATATCCAATCAACAACCATACACTAGATATGATCCCCGTGAGCATCATCCTCATCATCAGCCTATAATCGAAGCCTTTTCGTTGAACGTTCTATATGACAGCAAAAATAAGTAAAACATCGACGACATTTATGATCACATTACATGGGAGACTTCTCAATGTCTCAAATCAACATCAAGTTCATCGTAAAGAAAGCTTCTCCAATTGTAGCAAAGCAAACATGTCCAATAATATATGCACTCTTTGTAGCGAAGAGCAACCATAATACTCCTTTGAGCAGAAACGCAACCAAACGTCTCATCAACATGGTTGTAGCAATCAATTCTCATCAACGTGTTTGTAGGAATAAATTGACAACAAAGACTCCATGGATTGAGTTAACTGTCATCGATGCCAGCTAGGCACCAAAAGCACCTTTGTACCAGCTACAAACTCTTCATAGCATCAATGACATAATGGTGGCATTTTTTAATATAAATAAAATAGGCATTGTCTTCTCATCTATGTGAAGTATGCGTAGCAATTCATTACATTAGTAGGCAACACCAACAATGCATGATCTCATATGCATATACGAAATGAAATAGAAACAACAAGAGGTACACATGTCTTCCAAAACAAGAGAACTATGTAGCATCAACATATCATAAATAATTGATCTTCTCACAAAATGTAAGACAATAGCACCCCTTGTGGTAGAAAATGCATCAATTTTAAGCATCAATGTATGCAACAATAGCTCATCATATGCCCAACAAAGACTATGGAGACAATACATCAACAATAAATATAGAACATGTCAATCTTCATATAAAAATTTCAATCAACTGTAGGTAGATGGAAAACATGAAATACTTGACCATGCGTTCCTTGCAAAACAAAGATTTTTGTATACAAAATACCAACACATAACTCTTGTTGTTGATCTCTAGCCTTGCAAAAGTACTCTCATGATAAAACATAGAAGTTGCATTCTGCATACAAGTTCATCCATCAATTTCTTCCATTTACATAGTATGTCTCTACCTGTGATTAGCCATACTAATGACTCCATTCTGCCACAATTTATCCCTGTCACAAATCGGCCTCTACAATTTACAATGTCAAAGCACAAAATATGCATCGACTCTATCATACACACTTCTATGAACATTAATTTTGCATAACATAGACATTACAAAGCAACTTCAGTATATATATATGTATATATATATATATATATATATATATATATATATATATATATATATATATATATATATATATATATATATATATATATATATATATAATGATTAAATAAATAACAATACTCTCTTTCCTGCAACACTTGATCATGTAGCAAATTTCCCTGAAATATAGCTCTTCCTAAAACTTGATGTGATCATTTAATAGCTCTCGGTCCCTGCCAAAGCCCAAATAACATTCTCTAGGGCGGCTCTAACATTTGCAGTTTCCCCAGACACATTATCGATTTCATCCAAAATCTCAATCCTCTCCTTATTAAGATCAAGTTGCTCTTGCTGGATATCATCATAGACAACGAGGTGCCAATTTGATTGCGCATCAAACGAACTTACCTTTGTTTTTTTTGTCACATAAGAAAATGGCAGTTTGATCATCCTTCGGAATAAGTCTAATAAACCACTTCATTTCCTCCTCATAACCTATATCTAGATTATGACCAGCCTGATCGATAACAAGGTACTTTTGGTTCTTATATATAAGTACTTTGGTGTTCTGAAGATGGTCTAGATGTTTACCACAAGTGCCAACCAATAGGCATACACCTTCAGCAAGTTTCTCTACC
The DNA here is from genome assembly GCA_031772625.1 of Pinus tabuliformis. NCBI lineage: Eukaryota > Viridiplantae > Streptophyta > Pinopsida > Pinales > Pinaceae > Pinus > Pinus tabuliformis. The sequence goes on from CM062805.1 coordinate 359,529,829, forward strand.
TCAACTCTATGTGTAGCACCTCCTATAACAAAACCATGAGTTTGTTTGTGGAATTTCATGAGATCCTTTGCTACACCATATATCTACATGGCAAGCTCTCGAGTTGTGGAAATAATTATCACACCAGTGCCATTGAGGGGTGTAAAATATATATGGTATAACAACTCCACAACAAGAATTAAAAATGAAAACTTATGCTTTCAAACTCCATATCTTTAATATCATTAATGTCAACCCCAATGGCTTAAGAGTTCCAAACGAAACAACGGTCATGATATTCAAAACCTCTATCTTGATGTTTTATTTTTTATGTTTTTTTCTTATTCTCGGTCCCCGCTTTTTTTATCGCCACCATTTTAACTCGTCAAAAACTTCATTTTCGTGTGGTATTTGTTCGTGCACAGATCCAAATCCTCTTCAATATTCCTGCGTTGCAGGTACAACCTTTAACCCCTTCCTCAATGGCTTTCCATGCAAAACATGGATACTCTTGCTATTAAAGTAGTGCGCACATAGTTTTTGGATTTCTCATCTTGAAGGATAGTCTCAAAAAACTTATTGGCCTCCTTGTTTGGCTTGGTCGAGCCTTCAGCAATGTTCAGAATTTTTCTGGTAAAATTCCAAAAACAAAACAAACACAACACAGAGAATGATACTCTGCTAGGAATTTCTGATAATTCCATAACAACAAAAAAAAAAACTTGAACAGAGGATAATACACTATTTTACAACACAGGATCTTTAACACAGGATCTTGCTGCAGACAGAATTTCAGCTTGCTGAAGATAAAGTTTCAGGAACAAACATAAGAACTTCTATTCATTAAAAATAAACCAACTGTTACAAAAATCATCTTCCTCTTACCAGAGGGATTCACCTATCTATGCTGAAGAGCATCTTCCTCTTGACAGAGGGATTCACCAATCTATGCTGAAGAGCATCTTCCTCTTGACAGAGGGATTCACCAAGGACAACAGGTGTTCCTCTTAACAGAGGGATTCTCCAACATGCCTTCTTCAGAGGCACTTCAATCTGTCTCTTACATTCATTTAGCACATACGCGCTGCAGCATATTCTCTGCTGCACTGCTATGCCATCTTCTTTGCTGCGTCTACTCTGCACTGTTGTGCATTCCCATTACATTGTTCTTCTCCACGCTGCTGCGCCTTCTCCTCTACTCTCACGTTCACACTGATGTGTGAGAATTCTTCACCTGTGCACTGATGCGTGCTTCCCTTCTTCACAATGGGAAAACTTTTCTTCACGCTACTACGTGGGTTACAATGCACATTAAACAACTACACCATTATAATCGATATCTGCATTATATAAACTATGCTGGGATGGGTCGTAATTGTCTACCAACCGCTTTAACTCTCTGACAGAGTCTCTGCTGCAATCTGCTACTTCAGTGAACAAAATCTGATCTTCTCGGACATTCTACTGTAATTCTTGAGTCGGTTGTGTGGAACCCCATAACTGATAAATGCTGTGGCCGGCTCGAGGCATGTTCTTCTCTGGTAGCTGTAGACCTGCTGGAGCTGGACACAAGAACCCATAATCCCTTTAATGCACCTGCACATGGCGCGTTCTCCTTGTTCTCGGCCATGTTGTTGATTAAATGCCGTAGTCAAGCATTCAACGTGCAGAGGAACTGGATCTGATCTTCCTCCTCCTTTGGGAACACAAATAGGTGAATGGCAAAAAGACAGCAATGACGGTGGCATGAATAAGCTATAACAAATAATGGCCATTGGATTAAAGACAGATGGACAGCTGGGATCGTTTGCAGGTGAAGGTGTGATCTGCGATGGCTCAGGTCGCATCGCAACATTGCGGATGGCTTAACGCGCATTGGAGAAAAATCGCGATCTACGATCTGCGATAAGATCGCATCACAGAATTGCGATCGGCATAATAACACAGGACGTAATGGAGGCTAGCGGGGCATAGATGTGATTTGCGACATGCGATAAGATCGCATCGTAACATCGCATCGCAAGAAATCAAGGGAGCAGAATGAGGTAGGGGTCAAGGATGCGATTTGCGATTTGATCACATCATAGGAGAAAAACAGGCGGTTTCGACCTGCAGTTGAAATTACATTCCAATACTCCCCTTTAATTTCAACTGCTGGGTTATCAGTCATACCCAGACATTTCATCAAGAACTCAAAACTTTTCTACCCCAATGGTTTGGTCAGAATATCTGCAACCTGCTCCTTCTCTTCTCTCGTGGCAGATGTAATTTCATATCTCTTCCTTATAGGAAGATCCGTCTGATAGAATTCTTCCAGGGTCTTCATCAAATATTCAATCTCTTCCTCTGTCATATTGACAAGGGTGTTGGCAGTGAAGCCCATCTCAGCCATCTTGGCAAGAGTTACATATCGAACTCCATACTCTTTAAACAGATCTTCAAGGAACTTCAATTCCTTTTTCCCATTCATGGGTTCTGTCCATTTCCTATCTTTAACTGCATCTTCGAAATGAACAGGGTCATTAACATGACTAGATAAAGCAAACAAAGAATTCATACCTTCATTTGTTGCTTCTTGTGGTGTGCTTGGAGAAGCACATTCATTTCTCCTCAAGGGTGCGACTTGTTGCCCTTGTGTTGGCGCTGTTGTTTGGGGATGTATTTTGTCCATCTCCTCATCATCTTCATCACAAGACAAATAGTTTTTATCATTCACTGTTTTCTCTAAGCTTTCATCACAAGCTTCTTCCTCAATGAGCTGAGGTTTTGCTGTCTTTACATTCTTCATGCCTTGATAGGCTGTCTTGAGAGTTTCCCATGCTTCTTTGGATGTCTTAGCCGCTGCTATCCTTGGAAACACACTCTCATCCACTGCTTGATATAAAAATACGATGGCTTTAGCATCCTTCTTCAACAACTCTTTCTCTGTCTGAGTTAAGCTATTAAACTCATTTCTATGTGCTGGTTCTTCAAAATCATCTTCAACTATTTCCCATAAGTCTTGGGAAGCAAACAAGGCTTTCATTGTTATTGCCCAATAGTCATAATTTTTGCCATCAAATAGTGGGAGCTGCATGCCCATGCTATTGCTGGTGCTAACGCTGGTGCTGGAGCCAGCCATTCTTGCACTCTAAACTATGCTTCAAAATACTTGACTGTATTTAAAAATCACTGACTGTCTTCAACAGTAACATAGAAAACTTGAGAAAATACCTTGATTCTTTTGCTGAGTCTTCACTCTGGTGGAGAAGCTGTTGCAGCAAAAAACTTCTTCCTTCAGCTTCTTTGACACCTTCAAAGAGCTTGGACTAGCTTTGATACCACTTGTTGGGAATTTTTCTGGTAAAATTCCAAAAACAAAACAAACACAACACAAAGAATGATACTCTACTAGGAATTTCTAATAATTCCAAAGCAACAAAAAAAATCACTTGAACAGAGGATAATACTCTGTTTTACAACACATGATCTTTAACACAGGATCTTGCTGTAGACAGAATTTCAGCTTTCTGAAGATAAAGTTTCAGCAACAAACATAAGAACTTCTATTCATTAAAAATAAACCAACTGTTAGAAAAATCATCTTCCTCTTAAAAGAGGGATTCACCAATCTATGCTGAAGAGCATCTTCCTCTTGACAAAGGGATTCGCCAATCTATGTTGAAGAGCATCTTCCTCTTGACAGATGGATTCACCAAGGACAACAGATCTTCCTCTTAACAGAGGGATTCTCCAACATGCCTTCTTCAAAGGCACTTCAATCTATCTCTTACATTCATTTAGCACATACGTGCTGCAGCGTATCCTCTGCTGCACTGCTGTGCCATCTTCTTTGCTGCATCTACTCTGCACTACTGTGCATTCCCATTACACTGTTCTTCTCCACGCTGCTGCGTCTTCTCCTCTACTCTCACATTCACACTATTGTGTGAGAATTCTTCACCTGTTCACTGATGCGTGCTTCCCTTCTTCACAATGGGAAAACTTTTCTTCACGCTGCTACGTGGGTTACAATGCACATTGAACAACTACACCATTATAATCAATATCTGCATTATATAAACTATGCTGGGAGGGGTCATAACTGTCTACCAGCCGCTTTAACTCTCTGACAGAGTCTCTGCTGCAATCTGCTACTTCAATGAACAAAATCTGATCTTATCGGACATTCTGTTGTAATTCTTGAGTCGGTTGTGTGGAACCCCATAACTGATAAATGCTGCGGCCGGCTCGAGGCATGTTCTTCTCTGGTAGCTATAAACCTGTTGGAGCTGGACGCAAGTACCGATAATCCTTTTAATGCACCTGCACGTGGCGCGTCCTCCTTGTTCTCGGCCATGCTGTTGATTAAATGTTGTAGCTGAGCATTCAATGTGCAGAGGAACTGGATCTGATCTTCCTCCTCCTTTGGGAACACAAATAGGTGAATGGCGGAAAGACAACAATGGCGGTGGCATGAATAAGCTAAAACAAATAATGGCCGTTGGATTAAAGACAGATGGACGGCTGGGATCGTTTGCAGGTGAAGGTGCGATCTGCGATGGCTCAGGTCGCATCGCAACATTGCAGATGGCTTAACGCGCATTGGAGAAAAATCGCGATCTCTGATAAGATCGCATCGCAGAATCGCGATCGGCATAAGAACACAGGACGTAATGGAGGCTAGCGGGGCATAGATGCAATTTGCGATATGCGATAAGATCGCATCGCAACATCGCATCGCAAGAAATCAAGGGAGCAGAATGAGGTAGGGGTCAAGGATGCAATTTGCAATTTGATCACATCATAGGAGAAAAACAGGCGGTTTCGACCTGCAGTTGAAATTACATTCCAACAAGCAATAGTTGCCTTTCCTGTGGCTTCTAATGAGAGAAGATTCATTCTAAACGACGACAACATTTTTAGCATCTTTGCATGCTAATATTTTAACTACTCCACAACATTTATAATTTTCTCCTCCACAATTGGAATATCAAAGACCTTCATGTCCTCTTTACCAAAACATCACGGGGCCTGCATCTAACCTGATAAGTTTCAAGGCTATTTTATGATGGGTTTCGTCAAGTCAATGGTTTTGTTCCTCACTAATCGTTGCTAAACAAAAGGATTATATTCTTCTCCGACAATACGAAGCTGCTACATAGGTCCCTAGTGACTTCATATTCACCATAAACCCAATATCTCTAGTGGAGTGGATCCATTTCTGAAGACAACGGCAAGTTTTTCTGCGCTATAATACAATCTTTGGCAACCATGGGTCAATTCAAACCAATGCTACGAGAAAGCAGAGAGATGAGACATGGCACAATATGATGTGATTGCTTCATTTTAGTAACTAAGGAAATGAAATGGTTGAAAGTTTTCTATATCCCGTATCCCATGTGCACTGTTACAAAAAATATCATTTTTTAAAGAATGACATCGCAATATGCAAATAAATATGCATTCTCATTTTCTAATTGATCATATCACTGCCACAACAATTAATTCACTTATTTTACTATGGGTTATTTCTGTGGTTTGCACCCATGGTATCAAAATGACTAGATCATCCATTCTAGCGCTCACATTAATGGACCAAAAAACATCATTACACTGTCACTATCTTCACAACAAGATAATCAAGCATTCACACTAACACCAAAAATTTAACCGGGTACATTACTTTGGACTGAATCTTTCAACCATTGACATTGAGATCAATCGAGCTCGATTATTCAAAAATTTTGCAACTAAGTTAAACATTATGTATTAGTACTACTAACTCAACCATTTGTAGCATCATACACAAAGGAATTTTCAAAAAAACCTCTTTGAATTCCTTGTTCCATGTGCATTGCAGTTTGACAAATACTTATGTCATTTGCATTTTATCCATCTAATACATATTTCGCACTTTCTTTTCTTCTTGACTAATAATTAAATTGCTTCATCCATCGCATAATGAACATAGAGTTTCATTGTTCCTGATCAATATCCTGGCTTCTACATGAAAAATAGTCCTGTAACAAAACAATGGTTTCCTTCCTTTTTTTCTGTTATTATTATTATTTTGGTTTCGTTGCTGGTAATAAAAGCTTGATTTGATTAGATTTATATCCAAACATATTCCCATGGTTTGCATTATTTCAGTGTGCATTATTTCGGAATTTAACATAGTTATTGTATATGAGAACTTCCGAGAAATTCCTCTTTTTAAGTGCAGGTACACACAGGATTCGACCTTGGTTCTTGTAGAAAACTTGAATTTAGTGGATGAACTCGCCTCATTTTAATGTCACTTGAAAAACACCTAAAACACAAAATTTTGACGAAGCTATCAAATTCTTGGAGGAGTTCTCCCTGAACTTTTGCATTTTGCACCATACTCCCCTTGAGACTGGGTTGGCCTCAGTTATCTTTTTGGAACTTCTTGGTGTTATATTAGCCTTTCTGTATTTAATATTTTCTCGCCCATAATTTATTCATATTCAAAGGTTAAGCTGGTCCTTTTTTAGGGTTGATTTTTTCATATCTCTAAGCTAGAGCCATGTGGCCATGTTTTCCACACTTGAAACAACAATTATCCACCCATCTTTGTTTTCTTGTAAAATATTTACATTATCTAGCACAATGTCCAGAAAAAAAATACCCATAAAATAAAATTTGATACCTTGGGTTTTCATTTGGCAGACCATAAATATTTCCTTACTTCCTTGCTTTTCTGAAGCGTTGCATGTTGTGACTTTGATCTTCTTTCCTTTGCTTCTGCTGATAACTTATTTTCTTCTTTGGATTCCTTTGATGATGCTACTTCCTAGGGCTTTGTTTGACTTCATTATGGTTGTCTTCTAACTTCTCCTTTTCCTTCATGAAGAATGATTCTCCTTCAATACCAAATCTGGTTTTGATAAGAGATCTTTGAATGATAAGGATGTCATCCAAAAGTCCAATCCTTTTCTCCAACTTTCTATGCTAGGATAGCTAATTATTGGATTTTTCTAATTCACATCTCAGTGAGGCTAGTTATGCTTCTAGCCTTGCACAATAAGCTTCCTGGTCTTGAGATGATTTTTCAATATACCATTTTTTTTTATAATATCTTCATGTTGTCTCCTTAGATCAAGAATTATTACATCACTACTCTCACTGTTGCTTTCACTATCTCTTGAAGAGGAATTTACATCTATTGCTATTATGAATGTAGAATCTTCTACATTATTCTCCTTTTCCTTAATAATGTGGCATGATCCTTCAACAACTTTTGAATCCTAAAATTCTTCTCCTCCATGCATATTTTTAGCTTGTCCATAATTTCCTTTGCAGTCTTGCAACATTTTACTTTAGTTGCATCATGATCTAATAAGCCCTTAAAAAAGATTTTCTTGGCTTCCTAATTGAATTCATCGTGCAAACCATATTCAATTTATAGAAAGAAGTTGTCATTAATAGATATAAAATATGCTTCCAATCTCACGTTACATAGTGCATAATGTGGCCTATCAAGAAAAAAATCCATGTGCAACAAAATTTCCTTGATTACCCATGATCTACCTTAGAGTGGTGAAGTTGCAACAAAGGCACCTTGCTCTGACACCAAATGTTGGAATTGATTTCACTATTGAGAAGGGAGGGGGATAAATGAGTAGTTCCTGTGATTATATAATATTTAACTCTTTTTACCAAAGAACAAGATTTGGTAATCCATCAGCTAATACTATGAAACCAACATGAAATCAATGTATCAAATCATCTAAAATAACCACAAAAATAATATAAAAACACCATAAAAATATCATAGCATCCACTCAAGAGGACACAAATGTTTTTGGTGGAAAACCTTGTATAGGGAAAAAACCACATGTTGTTGTTGTTACTCAAACATTCTATTAATAGTTGAACAAATTTGTACATGAAGTAGGTAGCACCCACTAGCTCGATGACTCGACTCCTACAATTGTGTTTTCATATATCAAGTAAGAATTTCCTACTCATACGACTCTACAGATAAACATCTAGTGGAATCCTCCATAGCCAATGAGCCTTTCCGAACATCCATTGCACTATCCGAATACCATTGGATCAAGATTGTCCTCCTCTAATCATTGTTTTCTAGTCTCTGTAAACATGAAGTCTCTATGCCTCCAACTCCTCCATGCAAACCATGTTTCAAAATTTTTTAGACAAGGTTCTCCAAAATGCTTAACATGAGCAACCCAACAACCCTCTCATGTGGAAATAAAATATGATTAAGCCCTCAAATCAACATAGCTACACATATAAAATATACTAGATAGAACAAAATAGCACACTTTCATTCTCACATGCCATCAATCCAACAACTCAATACTCTCACACAAGTATATGAAAAATTATCCTCAATAGTCTCCAAACTAATACCATGGGAAAATGCCATGGTTATGCCAATACCCAGAACACATGTACCATCGTAATACCAATAACAAGACCACATGTACCAATGTAATACCAATACCATGTGCCAACTTGCTCCACACACATACCAATACCATGTTAATGCCAATACCAACGATACGTGTACCATGGTAATACCAATACATAGTCAATAATACTTGCATACATAGTTGACATAATGCCGGCCAATAACACTGCATCCAACAACTGCACCAACAACTACATCATCAATTCCAAAAAAATCTATCTCTGCAACTGATATCCATTTAATTAAAAAAAATACGTATAAAAGAGAAAAAGTGTTGACTACAAGTGACGGTAATAAATGGCTTACGCAGCTCGCTGGGAAACCACGAGTAAAGAATTCCATAGGTCTAGTTATCAGTCAATATTAGGACTCACTTACCATATGGGTCTACACAATAGTCTTCTTGTGCCTTACTGTAACGCCCTCCTCCCACATTTACCCAAGTTAACCGGTTCGTTGGGTTAAACATGTGAGGAGAGGCTATTGTGATGTGATTCAATTCCCCATGTATAGTTAAGGAAGTGGAACCAACAAGACAAAACAATTATGACCTTCCACACATTCCACAGAACCTTTTGGACCCAACCAACCTTTCCAGGTGATCAACCCTTCATAAGACTTGACATTTTACTAATCTAGGCCCTCGACCACTCCCATGACAAGCCATGCATGTGATTGAGTCCTTCCTATTGCTCCCATAGTAAGGCATGCCAGTTACTATGGAATTTTTCAACTAGTTCTAAGCCACCGACATTAGATTTTGTGGCACCCTTTCAGGGCCAGGACTCAGGCCACCGACCAAAAATTCAGGAATCTTTCATAAATGATAAATAACAATGGAATAAGGCTACTAATGCAATAATTCATACAAGTACTTGATCTGACCCCTACTAGCCATGACAGGCTCTTCTTTAAGAATGTTATAAATATGAAATCTATAGTTCATAATAAAATATTTGAGCATAGGGGTCTCATGCTTATCGAAGATTCATAAAGAAGCATTGTTTCTCTATCACAATAGTTCCATTATCATTTATTAGGTCATATATTCATTGTACATTCATTTACAAATCAAAATGTGATGAGAGCCATACATCAAGTTTCTTAGAAAACATACTCATGACCAACATATAACCAACAAAAATGACAAGGATATAATAGCCATAAGAATCACGTATGAACCAGTATATTTACACATCAAATACCAAGGAGAAAGAGCTCTTATTAATGAATGTATAAGACAACTAGGTCTCGGACTTCCATGAACCACCCGACCATAGATTGCGTTGAACCAAATCTTTCTTTTAGATAATCACCCCTATGCCATATTCCAAGCATGAATGTGGGACTCACAACAAAACCAATCAAATTTTCTTCAGGCTTTACCAAAATCCCCACCAGATCACCAAGCCCTAAAAATGCATGGGTTTTAGTGGCTCTTTCCACCTAAATTGTGACGAATTTGTCTGCCTCCTCCTCTCTAGGCTTTACTATATATCCTATCATTCACCAATCGAGGATTCCTAGGCCTACTCGAGGGAACACACCTCTAGGTTTTACCATATATCTCACCATTTACCGGTCGAGGATTCCTAGGCCCACCGAGGTACACAAAATTTGGTATTACCATAATACCACATTCTCTGATCTAGGGATTCCTAGGCCTTGTGTTCCTCTTGAAAGACCACCTCACTCAGTTTCGAAACCATCTGACAATCCATATTAACCAAATAAAAGAGAACCGATCACACCATGGCTACTTGGAAATGGGAAGGCAAGGCTGAAAATCACTATCACACATGGAAAATCCCATTCCAAGGACAACAAGAGAACCAATTACACACATGCATGTACCATGCATGCCAAATCTAGCATGGAAATCACACATTCCAATCAATACGTGTAAGTAATCCAATTGTATCCCTTTGATCCTACTTTTTCTTTCTTGATCTTTTCCAATCCAGGTGAATGCTAGAGTTCTTTAGGCATGCTCCAAGAATACTCTTAGTATGTGTGAGAGAGAATACAGAGAGAACTCCCCCCAAAAAATTTCCTGAAGGCCATAACTTGATCCTCATAAACATTTTTATCATTGAGGTAGCTAGTTTCTTCATTTTCCATTATTTTCCTCCAATATCCTCCTCACATGCAACCTGTGACCTCACCTTCCTTTTTTCCTAATTTCCTTTATTTTCATAAATAAAATTCCGATTAATGCCTCATGCCTTTTTAAACCCTTTTCAAATCCTTTTCCATTGACTTGGCCAATTTCCCCTTAGCCATAATAACCAAATGAACACCCACTAGGATGTTTTTTCCCAACATTCAATTTGGACTATCTGTCCCATGAGATTGGTTATTATTTTTCCTTTATTAACTTTATTATATGGAATTTTGACCAAGGTTGTTACAGAAACCTCCCCCTTGGGGAACATCATCCTTGGTGTTCAATGACACCTGCAACCAACAAGATTGCTAAAAACCAAAACATACTACACATGAAGCTTTATAACTTAGCTCATTACAGTATTTACAATGACCTCTACTTAAGAAATGATAATTATACCATGTATTGGGGCTTTATAACCAAACTCATTATGGTATTTACAATAAGAGACACATATACTTATGCACATTAACTTCAAGCAAAAAATAACCATACTGTTGATGGAGCTTTATAAATCTAGCTTGATATAATATTTGCAATGATATACACATGTACATATATGCACATTTTCTCTAACCAACAAATAAAAGGATATGATGCCTCCAACCGCAATAAGGGAATCTAGGGGCTCACACTTCCACCCTCAAAAGTAGTACCAAGATTCACCTCCTTCCTAGGAAGTCGAGAATCCACTTCCAAATTCAAAATTACATTTAATGTCCAACGCCACAATCTTGTGCCACGTGTCCTCTCAATGAGCAATTACCAACTCATTTTTCCAGGGCACACTCCCAATGAGCTTATGATTCCATTTGGGAATGTTACTGACAAAAAAATACATTCCCCTACCTTCCCTTCTCTACTACATAGTCCCTCGTGCAATACAGTCACCCCCTTCCATGCAATCACTCACCTTCCAAGTTCCCTGGCATCCCCTATCTTGGGAAATCCATCCCTTGGAAAGGTTTCCTTACATTGGAAGGTCAAAAAACCAAGGCATATTCATCCCTCAAAACCATCATAGACACTATTGGGTACTACCTTGTTGTTGAAGTTCTTTACCAACATATTGTTGGCTTTTCCAATTCCTTTTGTTGTTGTTGCTAATGCTTGCAATTAGTTTCAACCACCTAACCTGAAAATTTTCCATGCTTTCCTGTACCAAGCACATAATTTCCAATAGAATCATAATGAATTGAAATAAATCCAAATCATACCTCATTGGTGGTTCATCAATAAACTACACTTACAATTATGTTTACTTCCTATCACAATAAGCGAAACTAGCTTTTTGATCAAATCATCATGTATAAATATATCACAGTCGGTTAGTTGAAAATGAAACCATCATAAATCACATGCAATCATCATTAGCCATAATCATAGATCACATCTAAACATCTTAAACTAGAATCATAAATTACATGTATAATAAAACTGAAATAAAATATTGATACTTATCCTTCATTCAGTCCTTCATTTCTACCTTTATCCTTTGTCCTTTTCGTGTGCACATCAGATTGGTTCCTACACCCAGAAAACACCCAGTGCCTTTTTCTTTTCTTCAATCATGTACACGTACACAATGTAAATCATAACACATACATCCACACACAACGTATGACACCATATAATGCATACACCTACACCTGATATACATCACGACACATACAACTACACCCGATGTACAGCACAACACAATACATACTCCTACATCCGATGTACAACACAATACATATACATACACACAATACAACACAAACAATACACATGTCATGATGCCATGACTACACAATACACATACATAGTACTGCATGTATAGAAAACAACATGTGTTACATGCACATAATACAACATTTACACCAGTACCACATGTACAACATGTATACAATACCACATGTACAACATGTACACAACACCAAATGCACACAACACCACATGTACACTCATACACACAGCACCATATGTACATAGCACCACATGTAAAACATGCACACAATACCATATGTACATAGAACTGCATATAAAACATCTACATAACACCATATTTACATAACATCGCATATCCAACATGCAGACAACACCATATGTACATAGAACTGCATATAGAACATGTACATAACAACATATTTACATAACAGTGCATATCCAACTTGCAGACAACACCATATGCACACAATACCACATATCCATCATGCGCAGAGTACAGTATGTACACAACATTGCATATCCAACATGTACATAGCATCATCTGTACCTATCACTACATATGAAATATGCACACAACACTAGCTATACAATAGACACATAACACCATAGGTACAATCAGTGAATATACAATATGCACAAAATATACACAACAATATCACTCCACATCCAAAACCACACTGTCTCTACCAAGAAACCTTGCTACCATTATCTCTCTCCTATCCATGCTTATCCTAGCATGTCCAGATCATGTTTTCATTTCATTGATGTATCTCTCAACATTACCTATCCATAACATAAACATAGGAATAATATAAACACATAATATCAACTCATATCCACATGATATTGATATCATAAATTTATCGAGGCTACTCTTCCCACTGGATTCCCCATCAGACCAGGAACCATTTTCATACCATTCACTTGCATAAGTGATCATTCCTCCACAAGAATGATCCCTCACAACTCTGTTAGAGAGTGACATAGATACATAGACACATACATATATATAAACATTAGCATAAAACAATCATGATCCATGATTACCTTGTCAAACACTACATAGATAACTACATACATGTATACATATATAGACATTAACATAATCATGATCCCAACATAATTACCAGATACCATAAGTTCAAGGTTAAGAGAACTCTCTTTATTCATGCACAACATGTATAAAATTGAGAACAATGTTTTCTAACATAGCGAAGGAATATGGTGCCTCAGATCCTTTTACATCACCTTTCATGTTACCTTTCTCATGATTGTCTTTCCATTGTCCATTTACCCTAATGGACCTAACCAACCTAAATGGATTCCATGCTCTTGCTTTAAACTACCCTTATACATGGACTGAGATTCCTCTGGGCCTTACATTACATTTTTGACTTCATCCAGTTCTCCTTAAGCTCCACTAACTTCCATCTTCACCAATTAAATCCCAATACCTTCAAAACATAAAAGGCAAGAACAAGAAACCCAACAACAACAAAAAACATGAAAACCAATAAAAATACAAAATCAAAAATAAAGTGGCAAGGCCTTGCCCCAAATGCAATCAAAACCCATAAATCAAGCTCAAACAAATCACAAAATATTGAAGGCATAAAACTCCCACCAAACACCATTATTCAACCCCATGGGTTCCTAATGTCTCCAAGGAAAATTCGACCTAACCCTTCTTCAAAATTTTATGATTGTCTTTTTTTCCATCCAATCCCTGCATCATACTGACATAAACACATAATTGTCAATTTATAAATAAATATATAACAATACGTTTGTTACCTTACCTTGTTGTACCTAGCATACTGGCTTGTAATTGAACTCGTACTTATATAATCTCTCAAGGGACTCCATTCCCTTGACAAATCCATCCATAACTGAAAACTAGCCTAATATATCTGTCAAATACATGTTTAGGAATATAACATATATGCACATAATATCAGACAAGGTCTAGGTTAAGAAGAATTCATGTATTCAAAGCATTCATTCATTTGGAATTGCGGTTTCAAAACATAGCCAAAGGAATTCTCACCCAATTCCTTTCTCTTACAATTACCCTTGCTGCAATTGAGCTTTATTATATGCTAACACATCACATGGTTGTTAGTTATATAAATAAATCAATTTTCACCTTGTCGTGCTAATAGCTAGCATGTTTGCCAACAACTTCTAACACATGTCAGTCGCATATTCCAAAGATCAAGTCATCATGTCTATTAATTTGAAATAAACATTTACTAAAACTAACACGCATATCACAATCAACTCATAGTCACTAGTCATAATACTAAAATTAGCACCCATTTACACTCAACTATACATCATCTATCTCGACACATAATGTGTGAGTACAATCATCTTCAAACAAGATCATTTCTTCATGCAATCTCATACACGCACACTCATATCATGTAACTATTCAAACATTCAAACAACCTGTAAACATACCATGCTAGATAACCAAATAGATGGAATAATCAAACTCATACATCAAGGTATCGTAGGGGAGGCTATCACATCTGCATAATCAATCTAGATTAATATGAGACAATATCACAAGTATATCAACTCATACATGAATATCATGACCACAATCAACTGGATAGACCAATCGAAATTACCATGATATATATAAGATCAATATCTTAGTTACAGTGGACATAACCATCACACATATGACCATAATGCATATAACAACAAGTTACTATCCTTCATGACTATTTGATGCATGTGCATATGACCACACTGATTAACTAGCATCTATCACATATGCAACAAAAACAAATAGAATGAAAAACTTGTTTATATCTCTAATTCATATAACAATCCATTAACTAACATACCTCAATGTCAAACATACAATACATATATAGTGATATGCTCTTACTCCTATTTCTCATGTCACAACGTCACTCTGATGGTCTGGATCTCATTCTCTATCTCATCCACAACATTATCATCATAACAACCAACAACATCATGATGACATAAACTACATACAATAACCTCACAAAGCATGTCTGACCTACTATACATGCATTACTATAACCATTACAATGCATGCATAACAATTGCATATAAAACAGACATGCATTCATGAAAAACACATCCAAACAACAACATCATCAACTCCTACATGGAAACACAACTATAACAATGACTACCACCATGCATACATAACAAACACATATACATCCTACATGCAAGCATGAAAAACACATTCTTCCCATCGATTCCAAGGGTTGAACCATGCTCTGATACCACTCTATAATGCCCTCCTCCCATATCTACCCATGTTAACCAGTCTGTTGTGGTAAACATGTGACAAGAGGCTACCATGATGTCATTCAAGTCCCCATGTACAGTTAAGGAAGTGGAACTAAGAAGAAAAATCCATTTAAACCATCGACATAGGCTGTAGAACCTTCCGGAGCCAACTAATCTTTCCATGTGACCAATCCCTGAGACAACTTGAAATTTATATGATTTTGACCATCAACCACTCCCATGACAAGTCATGCATGTGATTGAGGTCTTTTAACCACTCCCACAACAACACATGCAAGTGATTATGGACTTTTCAAAAAGTTCCAAGCAAGCAACCCCAGATTCTATGCCACTTTTTTCAGGGCCAGGAATTAGTCCACTACCCATAAATTCATGAAACTTTCAGAAAATGATAAATAATAATGGAATAAGGTTACTAATGCAACCATTCATATAGGTACTTGATCTAACCCCTACTAGACATGACAAGCACTTCATCAAGCATGTCACAAATATGAAATCTAGAGGTCATAACAACATATCTTAGCATAGGGGTCTCATAATTATCTAAGATTCATAAAGAAGAATTGTTTCTATATCACAATAGATGCATTATCATATATTAGGTGACATATTCATCCTACATTTATTTGCAACTCAAAACATGATGAGAGCCATACATCAAGTTTTTCATGAAACATACTCATAACCAACATATAATCAACATAAATAACAACGATATAACATCCATAAGAATCACATATGAACCAGTATATTTACACATGAAATACGAATGATAAAGAGCTCTTTTTAATGAATGCATAAGCCAACTAGGTCTAGGACTTCCACAAACCACCCAAGCATAAATTGGGTTGAACCAAATCTTTCTTTCAACCAATCACCCCCGTCCCATATTCCAAGCATGAATGTGGGAATTACAACAAAACCAATCCTAGTTTCCTCAAGCTGTAAGGAAATCCCCTCCAGATCACTAGGCCTTAAACAAGCATGGATGCCACCAAATTTCTCCACCTACACCATGAGGAATTTGTCTGCCTTCTAATATATATGTTTTATCTATATCCCACCATTCACGGGTCGAGGATTCCTAGGCCTAATCAAGAATCAACCCACCAGTATTTACCATATATCCCATCATTCACCGCTCGAGGATTCCTAGGCCTGATCGAGGGCACACACCTCTAGGATTTACATATATCTCGCCATTCACTGGTCAAGGATTCTTAGGCCCACTGAAGTACACAAAATTTGTCTTTACTGCAATCCCACCTTCTTTGGTCCAGGGATTCCTAGCCATTGCATTCTTCTTCAAGGATCACTTCACTCATCTATGAAACCATCTGATTATCCAACTTAACCAAATAAAATAGAACCCATCACACATGGTTATCTGGAAATGGAAAGGAAAGCCTGAAAATAATTGCCACACCTAGAAAAACCCATGCCAATGAAAATAAGAGAACCAAATACACACATGCATGCAAAATATAGCAAGGAAATCACACATGAAAATCGATAACTACAAGTAATCTTGTTGTAGCCACTTAATCGTGATCTTCCTTAATTGATCTTGTGTAATCCAAGTGAATTCTAGAGTGCTCTAAGCATGCTCCAAGAATGCTCTAACTGAGAGAGAGAGAGAGAATGGAGAGAGAAATATTCCCAAAAATTGTCCAAAGGCCATGAACTGATACTTACAAGCCTTTTTATCATTAAGGCCTCTATTTTCTTCATTTTCCGTTATTTTCCTTCAATTTCCTCCTCACATGCAACCTGTGACCTCTCACCTTCCTCTTCTCCTAATTTCCTTTATCTTGATAAACAAAATGCAAATTAATTACTCATTCATTTTCAAAGCCTTTTCCATTGCCTTTGCCAATTTCCCCTTAGCCATAATAACCAAATTAACATCCACTAGGATGTTTTTCCCTAACATGCAATTCGGAATATGTGTCCCATGACCTTGGCTATTCTTTTTCCTTTATTAACTTTATTACATGGAATTTTTAAGAGGGTTGTTACACTTACAATGGTTGGTTGAGCTTCTAACATCAAATTGGAAATTCTCGAGGCTATTGGTGAAATAGAAAAATCTGGCAAGGAGTACAACTAGGCCGAATATGTAGTAGACCTTCTCCAAGAAAACTTCCAAAGCTGCCAAATTCTGGGTAAGGCCATTTATTTTCCTTCTCTATCAATTTGGCTTGATATGAAGTCTATCCCTTTAGTCTGGGAGGCAGACTTCACGAAACAATATGTACCTCTTATGTATAGTTTTAGTATTTTCTTGCATAATTGGTCGGGTAAACCCTAGTATGTAGTGTCAGAAATTAATTACCAAAGCATTGGAACACATAAAATAATGTAGAATCGCAAACAAAGAAACACTTAAAAAAAGAAAGACACAAAGATACATGTTTCACCCAATGTGGGTTATGCCCACGTAGAAATAACCAGGTCCTTCCATTATATTATCCAGTAAAATGAGAAATACAGTTTACAACACGTCCATTGTAACAATATCCTACTATGTCTCTTTCTCTCACAGTCAGTTAGAATACTCACAGTCGAAATAATATAATACATCATATAAAACTGAGGGTTTCCATTTCACATTCTAGGGGAAAAATATAAATCAACATAACTTCTGTCATATGATCTTCCACCTAATGAATGGCCCAAATTAACTATGAAATTACAATATTTTACAAGGCATTGTTTATGGAAATTTTGCTTCAGGGGCACTGATCTGTAATCCCCACACTGGGGGGGTGGGGTGATAGAAATCCTACGGACAAAGTTTCCAACCCCTTAGGAACTAGGGCCCAACACGATGAAAATTATACCTCTAAATCAAGGAGATAATCAAGACCCACTCCCAATAATCCCCCACATGGAGATTGATTATAGAAACTCCACCAATGCTTCACTTGTTGGAAAATGCTCCCACTTGGACCTGGTTATTTTTCAGCTTCATCATCATTCTTGAAGGTGAATTGCAACTTATGAGAATCTTAATTTATCCATGGTTACAACCTTTGTAAATATATCTATAGGATTCTAGCTAGTGTTTATTTTTTCCAGCTTCAATTGTCCATCTTTTGAAATTGACCATATGAAATGGTACTTGATATGTAAATGTTTAGTGTTGGAATGAAATATTGAGTTCTTTGCAATATAAATGGCACTCTAGTTGTCACCGTATAACATTCCCATCTCCTACCTCTTTCTGAATTCAACAATAAACATTTGCAACCAAATCATTTCTTTACTAGACTATATAGCAACAACATACTCCACTTTCGTTGTTGAAAGTGCAACCACACTTTGAATTTCTTAAACCCAATTGGCAGTGGTCCAAACTATAGTAAAAGCATACTAGGTTGTCCTCCTCCTATTATCTCTATCACCTGGCATATATGCCCCAATATATTCCTGTAGAGAAATGTTTGAACCACCAAAACATAACACCTGATTAGTGATACCTCTCAAATACTTGAGAATCAATTTCACTACCATTCAATGTTCTTTTCCTAGATTATTCATATACAAGCTTGTAACTCCCACTTCATGTGCAATATTCAGACTTGTGCACACCATTGCCTACATTAAGCTTCCAACTACAGATGTGTATAGAGCTTTAGAAAAATAATCCATCCCTTCGTGGGTCTTGGGACACATCTCCTAACTTATTTTTTCATTATGCATATTAAATCCCTCCAACACCTTTTCTACGTACGCACTCTGAGACAATGTTAATTTTCAAATTCTCCTATCTCTAGTTATTATTATAGCAAGGATTTGTTTTGTAGCACCCAGATCCTTTATTGCAAATGAATTTTCTAACTTTCCTTTGAGCACATTTATTTCTTGCATGTTAGACCCTAGAACAAGCATGTAATATACATACAATAGCAGTATAATATAGCTGCCATGATTTTTGTTTTTAAGATAAACACAATGCTCAAAGTGACATCTAGTATAACCTTGTTCAGACATAAACCTGTCAAATTTTAGATACCACTTCCTTGGGGCCTATTGTAAGGCATACAAGCGCTTCTTCAATTTTCGCACTAATTTATCCTTCTCTTTGACTTCATACCCTTGTGGTTGTGACATATATATTTATTCCTCCATATCCCCATGGAGAAAGCTTGTCTTTACATCTAGCTACTGAAGATGAAAATCATCTTCCACCTCTAGACTTAAAACAGTTATGATTGAAGTCATTTTAACAACAAGAGAAAAAATTCATCAAAGTATATACGTTTCTTCAATGCAAACCCCTTTACCATAACTCTAGTCTTATACCTTTGTTTCATCCATATTCTTCCTTTATCCTGTGAACCCATTTATTTTGCAATTTGGTTTTACTTGTAGGTAACTTAACTAAGTCCCAAGTCAAGCTATGTACCAAGAAGTGCATCTCTTCTTTCATGGCTTGCTCCCACTTCTTCCTCGTTTTTACCAGCATTGCTTCTTCATAACATTCTGGTTCACTAGAATCAATCAACAACATAATATAATGAAGGAGAGTATTTTTCATGGAGTATACTTATCCTAGTAGATCTTCTAACACCACTTTCAGGTATTTGAGGTGCATATTTATGTGGTGGTTTTTGTTGTTGTTATGGTTGTTGATCATTATGATTTTCAGGAACCTTTACTTTTTTGTGATCTCATCAAGCATTGTATATTCTTTTTTTTCCTTTTCTTATTTCTTTCCCTGCATCTCATCCTTATATAAGACGTTTTTAGGTTTTAACACTATATAGAAATTACCTACAAAAAAATTCTTCAAACAGGAAAACAAATAATAGAAAGAACAAAAAGCAAATGTACATAGATATTTTCCCCTAGATCCCAAAACTAGGACTACCAGATTGATTTTTCATTATAATCCTTTTAATGTTACAATACATATAAATACATGTCAAAGAATTCATAAACCCCAATCCATTAACCGTGGATTAGAACATAGCCATAATTCCCTTGACCGGATCTACAAAATACCATGGGCAAAAAACCATCATCCCAAAAACCATGTACAAAACCCATGCACAAAACCATGGGTAGGTCCTCCCACCATCTTTGGGTCCACCCCTCACCCTTGGGTATGCACATGAGGTTGGTCATGAAAAAAACATAACACACACCCAACAACATTTTCATTGAATATGACATCTCTGCTCCTAATGATTTTGTGATTTTCATAATCATATAAGTGATAACCAAAATCATTAACACCATATCCAATAAAGGCACATTTCTTTCATTTTGTCCCAAGCTTTGTTGTATTTTATTTATTAATGTGGACAAAGGCTTCACATATGAAAGTATTTAGGAATGAGTAGTTTACATTTGTACCTATCCATGCCTCCTTTGAAATACACCATCCAAGGAACTTGAAGGCCCTCTTTTTATTAGATAAACAACAATACCTACAACATCTTCCCAAAACTTTAAGGGTAATTCTACATGCAATATCATACACGTTGTGCACTTCTTGATTGTTTTGTTCATCCTTGCTAACACACAAATGTTTTGTGGTGTTCTTGGAAGTATATTCTCTCTATAAATTCCATGCTCTTAATAGTAATTATCAAACTCCTTGTTGCGACATTCACCTCCACTATATGATCTGAGACACTTCCTTTTTCATTCTCATCCAAACCTTTCTAATTCTTAAAAATATCAAAGACATCATATTTATTCAGAATACAATAAATCCAAGCTTTCCTAGTTGCATCATCATTAAGAGTGACATAATAGTGAGAGCCACCAAGCGATGATACCTTAGCAGGTCCCCCATACATACGTATCCAAAAGTTCTAAATTTTCATTTTTCTTTTCTTTGCCAACACTAAGAAAACTGACTCTTTTATGTTTCCATAAACACAATTTTCACAGAAATTCAAATCAAAATCCTTCAAACTTGGCAACAAATTTCTTGAGTGAAGAATCTACATCCCCTTCTCAGTCATGTACCTGAGCCTATGATGCCATAGTGTCATATCTACTATTGTGGAGGTTAAATCATTAAAAAAATTACCAAGAACATTGCATAAATGCAACATACCAACCTTTTCTCCTTTTGCTATTACCAAGGTTCCTTTAGTGACCTTCCAGTTATGTCTATAGAAATAGTTACACAAACTTCACCTCCCAACTTTGCTGTTGAAATCAGATTTTTCTTTAGATATTGCACATGCTTTACCTACGTTAATAAACATTGGCTTTCATTCTATTGTTTTATAAAAACATAACCCATTCTAGTGATTTTATAGGGTTTATCATCATCGAATGAGCTTATCCAAGATATCCTTAAACATAGTCATGAAAATGTTTTCTATCAGGTGTGGCATGGAATGAATCCCCTAAATATACTACTATTGTAGCGGCTACAACCACCGTCCAAATTTTTCCTTGGCTTTGTTTCGAAGCCTCCCTAACAACCTTCACAGTAGCATGTCTTGCTTCGTTAAGTACACAAGCTCCAGTGACTTTCTTGCAGAAAGAGAGTCTGTCAATCAAAACTGGATGCATTGTCCTCATAGGATTTTCATCTGAACTTGGTCGAGCAGCAGGCTGAGCAACTCCTTCAATAATTAGCGCAAATTTGGATGGCAACCAACCTTCTCTTTAGAAATTGTGCAATTCTATTGAGCAAGCTTCACCCAGAAAATTGTGCAATCCTTGCCAGCTGGGCTGCTCAGCCCCAAATTTGCACAAATTTGGGCAATAGTAAGCTTCTCTATCCAGAAATTGTGCAACTCTTTTGAGCAGCCAGCTGAGCTCTCAGCCAGAAGTGTGCATTTTCTCCTAGTCATTGAGTGGCCTCTTGCATGTGCAGCTGAGTTGATCGATTCCCTCTGGGACTGAGTGAAATAGACTTGCATGCATGGGCTGCTTCTACGAAGGTAGCATACAAAGGCATCCATTGTTTCAGAGACCTATTTTTGGCAGTGGGATGTTACATGCAAGGATCATTTCAGAAACCTCCCACCAAGAGTCACTTTCCCTAGATTTGTGGCATGCGCATCGCAACCTCAACTTTATCAAAACTCATCAATTGGATGTTTAAGAGCTCATTCCTCACATCAACCTCGTAGATATAACATCCCACATCACATCTAGGAGTTGTTGACACATTCAACTCAGTTGTTTGGGGTAAGCCCGCTTTCCATGTCTTGTTTTGCATTTTTGGCTTTTTTGTGTTTCATTTCATATGAATGTTGTCTGCTTGATTTCAGTGAGTGCTTACTATAATTTTGATACATACTAGATTGTACAAGCACCATTTTAGTTTTCATTAACATCTCACTACTGTCACTTGCATGAAACTATTTTTCTCAAAAGGTCGCCGATTCGATGAATCACCTCACTCACATGCATGTTGTTCCATTTTCTGAACCTGTCATTCACCATTTTCATGCATGATCATTCACTTATGCTTACTCTCAGCATCACCATGTATCCGAATTCACTTTCATTTTCAGTTGCCTGTGGGCGAGTCTGGGCAACCTTGGCCCAAACTCCACCTCACCAAGACAATATTGTGCAATCATGAAGGGGAAGGCTTTATCTTCCTCTCATGAAATGTGCATTTCTACCCAGTGACGATCCTCCAGCCTTGCATTACACAATTCTGAGGGACAGTAACTACTGGCCTAGAAAATTATGTAATGGAGTCACTGAGCTTGCAACGATTGCCAGCTGAGATTGCACATTGTGCAATTCCAGTAGTTAGCAGCAAGACTCGACTATGCATTTCATAGTTCTAGCAGTCAGTCAACCTTCCAGCAACCCAGGCTATGCCTTACACAGTCTTGGCAATCAGTCCCCCGACCTCCTGGCAGAAATTACACGACCTTCATGATCAGTCACCCAAGTATGTTGCAAGTTAGTTCTCAAGTTCATTTTGGTTTTTGACTGACATATTGCTTGCCATGAATGTTGCCATGTCTCCAGGTATTGCAAGTGTTCATCTGCCTCTTAGTAGTACAGGTACAATGGTTTCCAGGAAAGAATAGACGAAGACACTGTTCAGACCACACTTGGGGATGTAGTCAATCAAGTGTTTATGAACTTGCCTACCCATGAAGACATCAATTTGTTCGTAAACAAGGACATCAAGATATGACGGTAGTAGAATCACAGTGAGCAGCATCATCAATAGCAACTAAAGGCAGCATACCGAATTCAATGAATGTAAGAGGAAGGTTGTTGACAACACATAGGTGGAACAAAGTTGCAAGCTCAAGTAGATCCACCGGTGATAAAAGAAACTTTGGAGACTCATGCTATGAGGTGATGGCACAATATGAAGATCGCATGAAGACATATAATGGAACAAATAAGGAGTTGCATGTGCTGAAGAAGCAACTCAAGGGAGAACATCAACTGCATAGACAAGCGAATGAGTTGTAACAGGAACATGAACAACATGGGTCATAACATGTATTCACATATTAAATTCTGCTCGTACAAGTTATAGATCCATCCCAGCAACTAGCACGGAGCAGACATGGTGAGTAGTGTTGTTAATCACATGCAAAGGATTTAATAGCATGCATGTAATTGTTCACATACAGGTGATCTAACTCATTCAACACACTCACGAAGGTGAAGACAAGAAGCAATCCCGACTGGAGTTGAGCATGTAGTCGAGAGTTGATGCACATGACCACCTACATACATTAGAAGATCAGCACAAACACCATGCATCAGTGTGTTTCTGGTTCGGTGGCACCCAAGAAGACCATGTGCATGTTAATAGACAAGTTAGATGGAGGAGCCATACCAATGCACCAGGATGCAACAAAGGCAAGAGTTTACTTCACCAAGATGTCTCCATTGGGTGCGTGCACCATCATGGACGACCAAGCTTGGGACTAGCTCACCACATTCACAATCACAAGCATGTCAAAGAGTTGGTCTCACCTGAACGGACCAAGTGTCAGTGATGTATTGCATGGATTTCTCAAGCCATTTCATGTCATATGAGCACATGTGCATTATAATGTAACATCGTGTCAAGCGGAAGTTCAAGTGTCAATAGTTGGATGTAATAGTGATAAAGTAGTTAAAGAGTCATGAGGGTAGATGAACTGTCACAAAGGGGAATATCAAGGGTCACCCCACTCCTTTCTATAATTAGAACCTTATAACTCATTGTAAAGGCCTTTCATCAGCCAATCTTCGATAGGAGTATCTTAGAGAAAGATTAAACAGTATTGTAACAATCTTCTCCACTGTGTAAAGCTAGTACATCTCTTTGGAGGAGCAGGCGGTTGTGGATGTAATGGTCCACTATTGGAACTAGTGGTTGGACATGGATATATTGTATGACTGGAACTTACACTTCTTAATATAATAGAGTCAACACGTTTCATGCATATATTGTATTGTATTCTATGCTATCTAGTTTACTCTAAATGATATATGTATTGTTTTCTTACACATGCATGTATGGACTGTTTTGTATAAGTATGTATGAATCTTTCTAAAATGTGTTGTTGGTTTAACCATCATTTTGGATTCTTTGGTAACTTGCTCTCCAGCTTGTGATGCATCTTCGCTTGTGAGTTCCCTCAAAGTCGAGTACTATTACAGGTTTCCAATGGACGCACTCATCTCAACCCCCGTGTGTTAGAACCTCGCATGCACCTTGCTTGGCTCACTGCAACTGTCACACCCTTGCTACCAATAGAGTTATCTTACTTGACTCTATGCAAAATCATGGTGAAGGCATTACCATACAACCCACTGTGGGGACTCCTACACTAAACAGTATGAGGTCTAATTGGGACTTCTTACCAGGGATATCCCCTTACATGTTTGTAGGTCCAGCACTATCAACAACTACCTAGGCATCAATAATATTTTCCAAAGAAACAATCAAAGCATCTTGCAACACATCACATGTTACATTCACTTCTTGATTGTTGTCATGTCATGCGTCTCCTTCTTTCCCCTTCTGAGACATAGATTCTTTCTCCAGGCATCTCACTGGAGATTTTTCGTCACATTTCTTCGCTAATGATGGCACCAAAAAGTATATAATTATAATAACCATGATTAAGCCATTCCAGCCTTCTAGTAATGAACATAGAAATAATAGAGACCTAACTTCGTCATCAATATTTACCCCTACAGAACTTAATTAACTGGTAACTATATTAAATTCATTTAAATGACCAACGACAAATCCACCTTCTAACATCTTTATATTAAATATATGATTCATAAGAAATACTTTGTTTGAGGTTGAGGGTTTTTCATATAATTTGGCCAATGCCAACAATAAACCCTTTGCTATTGTTTTCTTTGAAATGTTGAATGCAATTGATGCTGCCAAACATAGCCATATTGTTCCAAGTTCCCTTTTATTGAGAATCTCCCATTCTGTGTTTGTCATACTTGTCAACTTCTTTGATTTTCCACTCAATGGTAGGTAAACATTCTTTTGATACAAATAGTCCTCCACTTGTATCTTCCATAGCTGGTAGTTTTCACTGTTGAATTTCTCAACCCTAAACCTACCATATTTGGCCATTGTTGCCACTCAAACCAAGAACCATTCATTTCTATGAGTTTATCATCCAAATGGACCTTCGACTCTAATACGAGTTGTTAGAAATTAATTAAAAGAGCATTGGAAGACATAAAATGTTCTGGAATCACAAACACAAAAACACATAAAACAAGAAAGACACAAATATATGTGGTTCACCCAATGTGGGCTATGTCCATGGAGAAATATCTAGGTCCTTCCATTATATTATCCGAAAAAATTAACAATACAATCTATATCACATCCATTGTAAAAATAGCCTACTACATATCTTTCTTTGATAGTCATTCAAAATAGTCTTAGCCGCACTAAAATACATCATATAAAATTGAGGGTTTTCTTTTCACACTTTAGGGAAAAAACTGTAAACTGACATAATGGCTATCATTTGATCTTCCACCTAATGAATGACTAATATTAAATATGAAATTACAATATTTACAAGGCATTTTTTTATCAAAAATTTTCTTCGGCGGGCGCTATCCCTTGACCCCCCTCTAGGGGATCTCATAAAATTTCCATTGCTCATCCTAGACCCCCTTGACGGTGATCTTACCACCATCGTTTCCACCCTGTTATGAACTCGGGTCCAAAGTGGCTAAAACGAGATCTCTAAATCAAGAATATAATCATAGTCAACACCTTAAATGTAGAACCCCTTTAGCTTTTCAGAAATTGGTTGCTTCATATAAAAAATAATTCCAATGAGTGGCGAGTTACTCAAGATGTTTGATGAGCCCTACACCCATTCTCTCATATACAACTATCCTTAGACTATACAAAAGTATGGTATACCAATTCCCTAGAACTCGACTCCCATGAACTCCTATACCAAGCCAACATTGAACAAATATTTGATAAAATTCTTCAGCACTCTAACACCAACTTCATCATCCCACCTAGAGTATTTGATTCATCTCATGACATTATTATCCCCTTGGTTAATACTGAAGTAGAGGAAGTGGTAGAAGCTACCCTGTATTTGCAACCCTTTAAGGTCGATTTGTCTGCACTTTTACCTGAAACTTCTCATAAGTTTACCCACAAATAGTCTAGTAGTACACAAACCACTCCAATCAAAGCTAAATCATCCCAGTGGGAGAAGGTGCTCAAAATAAATCTTCCTTTATGATCACCAGAAGCAACAACAACTCAATGAAGGCATCAAACAGTTACAGTTAAAATAAAAAACGACTAAGAAGACCAAGAAACCTAAATTGTGAGGCATCTAGGCTTAAATACGAAATGCAATTGAAAGTTCCAAGGATGTTTTTGTTAATAACATGAAACATATAATGGAAGATATTTCTCAGGTTGATCAAAAACAAAATACTAAGCAGAATGGCAGTTCTTCCATAAAGTAACAACAACAAAATGGTACTGTAGACCATGATCATAATCATAAAAAGTAGGATTTTCTCAAGAATACTATTGATTTAACTCTTGACAAACCTGTTAATTATCCAACTAACATTTTAGAGGAACAAAATTAGTCTAAGAAGAACCTGTCAGAGCAAGAGAAATCTAAACATATCTAGTTAGAGCAGGAGCAATGTGAACATCACCAGTCAAAACACTCTGAAGAGAATCAGTGAAAACACAAACATAAGAAGTCAAAGAAGTATCACATGGAATAGACTAAGGTGGATGAAAATAAGATGGAACAAAACCAATTGGATCACCAAGATAATTTTGAAGGAAATTCAAAAGACAACTTTTTTAAACACACTCATTCTAATGAAACAATCAAAGGTTGTACTTAGTAGATAACAAATGTGTTGATTGACCACTAGCAAGAAGAGACATCTGAGCTTCCAGATACCAGTACAACAACTATGAATAATACACTAAGTACAAATCCTATTTTGAATATAAATGCTTCTATAAATCCAGCTACAACAAGCACACGAACAACCACATACAAAAAGGAATGAGTTGACATTACTACCAAGTTTGCTCACATCCAACTCACTACCATTTTTTTTTTCTTTTTTCAGATTATAAAGGAGTCTGTTAAAGCTTCTAAGAAAAGGTTGTGGAAAATAAATAAATTTACCAATAAACTTAAGTGAAAACAGGAATGTAAAATAGAGAGTTGGCTGGCTTGTCATATCATTATTCTTCAACAGTTGGTAGAGAATTTGATTGATCAGAATGTTCAACTCAGTGCACATTTATCAAAAATACATGCTCAACCCATAGTCATCGGATCTCACATATTTATAGAGATTTTGTAGAAGGCTCACGAGGAATTCATAGCAAGTAAGTAGACCTTCAAGAACACACTTGATAAAGGAGCTACCCTCACAACCACACTGAACAAATAGCCCACCTATTTGGATAATAATCACACTAAAATTAGGGCCCAAGAAATGATTACTAGAGATCTATATTCAATGCAACTTTATATCCCAAAGCATAACAAGCGATCAATAATACACTGGAAGAAGAGAGTAGTATTTTCATAGTTATTGCAATAGAAGTTTCAGTGGCCGAGGGAAGGAAAATAAAGCACAACATGAATCTTCCAATACAACTGAATATCTAAAGGGAGTACTCAATTAATCCTTGAGCATTGAAGATGCTAAACCATTCAACCAACAACTATTAGAGGATACATCCCTAGAGGAGAAAATTTAATACCTACCAAGCCTAAAAGAATCTACTGCTAAAGCTAGACTTGTAGTATGAGAATGGTCCATCGTCGATGATCATTTGTTGATCTTCGCCCCAACAATCGATAAGACTAGATTTCCAAAGACGCCTCTTCTACCACCATCTCGTTATGCTTTGCCATAACCACAATAACCTACATATTAGTTCTTTGCACGGAATATTTCAAGATACACTACATCATCAAAACAACAGCCTCGTGAAATTGAAGTCATCCAACTAGTGAATCAGTCAACAGATCGAGTTCCAAAAGTTATGATCGCAACTACCAAAGCACTTGGCGACGAATCCCTAGTTGTTTTCTTAGTTTAATTTTATTGTAATGATTGTAGTGAGAATTTTATTTTAAATAATTAGTGAAATGAAATGTAAAAGTGTTTTATTTTTTAGTTTTCGTAGCACTCCAACTCTTCCCTTCTTTGATGTGAAGAAATATTTAAGGGTGGGGGAGATGTTAGTGGACTTAATCGGCCTAGCCAACTAGCCCAAGTCAAGTTGGTATTCATGTATGTGACATAAGGATAAAAGATGATGGATTAAGTATCATGTGTAATCAGATATTTAGACTTCCATAACTATCCCAACAACCCTGTTATAGCACCATTTCCCACTATTGGTAGATCTGATGATTTGATTATGGCCAAGGCAACCCTTCCTTCCAGACTTGGTCCAAAATCTAAAAAACAGTGTTTTATTCCCTATACGCTACTTTTCCCTGTGATAAGAGCATGTACACGAGGGTCAACATAAACCCAACCCACGTACATATGTTAAAACACTTAAAAAAAAAATCCTTAATTTCGGGTGGAGTTCACAAGTTTTACCTATTACTCACCTCTTATTTCCCATGGCCCAACTATTTCCCAACTAGAAAAAACAATTTGGAGAAGTATAAATAAACCGCCATGGGAAGGCCTTAAGGGAGAAGAGATGAGATATTGATACTATAGTGAGATTATCTCTGATCGAGTCTGACGAAATACCTATGCCTGTTGCACTCCCCAAAGTTTTAGGAAACCTTTGCTTCCTTGTTGGAGATATCCTTCATCTTTCTTGAGATATCCTTGTATTGGTGATGGAGAAAGATTGTTGAGGCCGGGAAAGGATGGATCTAGAGGACAGTTCAGCTTGGAGCCGGAGAAGCACTCATGTCATTTTCACCACCCTACTTGTAGCTTACTTCAATAAATAAATGATGTTTAGTTCTCAATATTAAACATGTTTATGCATTGATTTATGTTGTAATTCATTTACGAATATTATATTTATGTGTAATTGTTCATTCATTTATATGATGTAAAGTTAATATCATGAATATGATTTATGTTTCTACTACTGTATATGTTTCATTTGAATCATTTTCAGGTTTCGAAGACATCAGGAGAAGCTAAGGGTTTGCACTCTACGGGATCTACTCAAATGTTCACCTATGGGTAAGGATACTCTTGCAAAGTTTAGTAGAACAAACATTTAGGTTGATTGCTTGAGAATTTCTTACTGTTGTTTTCCATCTTCTCTATTGGGGTTTCCAACCGAAGACCCTAGGGTGATCTCACCTACAATAGAATTGGTGACTCCGTTGGGGATAACATTCTTGTTATTCCTAGTTTGGGTTGTTTATTCTCAATCAGGGTTCATTTTCTTTATTGCTTGCTTTTGCAATGTTGTTTGATTCAATAGTGTCCCAGCCATCAAGTCTGATCTTTTTTATCATACCTTGATTTTTGTTTTTTCCTAATTGAGCTTTGTATATGATGTTTCTTGGATTAAAGTTGTGTATACATGTAGGTTTCCTCAAGCAGACTCGCATATACGCGAGTTTCTTGTATTAGAAATGTGTGTACATGCTTCTGTGTCTATACACAGTCGCGTATACAATTTTTGAATTTTTGTTTAAAATCTCTCTGCCGAGTTAGGTCTACCGCTTGGTGATTTATGCTATTGTATGGTCATCTACTGTCTCGAGAACCCAGTTTTTCTGCAAGCTTTCTTTTTTAAAATCTCCTTCTCACTGAAAAGCCTAGTTGGCCTAGGATTTCTTCTTAAGCATGTTTGTGATTTGTGTCTTGGGTTCAAGAATTATGTTTGAAGGTTTTGGATGTTCTGTTTTTCCAAAACAAGAAATTGATTTTGATTTTGTTTGCAACACATATTTCAAGTTGCCTTGTTTATCTTTTCCTTGTGTTGACACCTAATCATAGGGATTTGGTAAACAACTATAAATAGTTTAAATAAATAATAGAGGAAATGAAGAGTCATCAGGAGATGAAATTGAATAGTCACTCCCTCTTGTATACAATAATGAACAAGCTAAATGAATAATACAATCTCATTTTTTAGGAGTTACCTCCTGGCCTGACATGGTATCAAAGCCAACTCTATTTTTAGCATTCCTACCCTTGTAAATCCCTTATGCCTAATGTTCTACCTATGTTCTACCTATTTTTTAGAACTGACACCTTTGTCATGCTTCTGAGGCCTGACACTGTCATATGCGTTTTCTATTCCCACCTGAATGACTAGTCTCCCCACTCTCCCCATGGAATATCATCGATAGAGAGCAGTGAAACACTCCTTTCTTACAACCTGCTCTCATTGTGGCATTGATCCATTGTTTTAGCCAATTTAGGGCATCAATCTCGCAGCTATAGGAAACTTTTCACAAGCTTTGTGGAACTCATATGGTTTCGTGGACTGTGTTTCTCTTCTCAGGGCATTCAAAACTAAAATGTTGCGTTCCCATACACAATCTTCCTCGCTACTTCCATATGTAGTCTTCCTTGCGGCATCACACTATGGTGGTATCCTATGGTAATACAACTCTCATCATGCCTAGCTGCTCTCCTATGCACTTATCCCCCCCTTTTAGCTGCAAAGAGCTTCCATATGATTGGTGCACACAACCAGTAGAACTGGAATCATCATCTTTGTCTAAGATGTCACCGGTAATAGCATCCCTCTCAACGTCACTGATTCCATAAATTTTAGGAGTGGAGGTGTCATCAATGGTGTTGAGGTCATGCATAGAGTTTCCAATAAAAGAATTGGCAGAGTTGAGATTGTAATGTGGCAAGGAACCCATGCGGGTTCCCATCTCCAAGCCACCGAGGGAGGTATGCATACAATCCAGCATTTTATTCAATGTGTTGAATGTTGAACCAGATATTTGAATGCGTTGAATGTTGAACCAGAGATTTGGGTATATGAGGAGTTTTTCTTTGAATTGCAATGATTCAAAGATGTGACTATGAATTGTTTTTGGCTTGTTGCAATTTCTTTCATGATTTTGTGCCCCTGTTTTGTCATTTGTAGTGAGTTTCTTGGTTGTCATAGGAATTCAGAATATTGCTACGACACTGCTATTTTTTTACATCAAAAGTGCATTGTTTTTGCCAGCAGATTTTTTTTTTTTTATAATACACAGGTTTTACAATGTATTCACTGATATCTATTGTGGGAGTGGTTCTCACTGGCAAGGAGAACTATCCATAATGGTCTTGGAAAATCAAACACACTCTCATTTTTAATGAGCTATGGAAAGGAGTGTGTGTTGGAGAAGGTGACAAAGAGCCAGAACAACCTACCTCAGACAAGGAATTCACAATTTGGGAAAATAAGAATAGCAAGGCTTATGCATTGATTGCAGCATCAGTAAATGAAGAGGTGAGTCACCATATTTCGCCATTTTCAAATGCTTTCGGAGCCTTACAAAAACTGAAGTAACTCTATGACTCACATTTTGCACTTGAATTTGTTCAACTCATGATTAAATTGTTCAACCTTGAATTACAAGATGATGATCCTCTTACTCTTGCATTAGAAGTAAAATCTATTATGCATGATATCAAAGTCACTAATGTTGAACTAGACATTCCTCTAGTATCTTTTCTCAAGGCACTTTATCCCACTTACTCAAATTATCTTGAGTCATTGTAAGCAAATGGAAACCTTAAAGATATTACCTTTGACTCCCATGTGAAAAAAAAATTTGAAAGAGAGAAAGCTTTTGGGAAGAAGACAACTCCTCAATCTTCTGAAGACGTTGTGTGTCTTGTACAAAGAGAGAAGAATCTTGTTCAATATTCTTCCAGAGGAAGAGAAAGAGGAAGAAATTTCAGAGGCAGGGGGGGCAGACACTCTCAAGGAGAAAAGTCAGATTTGCATTGCATACATTGCAAAAGAGATGGATCACATGATGCATCCACATGCAAGTTTCCTTGGGACAGAATTGAGTAGGAAATAAACCAACCCAAAGGTAAAAATAATGAAAAATCGAAAGGTAAATCACCTGAATCCACTCACTATGTTGTGGCACATTGTAATATTTGAGTAAATGAAGACTTATTTAATGCTTCACTTGCTTCTTGGAAAAACGATTGGTTACTTGATTGAGGAGAAACTTTCCGCATGACTTTTAGAAGAGATTTTTTTGAAGAATTTACTGACAATGTTTATGAAGCCATATACTTTGCAGAAAAATCAAAATTCAAGCCATCATGGCTTGGCACAATCAAGCTTAAATTGCCGGGTCTTCCAGCCTTTCTTCTTCATCATGTTTTATATCTCCCACGACTGAGGAGAAACTTGTTGTCCTTGGTCCACATCCACCAGCAAGGATACTCCATTCATATGTTTGATGGCAAGGTTGAGGTGAGAAAAGCATTAGACCACTCACTTGTCATGACGGGGATAGAAGAAGAAAGGCTTCTTAAGCTACAGGGTACCTCTGCTCGTGCACAAAATTTCTCATACAATTCTCATTATGAAGAAGGTACATTTCCATCAAGTTTATTATTGCATGCAAGATTTGGACACTTAAATTATGATAGCCTTTGCTTGTTGAAGAAAAATGGTGTTACTGGTTTACCTACAATTCCTAGGAAACTTAAGCAATGTGATGCTTG
Organism: Pinus tabuliformis; assembly: GCA_031772625.1. Lineage (NCBI taxonomy): Eukaryota > Viridiplantae > Streptophyta > Pinopsida > Pinales > Pinaceae > Pinus > Pinus tabuliformis. Next base: position 359,563,581 of record CM062805.1, read on the forward strand.
CATTCTAGGAAAGCATAGCAAATAGTGTTTTCATGATTCACATTCCAAAGCACATAGAAAAATTGAAATCATTCATTTAGATTTATGTGGTCCAATGCTTGTTCCTTCTGCAAATGGAAATAAATATATGATGACATTTATTGATTACTACACTAGAATGTGTTAGGTTTATTTATTGAAGAATAAATCTGATGCTTTTAAAACATTCAAGAACTTTCATACATGGATTTAAAATGATGCACAATCTCATATTGGCTCTATTCACACTAATAATGGAAAAGAATACACTTAAAATCAATTTGAAAAATATCTTCACCAACATGGGATAAAACATCAAACAACTGCGCCTTATAATCCCTAACAGAACAGAGTAGCTGAAAGAATGAATAGGACAATCTTAAATATGGTGCACTCCATGATGTTTTTCAAGAATGTAAAATTGATGCTTTGGGCTGACGCAGTTCTATGTGTTGTATATGTAAAGAATAGATGTCCATCTAATGCTATTAGAAACAAGACTCCTTATGAAATGTGGTATGAACACTTTCCTTCGGTAAAGCTTCTCAGTGTCTTTGGTACCACCTGTTATGCCTTCATACCAAAGGTACATAGAAACAAACTTGGTGCAAGGATTCATAAGTGTATCTTCCTGGGGAAAACTAAATGAGCATCATCTGAAACTCAATTTGAAACATTATGATCTTGATGATGCAACTTTGTTTGTCAAGAAGGTTGGAAAAATAGTTGTATATCTTGTGGTATATGTATATGATATTTTGATGACAGGGAACAATGAGAGCTACATTGCATCCATAAAGAAGGAATTGAGGAAAGGTTTTGAAATGACTGATTTGGGCTATGTTCATTACTATCTTCATATTGAAGTAACTCAACATCCGAATTCCATATTCCTTTCCTAAAAGAAGTACATTGGATATCTATTGAACAAGTTTGGCATGACTAAATGCAATCCTCTGACTACTCCAATGGAACAGAACTTAAAGCTCACATCCATTGAATGAAAAGAATTTGAGGATGCAACAAAGTATAGACAACTTGTAGGAAGTCTCAACTACCTGACTACTACTAGACCAGACATTTCGTTTACTATTCGAATCCTCTCTAGGGTTATGAAAAAACCTTGTGAGGGACATTGGTCTACTGCAAAACAAGTTTTAAAGTACTTGAAGGGAACTCAAGACTTTGGACTCAAGTATACATGGGTGGGTGACTTCAGCTTGATTGGATACTCTCATTTAGTCTTCGATGGAGACAAAGAAACTGGGGTATCTACTTCAGGTTATGCTATGAGTCTTGGATCAGGAGCTGTCTCCGGGAGAGAATGCAAACAATCAATTCTAGTAGATTCCACAACAATTGCAGAATATGTGGTAGCAGCTGAGGCAACAAAAGGAATTGTGTGGCTCAAGAAAATTTTGGAAGATTTGGAGCTAAAACAAGTACAATTGACTCCACTCATGATTGACATATCTCGGGAATAAAGTTGACCAAGAAACAAAAGTTCCATGATCGAGCGAAGCACATCAATATAAAATATCATCTGATTCGACATCATGTTGAGGCCAAAACAATCCATCTTTGCCATTGTTCCACTAATGAGTAGATTGCAAACATCTTCACCAAAGCACTTAGAAGAGAAAAACTTGAAAGATTCAAAATGATGCTTGGACTCACTAACATCCCTTTAGATTAAGGGGGGGAATGTTGACTCCCAATCATAGGGATTAGGTGAACAACTGTAAATAGTGTAAATAAATAATAGAGGAAATGGAGTCATTGGGAGATGAAACTGAACAGTCACTCCCTCTTGTATATAATAATGAACAGCCTAAATGAATAATACAATCTCATTTCTTAGGAGTTACCTCCTGCTCTGACACCTTGTTTGATTGGCCTAGTTGCTTTTTGTGCTTTTTGAGAGTCCTTTTGGGAAATTTTGAAACTTCTTCTTTCTAGAAATTTTTTCGGTTTGCTGAAGTCTTTTGCTATTGTTCAAGATCAATTTGTGCAAGTTTGTAGTCTCTCTTGTTTCAAGTTTCATTTGTTAATGAGTTTTATAACTTGCAAGATTTAGAGACTCCTTGTGCTCATTTCTTGATCTTTTGAATTTTAGTAGTGCTTTTGAGACCTCAAAAAGTTGCTTTTGTTTCCTTAAAAAAGAAAAAAAAACACAAGAACATTTCTTTTGTTTTCCTTTTTCCAAGATTTTGGTTTACGGTTTCTTTTGTTTTGTTGTGAAGCAATTGGATTCTTTTGCAATTTGTTCTACTTGCTTTGGAGAGAGATTGGTTTTTAATTTTTGCCCTCTTCATTACCAAGATTGACTTAATTGACTCTATAAAGAACCGCAGTTGCTTACGATTGTTGTTTAGGATGTTGCATCATCAGTTTAACTTGCATTAGGTTAGTTTGCATCATAAGCATTCTTAGCATTTTAGATTTTGGGTTTGTGTGGATTGTTCCAGAAAAGAAAAGAAAAATATTTTGCTTACATATAGGTTTTCGTAGAACCCAAGTAGAAATCACTCTTCATCAAATAAAATAACTGCATGCATATAGTTAGTTTTATATTGGTTTCTTTTGTGTCATAAAACATCATCAGTTTGACTCTCGTAATTTCCCCTGACTTAAAGAACAAATATATAAAACCAAGCGATCGAATAAAATGAAATAGAACTTTCATTTTTTTCATTAACAAACACCAACAAGTTTAGGTTCATTAGGGCCTTGGAATAGGTGATTGGATAGTTAACTCTCCAAGGTCGCTCAAACTATAAAACTTAGAAGTTCAATAAAGAGTGAAATCCAATATCATTAGAAAGATGGGAAAGTTCCATGACTGGGAGTTAAGCACGAGGGAGAGTGAAGACAAGAAAGAGAGATACCGCCTCTCCTACTTGTTGGATCCCGCCTCACAACTGTTCCACCTAGCTTTTGATATGAGTTGGTTTCCATAGTTTCCTTTCCTAGGGATCACATAGGTGTCTACGAAGGGGAATCCCGTAGCACCTGAGGCTGATGTTGCATCACGTTCAAAAGTACTTCTAGACGGTACCCTTGTGAAGCTTGGGTACTTGCACTGGTAAAGGCTATTGTTTGGAGGTCAGTGTAACTACTTCTCATACCTTCGCTAGTAGGCCTGAGGCATAATTACCCCAAACTATTTTCGGAGGGCCCTTGATTTTGGTTTTCTTGTATTTTGGTGTCCAATCCTAATCACCCAGAGCAGAAATACTTGAAAGTAGATTGATTGTATTTATCTTTAGGGTATTTTAGAGAGTGCTATTTGCTCCTAGTTGGCCTAGCTTTACAATTTTTTTCAAGTCTTTAAGTAGATTTCTTAAAAATAATTCAAAGTGGCCAATGAACCAGTTCGTCATTCTAGGAGGCTCCATGGGATTTTATCTACGAGTCCTAAGCCTTTTCCTGGGAAACATAAGAGCAATTCTGCTAGTGGTTTTCAATCAGTGGTAGCAGGCACATTGGAGATTGATCCTCTAGTTGGAGTTATTAATTCATAGAATAGAGCCGGTACAAGTAGAGAGTTGGAGAGAAACACTCTAGCTATTTCTCAAGTCCTCTTCTAGTCAGAAGATGTTATTGAAATTGAGGAGCTCCCTTAGCCTATTTTGACTCCTAATTCTCCTCTTCCTCTCGATCATCCAGATGTTTTATTATACATTAGGACTTTGACCAATAGGCCTTCAAGCCCAGGTTTATATCGATCTTTTCCTTCGATGACGACTCCTTGAGGCATGGCATCCATGACAAGTGCTACAATTATGCAAACTTCGGTATTGGTACAAGGAGGAGGAAATATTTCTATACCTTCTGTTACTCCTAGCACTGCTATATTTCATTCTACTTCCATTCCATTTCGAGTGGAAGTTCTCAGGCTGTTGCCTCTGGCATTGGCTTCTTCCCTTTTGGAATGCCGACCAACATGATTCCTTCAGTTCCATTAAGCATTCCATCAACTATCTCCACATCCATGGCAAGTGGATTAGCTTCTTTTTAGGGTTTCCTGTTTAGGGTTAGTCATATACCACACTCCAACCCATCTTTGGGATCAATACCTTTTTCCTCTACGGGTCAAAGTTATAATCCGTTTCAAGGTTGGACAAACCCTGTGGTTAGTGTGTTAGGAGCCAGGAATCAATCTTATTTTGGCCAACAAGGGAATATGATGTATTCTTCTATCAGTTCATTCTAGAAATTTTCTCCCTATGCTAATGCATGGAACCATTGCCAAGGGCTCTCTGCTCCTTTTAACACTTCTCTAAGGGGCAACTTTACTAGTTACGGAAGTTTTTTGGCAGGAGTAGGTCAAACTCCAATTTTTTCTAGACCACAAGGAGCTCCTTATGGTTTAGTTGGGTCTATGAGTAACTTTAGGCATCCCGGTGCCTTTACAAATCCAGGCCATTATTTTCAGAACATTGGGAGTTTTGCCCACACTGGGTGGAATCCTCAGGGTCCTCCACAACTACCTTTTCTGGCAATGTTAAACTTGCCAGATCTTTCTAAATTGACCAATGATCCAATCAGGTATAAACCAGTTTGGCCTCCAGTCCCAACCAAACATCCCTCTAATATACCTAAATTTGAATAGAAAACTAGTGGACATCTAGGTGACCACGTAACCACTTTCCATTTATGGTGTTCGTCAAACTCCCTGATAAATGATTAAATCAGGTTAAGATTATTTCAACGTACCCTAACTAGGAATGTGGTTAAGTGGTACATAGAACTTCCAGGGGGCACCTTCACTTCTTTCAGTGATTTTGCTACTATATTTTTGAACCATTTTCAATTTCTTGTTCGATATGATGTTGGAACTGAGCTTCTGTCTAATTTCCACCAGGATCAAGCAACTCACATTTCGGATCACATCTAGGAATGGAGGAGAAGGAAGAGGCTCATTAAAGTTGATATTCCACAAGAATTCCTTCTTCAATGGTTTCTTGAATTGTTACAGCCTGAGATCTCTAAGGACATGTCTCTCTTCGGTGTTTTCATCGAAGAGCAGGATATTTTCATAGCCCAGCCATTGGAACTTATATATTCTCAATTTGGGGTTCTTCTAAAAATTCTACCTAATGCTCCTAGATCCAAGGTGGATATAGCCAAACAAAAGCTAGGTCCCCATGCTGATGGGCTAGTTGGATTGATTGTTGCCAACATGGCTAACCTGATGATTCAATTGCAACAGTTGTCTTTACAAACTACTTCTTCTATGTAGGCATCGCCATCTGTATCTATACCTTTCCAACCGACGTCAATAAATGCCATCTAAACTTCTAACCCAAAAAGGAAACCAACAATCAGATAGGAAGAAGAAAGGACGAGGTAGGAAAAAGAACCAGGATGGGAATGGAAATGCAAACAAACCTGGCAATGATGCCGAAGGGGGTAGGAAAGAGTCCAAGAAAAATGTAAAATTTCCATGCAAGTTATGCAATGGAGATCATTTGACTCATCTCTGCCCTAAGATCCAAGACACTTAACGCTTCTTAGTGCAGCACGAGTCCTCTAGCTCCCAGGTTGTCCTCACTAACCCTTTTCCCCAAGGGTAGTAATTAATTACTGGCACGAATTCTAATACTGGTACCCTCGCAGGGGGAAATCAAGAAGGGGATCATTCATCAAATTTATACATGATGAGTTCACATATTGATGTGGATATGCGATCGTGTGATTACAATGAATCAGAATCATCTAAGGCTAAGTCTGCTTCCGATGCTTCAAAGCCGCTCCATATTGAGAGGCCCTCTATTGAGTCTATACCTTGGATGCCAAAAGGCTCTACAAAGTGCTCGACCATTAACCCTAATGCTAGGGTAGCCCAGAACTACTCAATTGTAGAAGATCTGGCTTAGAGTCCTTGTGCTATGTCAATGTTAGAGGTACTCCAATCATGCCCTCCTCAAAGGAGTGAATTACTTTTGGAAATCGGAGCAGTAGATCCAAAAACTTCTCTTGTGGTTTCTTTTGATATGTCAAAGGTCAAAAAGAGACTCCTGCGTCATATGGCTTTGATGATAATGTCCACATATCGAAAGAACAACATCTTTGGAACTGTTATAGATGAGGGAGCTTCCACATCTGTGATGTCCATGTCATGTTGGAAGGCCATCGGATCGCCTCAAGTTGTTTCTTCACCTACTTTATTGATGACATTTGATGGACATTCTCATAGGTCACATGGGATTATTCCAACCTTTCCCATCTGTGTTGGTGGAAAGGGGGTAAATATTGACGTAGAAATAGTTGATGTGAATCTCAATTACAACCTCCCTTTCAGAAGGAATTGGATTTATGATATGGATGCCATAGTATCATCATTATTTCACATCCTTTTCTTTCCTCATAAAGGGAGGATCGTAAAATTTGATCAGATGGATTATTCTCTAGGTGACTTCCACAAATCTTCTATGTCTACTGTTCCATTAGTGGACAATCCCAAGAAACCTATAGAGAATTTAGGAGTTGGAATGTACTCTTCCTTAATGGGTGCTTTTCATCTTCCTGCTCCTATAGCTAGAAACAATGCTACTTCATCTTACAAGGGACCTCGTCGAAGAGAGTTCTTTCAAACTCATTATTTTTTAGACCTTGGGCTTTACCCTCATCTACCACCACATTATATGGAAGGTAGGTGTTGAGCGATAAAAAGGTGTCTTTTTAACTCCTAATTACCTTCACATTAATTGTCAACCCAGGGACGACTTTTTATTTCAAGAGTGTACTCAGTCTGAGGTGGCTATTTACTCAAGAGTAATGTTTTACAGTATGGTGCTTAAAATCCAAAAGTAAATGAATGCTTGGAAAGAAATCTAACGACAAAAACATAAACTCAAATGCTCAGAAATCCAACTATTCACTCAGCAATCATCAATCAAGGATAAAGTAGCAATAATAAATTCCTCTAGAGATTGATACAATTGAAATCAAATTAGGACAAGACAATCAATCTGAGAATGAGGAACCAGTAACCCATGTTCTCTACAGTCGACAGCCCTATATTAAAGCAATTAAAAAGGAAATAGAATTTAAACTAAAGCTGCTATTGAAAGTAAATTAGGAAAACCCTTTTAAAAGCAAACTCTTGCAATTAATTACCAGAAATGAACAACAAAGTAAATGGGCAGCAAACTATAATTAAAGGAATCTTAACAACAAACTCTAATTACTGAAAACAACAACAACAAAGCCAAATTAATAGTAATATTTACTCTAAGAATAAATTAGATAGCAAACAGAAATAGAATGGCAGCTAATTGGAAATGAAATATAGAACAACGCTTAGAGCCTATGGTGCTGAAATAAATAATACACACAGCATACAGAGATATTAAGAAAAGCAGTAATCTGAGTCTGATACTGCAAGTATTAATCCTGGTTAGAAAGGGTAATGATTACAATTCATAATGGAACCACAATGTCAATTGAACAACAATCGTATGAAGTATAAACCATAGACAAATACAGTAATACCAGCTTAAGAAGGTTACAACTTGATTACTCTACAATTAAAGAGCAATAGCATTCTCTAGAGAAGAGCAATGTTACATTAACGACTTTAAAGTAATAGCAATACATTATAAGATCAGAATGCACATTACGATTTTCTTGTTGCAGAGAACGATATATGAAATATAACAGAGCTGTAATATAAGAGAATAGAACACACGATATTACCAATTCAAGTTGATAATACAAACCATGCATAAACCAAAAAGATAATATACAACAGCAACAGCGTACTCCACCAGAGGCTGGGCCCTTAGCCGCCAGCAGACACTGCTGGGTTACTTCAGATGAAAAGAATGAACAGCAACTCCCAAATCATGTATTAATCATTAAATGGTGAAATCATTACAATAGCTGAAGCTTTGATACTTATAGCATGAAACAATCCTTTCTTCCTCCTATCCTATCATGAATTCTTAATTCTAAATCTCTAATTCTAAATCCTCAATTCTCCACCACTTTTCCATTCTTTTTCTATCATTCTTCCATCCCTATCTCTGATCTCTGTTTTCATTTAAATAGAGAGATCAGAGAGAAGTTACAATAAAGATAAGTACAACATGATTTATATTACAAAATTGCTTTGCTTCTAACCAATTGATCAACAAGAGCAAGGCGAATTTAGCTTTACATCTAAGATTTGGAGGACAGCCGCAACAACAAATATGAGAAAATCGTTCTCAAAGAACCCTGCATTTCTCTCAATACAAGTCGAATTTGGGCAAACCATTCTTTGTTAAAGTTAATTGGGTCCATTCTAGACAAAACCCATGTTCCATATTTTCTAGATTCTGCTTCATTTGCTCAGAATTTCAACCACAAAACTGTCACTTCTTATTCGAGCGAATTTCTGAGTTGGCACTTTTAATGATCAAATCTTCAATCTAGAAATTATCTTGGAGGTTTAAAAATGGTGAATGATGTTACAACCAATTTATTGAAACTATCATTGATAAAATCATGCATAATCATCAATTTATTAGAAATAAAGGAGAATAAATAACATTTGTTCATAAGAGCATAAATCATCATAAAATGGATTTATATAATAAATTATAATAAATGATATGATAAAGAATTGTAGAAATGGGTGAAATAAGCACTCAAAAGTGATAATAATAATGACATATTAATGACCCAACATACCCCCACACTCAATATGTTGCATGTCCTCATGCAACAAAAACTGAATATATTGCATGTCTTCATGCAGCCCAAAGACAAAACCCATGTGTTAGCCAAAAAAAAAAAAAAGTATGTTCACCCTAGCTCATGAAATGGATAGAACAAATGAATACTCCCTCAATTAATGAATATTCAATTTTAGCAATCTTGATGAAGGCATAACAATTTTTACATTGATATTCAAGTTATGTGCATATGAAGTTGTAGCAAAATATGATATAAGTGACAACAACCTTCATTAACCATTTTCCCACAAACTACAAACCATCTTTTGTTGAAATGTTGCAAGTAAATTTGTAATATATGAATGCCTCTATGATCCAAAAATCAGATCGTTTTGATGCATGGATCATGAGATATAAACAAAATGGTTGTAGGTGAGAGTGCATGATTTCCAAAATTGTATGAACCAATTTAATTTGAAATTATCTAGGTTTGTGTATTTTAATGATACGTCTGTGTTTTCCAGGGATCACAAGAATTGAGTTCATAGTTTTTTAAAAATATTATGGAAATCAATTTTTGCACTGAAATTGTATGCCTTAAGTGAGAAAGAAAATAGAAAACATCCATCATGCATAGAAATTCTCCCCCTCTCTGAAAAAGTAGCATGCCCTCATGCGATGCTAGAAAACAAATAGAGGTAGTTGCTACCATCTGTTGAATGCTATGCTTGGTGTAAAACAACATGGAATAAGGGAGGTGTTGAGAATGAATAAGAATAGCAATGGATGATAAAGACTATGAATGACATGGTTATAAGAAAGAAATGAATGAAAGCAGCACTCCCCCAAGATGATATGCTGCTGAAAAAATGGGAAGTGGTAAAGATGTGGAATGAAGGATGATAAATAATGCTAAATGGATTTTCATCAAATTCTCCTAAATTCGTAATAAATTAGAAAATTATGTTATTTTACCTCAAGTTTTACCTCCAAAAAGAAAAATGTGGAATGACATATATGTACTGGCAGTTGTTGAAGCTGATGTAGGCAAAGTTGGTGTTGAAAGTGATGCAAAAGGTGGAATCTAGGTAAGCACATCATGTCTGAAGAATTGTTCGTGTTCGCGAGTTGCTCGAGCCTCTTCTGTTAGTTGTAATAGTGTGGTCATGCTGTGAATAGAATTTCCCCCGCATACTTGTTGTTCTCCTGTAAACAAATCACACTTGTGCATACAATGTTCTTGAATCCATAGTGTTAGGTTTGAATAACAACAGATAAGATGCATGCAAAAATTTCAATCAGAAAAACTTTTGTATACATGCAATACTGATATTTTGTCAAATCAACAAGTTATGGCAGAGTGCAGTAATCATATCGCATGCTATCCCATAATGCATACATTCCCCCCTCCAATTGGAAAAGGAATTCCATGACCATAAAGTGTATGAGAGGGGTTATGTTGATGGCAAGGCAAAGGAATGAGCAATATGGCAGTGAATGAAGCAAAGTACACATATTAATGATAGGACGGCGAGAATTATGGTTATAATGAAAGAAGAGTGTATAAACATAGTTATGAATAAGATATAGGATGCTTTGGATTGATGATAAGTTATGAAAAAGAAAAAGGACAACAATATGCCAAAAAGATGCTTTGCTGATGGTATTCTAGCTGAAAAATGATGTGATTAATCAAAAAACAATTTCTCATGCGTAAAGGTTCAAAACAGGGAAAAAATTAAGCAAATAATTTCTCTGATAAAAAGAAAAAATAAGAAAAGGGTATTATAGTAATAACTGACGATAAGATATAACTTCAATACCATAAGTAGAGCCACTGCTCCCAGGAGGCGTCCATAGCCTTGGCAGGGTTGCTTTTTAACCCATATGAGCCAGGATCCTCATTTTATAAATGAAGAGTTACAGTGCTATTCTACAGAAGAGATCAGTTTGCTGGCGTGGTAACCAGATAACCACACTGCCATTCACTGGGATGTAGCAAAAGTGACCAGGCTGGCTCGTGATGAGACCTCCTGTTCCAAGGATAATTTGGCTATCCAATGGATCATAACCCTGGTGTGGTGGCCATAATGGGAATGTCACCCTGTTACAGCCTTATGAACATGGTAGGCTGGCTCGTTATGAGATTCCCTATCCTCCATCTGCGAACAAAATTTTGTTGTTATTACACATTTTTATGATAAAAAGAGGGAGGCTCAGTACTCCTTAAGAGCAAGGATGGTGGAAGAAGTTGATCATCTCAATAAAAAACAATATACTCATAATCTCATTTATTACAGACAGAGAAGATTATAACGAGGGAGGATGGAACCAGCATGGTGTTAAGATGATCAATCAGTATCATGTACAGTAGAAAACAATGTAGTAAAGTTATATATAAATCATTGTGTCCCTTTTGAAAAGAATCTATCATCAATGAGCTATCCTGTTAAAAATCATAACGTGAATGATATTAACTTGCTTCAATAGAATCCATAATTCTCGTCCTCATAAAAATAGTGTACTTCATGCCATGAAAGAGAATCAATGTGGTTGAGATGAACTAAGAATAATTCCACAAGAGGAAGGAAACGTTGCTCTCGAAAATACTCCAAAAGTGTTGCTCTTTTGAAGGAACAGCAAAAACACTCAAAAAGTGGTGTTCCGTGTAGGGAACAGCAAAGGAAATGCACACCAAAAAACAAAAATACACATGAAAAAGGTGTTGTTTCTTGTATGGAACAGCGAAAAAAATGCATGTGAAAAAGTGTTGTTTCTTAAGAGAAACAAAAAAAATGTGAAAATGCTGTTCCTTTGAAAAGGAACAGCAAAAATGTGAAAGTGTTGTTCCTTAAAAAAGGAACAACTAAAATGTGAAAGTGCAGAAGTGTTGTTCCATTCGGAAAGGAACAACAAAAAGTGAAAGTGTAGAAGTGCTATTCCATTCGGAAATGAACAGCAAAAAGTGAAAGTGAAAAAATGTTGTTCCATTCGAAAATGAACAACAAAACGTGAAAGTGCAGAAGTACTGTTCCATTCGGAAAGGAACAACAAAAAGTAAAAGTGTAGAAATGTTGTTCCATTCGAAAAGGAACAGAAAAACGTGAAAGTGCAGAAGTATTGTTCCATTCAGAAAGGAACAGTAAAACATGAAAAAGGAACATCAAAATGAATCATGGAAACAGAATGGCAAAATGAACTGTGGAAAAGGAATGACAAAATGAATCGTGGAAAAGGAACGGCAAGATGAACCGTGAAAAAGGAACAACAAAATGAAAGTGAAAAAGGAACGGTTGACACAAAAGGTGTTTTTCTTTAAAATGAAAATGTTGTCCCTTTGGAAAAGGAATAGCAGAAACAATAAAAGTTCACACAAATGCTGTCCCTTCAGAAAAGGAACAGCAAAATGCATAAGCATAAAATGCAAGCACGCAAAGAATGAATTAGATGTTCACTGTATTGATGATGAGGATGGGCTACAATTTGAATGAAGCAACCCCTGAAACACAAAATATAAGAGAGATTAGAAAAGAAACAACATTTTATTTAAAAACAGTATGTAAATAAATTAAGTTACAATAGCTACGATGTTATGTCAAAAAAATGATCTCTTCGAAAAATGTTTTGGCAGCAGTGACATGACATAAATCTTCAAATGGAAATCAATTCTTCATTTCTTCTATTATGAATCTGTTGGGTAATGAATTGTATGAAATTCCTTTGTTTCATAATTTTTTTTTCAAAAATCACTCGTCCATAAATTGACCTTCTTTATTTTCCCAGGACCTGCAAAAAACGAGTGTCTACCTGCAATAAAACATTAAATCATGGAGAAAGAGAGGTGATCGGGCTCCCTGAATCCAAGAATTATGCAAGAAAACAACAAGTAGTTACTCTGTATAACAAATCCATTGAGAAAATAACAAAGTAAAATTTATCTATCACTTGCGGGAGAGCAGTGGCCAATCATGCTAACATGTAGTGTTCTAGTCACAACTTCTTTGTTTTTTGTCCAAATTGAGTGATTCCAAAGCCAAATGAGAGCTAATTTAAAGGTTTATCTCCAGTAGAAACAAGTTTTAAATATTAAATGATATGATATGTCAATTTTAGTTAGAACAACCTGCATAACAGAGTCATTTTCGATTACCCCACTTAGAACAATAGTGAATGTTTTAAGCATAGATTCTTCGTTTGATGTCAGATTTGAATGATTCAAATTGGAAAAGAAAGTAGATTAATTTATTTATCTCAAATAGAAACAGGTTTTGGATAAAAGAATACTTGATAGGTTAAATACTCTAAGGAACAGCCAGAAAAACAGAGTTTTAAGAGTGCTGATTTATTATAGACAGTCAGTATTTTGATCATAACTTCTCCATACGATATCAAAAATGAGTGATTCCAATTGAGTTGTAAACTAGATTAATAGGGGAATCTACCCCAGAAATAGGTTTTAAAAATTCATTCATTTAGGCCTCCAAAAACCGACTGTCTCAACTCTGTTCTTGAGCTGCCCGCTAGACACCCTGTCAATGTTTTGGTTCTAACTTTTCATTTCAAATCCAAATTGAGTGATTCAAATTGGATTGGAAATTATAAATCAAGGGCTACTTATTATAGAAAAAGGTTTTAAAAATATACCCTTTTGGTCCCTCAAAACATGACTATCCCGACCGTGTCTCCAGAAATTTCATCAAGCCCGCAAGCCAAAAAAATATGATATTCAAGCATTTTTTCCATATTGATGATAAAAATGAATATAAGTGTTTGTAGAAATGTTATTTCTATTATAAATCATCTACATACACAAATGAATTTAAACATTTATCATCGATGTTGATTTCGATAGCGTGTTGCAACAAAAGAAACAACTAGTTTTACAAAAATAAAAAAAATGTGTTTGTTTTATTTGTTTATTTATTTTATTTTCTCCACTATCCTACTCTTCTTTGAGAATCAAGTATGTTTATGTATAAGAGTATTTCCAATGGAACCATTTTAGAAATAAGGCTTCACGTATACACATACCCAAATTTGAAAAATGCATATTAATGAATATTAGGGTATGAGAAGCCATCTTCCCTTAAAAAAATGGTATCAAAAATTGTTGAAGCATAGGGTGATGTTGCAAACAAATGATGGAGTGAAACCAATCTTCAATGTATCCGTTACTTTCTTGATTTCCCATAGCCGTCATACCATGAAGTTCTTGGACTTTTAAAATGGCTTGTTGATGCAAACTAAAAGAAAGCTCATTTTCTTCCATAGCTTCTACAATTTTTGAATTTAAAACATTCTGAATCTCATTGTAAATTTTCTCTAATGGCACATGTGAGATAGAATGGGTGGGAAGGGTGGGTAAACTTGGCAGTTCAACACTGTAAACATGTTGTACTGGTTTATTATGGTGAGAGTGTGGAATTAGTTGAGCAGGAAATTGTGTATGGAATGGAGAATTTTGATAATGTGGTTGGTTGGATTGAGTGGATGAATTTGATATGCAAGCAGGATGTTGTGGAAGAGCTGGTGAAAAGTATGGAGAATGTATTTATGCTACAATATGAGGGAGAGTAGTCATACAATCATAGAGTGAACCATGCCAAGCTTGTAGACAATATTGGTGGTGTTTATATGAAAATTGACATGGCTGCCCTAACACATTACTATTCCATAATGGATTATGCAAGTACGAGAATGGAGAAAACGTGTTTTGAACCATACCTGTAGGCCATGATTTCCATGGTTTTGACCTTGTTGCAGCTTCCTCATCTCTTTGATATGATACTTCCATCCTAGATAAGGAAGAACAATTATCTATGGGATGCTCCTTTTGGTCATGAGGGCAAAACACTTCATCAAATTCTTGATTTTTATGAACCTGCAAAGCATCCAATTTTGCATTTAGAGAGCTAATAAAATCGACTTTAAAATTTTCAAATAAAGCATTGATTTTAGCTCTTATGTCTCCTATTCTTGTAGCAGATTTGGAAAACAAAACATCTCTAGAATTCTTACCAGCCTTGGAGATTCCTCTTGAATACTTTATGCACAACTCACAAACATCATCATATGATAACTAAAAAACATCACCTTTTCCTATCAGATTTAAGAGTTCTAAAAATTCATCTTTGATTCCTTTAAGAAAGAGTGTTTTCAAGATCTGTTTTTCCAAATGCTTATGCTTTGATTTTTGAAGGTTGTATTGAAATCGATCTACATAGTCCTCCAAGCTTTCATCTTCCTCTTGTATCATATTGAAAATATCTTCATTGGCCTTGCAATAGTCTTGGTACTTCTTCAAGAATATGTTCTTCATGTCCTCCCATGTTTGGATGTAGTTCCCACCTAGGCTCATGAACCATCAGAGAGCTGCTCCTTTTAGAGTAAAAGGAAACACTTTCAATCTTTGATCATTAGTACAATAATCATATCCTCTACAAAGTATTTTGAACTCAAATAAGAATGTATCTGGATCTTCATTTGCTAAACCATGAAAATTTGGTAGAGAAGATGGGGGAATTATATGCATTTGTGTCACTCCTCCTAGATCTTTGATAGGAAATTCAAAAGTAGAAATGTGAGTCTTTTCTTACCATAATATCAGATGTTCTTAATGTGTTTCTTTGATGCTCTTTCTTCAAATGTTCCTGTCAATTGGTCAGTGAAATGGGTGGTGCTTACATCACCACTTGAGGAAAATCATAAGATTTGTTTTTCAAAATTTCAATTATATATCTATATCTATATATATATATATATATATATATATATATATTATTCATTCACACAAAAATTCAAACATTTACCCTAAATTCTTTAACAATCGTGCTGGAAAGCGGGCGAGAGAGCAGGGCTTTTACATGTTCCATACATAGGTTCTTACCTTCCATTTTTAATAGTCAACTCTTTCCTAACAGGCACCCATCATATGCACACTACTCTTTAGAAATGGCTACACTCTCCCCGGCAACGATGCCAAAATGTCGAGCGATAAAAAGGTGTCTTTTTAACTCCCAATTACCTTCACATTAATTGTCAACCTAGGGACGACTTTTTATTTCAAGAGTGTACTCAGTTTGAGGTGGCTATTTACTCAAGAGTAATGTTTTGTAGTATAGTGCTTAAAATCCAAAAGTAAATGAATTCTTGGAAAGAAATCTAACTACAAAAACATAAACTCAAATGCTCAGAAATCCAACTATTCACTCATCAATCATCAATCGAGGATACAGTAGCAATAACTCATTCCTCTAGAGATTGATACAATTGAAATCAAACTAGGACAAGACAATCAATCTGAGAATGAGGAAGTACTAACCCATGTTCTCTACAGTTGACAGCCCTGTATTAAAGCAATTAAAAAGGAAATAGGGTTTAAACTAAAGTTGCTATTGAAAGAAAATTAGGAAAAATCTTTTAAAAGCAAACTCTTGCAATTAATCACCAGAAATGAACAACGAAGTAAATGGGCAGCAAACTATAATTAAAGGAATCTGAACAACAAACTCTAATTAATGGAAACAACAACAACAAAGCCAAATTAATAGCAATCTTTACTCTAAGAATAAATCGGACAGCAAATGGAAATAGAATGGCAGCTAATTAGAAATGAAATATAGAACAACGCTTAGAACCTACGGTGCTGAAATAAATAATACACATAGCATACATAGATATTAAGAAAAGCAATAATCTAAGTCTGATACCGCAAGTATTAATCCTGGTTAGAAAGGGTAACGATTACAATTCATAATGGAACCACAATGTCAATTGAACAACAATCGTATGAAGTATAAACCATAAACAAATACAGTAATACCAGCTTACGAAGGTTACAACTTGATTACTCTGCAATTAAACAGTAATAGCATTCTGTAGAGAATAGCAATGTTACTTTAACGACTTTAAAGGAATAGAAATGCGTTATAAGATCAGAATGCACATTACGATTTTCTTGTTGCAAAGAACGATATATGAAATATAACAGAGCTGCAATATAAGATAACAAAACACACCAGATTACCGATTCAAGCTGATAATACAAACCACGCATAAACCAAAAAGATATTATATAGCAGCAGCAGCATACTCCACCAGAGGCTGGGCCCTTAGCTGCCAGCGGACGCTGCTGGGTTACTTTAGATGAAAACAATGAACAGCAACTCCCAAATCAGGTATTAATCATTAAATGGTGAAATCATTACAACAGTTGAAGCTTTGATACTTACAGCATGAAACCATCCTTTCTTCCTCCTATCCTATCATGAATTCTTAATTCTAAATCTCTAATTCTAAATCCTCAATTCTCCACCATTTTTCCATTCTTTTTCCATCATTCTTCCATCCCTATCTCTGATCTCTGTTTTCATTTAAATAGAGAGATCAGAGAGAAGTTACAATAAAGATAAGTACAACATGATTTATATGACAAAATTGCTTTGCTTCTAACCAATTGATCAACAAGAGCAAGGCGAATTTGGCTTTGCAACTAAGATTTGGAGGATGGCCGCAACAACAAATCTGAGGAAATCATGCTCAAAGAACCTTGCATTTCTCTCAATACAAGTCGAATTTGGGCAAACCGTTCTTCTATTAAGTTAATTGGGTCCGTTCTGGACAAAACCCATGTTCCAGATTTTCTAGACTTTGCTTCATTTGCTCAGAATCTCAACCCCAAAACTGTCACTTCTTATTCCAGCGAATTTCTGAGTTGGCACTTTTAATGATCAAATCTTCAATCTAGAAATTATCTTGGAGGTTTAAAAATGGTGAATGATGTTACAACCAATTTATTGAAACTATCATTGATAAAATCATGCATAATCATCAATTTATTAGAAATAAAGGAGAATAAATAACATTTGTTCATAAGAGCATAAATCGTCATAAAATGGATTTATATAATAAATTATAATAAATGATATGATAAATAATGGTAGAAATGGGTGAAATAAGTGCTCAAAAGTGATAATAATAATGACATATTAACGGCCCAACTGCAGGTAGGTGGAATAGAATGTCCTATGCCTATAGTTGAAATTTCTTATCATTATATTGTTAACTCTACATACTCCCATCCTACTCCTTTCTCACCAGAAGAATTAGATGGAGATGTGGCTCTTGCCTCGACCCTTGATTCAACTTCAACTTAGGATTGCTTAGATACTTTCTTACCATCTGAGGAAGCAATTCTAGAAAAAATTATGGGTGTTGATAGACCATGGGATGACTTACATCATCATTCATATTTCCTCCCTCATTTGCAAGAAATTGAGTTGAGTTTGTCCAGTCCTTCTACTAGTGATGTTCATACAGTTTTAAATCCTTTGGCCCCAGCACAATTTTGTGCCAAAGGTAACATGTATGTTATCTCACAAACTATACTGGTGAACATCTCTAGGAATCCTAACATAATTGAAAAATGTCTTCATTGGAAATGATTGTTCCCCTCATGCAAATTAAAATTTATACCAATCTCTTCAAAGCGTTTCGTGATGTGTTCGATTGGTCTTATGAGGAGATGCCTGGAATAGATCCATCTATAGTGAAGCATGAGATCAAGACATAAAGAAATTTTAAACCTATTCATCAGAAACTTGGACTGGTTAATCCTAGAAAAGCAGTAGCTATCAAAGCTGAAGTTGAGAAGCTGCTAAAGGCAAGTTTCATATACCCCATTCCTTTAACTGAGTGGGTCTATAATTGAGTCCCTGTCGACAAAAAGCAAGGAATGATTTGAGTATGCATTGAATTTAGGGACCTAAATAAGGCTTGTCCAAAAGATAATCACCCCATGCCCTTTATTGATCAAATTGTTGACGAATGTGCGGGTATTGCAATTTTTTCGTTCATGGACTAATTCTTTGGTTATAATCAAATCACTCTCAGTTTAAAAGATTGATGAGCCCCAGAAATGGGTATTTATATGAACTCATTTAGCCTCCTAATTCGACTTAATCCACCATTCTCATTAGTTTATTGCATGTTTTTTATTATATTTATGCTAATAGGGTGAATTGGGTTAGTCATTATGCCAAAAAGTCTAATGTGTGATTTATGCAGATTTTTGGTCAGTTTTGAGACAAAATCAAAGGTTTAATGAGGACTTGGTAGCCAAATTCATGGGAGAACAAGGGAGAGGATTTGTAGGAAGGTGTCCCTTTCATTTATGAGCCCTTACCTCGAATTCTCCACCAGCAGCTCAGAGTTCAAGGGCCACCACACCGATGATCACAAGGGTAGCTGAGCAGGGCTAGTAAAGTTGTTGTTAACTGCAAGTTTTGGCAGCCGAGTTCCTAAAGTTTAGGAGGACTGTTGGGGTCCTCAATTTGTATAAATAAGAAGGCTTAGTGCCTCATTTTGGTTAGACATATGTTAGTTAGATTTTAGTTAGATTTTAATCATTTTTTTAGTCTATTTTCGCACTCTAGTGCAACCCTGTATCAGCACATTTTCGAGCTTTTTCTTGTAGACATTTTTTGGGATGTAACTATCATTTTTTGATCAATAAAGATGAATCCAGCTTTGCACCAGCTCTGATCCTTATTAGGAGGCTGTAGCTCTTGGGTTTGGGCCCAACCCAGTGCCAGTACCTCCTTTGTGTACTTTTATGTGTCTTTGTTGCATTCATAGAATAATTTTTGTTATTTAGGTTAAAATCTTGCTTTGTTACTTAGGTTGTTTTTGATGATTAAGATAGTTTTTCATGCTTCAGGATTATTTGATAGTTTGGTAACAGAAAAGATCTACAAAAATGCCATCAAGCAATCCTTGATCTCATCTCTCCCTCCTTGGGACCATGAGATGAGACCAAGGTATATTTGCTACCACAAAAACATTGTTTTTGCTTCCAATGCAACTGCTAGTGTTAGATTTTGAGTTGGAAAAGTTGATATCGGTTGTACTTAGATGTTTAGATCTATTCTTGCTTAGTTTCCATAGTAATGTTGCATGATTTCCTGTCTATAAACCTCTGTTCATCATGTCTCTGGTTTTTACGTCATATTAGGTCAAAATAGATAGATCTCTGGTTTTTCTAGTCTTTGTTCGATCAGTTTTGGAAACTAGTGTGTAGAGTACCTGTAATACATCCCTACCTACCCTTCCTCTATCATACCACCTGTTCCAACCCCTAATTCAAGATTCCTTCCCTTCATTTGTCACACTTTTCCAATTTGCCCTAATTTCTACATCTTTATGCAACATTGCCCTTTCCATACTTGAACAAATCCAACCACCCTCATCACTCCTTAGCTTCATTTACTAGGTCCTAAACCCCTTAAAATCCTCATCCATCCTTCATTTCCACCTTCCCACCATTTTTCCTCCGTCAACCCTCTAAAATCCTCTTTCGGTCGTTCCTATAGAACTTCTCGTAGAACCCCTGCAGACTTCCAGTAGAAGTTCACGCAAGCAGTTTTTCGAGATCTGATCACTGTGGAATTCTCTAGAAGGGTGATAGGGACCCCTTAGGCCCTCTTCTCACCTTCCCAACCTCCTGCAGGCACCCACTCCATTTCCTTTCGCCAACCAACCTCTGCACAGTAAAAAATAGTTAAAGCACATGCATAATAATTCTGTAGCCACATGCATTTTAAATTTCCCAGATCCATGGCATCCATTTCAGTAGCTTTCATCTCTTTTCTTGCACCAGTAGGGTTAGTCAGTAAAACTAGGGTTTGCATTTCCTTTTAGCTTTCAGCTTCTTTCTGCAAGTAGAGTAGCCTCTCTTGAGTTAGCTTTCATCCATCATAGTTAAAAGCTTCTTCTAAGAGCTCATAGAAGTTGGCTTAAGCTCCTAGCGATCTGGTGCCAGCTAATCAAGTGACAGCCTACAGTAAGAGCTACTACTTGTGCATATAGCACCGTCGCTTCCAAGTTTGTTACGAATAACCGAGTTGATAACAGTAAAGAAGGGAGTCCCAGGAGTTGCAGCATCATTGATGCAGTACTGGAGCTCACCAAAAATCAGCACAAGACAACCTTTATTTGTCCTTGGGGTGTGTTTCCATACAAAAGGATGCCTTTTGGCCTCAAAAATACTGGAGCCACTTTTCAGCAGGCCATGTCTTATTCTTTTCAGGACATCAAGTACGCTATCGAAGCATATCTAGATGATTGAGTTGCTCGTTCTCGAAAGATAATTGATCATCCTAAGGATCTTCGGTTGATCATTGAGTGGTGTTGTCTTTATAAAATCCATTTGAATCCGAATAAGTGCGTTTTCAAAATCACATCCAGTTGGTTGTTAGGATTCATCATGTCAATGAAGGGGATTTATGTAGATCCCTTCAAAGTTGAGGAAATACTTCAATTGCCTCCCCTTTCTTCTATACGTCAACTTCAAAGTCTCCAAGGAAAAGAAAATTTCTTGAGGAGATTTATAGCCAATTATGCTGAGATCACAAAATGATTTATGCGTTTGCTTAAGAAAGGGGTCCCATTTGTATGGGATGATTTTGTACAACAATCTTTTGATACTTTTGAAAAAATATTTAGCCTCTACCCCATCATTCAATCCACCTGATTATAGTAGATATTTCCCCTTGTATCTCACTGCAGCAAAATCAACCATAGGTATGGTTCTGGTTCAAGAAGATGATGCCTTATGTGAGCATGTAATCTACTATCTAAGTCGAGGCTTGGTAGGTCCTAAACTGCACTATTCTCCCATCAAGAAATTAGCTTTGGTAGCCGTCCATGCTGTCCAACAGTCTTAGCATTACATTATTCTTCAAAAAACATTTGTTTTAGTAGTCGTCAATCCATTTCAGTTTGTTCTTAGTAGGCGAGTGATTGTGGGAAAATATAATATATGGATTGTCATTTTGCAAGAATTCGATCTCGAATTCATTTCAGCTAAATCTAGGAAATATTTAGTGTTTGTGGAGTTGATATCAGAGTTTCCTTGTGAGGAAGAAATTATACACAATGAAAGTCTTCCTGATGAAGATTTATTTCTTATTTCCTCATAGGATCCTTGGTATGGGGATATTGTTATATATCTCCACACTTCGAAGTTTCTACCCACGTTTTCCAAGGACGAGTGTAGAAAGTTGCATCACCTCGCTAAGAATTATGTTATTATAGGTGACAGATTGTATCATCGTGGGATTGATTCAATCCTTAGGCGTTGTTTAACCTTGGAAGAAGCTGAGTCATTTCTTAATGATTGCCACAGTGGACCTTGTGGTGGTCATCTATTTGGTCTTGCAATAACCCAAAAAATTTTGCGAGTAGGCTACTTTTGGCCTTCGATCTTCGAAGACTGTATTGAGGTAGTCAAAAGATGCTACCATTGTCAGGTTTATACTAGGAAAATGTGCACACATCCAGCTGCTCTTTTCCTTGTTATCACCATCAGTCCTTTCATGAAGTGGGGCATTGATTTTACTACTTGTAATCCCCCTTCGGGAGGAAATCACAAGTATATTAATATGGTTGTAGACTACTTTACAAGGTTGGATTAGGCTAGTGAAATAACGGCCTTGTTTCTCTTCAATCAAGTTATTTCTCAGTTTGTTATACATAAAGAGATTTTCACTGACCATGGCAGTCATTTCCAAAATCAACTGATGTCCGAATTAGTTCTCGAGTTGGGTTTCTGGTAGGAGCATTCATCTCCATATTATCCTCAGGCCAATGGGCAAGTTGAAGCCATGAACAAATCCCTTAAAATGATCCTGCAAAGGATGATTAACAAAGCTAGATCTAATTGGCACATCATGTTGTATCCGACACTTTGGGCATACCAGACGTCAGATAAGATTGCCACTAGCTTTACTCCTTTTCAACTGGTTTACGGGTTGGAATCTAGCTTTCGTGTTGAATGTGAAATTCCTTCTATTAAAGTAGTTGTTGAAATTCTTTTAGAGACTTCTAGTCTCAAAGAGAACCTCGTTCATTTGAAGCATCTCAGTGAGCAGCATCGAGATGTTGCCACAATGAACGAAACCCATAAAAAGAGGGTCAAAACTCAATACGATAAAGCTATCTGTCGTAGAAATTTTTCTAAAGGTGACATTTTCTTGGTCTATGATCAAGACAAAGATGCCTTGGGGGCAGGTGAGTTTAAGTCTATGTGGTATCGTCCCTTTATTGTCAAGCGAGTTTTAAAAAAGGGAGCATATGAATTGATTGACTTTGAAGGAAACAAGTTGGTAGAGCCTCGAAATGGGCTCTACCTTAAGAAGTACTTTGCTTAGGTTTCATCTAGGAAATTACTTGTTTGTATATACTATATTTTTGTAGATATCTATCTATCGATTTTAGTGATGTCGGTGTTTTTGATTTGCTTTGGCAGGTATTGATGGATGCTTCAATATATTTAGGGTTCACTGATGGTGCGAGTAGGCATACCCAAAACCTTTCTTCCATGGCATGGGTGATTTATTATCCATCATGCCAGTTGATTGTTTCGAGAGGAATATGTATCAGTCCTACTTCAAATAATATTTCTGAATACACTACTATTATTAATTTTCTAACTGAAGTAATATATCTTGATATTGATTCGTTAATGGTTTTTTTAGATTCACAACTGGTGATATCTCAACTGAATAACATTTATTGGATATGAGATCCCTATTTGTATCCCCAATTTTTGAGAGTCTGATTGTTGCAACGATCATTTGGGTGTATCACATTTTCTCACATTCCATGATTAGAAAATTCCTTAACATATTCTATTGCTAATCAAGCATTGGATTGGCACATAAATAATTCATCAAATTAAAAAACATAAAAAATAATCAAAATATCATCTGTATATATGATCATCATAAAATTGTCTATATATAAACAGAGCGTTTGTATCCAAAATAATATACAAAAATTCAGGAGAAATGCCCTACAAAATTTGGGCTTATGCCCATCATCATGTCTAATCATAAAAAGATCTGATCATCTACCTATCGGGCTTAGGATCAGCAACTAAAAAAATAAACAACGGCATTGGCCACACACCAAAATAGTCGCACCCAGTCTCGTGGTACTCCTACCACGCGATGCTGCATCTCCTCTAGTATGTCCTCTATGGCTATCATGGGTACTTGGTGAGTCAATCTCACCAAGTTCCTCTGAACTACATGGAGAACTCCCTTAGTCTCAACTGTCGCCCCTTCGGCATCTCTTCCATGATGCCTATGTCAAGGAAATTTGTTAGGTCTCACTGGTCCCACATCTCAAACATGATCAATATATTTTGTAAGTGTCTTGCCTAATAAAAATTATTTTTAATTCATTTATATTGAAAATCCAAAAAAAATCTTAAGAATTCAAAAATTAAAAAATTGTTTATACTTATGGCACCCCATGCTACATCTAGTGGCAATACTAGATCAGTATCTCCCCGAAAATCCATTCCAGCATAAGGGTAGTTGTTAACTACAATGACCTGTTGATCCCACCAAAGGAAAAAGTCATCCTCAAAAGTCTTTCTAGGGACCTCACCACCCCCAGGCATTTCATCAAGTCAACCCATCTGTTGATCTGCGAATCCTTTGGGCTACTGACGATCGATATTACCTTGGGACGAAGCCCAGGTACTTTCTCAAAGAAGAACGAGCATAAGATAGTGCCATATCCAAAATTATTTGTATGACCCTTCTGTATGGAGGTGATTTGGTTCTTCATATTGGTCAACAGAGGTGTGCACCAATCAAATACAGTAGTGAGACATTCCACTACTAGGCTCATGGATACACATGAGGCTTGATGTAAAGCAGCAGAACCATTTACCCTGGCGATGGTAAATAGTAGGACTTTCAAGGATAAACTCTCTACGTGCTTGATTGGAATATGACTTCCAACCTTTTGACGATGCTAAGGACAGTATATGTGGACATAGTCTTCTACACTAAGACTACCTCTCGTCTTGCCAGTAGAATGTGTTATCTCTCCCCTTCGAGAAAGACCGGTAATGAAGTAAATATCTTCTATCTCGATCCTTAAGGGCATCTGATCAATCATGAATTTATCATCCTTTGCACTTTAGTAATGAACAACAACTCAGGCAATCGAGTATTCACCTTCATGTTTGGCATTTTAAAGAATTTTAACAAACCACAACCTCTCCAAGCATCTAAGGCATTTTGATCTTCCATCACTTGGTTATCAATGGCACTGTTCTCCCTTTCATGCCAGGTAATTGTCAACCTACACAAAAAGAAGTTTCAAATCATTAAATTCATGTTTAAAATGTTTACTCGTGTAGACGCAGGTTCCCTTTTTACACAGTTGCGTGTAGAGCCCTCCTATACACGGGTTACCTATATTCAACCTGCGTGTACACAGAGTTCAATTTTTTAACATATTTTCCTACAGTCAAAATTATGGAAAAACATCTCAAAAGTATCAAAAATGATTAAAAGCATGATTAAAGTGTTACTTGGAAGTTTTCGAGTGATTTGTATTGTTGAATTTGATAGAGGAAGTTTATTTGAGTTTTTCTCCACGACTCCTTGCTCAAAACACAAATGACAAAAATGTGAGTCCAAAAGTCCTTATATAGGTTGAAAAATGAAAATTATTTTTTCAAAAGTTGATTTTTATCTTATGGAAATTCTTATCTTTTGGCTTGGAGTGTCGGGAATGGGTTATTTTTACAGGAAATGTTGGAGACTTCTTGGAAAAATCCCTTCAGTCCAATGACCGCAGACACATCATGGTAGGTATCATTTTCTTACTGGCATATAGGTTAGGGAATACCACTCTCCATTGCATTGTGCATCCTAGCCTCCATATTGAGATATTTTATCCATAGGGTCCACCCCATTGTATCTTGATTCATAAACCACTTTCACTCGCCGACTTTAAAATCATGATGCAATGGTAGAGCCAACCTTTACATGGGCATATTAGTTAGATCCTCACTGACACTTGTTGTCCATGCTACTACATTGAGTAGGCTCGGGAGTCCTCTTTAGTCCCACCATGACTAGTGCATTGAAGACTCATTCTCATTCTTTTGCGCTATTTTTCGGCCTTATACCCTAGAGGCTCCTTTGTGTTGAGTTGTATTGCTGCATTGCATATTGACTATTTGCACCTTTTGGCCTTGAGTCATCTTCACTTGGACTTGTGTTTAAGCCACTTTTCAACCATGTATTGCACAAAAGCAACCTTGTAATCACTTAGCCTCTGCAACTTGACGCACCCCTTTTACCCATGGAAAGAACATTCCTTTGAGTGTCATTGACTAGTTTTCGCCACATTGAATTACGCATAGGAATGTTCCCCTCCCAGGAACTGGAGCATCTATTTTTTCGACACTAATTCTTTCCACTGTACTATAGCATTCTTTTATTCTTTTTCAGGCTTCATATAAAAGAAAAAGACCAAAAAAATTATATATCCCAAAAAAGAGCGGGAACGGGACATCATTTGCATATTTGATGGCAACTAGAGTCAGTTGTGTCACCCTTGAACAAAGCACTCAAAAGTAAATCTTTCCTCCATTGGGATGGGCTTTAGTTTGACTTAGGAGAGGCTTAGCCTTGTCATTGAGTCAATACTCCTCCGATTGGTTATCTCTTCCAATTGGTTATACAATGTCATCATATGCTGTCGTGTAGTCACAGTTGAGTTGTGCTTTTATTCAACGGAAGTAAACTTGAGTCAGCCTCTCTGAATTGTCTCTTGACCTATTTTTCAGTCAAGCATCCCTAATTGTCAGCGTCATGTTTGTTATCAAATCAACTATATTGGTCCTTTGCTCGTGCTGGTTTGAGAAGGTCTCAATTGACTTCTTAATGGCGGGTCTTGCTTTTATCGACTACGACCAATTTCTCTATGGGTAGATCTAGAGCCACACCATGGCCCTATTTTCATTATTGATAGGTTACCTTGTGCTCAACATCGATCAATATCATGGGTCTTTGACTGAGTGTTTTCCTTGTGTTCAACATGAACTTTCATTATCATACATTGGGATTCTTGCAGTACCTTGGTTTCCATTTGACCCTATTGGTGGATTCCTTGCCTCTATGTTAGCTTTCATTATTGGTTGGTTTAGATACTTTCTATTGTGCACTAATAACATCTTCT
Organism: Pinus tabuliformis; assembly: GCA_031772625.1. Classification (NCBI taxonomy): domain Eukaryota; kingdom Viridiplantae; phylum Streptophyta; class Pinopsida; order Pinales; family Pinaceae; genus Pinus; species Pinus tabuliformis. The sequence goes on from CM062805.1 coordinate 359,590,313, forward strand.
ATAGGTCAGAAATGTGATTCAAGTGGGTTACTACAGCTTTGTTCATCTGATTCCTTCCACATTATTGGCATATGGGTTACACTCACTCTAGATTGATGAAGGATTCCTTAATTCCTTCCCTTTAGCAGAACTTTTCCCATCGACTTTAGCTCATTACTCTGGGAAAGAGATCTATAGTCCATTTGGTAGTACCTTAGGGTTTGCAGTCATCAGTGGCAGATTCCTTCACTATCGATAGTGGGAAAACATCATTGTCTTGTGATTGATAGATTCTTCCAAGTGTTCGACTACAGCTCATTTATTCACAGTTGTTAGATTGTACTGGGTACCTTGACTCTCATCATGATTGTCGGTGAGTAGCCTCGTGTTTATTAATAGTATAAGTCAATGACCAGTAATCAAACAATTTCTCACATGGTTGACTTCGTATCATTTATTCTACTATGAAATCAGCTCACAAAAAGATAGAAAAGAGAGATCAACGCCTCCAAAATAAGCCTCTTCGAGGGGGAAACCTCCTTTACATTACACAAATGAACAATTCTTGGATGATACAAATGACAATACCTCCTTTCTATATATAATAGTCTAAGGGGTCATAATATAATCAGAGCCAACATAACAATAATAATGTAAGGGCACAATAATAATAATAGTGGGCTTCTATGGGGCACAATAATAATAATATTGAGACTACATGGGTACAAAAATATAATAAAGGGGTTGTAATAATAACAATAAGGGGTTACACTAGTAGTATAGGGGCCTAACATGCCCCTCTCCTTCAAAAAGTGTTGTCCTCAACGCTTGAGTAGTTCTTAATGCTTCCGTATAAAATTCTTGTCCTCCCATGTGGAATCTTCAGCAGGTAATTTCTTCCACTTGATGAGATACTATGAAATTGATCGATTTCATAGCTATTGGGTTCTTGCTTCTATGATTGCTCCAGGTTCCAATATGATTTTCCATTCCTCTTCAGGTTCTCGCAATATTGTTTGAATTGGAATATTCTGCAACTTTTGAATGAGTGGCCACACTTCTTTGTCCTTCTTCCATTCATCCCTTGCTTTGTTTATCCAATCTGGTTGGATAATAGAAATAATACAAAACAATGCCTCCACATCCTCATCCTTTCTTAAGAGTGCATCTGCAACAAAAATTTTCTTCCCTTTTCTGTAGATGATGTCAAAGTCATAACCCAACATATTTGTGACCCATTTTTTCTGTTCTTCTAAAGTTAATATTTTTTCTAAAAAGTATTTAAGACTATCATGATCCATCTTGACCTTGAAGTGTCTTTCCATTGGATAAGATTGCCATTTCATAAGTGCATGTAGTATTGCCAACATTTCCTTCTCATAAATAGCTTGCTTGAGATGTAGCCGTAAAATACCCAATTACCTACATCAATTTTTTTCCACTGCTATGTTGATCTACCTGTTGTTTCATTTGATTCTGCACCAAAGTGGCGTTATCCTTTAAAAGTTGGAGAACTTGTTGTTGATGCTCGATGTGATCTTTCACTACTTGAACCTTTTTATTCTTGATATGTCATTCTATCTTAAGAGTTTGAGGAGTGGTAATTTCTTCCAATGCTTTACAAGATATGGTCGGATTCATTTCTTGATGCGATGTGATCTTTCACTTCTTGAACATTTTTGTTCTTGATATGTCCTTCTATCTTGATAGTTTGAGGAGTGGTAATTCCGACCAATGCATTACAAGATATGGTTGGATTAATTTATTCTTTCTCGATGTGATCTTTCACTTCTTGAACCTTTTTCTTCTTGATATGTCCTTCTATCTTCAGAGTTTGAGGAGCGGTAATTCTTGCCAATGCTTTACAAGATATGGTCGGATTCATTTCTTCTTTCTCTAGGGTTGGGTCCTAGTGTATAACCTCTTCTTTTGATGTTTATTGATCCTTTTATTCCTCCTCTTCATACTCTATGTAAAATAATTTCTTCTCAACACACTTATGACCTTTAGTGCATTTGTTATCACAATTATAACAAAGCCCTTTTTCTCTTTTTTCTTCCAATTGTTGTGGTGTAAACCTTGTAGGTTGTGGAAGGCTAGGAGAAGAAAAACTTCCATAGTTATAGTCATGAGTGGTGGGATTCCTTGTTTCCATAATTTTGCTTTCAATTTTTCTTGCCCACTTGAATGCCTTCTCCAATGAATCAAGTTCCCAAAGACGAACCTCATGATGAATGTTATCCTTTAAAGTACCTATGAAGACATCAATCCTTTGCTTTTCTGGAATATCATTTACTCTTATATTCATTTCTTGAAAGTCCACAATGTGCTCTGCCATTGAACACTTTTGTTTGAGATTTATCAATTGGCTAAAGAAGGTGTTTTTGTTTGCTCCATTTGTCATATCCAATTTACCGGATCCTTGCCATCAAACTTCCTCATATCGCCTTTTCTTCATTTTAGGAGCTTGATCTTGAAATGACTATAAATTTGTAATTTCGGCTCTTCCAGTTCTGAAATTGTGACTTGGAGTAGCTCTCTGTGTCCTCTTTTGAATGCCACCATTCTAATCAAAATTGGATTTTCCAAGAAAGAGTTATGCACACTCTCCCAAGATGACTTGATTATATACCTTTTCAGAAGAGCTAACTTGTATGAAGTGCCACGTGTCACTGTTTTGACCTCTCGATATGAAAAATATACAAAACAAAATGTAGTCCATCCTCTTTCTGTAACTTCTGATGAAATTTCAATATGATGCTCAAAGAGATAGTTATGATGATTTTCCCAAGGTGACCTACTTGGAATGTAATTCCGATGTCTACAAAAACCCTAACTTCCTCAGATTATATCTCCGCAAATATAGAGAGACAAGATCTGAAATTCAGGACCGAGGTTCAAACCAATTTCATCTCAAATGGTTTTTTCATTTAGCTTTTGAAACTTTGTAGCAAAAGCGTTATAGAAAAAATTCCACGATGACCTGTTTTAGATGAAAGTCTAGAGCTTTCAAAAACCCTAACTTCCTTAGATCATACCTTTGAAAATATAGCACAAATAGATCTGAAATTTGGAATGAGGTTTAGACCAATTTATTCTCAAATGGTTTTTTTTTAGATTCTAAAACTTCATAGCGAAAAATTTATAGCGAAAATTTCACGATAACCTATTTGGGGCAACAAAACCCTAGAATCCACATCTCCAATACCAAATCTTATGAAATCATATCACAAAAAGGTAGAAAAGAAAGATTAGCGCCTTCAAAATAAGCCACTTCGAGGGGGCAACCTTCTTTACATTACACAAGTGAACAATTCTTGGATGATAAAAATGACAAGACCTCCTTTCTATATATAGGAGTCTAAGGGATCATAATATAATCAGAGCTGACATAACAATAATAATGTAACAACACAATAATAACAATATAGGGACTACTGCATATGCTCTAAGCATCTACAAAATGTAATTTATTTCAACATGAATATAAATTACGACTTTTTCTACGGGAAAAAACAATATAGGGACTACATGGGTACAACAATATAATAAGGGGGTTGTACTAATAACAATAAGGGGTTACACTAGTAGTATAGGGGCCTAACATATTCCCATTGTGTAGAAATGTACCACGGTAGTTGGTGAAAGCTTCGGGTTTGCATCACCATGTCTTGGCTCACTTGTCAGTTGCTCTTGTTTCTGGTGGTTGACACCATCCACCTTATATGTTGCAGTTCCTTACAGCGACGTCCTATATGTTGGCACCTGAGTTGCAGGGTAGTACCATTTATTCTACCATTTTGACTTGGTACTATTTGGATCAGTTGCTTGATTTCAGTGATCAGCTTCATATTTCATCATCATTGATCATCTCTTTATGTGTGATATTCAAACATGTACTTTCTCGATTATGATAAAATGATCCATTACGTATTTTTACTTCCATTATACTTGTATGCATATTGGATCCACTTTTGTACTTGAAATGTAGACATGCTTTAATATCTTTGAGCATGGGTATGCCCACCTTAGACAACATTTTATTTCTGATCTCTTTTGTTGGCTTGGTAGGCCGAATTCTAGTGAACTCCTCCTCGGTCTTGACATGATTCCTTCTATACACTTAATAAATTTCGGCCATCATGTAGCCCTTCTGACCTCATATATTAGGGGGTATCTAGTATAGCACCATTTACCACTCTTAGTATATCTAAAGCTCTGATTATGGCCTAGGGCAAACCTTCCTTCCAAACTTCGTCAAAATTCTTAAAAACAATGTTTTCTTCCCCATACGCTACTTTTCCCTGCGATAAAAGCATGCACACATGGGTCAGCATATACCCAACCCACGTACATATGTTAAAACACTTAAAAAATATAAATTTCCTTAATTTCGGGCAGAGTTCATAGGTTTTACCTATTACTCACCTACTATTGCTCCTGACCCAACTGTTTCCCAACAAAAAAAACTAATTTGGAGAACTATAAATAAACCTCCATGGGAAGGCCTTGAGGGAGAAGAGATGAGATATTGATACTATAGTGATATTATCCCTGATCGAGTTCGATGAAATCCCTATGCCTCCTGCACTCCCAAAAGTTTCAGGAAACCTTTGTTTCCTTGTTGGAGATATCCTTCATCTTTCTTGAGATATCATTGTATTGGTGATGGAGGAATATTGTTGAGGCCGGGAAAGGACAGATCCAGAGGACTGTTCTGCTTGGAGCCGAAGAAGGACTCAGGTCATATTTCTCCACCTTACTTATAGCTTACTTCAATAAAGAAATGTTGTTTAGTTCCCGATACTAAACGTCTTTATGCATTGATTTATGTTGTAATTCGTTTATGAATCTTATATTGATGTGTAATTGTTAATTCATTTATAGGATCTAAGGTTAATATCATGAACACGCTTTATGTTTCTATTGTTGTATGTGTTTCATTTGAATAATTTTCAGGTTTCAAAGACATCAAGAGAGGTTGAGGGTTTGAACCTTGCGGGATTTACTCAAATGTAGGACCTCTCTGTAAGGATACTGTTGCATAGTTTAGTAGAACAAAAATTTAGGTTGATTGCTTGAGAATTTCTTGCTATTGTTTTCCATCCACTCTGTTGGGGTTTCCGACCCAAGACCCTAGGGCGATCTCACCTGTAACAAGCCTATATATATATATATATATATATATATATATATATATATATATATATATATATATATATATATATATATATATATATATATATATATATATATATATATATACTACATATTAATATATCAATTCTGGTTCAACATATAATAAAGAATATATATGTATCCTTCCACCATTTCTCCATTTATGTGTCTCCTGTATCTTTGTCTATGGTTGTCGTGTAACTACTCGATGTTTGTCTACTAGTAACAATGCATGTTATTTGTTAGATTACAACAAGTGGGTTAATTTTAAATCTTTAAAAATAAAAAATTGTTTAGATGGTCAGGATTTTATAACCAATGAATATTCTTCATCTATGTCCATATCAGATGGACTCAGTTAAAAAATTGGATAATGAATGGTCTCATTTTTTGGTTATGGAAGTTTTAATACGACGTCCTTGGTCATTAATGCCATTTGTTTGGAAAGTTGTAAACATATTTCTCCCATTCCCTATCACTCTGCACCAGTTGTGTTCACATTTCATACATTGCGATGGATAAGCATTCCAACCAATACTCAATTGATTCAACGTAATGGTTTTCATGTATTCATAGATGTATTCACATATATTTTCAAGTTTCCAGGTATTTTGGGAATGGAAATTCCCAAGACGATGGCAATAGATGATATGCAATGGATGTAAATTCACTCTTCGGCAAATCTATGTGTGAGAAGATGCCAACCTTTGGAGAAAATGCTAACGCCAATAGCAGAAGAGCGCAAACTTAGTGACAACAAGTGTAAATAAATCCAATTTAATATTGCACTACAATGACAATCAAATCTTGCTCAACATATAAAATATGTTTTTTCTAACTATATAATTTAACTTAGAGGACCGTTCAAGTCCAAAATATCTATTAAAATAATTTTTAATGATTTTCACTTCAATGTGAACCAACCAAAACCAACAGGATGGGCTATTAATCAATGAAAGATCTCTAGAGACATAAAAATACAACAACTAACTTCATAATTACCTAACGAAGAAACATCACTATCAATTAACCTTGCAAGGCAATGGATTGAACATTTTTGGTCTATATCGTATAAGAAACAGGTAATTTTACTTTGAAAGAACTTTTCACATTCTAAAATAACAAAATTATGAATATCTAGCATATATATGTGATTTGACCTCCCCAAATATTTCATGTGTACATGGAAATTTCATTCTCCTAAGTAATTTGTAATTAGTATTACACACCATGGCGATTTAGTTCTCCTATGTAATTTTCTTTTATCACTGGGATGTCTTATTAGATCGTGTGAGAATATCTTGACTATATGTACTTCTTGGAATTTTATGTGGCTTAACAATGTTTACATTCTCAACTCCTTTTAATCAAATTCTAACATAGACCCACACAAATCAAAGAATAATTTTATTAACTACAAGAATCATGAACCTCATTGCGCTATTGTCGTTGTAGTAAAAATCTACTAGCTAGGAATAAGGATACTTCCATAGATATTTTCACCCTATTTTCTATCCACCCTACATTCCATCTTGGAAAACTAGATATTCTCTCTTCTTTTTCTTGTACTTTAAAAGTAGAATGGTTTTATGTTAATGATATTGCGATGGGGTTTATGTTAGCGTTGAATGGGTTCTAGCTATAATAGGGACTGTTTAGATCTAATGGTGAAATTTTGAAATATTAGAGTTTAGTTATGAACAACTTTGGTGGCATAACATTTTTAGGATTTGAATTTATATCTATTAGTGAAAAGTTGAAACATTAAACTCTACTTATATATCTATCAATGTATATCAACCACGTTTTATACTTTGGTTATGCTAGAGTATATTTTTATGTTCTTATATGAGATAAATTTCCTATAAAACATGGAATAATGAGGATAAGAAACTGAAAAAAAGGTAAATGGATATTATAGCAATATTTTATAAAGTTTGTTAGATACAAAAATAATTTAAGAGTTATGTGAGCATTGTTATTTAACTCTTTAATACAATTTAAATGATTTTTCAATATATATTTATATATATCCATTTTAATAACCCCCGTTTTAATCACGTATCTATCAAGCATCAAGAGGGATCAAATCTCTATGTATGCATATTTATGATGTTTATAACGAAATAAGTTAGTTAACATGGATATTCAAATAGTTTGTATAAGTATTGTATTAAAATATGATTAAAAGGTATATGAATTACATATTTCTTGTCACACTCAAAATTGAAAATAAGCATAGTGACAGTGGAATTATTAGTCTTTAATTGCGTCTAGAGTTTCCTTAATTTTACATCAAATTTATATAGATAGATAAAGTAATTGAAATTAATAATAAATTAATTATGGAGATGACAAATGACATGTAAAAATAATATTATTGATACTACATGATTGCACCGAGAGAGGCGATGTACAACCCAATGTAATGGAGATGTGTAGGTCTAATGTAAGTAAGTATATAAGTATGTGAATAATTTTTTAAATAAACAAATGTGGGTTTTTTAAATTAATATTCAAAATATTCAAATTAAGATATATATAAATCTAAAATGTAAAATGTAAAAATGTAAAACATAAAATATAAAATGTAATGTAAAATGTAAAATATAATATAAAATGTAAGCCGGAGCTACATCAGTAGAAATTGGTGTCTTAAATGGAAAGATAACATACTATTGTTTCTTTAATATATCATTTATTTACATATTGTCACATTCGATCCATATTAATGTCACTCTAAAATAGGTTTGCATTCCAACATATTGGATCCCTCTCAGCATTTGATAAATCTAGACTTAAGATAGATCTAGGCTGGTGTGTAATTCATTTTATGTTCACTGGACATGTAATGTTTAAAACAAAAATATATTAATAAAAGAAAATATTTGAGTATCAACCTTAAATAACATAGTTTTATATGAAAGTTATATAGATAAAAACAAAGTAGTTTAAATTAAACAAATTCTTATATTTTAAATTTTCATTATGGGAGATATATAATGTATTTCGTTGTTCATATTTATTTCATATATAATACTTTAAAATTATTAATAACAAAGACAATTAATGTGATTTATAGACCAAATGTCTTAAAATGTATGTTGACTAAAAAAATTTATCATCATACATACGCGCGCGCGTGTGTGTGTGTATATATATATATATATATATATATATATATATATATATATATATATATATAATGTAGTTATAAAACAAATGTTTATATATATGTTGATAAAAAATTTTTAACATATATTTTATATATATATTAAAAAAAATAGTCAACATATATATTGAAACATTTGTTGATAACTCACATTATGTGGTTGATAACTCAATTATATATATATATATATATATATATATATATATATATATATATATATATATATATATATATATATATATATATATATATATATATATATATATATATATATATATATATATATATATATATAGATATATATATATATATATAGATATAGAGAGAGAGAGAGAGAGAGTAGTTAAAAGGTTTATCAGTGTGATGTTGTAATCTACCATACATTTGTCTTAACTCTAGATGCCAAGAGGAATGAAAAGCTCTTGATATAAAAACCTTTTCTCAAGTTTTGCACTCAAAAAAAGGGTTGCATCTTGAGAGATTTGATCCCTTTCAAGGCTTGGTAGACCATCTACGTTAAGATGCATATGTTGTTCATACATTTATTTAAACTAGCCAAAACATATATAATGATTTTAGATTTTTATTATAGTCAATGTTGTTTTTCAATTTTGAATATGCACATTTGTTATTTTTAAAAATGTAGTTGTCAACTCAATATTGAGAATGGAAGAAATTACACATCTCCTTCATGATAGATTACAAAATGTACCTCAAAAATTGATTTAAAAAATGACATAATATTTTTATTTAAGAAGTAGAGGGGAGAATTTTCTCATGTGGAAATTTATTTTTAACAATAACATTGGATGCTCGAGAACTTCTTAATTGTGACATCTTACATTTTTATGTAGCCATCCTAGGGTCCCCAATCCAAAGCTAGACTATTCTTGTCACTCTGACGTAATTGACTAGATGGCTCTGGGCTAGGTGAGGTTGTTCCTTGACCTCTGGTTTAAACCCCTCTAGATGTCCCTAATAATAGTTTTAACAAATGACCAAATCCTCTTTATCATTGGGTTATTGTTGTTTTTGGAACCTTGCATGGTTAAAACCTGAAATGTATTTCACAGATACCAATCATAATGATACTTCAGCCCCAAACCACGTTAGTCTATGGTCCTACTCCATCTCCAAAAAAGCACACCCATTTCTACTTTGCCCATGAATATATGTCACTTGTTTATGTGGGGTTCCACACTTGGCGAAAACAAGTGGCCATGTTGAATTGTGGGGTCCTCCCCATGTGATGTCAACAAACGTGGGGGGTGGGGGTTTTCACTCGTGGTTCCTATTTTAGATTCCACTCTATTAATTAGTGATGTAGATGTGTCAAACATTATCAATTACTTACAAAGGGGTGACCCTTGGCATTATCGAGGAAGGGGTGTCTACAATCGCAATCTCACTCTCACCTTTTTTGTGGTTATATTGTCCTTGTTATCCATTCTACTCTCACATTTTCATACTTATGACACTCATATTTCTTTGTTCCACTCTCACCTTTATGTAGTCCCATTACTCCTTGTTCTTCATTTTGATTTCCCCATTATTAGCTATTGAACCCCAAGTTTCGATTGCACCGTATAAAGCCATCCACCTCCCACAATTGGCTATGAGTTCCAATTCTATTTTTGAATTGGTTCTTTGGTCCCTCAACACAATTTTCTATCCTCTCGTCTAAATTCAAGAACATATACATAGAGAGACACTAACCCACCTTACATAGGGAATCAATACACATTTAGGCAGAGGAATTGAACACAAGGAATAATTGAACAAATTCAAGTTTTATATAACTCATAAATATGTTTGTAGGGAGGAACATTATAGCCCTTGTTTTCCAACTGTAGATCTCTCATGATCCTCTTCGAGTTTTTTTATTTTAATCCCCGAGACTATGTTTCTAACTTACTATGCACTAACATATATCTAACTATAGGACATAAAATATTCTAACAAAATAAATATTATTTAGAAATCTATTCCAACTCTTGGAAACTACCTATCACCTCATCCTGAAATTATTCATTATTATAAAGGCTTGTATTTATAAAGGCCCAATTGGCCCAAACCACCAACTCATCAAAAAACCTTAATGACCTAACATCACATGTTATTCTATGATCTAGACACTCGTAATTTCATTAAAACCCAACTATTTCTAATTTATAAAAATTACATTTGAGGATATTTGTTTTCCCTTTCGAAATCTCATGATCCTCTTTTGGTTCTAATAAAAATCATTGACTAGGGGTTGATGATCTCCCCTCAGGATCCCTAGGTTTAATTTTGCATGACCTCCTTGTCCCATGCCTTTGATTTCTACATTGTCTAGGATCACAAACCTTGTGTTTTTTCTAATCATTAACTTAATTGCTTGATTGTCCTATCCTTGTCATTTTATTTCTAAGGTCCCATGTTTTCTATTGTCATTGCCTTACTCTTTTCCTACTAACGTAGCCTCTTGTAATAAACCATGTGTTGTAGCTGACTACTTCTTCTTCTCCACCATACCATTTCTTAGGTACCTTCTTTAGGAACATCCTCAATTTCTCTGTCTTGATGTCAAGCTTATTCTCTTGCTAATCCAAGCCACTAGCACTACTTATGTGCAATAGTATCTTCAAAAATTTCATGGCTTCAAATGTCATCTTATCATATAGCTCTAATTATCACTCATCAGACATATTTGACATTTTCAAGGAATTTGATGGTCTTCCCCATGTGAATTTTTTGGACTCCCATCATTTAGACAGGGGATGAATTCATTACAATAATATTCAAGATTAATATTTCCCCCCCTCCATTGTTTCCCTTAATAATGTATGCATCTTTACTTATTGCACGATGTTGGATACTTTCCAAAACATTTTTCCACTCCATAATCCTTTGTTGAAAATGAATAAAAATTAGTTTTTATGATATGGACTTGTCTCATGCTCCTCCTTTCCTCCTTATTTTGTCAACATTTTCTATCCTCCTTCAAAAATGCCAATAGTCTTTACAATATGTAATTTATCATCAAAACATTTATATTCTTTAAGAATCTCATCCTCTTCCTACTTTTTGGTTGCATCCTCTATATAGTCTCCTTCAACCCTAGGACTATCAAATGAGTTGTCTACAAACTACAAAATTGCAGTGGAATGTCGTCCCCTCTCCTTCATGAGGTTTCCCTCATATTTTTTCTCTTGAAATTGTTCTTCCTTCACGTTGCCTCTAAATGAGCTTTGTGGCCCACAAATTTGTAGGTCTCCCATTCTATCTCAATTCTAGGATTTCATAATCTCCCCCAAATTTCTCCCTCTTCCTTTTGACTTTCCAGAAGATACCCGACTCATGTTAGTGTAATTTCTGGATTGTATAATCTAAGTCTCTTTATTTCATAGGTGATTCCATAGACACAACATTAGTATCTTGTACATTCCCTACACATGTATAATTTTGGCACTACATGGCATGCCTAGATGCTTCCTCCCACTGACACGTAGAAGACAAACATCCATTTTTGAAATCTAGGTCTCTACCTTACCCTTCTATGTCCTTTAAGGAAATTTCTTCATGCACCAAAATTATGCATGGGTATCTAGTTTCTCTAGGTTATTTATCATCTAGATTCTTCATTTGTTTTTGAAACTCCCTCAACATAATGTTTAGCTTTTCTTCTTGAAACAGGATACCATTATTATGAGATAATTTTCTCTCATCCTCATCCTTATCTTCTTTTGTTAATAACTCTCATTCTTATTGGCCTACAAAATTATCCATAATATCTAAAACCCTTCCATTCAAATAGTTAGATGGTTTTCACATCCTAGCCTCTTCATGTTACTTGCATTCACTCCTCATGCAAGCTCCTTCATAATATGGACTATCCAAACAATCTTTTATAAATTTTGACATCATTTTTTTGAAAGGTTGTTAATCTCCATTTATGAGGTTGTCCAACTCATCTTCACTCCCTTTCATAATAACTTTTGAGAGTTTTTGTTCATGTTCAACATGGCTTCTCTTGTTTGTTGTCATAGCTAACCTTGTTAATTATCTATTGGGTTGATTGCTCAAAATTGTCCCTACTTGCCTCTACTTTCGAGAAGTAATTTGTGCACCTTTTTATTTCTTTTAAACAATATTTCTAAGATCTTCACTTGTAGACCTTCCATTCACATACAATGTATTAGTGTTAAAACCGTGAGGCCACCTAGCCTCTTCTTCTACCTTTACCATCAATTCCTCTCATTGTATATGGTCCTTCTTCTAGTTTCCTTTATGAGAAAATGTTGCCCCATATTCCAATATTAAATATTTTAAATTATTTCCTATTCTAATGCTATGAACACAAATTATTTCATTCCCCTCTACTCTCATGACAACTATAGATGATTTTCTTTCTATGTCATAATTAGAACTTGCAACCATACATAACGCATCAATATTAAAATCATAAGGATTTCTAGCCCCATCTGGTGCCTCTACCACCACACCTTTTATGAGGAAGACCTTTTGCTGGTATGGATTCTTCATGGAATCCATGAGACTCTCAGACAATCTCTTCTAAACATCTTCCATATAATCTTCCCCAAGAGATGCTCCTTACTCTGGCTCATAACAGTCAACATCCTCCTCTCTATACTTAGTGACTTTGAGTTCTTCATTTCTCAATTTAGCACTCAACAGTTACCTCAAATTTCTCCTCCTCTCAATAGCCTATAGTTGCCTAATCAGTGATTGGACATTTTTCCTCATATCCCATTCACATCTATGGTCTTTCTTCTCCCTCTCTTGTAGCAACATGCTTATCACACTGAGCCTCTCTTTTAACTCGAACATCTCTCTATTAAACTCCTCTTTAATTGTCATTATATTCTCATTGTCATCTTCTTTGGCATATTTATCCACTCACATGTGTCTGTCGCCTAAATTCTTAACATTCCCATCAATGGTCATCTCTTTCTCCTTCCCTATCAAATTCTTCATGCTTACTGTGAGATATGAACAAGCCTCCTTAAGACACCTCACCAAGCTTCTCTCTTTTGGCTTGGCCCTTTGGTATCACAGGTTCACCTCCTTTAGAACTTCTTGATCTTACTCTGCTCCTATGGCTATTACACTCTACTCACCTTTGGAGAATTTCAGTTGTTCTCTTCTCTTATCCTGAGGACTAACTTCACCCTCTTTACTTTTCCAAACTCAACTAGAACAACTTCTCTATCTTTTTAGAACCTCTTCGCTACAAGGGTTCTGTTCCATTTTTCTTAAGAACACCTGTTCTTTCGCACAAATCTCCTATTTGTAGTCAATGCCACCATATATTCTTCTATCATTGTTACCTTTACAATTATTATCTTCTTGCTAAATTTAAAATAAAATTTAAAGACCAGATTACTTGTTATGTCTAAATTAATACTACGAGTTCAAAATCTCCAAAATTCCTCAATTCTTCCAAATCTACTTCATGGCTGCTATTTCTTGAATCTAGATAAAAAGCCTTTGGCTCTATTTGGAGTCTCAGTGCCTTGATCTCTCGCAAAATTCTTACTCAGGTTTTGTTGCCTAAAATTCTTCTTAGGATTCTCCATCACTAACTCTCTGCTATTCATCTATCACCAATTATCCTTGATTATTCTCTCTGTTTGTTTCCTCCCCTTCAAGAGTATTTTGTTTAATCAACTTTGTCACTCTGATAACACTTGATGTTGCTAGCCTTGGGTTCTTACTCTAAAGCTAGACTATTATCATCATATTATTGTTGCCTACCATATGACTCTAGGCTAGATGAGGTTGTACCTTGACCTTTAGTTTGAACCCTGCTAGATGTCCCTAATACCAAGGCTCAAAAAATTCCCGACTCCTGTTGATCATTGAGCTATCCCTCTTTTCAGAACCCTAGAATGGTTAAAACCACAAACGTAGTCTAGAAATACCACTCGCAGTGATACTTCAACCTTGAACACCTTTAGCCCATGGTCTCACTCCATCTTTGATGGAACATGACTCCTTTCTCCTTTAGGCATAGGAATATCTCACTCATCTGAGTGGGGTCCCCAATTAATAACCATGATCACTTGCAAAAGCCCAAAATCCATGTTCAATTGTGTGGTACCCCCCCTGCAATGTCAGCAGGGGGGGGAGGGTCTGCACTTGTGGTTCTGAGTGGAGGTTCCACTCTAATAATGGATAATGGATATTCAAGAGAGGAAATCGATAACTTGCGAGGGGAGAGGGGTCACCCCTTACATCAATGAGGAAGGGGGCCCCGTAGTTATGGTTCCACTCCGACATTTTTTGTGGTTCCACACTCCTCATTCTCCATTCTTCTCTCACATTTGCATAGTTCTGGCGCTCCTCATTCTTTGTTCCACTCTTACCTTTGCATAGTTTATGCAGTCCTCATTCTCCATTCCACTCTACTCATTATTTATTGTTGAACCTTGAGTTTTGATTGAGTCGTATAATTCAATTCACCTACCATTATTTCAAACAAATTTGTGTGAAATCCAATCTTATTTTCGAATTGGATATTTCGTCCCTCAATTGAGGTCTAGCTTTGTCACACAACTTTCTATCCTCATCGAAATTCAGGAACATATACACACAAAGTCACTCTCCCGCCTTACAAAGGGCATCGATACAAATTCAGGTAGAGAACTTAAATGCAATGAATAACTGAACAAACTCATATTTTCTATAGCTCATAAAGATGTATCTATAAAGGATTTTTATATCCTTTTTTGTCCAATTGCAGAGCTCTCATGCTCTTGCTCGATCTATTTTTGCATTAGTCATCAAAACTACCTTTCTAACCAAATATACACTAACATATATCTAACTATAAGACATAATATATTCTAATAGAATGAAGATTATTCAGGCATGTGTCCCAACTCCTTGAAACTTCCTATGACCTCACTTTGCCATTTTTCATCTTTACAAAAACCCACATGGCCAAACCGCCAACTCATCAAAACAACCTAACTATATAATAACCCAAATTATTAGAATTTTAACAATTGTAATTATATCAAAACCCCATTATTTCTAATTTATACAAATTACATTTGACTTTGGAAATTTCATGATAACTTTAAAGTCACGCAAAAATTACGAACTAGAGGTTGATACACCTGCATCAGCTTTAAAGTATTCTTTATAAACAAGTTACCTGCATTACCTTTAAAGTATTCATTGTATACCGAGGACAATTTTTTATTTATATAATTTAGATTCATTGTCCCTAATCATGGCTGTTTAAGAGACATAACCTTTTATTTTTATAATTTGAAATCATCGTCTCTAATCATGACTGTTTAAAACAACCTTATCGGATGTCATGTTCACATGTTAGATACAAGGCATCCCACTTTAAGAACCCTGAATTCAGGGACTTTGCATTGCTTTGACACCATTCACATAGACTTTGTTGCCAGATTTACATTTATAAAACTTACCCTGAATTCAAGGATTTTCCAATGCTTTATACGTGCCACTAATGTCATTTCCCAAAATTTGTGGCACGCTCAATACATTCTAGTCCGTGGTTATATAACTTTTTCAGATACAATGCACGAACAATGACAAACTTATGACATTAAAAAGCTGAGTAACAAAAGAAAAATGTGAGACTGTTTTATTTCAAACAATAAACCACCCTTTCGCTGAGTAACAAAAGAAAATTGCCAGATTATTTTGTTTCAAACAATAAACCACCCTTTATCCTTCCATCCTTCAATTTTAATACAAGGTTGGTGCTATATTTAATGGGCATCTAGCACAATAGGATATTATAGTAAAAGTAGAAAACTGCAACTCGCAGTGTAACCACAATTAATAAATATAGCGTAGTCTAACAAAAACTCACAAATTAGTTTTGAAAATTATTGAAATTTTGGCAGGATTATGATAAAAGTAAGCAAGATTTTAGGTGTTTTAGGGTTTTTTGATACTGCTGAATCTATTTCTACTATAAAAAACGATTCAAACATTGTAACATTCTGATTTTTTGAATTTCTTTTTACCGAATTCCAGCAAAATACTACTATCTAGGCAAATTTTAATGTTGTCTCTATATAAAATTAAATTGAAAATAACCATTGAAAATAACCACCCTGTCAATAAACCATAAATACATTGGACATATACACTAAGCTGTATATGCCCACTGTTAAATTTTAACAGGACAATTATCCAAAGACAAACATGTACAACCCCATACATTTTTATAGCCCAGAGACAGGCTTGTTAATTGTTGCCTAAACTTATATTATAAAACCAGGCTACATATGGGGAATCATCAGATTTCCGTGCATACAGGACTTGGTCCCTTACGTACAAGTTGGAAAAGATTTCACTCGAGTACTATGTTCCTGAAGGTTAGGGCAAATATGATAAAAGGGTACAAAGACCTTTGTACGTGGTTTGGAACCTCAAGGAAAAACAATGCGATATTAATGATTGCACAAGGACAGACTTTTTTGACATATGAACACGTATTCTTCAGTCTGTTCTGCATGTAATGGGTCGCCCATGTAATGCAGCTTCTGCGAACATTTTTGCAGACATATATAAGGTGCTTTGATTGTAAAGCGTTTCTTGACCACTAAGAAACCATGGTTTATGATAATGTTCGGGAAAGAAGTATTCTTCTCAGCAGCTTTCCTAAAGTCGGGAACCGTCCTTGTTTCCCGCTTCATTCCTTACCCATTATTGTTTTCGTGTCGGTAGACCGAAATCACGTTCTAAAGTGCCGGTCTGAACAGCTATGGTCTGAGTTTTCTTTACGCAGACTTATAAAAGAAGAAAAAATTAAAAAAAATGTTGATCCCTGTGATTTAAAAAACATAAGATTCCATTGCCACTCCCTGAAACCATAACTTTGTGACCATCACCTGTCTCAAAACACTGAAAGTTCTTCGGGTTCCGTTGTCACTGCTAAAAACTGCATCCATGACAGCCAATGGGAAACTTAATGGAGATCATTTGTTCTTCTTTAGAAAGTTTCTGAAAATAAGATGCTTTTAGCGTTGTATCCCATACAACAATTTGACGGTGAGATAAGAAATTCCACTTTTCCGTCCTTACTACACATTCTTTTTCTTGTGCAAACCATTCATGTACGCTAAAAGACAACATTTGGCATAGTGTTCTTTTCATATTCAAAGAACCCTAGATTACAACTGCGATTGAAAGCTCTCGAATTTTAACTCATTTAGGAAGCCTAAAGAACTAGAGAATCACACTAAGAAATCAAGAAATCATGTATACCATGTGTATATTAATTTGTTTTGGGCAGCTCTAAAATCAGTGCAATAATATATTTATTATTGCATAAAAACAGTTATTTCGGCTAGAACCCTGTTAAACTTTCAACTCATAAACTCTCAGCTAACTCAGATCTGGTTTATTATAATGAGTATGTCTTTAATTCGACTACATCCAATATCATAATTATAATATCACTGATGAATCAACCTAGCTATTTGAAACCAGCATTGTGAATATAGCAACCTTTTATTTAATACCAAACAGAATGGAACCACTGATACCAAACTTATCTGCAGCATAATATTGGTTATATGGATTAGGTGTGTCTCCAGCGTTATTGTATGGTTTAAAAGTAGTCATTTAGGCAAATACCTACGTAAACTTTCAACTCAGTCACTCTGACTTATTATAATGAAAGAATATGACTTATTATAATAAAATAATACTCAAAATTTTTTACTAATTTAAATTTCATATAATATAACTAATTTAGTATAAGAAACTATTACTTTTAACTTAACAAAAACAAAGTTTACTTATGGTCTGGACTATGTGTAAATTGTTTTTATTTGGTCAAGAATTTAACAGGCTAACGGTTTAAGACCCAGAGGCATTTCACAGGAGTGAAAGTCTGCCCCTTACTCACCACCAGCTAATTTTTCCAAGTAAGGTGATTTTTCTTGAATAAGGATGATAAGTGATGACATTGATGAATGACATTGCATTCGCGGATAATAGATAGAAATGGTTAGTCATGGTCAGTAATATGAATCTTTTTGTTCTACTTTGTAATATGAATCTTTTTGTTCTACTTTGCACTAACATAGTCCGTTATAGTCGGGAATTTATTGAGTCACTTCATTTAATGGATTTGAGGTGCAAAACGAAGGCTAATTATCCGTGTGTGTTTGTTTTACTTTCTAAAATTTAATAAAAAAATATTTAACATCTAGTTTTTCTAGATACATGCACAAATAATTTAATAAATAAGTAATTGACATCTCGTTTTTTTAGATAATGCACAAATACATCTAGCTATACCGCGTTGATACGCTAATAATTCTTATCGTGAATGTATGATCGCGTTACGATAAAAGCAAGCATACGACTTCTATGGCAAAAGGCTAATCGTTCCCTGGTTATCCTGGTTTGTTTGCTTTTCTTTCTACAATTTAATAAATAAACATTTAACTTCTCGTTTCTCTATATACATGCACAAATAATTTAATAAATAAATATTTCGCATATCGTTTTTCTAGATACATGCACAAATACACCTAGCTATACAACTTTCATAGGCTAATAACAGTTACTGTGAATGTATGGTTGCTTTAGGATAAATGTAACCATACGATTTTTATGGAAAAATGTTATGGTTGCTTTACCATAACTGTAACCATACGATTTTTATGGAAAAATGTTATTACATTAGTGACCTCATTAGTATTGATTTTTATTTTTATTTAAGATGAAATGGTGGTTGATATGGTAGTATATTTTTTTTTATAATATTAATTTTTGGGTTTAGTATATTAGGTTTTATAATGTTAGTGTTGTGTATTAGGGTTTAATATTAGGACATTGATATAGTAAAAATTTATCTAACATTATATTGTGACAAATATTATCTCAAAGGGATAATCAATCTAAGGATAATTCTCTCAGTTTTACATTACATTGTAATTTATTAAATGTCAAATTGCGGCAATACAAAATTAGGGTTTAATATTAGGGTTTATAATATTAATCTTTGGGTTTATTACATTGGTTTTTATAGTAGGATTTAATATTGTAACATTGGAATGGTATAAAAATCTATCCAATGTCGCATTGTAACAGATATTGTCTGAATACACCCATCAACGTAACAATCATTATTTCAATGTTTATAATCCCTTGGGTTTATAATATTAATCTTATGGTTTATAATATTAATCCTAGGGTTTAATGTTAATCCTCTCGATTTATAATCCATTGATTTTATCAATCATTTGTTTTTAAAATATTATAATCTCTTGGGTTTACTAATCACTTGTGTTTATAATATCAATATTAGGATTTATAATCATAGGGTTTATAATATTAATCATAGAGTTTATAATCCCTTGTGTTTATAATTTTAATAATCCCTTTGGTTTATAATATTATTAATCCCTTGGTTTTATAATATCAATCCCTAAGGGATTGATATAAAACTTAAATGTTAGAATTTTATAATGTTACAAGTTTATATTAGTGTTTAATAATATAACGTAGGAATGGTAGAAAAGTCTATCGAACATCGCATTGTGACAAACATAATCTCAATATGACAATCAATCCCACAAACATTATCACAATGTTACATTATATTGCAATGTATTCAACATCTCGTTGTTACATTACAAAACTGGGGTTTAATATTAGGTTTATAGTATTAAGATTTATCATTCAATTTATAATTCATAATATTAACATTTATAACATTGATCTTAAGGTTTATGATGTTCTTTTAGGGTTTAATATTAATCCCTTAGGTTTATGATATGTTGGGATTATAATATTAATATACGAGTTTATATTCCTAGGGCTTATTATTAATTCCTTGGGTTTTAATATTAATCCCAAGAGTTAATAATATTAATGTGGTTCCATTAGGGTTTAATACTAATCCTAGGGTTTTAGGAGTAGCCTCTAAGAAAAAAAATTTGAACTTTCTCATAAACTTCTAGATCAAATATCGTGAAAAAATTTGTGGCAAAATCTTAATTTGTGTTGATTAAACTAGTTTTTTTTACTTCATATAAAGATTCAACATCCTCAAAAATGCTTGAGGCACTTAGATTATGAAGAGTTCACCTATCAAGTTTGTGATTTCAATCGATCTTTGTTGGATTCTAGACAAATTAGATTGGGAAATAAACCAGAAAACTTTCTAAAATGTCACACACAAATACTACTCGAGGGATCTATATTAATTCTTTGGGCTTCTTAATTACTGCGGTTTACTAATTCCTTGGGTTTATAATATTAATATCTTGCATTTACAAAAATCTATCCAACATCGCATTGCGACAAACATTGTCTGAATATGAAAATTAATCTAACAATCATTATCACAATGTTACATTACATTGCAATTTATTCAACGTCACATTGTTAGATTACGAAACTGGGATCCAATATTAAGTTTATAATATGAGGGCTTTGAAAATTGAGTTTATAATATAGAGGTTTAATATTGGGTTTATAATTTATAATATTTGGGTTTATAAAATTTATCTTAGAGTTTATATTCCCAAGGTTTAATATTAATCATATGGTTTATAACATTTGTCTTTGGGTTTAATATTAATCCCATGGGTGTATTAATCACTTGGGTTTATAATATTAATCCCTATGGTTATCATATTATTGATAATATCAATAATATTATCATATTATTATAATATAATAAAAATGATTAAAAATTGCTATTATAATTATTATCACAATTATAATATAATAATATTAATTTTTTATACAATGATAATTATTTGTGTATTATTATTATTTTAATCATATATTTATTTATATCAATTTTGATATTAATATTAAATGCATAACATTGATTCGTCGTGACGATGAACCACACTGGTTGGTTCGAAACGCGTCGACAAAGGTCTTTCCTCATGTGATTTTCGCCGAAGCTCTGCTTACAACTATTATGGATCACAGAAGCCTCAATTCAATAATTGATGCCTAGTGACATATATCAACCACATTTACTAATGCATGTAATTGATATACGTCTATCGGTGCATATCAAACACATTTATTAATGTGTTTGAGCTACTAGATAAATATCTGGCATCTTGTTTTTCTAGATAGATGCACAAATACCTCTAGCTATACAATTTTGACAAGCTAATAACTCTTATTGTGAATATATGGTTGCTTTATAATAAATGTAACCATACGGATTCTAGGGAAAAATGCCACTACATCACTCACCTCATTAGTATATATTTGTATTTAATATGGTATGAATGTTGATGTGGCAGCTCTCTCCCATTTCTATTATGGAAGCTGGTGCACATAAGGTCGAATAATAATGGACAGCATTTTCTGGATTTTCTTCAAAATGGAGTTTATGTTTTATGGACTTCATAATTTTATCGCTAATTTTTTAATTGTTATCGCTTCAAAGAGGTGTATTATACAATTTAATATGAAGGCATGTGTAATTATGTCTATGCTTAGCATGGAATTGAAGCATGTTATTAGAAAAATGAAAAGAACAATCTAAATAGGAAAACCAAGTTGGATATAATAAAAAAATTAGAGAATATTCATATTGGTTAGATTTAATTAAAAAAGTTATAAAAAATTAATAATCTCATTATTATTGTGTTAGCTCGATTCATTTTCTATATTACAACCCAATATGAAGGATATGTGGTAAAAATATTTCACTTTTACTCACGTCCATAAATAAAATATTATATCTATATTTTATATTAACTCTAAGATATATATATGTGTGTGTGTGTGTGTGTGTGTGTGTGTGTGTATGTGTGTGTGTGTTTAAATATTCATGTTAACTAATATATTTTTTAATGTAATTTTCATGGAGAGTGCACATACATATATCATAGTAAAATATTTTAATATCAAGGAAGAAATAATTAAAAATTATTTAATTTAATTTCTTTCCTAATAAGACATGTGTAATTCATTCAATTTTTAATATAAAATTGATATATAAATTTCAAAAAATATTATTAATAATAAAAATATTCTCATCAATAAAATAATTTATCATATAAAGCGAAATAATAGTTAAATGTATTTAAAAAATGTTAATAAAAGAATAATATTTGAATATGAAAAATGTGATTAATAAATGAAGTTTTTTAGTATCTGTATTAAGTAAAATGTTTCAATCTTAATTTAGATATTTATATTATCTAAAATATTTTTTTTAAGTCAACATTCTATTCATCGAGAGAAGAAGATATGCGTCTGATAATTCGAAAAGCATGTGGTCTCACCCCAACCAGGTTTGTTGACCATAGTCTGCAGAAGGTGGAAAAAATACAAAGGAGATGCCAATAACGATGTCCACAAACAAGAGGGCCATAGGCTCCAATAGACAAAAAAAACATAAAGAAATTGAGAGGACACATTAATCATCTGAGGAGATTGAAGCTCGGTTGTCTGGAGCAGTTCGTGGAGGAGGCAAAGGATGGACGTTGCACTAAATGTGTGCTTTGAAGTGTGCCATCCAATTCTCCACCTGTTCCACTTTCTCCACCAGTTGGTTTTGTCCCTGCTAGACTACCACCACTTGCTCCCTGACTTGGCACTGGAGCTAATGCATGCGTTCCAATGTTGCCATCATCTCATCATTTTTTTCCTAATTGATTCATTCTGCTGCATCTACTCGGTCCACCAAGGATTGGATTAGGCCTCAGTGGTTTTCCAAGAAACGTTGCTCCAATCCCTGTGGGTCCAGGGCATCACAATGTCTATCATTTTGAGCTAATGAGCCCTCTTGTGCCCACCACCTTATCGAGAAGAAAGGGTTGGCGTACTGCTATCAATGCGTTATATCATCATGTCGTTGTTGCCGCCACACCAAATCAACTTCCCCTAACTCTGGCCACCTCATCGACCACTGTGAACTCTACCACCTCGACCTCTGCATCCTCAAGTACCTGCACGCTAAGCCTTTCCCACCAGTTTTCTCCTGCTTCTAGCCACCATGGTCTCCAATGAAAGGGCCTCCTCCCTCCCCGTCGCTGGCTTCTCTAGGAGGTTAGACATCCCACGTTGAACATTAGGACGCATCTTTCACCACCTAATCATTCCGGATTCTACCGGTTGTGCTGCCCCATCTACTGAAATGAATTTCTTCCTTCCCGTCCACCATACTGAACTTAAGGTAGTGACATTAGCACCACCTTCAAATGCCCTGCCACACCAGTCACTCCACTATACAGAGTTGGCTACCATGAGGACGATAGTTATCTAGAAGCTTGTTGCCTCCCAAACACCACCATCACCATGGCACTGCCAACTTTTATAGAAACAATCCTTTTACTAAATGAACCAGTAATAACATTTGCCTTCACACCACGCCTTCCAACCCAGGCTAGCGATGAAAGGCTTGAGAAAACCAAGGAATTAGGCTCCGTTATACGTCGAAAACCACAATTGCCCAAAGAAAATCAAGAAACCACCAATTCGGTCATGCCACTGTCACCTCTTTCTTCGTCGAGCATGAGGACAAGTATAGTTCCACCACCAAACCTTAGCACTGAACTGAAATCCTGACACCTTCCTCATCCCGCTTATTAACCCATTCTCACTTCCCTTTCCCAATGCACTGTAAATACTCACATGCCTGAGATCTAACGCTTTTGTATGCCTTTCCCTCCTCCGCCTAGTATGAGTGGACCTGGAGGTACAACCATCCCCACTGACCCATTTGTCACTCCTCATGGGGCCCGATAGCCATGTTAGTCTTGGTCCTCATCCCCATCGGGGAATATTATATAAAATACTTCAAACAATTAATTTTTTATTATTAAAACTAATTTTTGGTAGATCAAATATCTCTCAAAATCAAATCCAATTGCATAAAATGAAAAACCACATGAAAATAAATTTCAATTTCTAATTTCATCTTATAGCAAAAAATTATAATAAATAAAAATGTATAAACTTAACTAGTCATGAAAAAAAGGAGGTATATGAAGAGATATCGTTTCAAGTAAATTCAGTCTAAGAAGAATATAGAACATCAATTTTTTTTTGTAATCCTCCTTAATTTTTTAATTTTCTTACAATGAATCAGTTTGGTGGTTGTGGAAATTTATTTTGCATGTGCTACAACATGAAGAGATACATATGTATGTATGTATAAGCATTGCTGGTTCATACCAATAGCATATTAAAAAAATATAAAATTATAATGTAGATGGGTCACTCTAAATTTTTATCTTTTTTGCCTTGTGTTTCTTGCTACCTCATATGAATAGGCAATTAAAAAATATTATATTATTTTTATAAAATATTTTGGATTTTAAAAATTAATAAAAATTCATAATTAATAGTATATATATATATATAGATATATATAAGGAGCAATATCAAAATAACCTTTTCTTAGTCGGATATGTGTTGTTATCATATGTTATTTAAAAAATATGGAAATATGTTTAAGTCATTGATTCAATTCCTCGCCTTATTTGGTTTTTATTCTTACACATCACCACGTGTAACCCCAGCATTGCTGAAATTACAAAAAAAAATGAAAATATATTTTTGTTATATATTTTTATATAATTTTAACATGATGTTTTATCTAAAAGTTGGGGTGTATTATATTAAAGCAATAATACTAGATATTATTATAAAAAATGAGAGTATACTATTTAGTATATTATTTAGTATAATATTTAGCAAATATATTTATATTGCCTGGCATATTGATTATCTCACTGCATGAGCACCATTCAGTTGCTTCCATTTCTTTCATTGTCTCAATGAGAACTTCCTTAACTCAATTTGATCCGAAAGGGAAGCACCACTTGGACTCATTGAAACTTGAACAATAAAATTCAATATTTTAATTGATGTAACCAACTTTAAACCTTGTATGAATATAGATCCGCTAATAGACTTGATCATCCCACTCTATGTTTTGAGATTTCTTTTCTTACTTTAGGAGTCGTAGCTGCATTTTTCTTTGTATTGTGTCTTTCAAACCGGTAACAACAATTGCATGTGTAACTTGTGTGAGGTGCGATTACGTTCGAGGTTTCATAAAAGAAGTCACTAGTGAGTTGTAATTGTTGATTGATTATGTCAATGGTGATTGATTTACTACTCTTGGAAGGTTTAAGAGATTATGTTGGATATAATTCAATTTGCATGGTGTGTTCTCGATATCCTTGGCCATATATATGATGCAGAATCTAATTCCAGCCACCTGCTAGGTGTCAAAACTATCCATCCAATTATCCTAGTTCAGTTTGAGTTAGTGTAATTTAGTCATGTTTTTCCAATGTAATCGTATTTAACTGATTTGTAATACTAAGAAGAGAAATCCTCTGCTTCACATTAGTGTTCATTTCTTGCCATGGTATTAGAGCATGAGGTCACATAAAAGTCTAGAGAGGGAAGCATCTCAATTTTTTTTGTAGAATGTGGTGTTTGACTTTGTGGATGAGAGGCCAAGGAGAGTGCGAAAACAACTTGAATTCCACACATGTGAAGAAGAGGGAGTGCGTCAATTGTGCATCTATAAAGAGAGATCAATGCGTAACTTTCACATTTTAGTCAAGACGAAATTGCAAGAAAACATTGTGAACTTACAAAATTTTAGAAAAATTAAAATCTATACACCCCGTGTGTTGAAGGGGTGTGCATAAAATCCCATCAGAGCTACGCAAACAAGGAATCCACATTTTCAAAAAATCGAACTATTTTTCTAAAGACCTATATTTTTTCGAAGTTGAGCAGTAGAGGAGTCATCACAAAGATGATTTTGTTTTTGACAACTTCTATTTCTACAAGTACATTTGCCTCTTAACCCTGAGTCATCCATTGCTCAACAAACAGGAAAAAGCAAGAGGCTAAGAAAGTCGATGGGACAACTAAAGATGTATGATGCTTTTTTATAAGCATTGGAAGTGAATAGGAAAAAATTACATTTGCATTGAAATGCATGAAGTAATTTGTGGATGAAATAATTCTTCCCATGAATTTACAAGGGAAGATAGCTAAGGAGGCCTGGGATACCCTTGAGAGAAATTTGGTGTAAGGGGGAGCATTGAGGTTGAAGTTGAAACATTTGTTGAATCCCACCATGCTCAGCCACAAGTCGATGATGATTGTGATAAATTTGTAGAGGAAGAAGAGAAGGAGCACATATATGCTCGTAAATCCCACTATGCATAGCCACAAGTGGATGGAAATTTTGTGATTCCAGCAACAAAGCTTATTGATGAAAATTTGGTGAGTCCAACAACAGAGCTTGCTCATGAAAACTTGGTGATTCTAGTAAGAAAGGTTGTTGACAAAAATTTGGTGAATCTAACAATTAATATTTCTGATATAAATTTTGATGAATAACTGTTGGCTAAAGATAAATGGTTATGGACGATGCAACATAAACATCATATTCACATGATGCTATTCACTGAAAGAAGCCCACTTGAATATGAAAACCAAGCAAAAGACAAGTTGTCTGCAACAATATAGGTTAGTAAAGAAGTAAAAGAGACAAACATAGAGGCAAAGAAAAAGAAGGAAGACAACCAAGAGAAACCACAGATAGAGAAGGAAGTGCAACAAGAGAAATCTCTCATTGCAAAGCAGGAGGAAGAAAACCAATGTGGTTCCAGAGATGATTTTACACTTACCATTCACTTCAATTATGCAAGTAAATTGGATGATTATGAAGATGTTGTAGCGGCTGCAACACCCTCCAAAATTTTGGCCTACATTCAAATTTTGGAACCTACTACGGATCCTGTGATCAGTAATTCCTTAGTCACTTATTGGTCAATTGATGATTTCACGCCCCCCTTCTCAGATATCAAGTGTCGTTCATGCGTTGATCTTCATATAGAAAGTGTCATCTTCGGTCATGGGAATTGTCCCACATCATGCAATGGGAAATTCTGGTTTTCTTCAAGGGGAAACCTTGGTGAAAATAAGTTGTTCTCGTCATATAGACTTGTTTCACACTTTATTACACAAGTTTCATCATTATCCTCACAAATTCCATCATCGAAGCCATGCTTGTTGTAACATTCCGCAAAGGTTGTTTGCATTAAGGGAAGTATCTTTCATATGTTATGTATGATCTATGTTGTATCAATAAGTGTCCAAGTGTGTGGTCACAGTAAATTTCTATCATTGTTCACAACAATTCCACTGATCCCACACATAACCAAATTATGGAGGATTCTTAGCAACCTAGCCTCATCCAGCCTTCCCAAACAGTGCACTTTGCATCTTCAAGCTTCAAGCCTTTCCCTTATCTGCTAAAACTATACAATGTGTAGAAATCCCATCCTCACTTGGCCTCCAAAAACTGCACAAATGCTTCCCTCAGTGTCCTTCCCTCATCCGAAGCTCATTACCTCCAAAAACTGTGCAGTTCTTTCACTCAAGTCTCTCAGTCGCCTAGTTCCCCTTACCTCCTGAAACAACATGAATTTCCTCCTAGGGCCCCATCCCGCAACATCTACTACTTGCTTGCACTCCACAATTTTTTCCCTCAGTAGGCACTGCGTAAATGATTCCCTCAGTGGGCACTGTGCAAAAATTTCCCTCAGTCTATTCTGAGTTGTGCACTACGTAGTCTCAGTGATCAAGCTTGACCCCTAGTTGCTTGAACTGCGAAATTGCGTAGCCACTAGGCCTTCTCCCATGATCTATCACCTAGTCATGACTCAATTCATGAATACAAGTGTTCTATCTTAGGCTATGGGTTTTCAAACTAATGTCATCTTATCATGAGTGAGTTGTAAATGCATGTACTCTCCTACACTAAGGAAAGATTATGAACAAGGAGGTGAAGAAGGAGGACATGGTAGATGACACTTAAGGAGATGAGGAGAAAAGATAATCATCATATAAGAATATCAAGGAACCCTGGGGTATGATATATGATCAAAGATCAGGACCGCATAAAGACTCCATCTGATTCACAACCCTTTGGAGGGTATGTATGAAAAACAAAGCACATCTTTCATGAAGTTGAAATGAACCTCTTAGTGTAGTATGAAGGAAAACTTGCCATTGTTATATCATTATGTCTTCAATGACATGTATGGTCACCAACACTAAAAGTCATTCCATGTGTTTCACTAAGTGTTTTTCTCCCTTTCGTAAGATAGGCAATGGGTTACCTTTTTGCATGTTGGTTGTTGCACTTTATGCATAAACTCATTCTGGTGGTTCCAAGGGCTCATCATTGTGTTTATCAGTTTTCTTAATTATGTAAACACCCGTTGCACTCATCCACAAAGTTTTGAGCACTATCGTACAAGTGTCGTCACGGTCGTCATAAAGTCTATCTTAGGTGTTGCACTTGTAGTAACTGCTCATGAAGTGGTCACACACGAGAGAAAGTTTTGTGCAAGTTTCATGGGTGATCAATTTTGTTGAGTCTTCAATTATTCTAAGCGTTAGGACACAGTCGAAGTTTCATCACTTTACCTCTCAGTCTCAGTGGCCCAACACTTAGCCCTTTCTGAATAAGCTCCCCGACCCTTAAACTTGGCTTCACCTAGACTACCTGGACTATGCATTGCATAGTACCAATCAGCAAGTTGTTACCTTGACCCTTGGATGCACACAATTCAAGGCTACTATTCCCCAAAACTACTGCATTGCATAATTCCTAAGCCCAAGACCAACCTTCACTTCTACAATTGCACAATATTTTCAGTAAACCATCCCTTCCAGAACTATGCAGAAGTTGCCTTCAATGGTCATCCCCTCATCCCGACCCACTATCTTTTAGAACTGCAAAGAAGTCAGTCATCCTTCCTCTGCATAACTCCACATAAATATTCCAAAGTGGCTCCTCCTTGAGCCAGACTCACTATTGTGGCCACCACCACCACCCCATTAAAGCTTTCCCTAGTAGAAATTTTGAATGGGTCCCGTAGAAGTTTGATCTTTCACTTTTGTGAATGATTTGTTTTATCCCAGGGATTTTAACTCTTTTCCGAGTCAAATCTTCAATTCTTAATGGTTAAGGCTCCCTTAATAAATATCTGCCACATGATTCATCTGTAACCCTTTCTCGCCCTTCATTCATATCATTCATCGGGCCTTTTTCAACCCTCAAAACCTCCCATCACATCCTTATTTCTATATCAATGCCTTGATAATAGAAATACTATACAACATGCATAACTTACCCTTTCTGCTTATCGCAATCAACATTGATACACAACGCGCACCACGATACACCAGACCCGCCAACATTATTAACCATAACACATATTTATTTCGGGTCCGGAGCCCATCACATATCGCAATTGGCGGAGTCCAAGGCTTGTATATAAGGTGTACCACGATCTACCAGACCCGTCGGGATCATTAACCACAATATATATATTTTCGAGTCCACTCCCCCCCAATCGCAAGTCACAATTGGTGGAGCCTAGGGCTTATACATAAGGCGCACTATGATATACTAGACCCGTCGGGACTATTAAACGTGGTATATATATTTTTCGGGTCCAGACTGTCGCTAATTGCAATCGGCAGGCGGTAAAAGTAAAGCCCATGTGATATTCGAAGGGGCGATGAGCGGACCTGGCGATAATTATATGCCTGGGTGCATAATATTTAAATTCCGACCTTATGGTTCAGCCACGGGTTTTCCTGTGTTTCCCTGTGTATTCGATAAAATGTGGTGGTCTGGGTCTTCAAAGAAAAATCCCATATGGTGGACTCGTCGGAACTATTAACCATAGCACATATATATTTTAGGTCCAGCCTATCGCAAATTGCAATCAGCGGAGACCAAGGCTTAAACATAAGGCGCGATGCGATGAGCGGACCCGATGGGATTATTAACCATGACACATATATATTTTTGGTCCAACCTATTGAAAAGTGCAATCGGCAGAGCCCAAGGCTTAAACTTAAGAAGCGATGCGATCAACAGACCCGACGATGATTATAGATCTGGGGTTATATTATTTGAAGTCTGGCCTTATGGTTTGGCTGCGGGTTTTCCCGTGTATACCCATGTATTTCGATAAAATTTTGTTGTCCGAGTTTTTAAAGGAAAATCCCGTAGAGTAAATGGTTAGCTTTTGAATCATTGTCAAAGAAATCCTTGAGTAAAAATGAATATTGTGGGCAATGAGAATATGTGTCACAGCAAGTTTGGTGGTTTGATAATTATAGTTGCTCTGCGTTACATGATTAAATAGAAACTGTGGCTGAATGCAAGGTTTGTTTGTGAGCATGTTTGTCATAGTTCTCATAATCATAGCTAATATGAATTATTTCTACAGGGAAATTTGAATGGACCCAGTAGCGGATAAAGGCGATTTATATCAAGATGGCACCTCTACACCACTAGTGTCGATATTGCAAAGGCATATTCTACTAAGGGATATGAACCACCATAGTGCATAATGGAGACATGTGCCATGTCAAGAGGAAGCACAGTGTTTATACATCAAGATGTTATTACCTCCAAACACACCTTCAATCATGCCAGATGTCAGATGATGAGCACAGTTTCTTTAGTTTCCTTCAACAAATGATAAGGAATAATGTCCTCTCAATATAGGTGCGAAAGTATGACATGCAGTTATCCTCTTTTAATCAACATCTATTCATTTTCATAGGAAATGAAGTGCTCCAGCAGATATGCCCTCTATGTGTCAGTGGTTACACTGACTGTTCTATGACTGTATATTTTGATTTGTATATTGAAAAGAATTGAGAGGTGAAAGGTTAAGGGAGATCGAGGGTCACTTCCTTCTGCATAAATATTACCTCTGGAGATGAAGGGAGGACTTTTTTGGGTAGAACTAATTTTTATCTATTGTGAATAAAGAATATTGTTTGGTCCAGAAAGAGCCTTTTTCAGATTCATTTACCTCTTCTTTCATGTATTTAGAATCAGGATGTTATTGTTGGCATAAATGTAAATGTGATTTGTTTTGTGCATATTGATAACAGATAGTTCATGACTAGTCTTGGTTATTCAAATATGATTTGTTACCATGGTTAATTCATGGGAAATTGTTGATTTGAGACCTCGTTAAACATCAATTGCAAGTTTTCTTTGTATGGAAAGGAATGTGTATTCCTGTGTAAGTAATTAGATTGCAATTAAGATTTAATATAGCCTTGTTCATCCGTGAACCAATAATTGATTCATTAGGACTTGGAATCTATATATGATGTTTAACCTCCTTTTGTTATGCTCCTGCGGGATAGATTAGAATAGTTAGGAATAGCATAAGTAGTTAGATTTAGTGTAGATAGGATCTGATATATATAGGTTAGATGTTCCGTTTGTTGATTTAATTGAAGTCTTCCTCCAAGAACCGATCTTTCAACACATATAACAGTTTATGGGATCCTTTAAAACCCATCAGAACTAGCCATTCCAAACGAAAGTAGATCTAATTGGGGTCTGCAATAGGGTTAGTTCCCCTTGTTGGCATAGCAAAAATTCACCCTATCAACAAATTGGCACTAGAAGCAGGGCCTAAACTGCCGTCCACAGCTTTTTATGATTTCATCTATAAATGTTGCGCATGGATTCGAAAAGATTAATGCATGGATCATAAAGGTTGCAAAGATCCTTTCTTCCATTTGGAAGATCCTCATTTCGAAGAAACAGAGATCCCTCTAAGTCTCGTGCTTGGGTCACCCAAAGAAGAGACACTGTGAGAGTATCCTGTCACCCAGGAACAACCAGTTAGAGTACTTACTCGAGCTTCCACTCATTCCCTCTCTCACCTCCCCATCTTTCACTCTTTACGTCCAACAACTAAAAGAAAGCCAAGGACCTATTCCATAAATGAATATACATCAGCATCCCCGTCTCTCGAAGATATTGTGCTACAGTCCTTGCAAAGTATCGACACTCCTTGGGAAGAAATTCCTGAGGATCCACTCTCTGAAGGTAATCCCTGGCCTGATTTGGGAAATCCTAATAAAGAACGCCTCAAAGAAACCTTCAACCAGAACCTCCCTATCCATAATATGGCTAACGCTCCTCTTCTAGGTGGGAATCAACTTCAACTGGGTGAGAACCAACTCCCACCTCCTCCAGGAACACTCCCTCCCTGGCTCGCTCAGGATGTCGTAGCAGTACCTGGGCAGGACCATCCCTTACCAAAAAATGCAGAAAGAGTACTATCTGAATTCGACCTTGAGTGGGGAGACACTGTTGATAACCATATTCACTCTTTCTTGCTAGTCGTACGCATGTTGGGGGTAGCTGATGAAGATGTAGTATGTCGCTTATTCCCTTTTACTCTATTTGGTGTGGCCTCCACATGGTACTTTAGCTGGAGAGTAGGATCGATCACCTCATGGGTTGCCTTTCAAGAGGCCTTTTTAGATAAGTTTGGCAATGACAAAACACCTAGGGCCTTAGTTTTAGAACTATCCCATTTGAAAATGGGAACCAAAGAAAAGGTCAAGGATTTTAACATCCGGTTCAACACTTTGTTCAATAGAATCTCACCTAATGCTAGACCTACTGAAGAGGTGCTCATGGAATTCTACATCATTTCTCTCCCTATCCCTACTGCGATGTGGGCCAAAAGGAGTAACACACAAACCTTACAGGGTGTTATCGATGAAGCAGTAAAAGTCGAGAATGAAATGATCAGTCTCACAGCATGTCATTATACAACCGAAGAAAAGAAAGCCTCTCAATCATCCAAGAAGAATAATGGGAGTGATAACAAAGGGGCTAAAATGAAAGAAAAAGATACCATAGATGTGGAAGGTTTGCATCAGATCATTAAGAAATTGACAAACATAGTCATCGATATGAAAAGGAATTCTGGAGAGAGTACAAGTGGGAATGGAGGAGATTATAACAACAGAAAATATTTTAAACCTTTCTATCTTAAGAAGACAGAAGGTGGTCATGGTCAGCTTGCACCGCCTACTCCACCCAATGAAGGGAATTTAAATATGGAAGAGCTGCCTCTTATCGGATCACTCCTTAACAATGAAGAACCTATAGTGGAGCTAGAGTGAGAACAAGAAAATGAGGAAGAATACCAAGTAGAAGAGCCCTTGGACGAAGAATATCAAATCAATGTACTATGGGATTTCTATACAAATGAGAACGATGATGACGAAGGAAATTGTACGGAAAAAATCCACACTAATGAAATCCACAAACGAAGTAAAGGGCCACTTGTAGGTGCGATGAAGCCTGTGAACCACACCAAGAAAGATGTTCGCCCTTTGAAGGCATGCGCTCCAAAAATTCTTGTTGAGAAGGGTAGACTTAGTGGTGATTCCAAGAGTACTCCAGTTGCAAACTCTCCAGAGAAAGATAATGCATCTCTGACTGCAATGAAGGCAACTCAAAATGGTAAACTCCCACCTAAGAACAACAAAACTGTTATGTTTACTCTACCCTATCCTGTTTATAACATTGATTACAACATTGTTGATGATCTTAAGAAATCTTGAGCTAATATCACATACTTCGATTTGCTAAAATTAATGCAGCAAATAGATATGTTCTTGAAATCTATAAATGAACGGAATTGTAAATCTCCCACCATTCCGAACAGCTAAACCAAGTCAGCGTCTATGCCTGTTAGCATGCCCAATACAGCCGAAACACCATCAGCTATGGAAGCCACTATGTCAAAATTGAATCGAACCCCCCAAGATGTCAATACAGCCATGATAGGAAGGAAATCAAAATCCATGACTCCACCTTTCCTTATCACATTTGAGATCTTCAACATGAACGTACATAATTGCTTGGTAGATTCCGGTGCCTTGTCCACTGTTATGCCTTAAGCTGTTGCTAAAAGATTGCACACGATACCCAAGAAAATTGGAACTCGAATTATGCAATTGGACAAAAGAAATGTGAGAGTAATTGGGGAATTGAAAGTTGTGTTTGTTTGGATGGCTACCAAACCACAGTACTCACAAG
This sequence comes from Pinus tabuliformis, assembly GCA_031772625.1. NCBI lineage: Eukaryota > Viridiplantae > Streptophyta > Pinopsida > Pinales > Pinaceae > Pinus > Pinus tabuliformis. The sequence goes on from CM062805.1 coordinate 359,624,569, forward strand.
TCATTGACATAGTGGTAATCGACATACCCGAGGCTTATGGAATGCTGCTTAGTAGGGACTAGTCAGCAAAACTAAATGGATATTTCTCAACTGATTGGTCCCGTCTCTTGCTGCCTTAGAAGGCAAAAGGTGATATGCTGAGGGTTGATAAAGAAAGATACATGAAGTATGTGGTGATGGAGCTAAATGGCCCCAATGAACCTATAATGTTTACCAACTCTATCCTTGGGAATTATAGTTTTGACATTTGCGGCATCAAAACCTATTTCAGAGAATTCCATGCAGAGATAGTTGAAGAAACTGTGACAAACACACAGTTGGAAGCTCTCCCCTATAATCCAACTAGTGAATTATCTTGTATTATAGTAGATGATAGGACTAATTTCGTAGAAAGTAGTTCAATTGATGTAACATTAGATTCTATATTTTGGACACTCTATTTTGATGGCTCTAACTACCTTGAAGGTGCAAGTGTTGGGAGCATTCTCATTGACCCACAAGGGAACAAACATCTAATGGCCAGCCGGTTGGAGTTCGCATGCACCAACAACATGGTAGAATATAAAGGCTTGCTGTAGGGCCTGAAGAAAGCCACTGATATGAAGGTGAAAAATCTTAAAGTTTTTGGTGACTCACAGATAATTGTCGACTAGATAAGGAAAAGGATACATTACAATTCGCCACACCTGGTAAGATACCAACATGGGGTATGGAGCTTAATTGAAAATTTAGATTCTTTTAATATCACATACATACCTTGAGGGAAAAACCTAGATGCTGATCTGATGGCTAGTATGGCTTCAAAACTTTTGCCTGATCTTATATTAGACAACAATAAATATTATGTTGAATTGATTTTTAGACCATCCATGCCTGATAATATCTCAAATTGGTAGGTGTTCGAATATAACGAGCAAATCCTTAAGTTCCTGCACTGTGAGAAGACATTCAAAAATGTAGTCATTGATGAAAAATAGCATGGCAGGCTTATGACTGAGAGGGAAGATGAGGAAAAGGATCAGTCCAATATAATTCCCAAGTCAGTTGTCAAGATGGAGCACTTGTATGACCTGCATGATAAATTCAAGAAGCCGACTAACTGCAAAATGCATATCTCATCCGTGAAGTATGAATGTGTCAACCTTGGAACCAAAGAAGACCCAAAAATTGTTAATTTGGGTTTAGCATGCTCTCCACAAGAAAGGGTTGCATTTGTTAAGTTGTTTAAAGTGTACAAGGATGTCTTTGCATGGACATATGGTGACTTAAAAGCCTTTGATACCAGCATTATGCAGCATGTGATTCCATTGGAGAAGGATGTTAGGCCATACCAACAAAAGCTTCATAAGATACATCCAAGCCTAAAACCATTGGTGAAGAAAGAATTAAACAAAATGCTAGATGCCAAAACCATTTTTCCTATCAGGCACACTCGGTGGGTAGCCAATCTCGTGCTAGTAAGAAAGAAAAATGGAGACATCAGGTTATGTATCGATTTTAGAAACCTAAACAAAGCATCGTAGAAAGATAACTATCCTATCCCTTCTATGGAACCCATTCTTCAGTGCATTTTTGGGTCTGAAATGTTGTCATTATTGGATGGATTTTTGGGATATAATCAAGTGTTGGTGGTGAATGGAGATCAGCTGAAGACAACCTTCAACACTAAATGGGGCACTTACGCATATAATAAAATTCCTTTTGGACTTATTAATGCAGGCACCACATTCTAGAGAGCTATGGACATAGCTTTCTGAGGATTGATTAACAGATTAGTAGTAGTGTACATGGATGACATTACTGTGTATTCATATCACAAAAGGGATCATATCTACCACCTGAAACAAATTTTCAAAAGATGCCGAAGGTATGGAATATCATTGAATCCCAAGAAGAGAATTTTCGCAGTTACAGAAGGGAAAGTATTCGGTCATATCCTCTCTAAAGAAGGGATTGTTATTGATCTTGAAAGAATAGAGACCATCATTAGAATACAACCCCATGCAAATAAAAGGGCAATGCAATCTTTCTTCGGGAAGATTAATTTCGTTAGGAAATTTGTCTCAGGTTTCATAGAAATAGTGCATCCCATGTAGCTAATGTTGAAGAAAGATGTTGTGTATAAGTGGAGCGATGAAGCTACGAAATCATTTCAGCGAATTAAGGAAGCCATCGCAGAAGCTCCTACATTGGCAAGCCTCAATTTTGACAAGGAATTCTTCTTGTACACTTTTTCTTCTCATGTTTCATATGCCGCAATCCTCACTCAAAACAATGATGATGGCAACGAAGTCACTATTTTTTATATGAGCTCTAATCTTTAGGGAGTAGAACTGAAATACCCAGACATGGAGAAACAAGGCTTTGCAGTTTTTAAAGTCGTAAAACACTCATGTCCTTATTTATTAGAGGCCAGGACTAAAGTAATCATTCCCCATCCTGCCGTAAGAGCCCTCTTCATGTAGAAAGAAATGGGTGAATGGAGAGGGAATTGGATAACTGCACTTCAAGAATTTGACCTCGAGATTAAGCCGGCGAAGATAGTTCGAGGGCAAGGATTGTGTAGGCTAACAGCAGAAGCCTTGGCGGATAAAGAAGGGGTGTTCGAAGAACCCAAAGCGCAGAGCATGTAAAATGCAGAAGTAGAATTCAGGGAGGAGTCCCTATGGATTAATGAGACTCTTATGTGTGAGCATGAAACGTCAGAAGCCCTTTTGAATCCTGAGTTGTGGTATGATGACATACGATTTTATCTCACACGGGCATCATGTCCTGAACACATGGATGCATCACAAAGGATAGCACTCAGATTGAAATCTAATCAGTATCACTTGGCCAATGACACATTATATAAAAAGAATTATGATGGAATTTGGCTGAGCTGTTTGGAAAAGGATGATGCCGATCATGTCTTGAAAGAAATGTAGGATGGCCTGGTAGGTGGTCACTATGGTGGAGAGACCACTGCTCACAAAATATTAAGAGCTAGATACTATTGGCCCACAGTGTTCAGAGACTCGCATGCCTATGCTTGAAAATTGAAGGTATGTCAAACTGTTGCAGGACGAGAAAGAAATCCAGTCATTCCCCTCAGGCCCGTTATGATTTATCACCTGTTCCAACAATGGGGCCTAGATGTCATAGGCGAGATCACTCCAAACACTTCACAATAGCATAAGTATATAATCACAGTGACCGACTACTTCACCAGATGGACTGAAGCCATCCCACATCGGAAGGTAAATGAAGATGAGGTAATATCATTTATTGAGAAATTTATTATCAACAGGTTTGGCATTCTTGACGCTCTCATATTTGACAATGCTTCTTACTTTTCATCACTGAAATTGACTGAATTTTCTATTGATAAATCAATTCGCATAAGGTATGCATGAAACTATTACCCCCAGGGAAATGGAGTTGCAGAGTCCTCAAATAAAAACTTCATTCGCATAATCCGTAAATCTGTCACCGACAACCAGAGGAACTAGCACAATGCTCTAACAAACTCCCTTTGGCCAACAGGGTCACCCCAAAAGTAGCATTGAGAAACTCCCTATACTTACTCATCTATGGATAGGAAGCCATCCTGCCTCCCAACATTACCCTTCCCTATTTATAGCTCTCCCAAGCTTCGAGAGGGACCCCTTCAGCCTTACTTCAAAAAAGGATAAACCAACTAGCGAGGTTGGAGGAATTGAGAGATAAAGCCAAAAATAAATTTAGAAATCACCAAATGATTGTAAAGAGATGGTCTAACCATCATCTGGTAGGAGATAAATATTACCAAGTAGGAGAGCTAGTCTTGAAATGGGACAAGTTGAGTGAGCCAAAAAGTAAGCACACAAAATTCCAACACTTATGGCTGGGCCCGTTACAAGTTGAAGAAGAAATCAATTAGGGAACTTATAGATTGAAAACTCTACATGGAGAAACTAAAAAACTCCCTATTAGTGGCCACCATCTTAAGAGATACTTCCATTAGCCACCACATGGTGGTTACCTCCTAAGTAGGTTAGGATTCATTTTATTTTGTTGTTAGCTTAGTTACATTTTCACCCTGTCCTTTCCTGTTTTTTTTGCAAAGTTTATTTTCCTTCCGTTTCGAATTTCAATCCTTTTCAGCCAATGAATTTTGGTCCTTCAGTCTTGTTTTTACCTTCATAACTCTCTTCAGATTTCCCTCATTCCCCACCCTCAGCTTTTTTCCTCTCTCAGTAACCTGCTGATGAGTCTGCCAATCCTAAATTCATCGTTACCTTGCAAATCAAGCAAACTTTCAATGAGCCTACGAGAACTGGAAAATAGATGGTGAAATTCAAATCAGAGCCACTCATTGGCATCTGTGGGGACTAGGTAGGATCTGTTGATAACTTGGATACCTGGAGCATTTAGGGGCATCTTTAGAAAATGAAAAAAATGTGTAACCACAACTGGACTGGCATGGCGGGATGCTACTTTTTTAAAATCCCACTCAGACCTAGCCTATACTTGCCTATAAGGTTTGCAGTTATTCTCCATTGGTCCCATCCACCACACTAAGTTTTCCAATACCTAACATCTACAAGTAAACCTCCTTTCATGAGCTAAGCTCACTGTCATATACCCTGTGGAAAATCCAATTCTGTTCTAGTCCTTGTGCTTGAAGCTGGAAGGACTTATTTAAAAGAAAATGAAATTTCGAGTCCTTGTGCCAATCTGGAAGGATAGGTTGTTTGGTAAGCCGGTTGGAGTAGTGATTGTTGCTAGTCTTAGAGTACCGGATGACACAGCAAGCCCAACCTTGCTTAAGCAGTTTAAAAATATGGCATGATTCATGACTGTGCCCCATTCAATCATACAAAAATATAGCATTGAAATTCTTACATAAAGTGCAGATAAACATATCTACATCAACATTGATGAGTGATAAAGCGCTGAGGTACACAGCTAAACAGGTATTGACAGACTAGTGATGGCCCCGAAAGGATTTTTGAAAGTAGAAAACAGGTAAAGGAGGGTTAATAAATCCCATCATACTACCATTGGAGAATGCCTGTGAAAACCCTATCAGTGAGTTGAAGCTATTTGACTTTATCCCACCTCAAGCAATTAATGTTGAAGTGGAACCCATGCCTGTCCATCTATACAGTTTTCATTTCAAGTTTATCTTAACACCCTAAAGGTTTATTTGGAAACAGAGATAACTAGCTTGCCCAATGGTTTGCCATTTGTTGTTGCCACAACCACCACCCTATTGAAACCTGCCCTGGTAGCTATTTTGAATTGGTTCCCTAGAAGTTTGATCTTTCACTTCTCTGAACGATAACTCTCTGAATGATTTGTTTTATCCCAAGGATTTTAACTCTTTGCCGAGTCAAATCTTCAATTCTTAATGGCTAAGGCCCCCTTAATAAATTTCTGCCGCATGATTCATCTATAACCCTTTCTCACCCTTCATTCGTATCATTCATCAACCCTTTTTCAACCCTCAAAAACTCCCATTCCATCCTTATTTCTATATCAATGCCTTGATAATAGAAATACTATACAACATGCATAACTTACCCTTTTCGCTTATCGCAATAAACACTGATACACAATGCACACCACGATACACCAGACTTGCTAGCGTTATTAGCCATAACACATATTTATTTCAGGTCCGCAGCTCATTGCATATCGTAATCGGTGAATTCCAAGGCTTGTATATAAGGTGCACTGAGATCTACTAGACCCACCGAGATCATTAACCACAATATATATATATATTTTCGAGTCTAATCCTCCCAATCACAAGTCGTAATCAATGAAGCTTGGGGCTTATACATAAGGTGCACTATGATATGCCAGACCCGTTGATACCATTAAATGCGGAATATATATTTTTCGGGTCCGGCCTGTTGCTAATTGCAATCGACAGTCAGCGAAAGTAAAGCCCATGTGAAATGTGAAGGGGCGATGAGCAGACCCAGCGATAATTATATACAAGGGTGCATAATATTTGAAGTCTGGCCTTATGGTCTGGCTGCTAGTTTTCTCCTATTTTCCTGTGTATTCAATAAAATGTGGTGGTCTGGGTCTTCAAAGGAAAAGCCCACAAGGCGGACCTGCTGAAACTATTAACCACGACACATATATATTTTGGGTTCGGCCTATCACAAATCGCAATTGGCGGAGCCTAAGGCTTAAACATAAGGCGCGATGCAATGAGTGGACTCAATGGGATTATTAACCACGACAAATATATATTTCAGGTTCAGCCTATCATAAAGTGCAATCGGCAAAGCCCAAGGCTTAAACTTAAGGCACAATGAGATCAACGGACGCGACGATGATTATAGATCCGAGGTTATATTATTTGAAGTCCAGACATATGGTTCAGCCACAGGTTTTCCCGTGTATTCCCATGTATTTTCATAAAATGTTGTGGTCCGGGTTTTCAAAGGAAAATCTCAAAGAGTGAATGGTCGGCTTTTGAAGCATTGTAAAATAAATCCTTGAGTAAAAATGAATATTGTGGGCAACGAGAATACGTGTCACAGTAGGTTCGGTGGTTTGATAATTATAGTTGCTCTGCGTTGTATGATTAAATAGAAACTGTGGCTGAATGCAAGGTTTGTTTGTGAGCATGTTTGTTATATTTCTCATAATCATAGCTAATATGAATTATTTCTGTGGGAGAGTTCAAATGGACCTGGTAGCAGATAAAGTCGATTTATATTAAGATGACACCTCTGCACCACTAGTGTCAATATTGCGAAGACATATTCTGTAGAAAGGGATATCAACTACCATAGTGCATAATGGAGGTGCATGCCATGTCAAGAGGAAGCACAACGTTGACACATCAAGATGTTATTACCTCTAAACACACCTTCAAACATGCCAGATGTTAGATGATGAGCACAATATCTTCAGTTTCCTTCAAGAAATGATAGGGAATAATGTCCGCTCAATACAAGTGTGAAGGGATGACACGTAGTCATCCTCTTTTAATCAATGTCTATTTATTTTCACAGGAAATGAAGTGCTCCAGTAGATATGCCCTCTACATGTCAGCAGTTACACCGACTGTTCTATGATTGTATATTCTGATTTGTATATTGAAAAGAATGGGGAGGTCAAAGGTTAAGGGAGACCGAGGGTCAGTTCCTTCTGCATAAATATTACCTTCGAAGATGAAGGGAGGACTTTTTTTTAGTAGAGCAGCTTTTGATTTGTTGTGAATAAGGAAGACTGTTTGGTTGAGAAAGAGCCTTTTTCAAATTGATTTACCTCTTCTTTCATGTGTTTAGAATCAGGATGTTGTTGTCGGCATAAATATAAATGTGATTTGTTCTGTGCATATTGATAACAAACAGTTCAGGACTAGTCTTGGCTATTCAAATATGATTTGTTACCGTGGTTAATTCATGAGCGATTGCTGATTTGAGATTTTGTTAAACATCAGTTGCAAGTTTTATTTGTATGGAAAGGAATGTGTATTCCTGTATAAGTAATTAGATTGAAATTAAGATTTAATACAGCCTTGTTCATCTATGAACCAGAAATTGATTCATTAGGACTTGGAATGTATATATGATGTTTAACCTCCTTTTGTTATTCTCTTGCAGGATAGATTAGAATAGTTAGGACTAGCATAAGTAGTTAGAATTAGTGTAGAAAGGATTTGATAGATATAGGTTAGCTATTTCGTTTTTTGACTTAATTGAAGTCTTCCTCCAAGAAGCAAGCTTTCAACACATATAACAGTTTACGGGATCCTTTAAAACCCATCGGAACTATCCATTCCAAATGAAAACAGATCTAATTGCGGTCTGCAATTGGGTTAGTTCCCGAAGTAACCCGATTGCAGACCCTAATTAGATCTGCTTTCATTTGGAATGGCTAGTTCCAACGGGTTTTAAAGGATCCCGTAAACCGTTATATGTGCTGAAAGCTTTTTTCTTGGAGGAAGACTTCAATTAAATAGACAAATGAAATAGCTAACCTATATGTATTAAATCCTTTCTACACTAATTCTAACTACTTATGATAGTCCTAACTATTCTAATCTATCTTGCAGGATCATAACCAAAGAAGGTTAAAGATCATATATACATTCCAAGTCCTAATGAATCAATTATTGGTTCACAGATGAATAAGGATGTATTAAATCTTAATTGAAATCTAATTACTTATACAGGAATACACATTACTTTCCATATAAATAAAACTTTCCATTGATGTTTAACAAGGTCTCGAATTAGCAATCACTCATGAATTAACCATGGTAGCAAATCATATTTGAATAAACAAGACTAGTCATGAACTGTCTGTTATCAATATGCGCAAAACAAATCATATTTATATTTATGCTAGTAACAACATCCTGATTCTAAGCACATGAAAGAAGAGGTAAATGAATTTAAAAAAGCCTCTTTCTCAACCAAATAGTCTTCTTTATTCACAAAAAATCAAAAGCTGCAAAAAAAGTCCTCCCTTCATCACCAGAGGTAATATTTATGCAGAAGGAACTGACCCTTGGTCTCCCTTAACCTTCCACCTCCCCATTCTTTTTAATATACAAAACAAAATATACAATCATAGAACAATCGGTGTAACCATTGACATGTAGAGGGCATATCTGTTGGAGCATTTCATTTCCTGTGAAAATGAATAGACGTTGATTAAAAGAGGATGACCATGTGTTATCCCTTCGCGCCTGTATTGAGCGGACATTATTCCCTATCATATCCTGAAGGAAACTGAAGATATTGTGCTCATCATCCCATATCTGACATGATTGAAGGTGTGTTTGGAGGTAATAACATCTTGATGCATAAATGTTGAGCTTCCTCTTGACATGGTGCGTGCCTCCATTATGCACTATGGTGGTTCATATCGCTTTTTGCAGAATATGTCTTTGCAATATTGACACTGGTGGTGCAGAGGTGTCATCTTGATATAAATCGCCTTTATCCGCTACCGAGTCCATTTGAACTTGCCTGTAGAAATAATTCATATTAGCTATGATTATGAGAAATATGACAAACATGCTCACAAACAGACCTTGCATTCAGCCATGGTTTCTATTTAATCATGCAAGGCAGAGCAACTATAATTATCAAACCACCGAACCTATTGTGACACATATTCTCGTTGCCCACAATATTCATTTTTACTCAAGGATTGCTTTGACAATGCTTCAAAATCCGACCATTCACTTACGGGATTTTCCTTTGAAATCCCGGACCAAAACATCTTATCGAAATACATGGGAATACATGGGAAAACCCACGCCCGAACCATAAGGTTGGACTTCAAATAATATAACCTTGGATCTATAATCATCATTGGGTCTGTTGATCGCATCGCACCTTAAGTTTAAGCCTTGGGCTCTACCGATTGTGCTTTGTGATAGGACAAACCCGAAATATATATGTGTCATGGTTAATAATCCCATCGGGTTCGCTCATCGCATCGCACCTTATGTTCAAGCCTTGGGCTCCCCTGATTGCGATTTGTGATAGGCTAGACCCGAAATATATATGTGTTGCGGTTAATAGTTCCTATGGGTCCACCATATGTGATTTTCCTATGAAGACCCGGGCGACCACATTTTATCGAATACACAGGAAAACATGGGAAAACGCATGGCCAAACCATAAGGATAGACTTCAAATATTAGGCACCCAGGCGTATAATTATCGTCGAGTCTGCTCATGGCCCCTTCGCATATCGCATGGGCTTTACTTTCGCCAACTGCCAATTGCGATTAGCGACAGGCTGGACCCAAAAAATATATATGCCTCGTTTAATAGTCCTGGCAGGTCTAGTATATCGTGGTGTGCATTATGTATAAGCCCCAGGCTCTGCCAATTACGACTTGCAATTGAGGGGAGTGGACTCGAAAATATATATATTGTGGTTAATGATCATGGTGGGTCCAGTAGATCACGGTGTGCCTTATATACAAGCCTTGGACTCTGACGATTGTGTTATGTGATGGGCTCTAGACCCAAAATAAATATATGTGATGGTTAATAATGTCGGTGAGTCCAGTGTATCATGTTGTGTGTTGTGTATCAGTATTGATTGCGATAAGCGGAAAGGGTATGTTATGTATGTCGTATAGTATTTCTATTATCAAGCAATTGATATAGAAATAAGGATGCGATGGGAGGTTTTTAGAGTTGAGAAGGGCTCGATAAATGATATGAATGAAGGGAAGGAAAGGGTTATAGATGAATCATGCAGTAGAGATTTATTAAGGGGCGTTAACCGTTAAGAATTGATGATTTGACTCAGCAAAGAGTTAAAATCCTTGGGATAAAATAGATCATTCAAAGAAGTGAAAGATCAAACTTCTAGGGGACCCGTTCAAAATTGCTACCAGGGAAGGTTTTAAATGGGTGGTGATTGTGCTGATAAGGCAAATTTTCATTATGCCAACACTCACTTCCTCTCAAAATTGCGTAGAGACTAACCCTCGCCTCCTCCTGAACTACACATTGTGCACTTCTAGGCCTCAAGCCTCAGCCCTGGCTGATGGGATTGTAAAATGCACAGTTACTGAAGCTCCCTTCTCAACTTTTAACTTTGTTTCAACTCAATCCCCAGGCGAGAATGCACCATCATAGGTTAGGAGGTTTTTGGTCTGATGTCATCTCATCATGAGTGAATTGTAGATATACGAACCTGGCAGGATGATAGAGAAGGAGATGAAGGAGCAAGGCATGCAGAGGGAATTATTTTAGCCAAGAGTGCAAGCTAATCTATCAAGCTGAAGTAAAGGGACACCAACTCGTGACTACAATCCAAGACTTGAGATCATTGAAGGTTCCTATCACGAAGCCATGAGGAGGTGGAAGAAAAGAGTATTCTCAAGCAAACATCATTAATAGCAGCAATAGTGACTTAGCATTTCCACAGTACCAAGGCATCCATGTCAATAGTATCATGTGATGTCATGTCATGAGTGATCATATTCCAAATCATCATTTTCGACCATGTACATTATATTCAAATGCATTGTAAAGTGGAAGTCCAGAGGACACACATGAATATGGAGAGTCATGTGAGTTGAAAATTCATAAGAAGTTGAAAATTCATGAGGGTAGTAAAAAATTCATAAAGGGGAAGCATCACCCCTTGGTTATATATACCCCCTCATTGTAGAAGAAATGACTTTTTTACTTTGGGTCCTCCCACAAGGCATTAGAGAAATCAACTAGTTCTTTCAAGAGCAAGGAGTGGTTCCAATGTTTCGCTATTAGGGATAGTGATGTACATTGTAAACATTTGTCTTTGAACTTTTTCTTAATAACATAATCCTTTCAAGGCTAGCATGTTCTTCATGCTTGGGCTATGAATGTTTGTATGACTATTATGTGGATGTTTGTATTTGATGTTTTCTTTCACATGTACTAAGATAGTTGAACTATTTTGGTTATTCTAATTCTTATCTTATTAATAATGTCCTGTAATAGTTTTTAATTTTGTGCCATCCTGATGGACTATTCCATGGGATAATAGACAGATCTATCCTTGTTTCTTGGTTGTAACGACCATCGCATCCATTGTAGACTATTCCGTTGGATGCCATCTGAAGCCTTCTAGGTCATGTGTGTCTCTTCCTTGGTGGTACTATTACCTCTCACTAAGAGGCTGACTTCCCCCCCTTTTGTAGTTACAATTTCACACTCGCCATGCACACCTCCCTTGCTTTTCGAAGACACCATTAATTCACTCTCATGTGCTAATAGCTTGAGTGAAGACAAACCTTTAAGAATTTGGAAACCAAACCTTTATACCAGATGGGACTCCTACACCAAATAGTGTGAGATTTTATTGGGACTTCGTATTAGAGAGATCCCCTCAGTTGACAAATTTCCAGCACCGTCAACAAAATGGCGCTTGAAGGAGGGCCAGATGATAGGCTGTGCCCATTGAGGGTGGCTTGAATCTTTCATTTAAAATGGATATTCCCCAAATCATAATCCCAGGATGTTTCTCTAAAGAACTTAATTGTATCATCCCTACGTAATTTATTCATAACCTATCCAAACTTAAGTTCGATGGTGAGGGTCAATCAACTTTTCATGAACATATGTTTTAAGTTGTCCATCTTTTATTTTTTAACAAAATATGTGTAAATATGTCATTTCTAGATTACTCACCCTCACATTCGATGGTCATGTTAATCGTTGGTTTCATACATTACTCATTGCTTCTATGCGTTCATTCGACCAACTTGCCAGGATGCTTCATAAAGCCTTGAATAAGTATAACTACCAAGATGTTTGTGGAAGAATCAATATTTTAAGAATAAATCCTGATGAATCAATTGAGTATTTTTCTAATTGATTCCTTCACCTCTGTTATGAGATGCCTAAAAAACATATGAAGTGGGATTGCTTGAAACAAGAGTTTGAGCGCTTGGTTCTTGTCTCATCATACGGTGAACATGAACCTCATGATTTTTCTACTTCCCAAACTCTTGTGAATCATGAGGCACCTCAAGCTTCAGAGGAGGAGCTTACTGCCCATTTTTTCTTTGTCCTCCTCCCTTTACAGTCCAAATGCGGGTGCCACCTTGAGGTGGTTGTAAAATTGGGAAATCCGCAAATCAAATCTCCAAACCATCTTCTCATTATTCTTCCGCTTTTCATGATTCAAATCTAATGGGGGAAATTCCAAAATGGATCACGAAGCCTACGGTAAACACTCAATCCTCCATTCTGCAAGATGACATCACCATTCACAACTCTAGTCTAAAAGCTAATTCACATTTATGTTATCCTTTATCATCTACACATCCCGGCTCTTTCTACAATGACCCACTTCATCAATCTGCTCCACCAGCTGGTTCTTCACATTGTCTTCATTCTGAAGCTATTGGCTCAAATTGCGATCATGTACAAAGAAGTTGCATTTCATCGGTAGAGGAGCAAAAATGTCAAAACAATTTTAATATTTCATCTCGTTTTTAGAATGTTCCATATCAAGATATTGCATTTCCATCTGCTAATTTTAAAGAGAATTCAATGCAATCAACTCTTTTAATCAAACCTTAGCCTTAGGAAGTGATTATTTCATGATGATGACTCTATTACGCATGTCGTGATGGATGCCCAAGCACATCATATGATATTTTAGTTTCTCATGAAGATTTTAATTTAGATATATAATCTGGTTTGGTCAAAGATATGTTCATATCAAAACTTGCTCTTCACCTCACCATCACTTGTGTTCTATCATTTTCAATGCATCTATTTGCGACAAATAAACTACATGCTCTTTAGTTTCTTCATTCGACAAGTTATCACAGGGTGGTGAGGTTGTCAACAATGAGATAGAAAATAGTAAAATCATAGAGAACCCTTCCCACCCCTCATCATCTCTTCTTTGGCATGAGGAAAACTCTTCAAATCAGCTTGCTCATGAGATCTCGCTAATTCATTTATCTTTGAATTTGAGATCAAAAGAGTCTTCTAACTTGAACAGTCTGGTTGTTGAAGTTGAAAAATATGGTAAAATCTGTCACAAAGATGCTTTCTACCTGATGAGCATTGGTATTACTAAAACCAACGATAGAAACTATCCTCAAACCATGCACGATCTACTCAAAGCTTCAACATACGATTTTACAATCCTAGGATGTTTTGGAACCTACTAGGGTGTCAAGGCACTTCAACTTCTGTTGATAGTTATGTCATGATCTCATGACTTTGGTAAGCCCCCTGAACTAAGTCAAATATGGTTTCTCTCACGCAATCCATCTCCCTGCATGGTTTTACTCGATGTAAATTTCCTTATGAAAAATGTTTGATATTCTGGGGTAACCTTTCAAATTTTCAAGATTTTACTTCTGATCGAATTCAAGAATCTATCATAGTTCGTTCATCTTCATGCAAATATCTCACATCAAATTCAGGTTGGGAATATGCATCTCCCATAGAGTCATGGAATTGTGAAGTTGATCATTCCAAGGACTATCTTTTCCTAAATGAATCATACTTGTCAAATTTATACCTTAATGGACAGCTCCTCAGTCTGCTTGCGAATTTGATGTTGCAAATACGTGCTCTCATTGCACCAGAGATCCTCTTCAGTGATAATGAATGCACAACTTGTCACATGAATCAAGTTCTTCTCCATTCACCATGTCCCAACTAGCCTCATGTATTTGTGTTGCTGACATCCTTTTTTAAACCTTTTGATGACTATGATTGTTTTACAATTTATTGCCAGTTGTACGAAAATGGTTTGTCATATTTTGCTCGCAAGGAACTATGTTCGATTTTTCAGAGCATCCGTGAGACTGTTCAAATTATTTTTTCTTTTTTTTATCATAAAATGGGAATCAAATGCTTTAATCAAATCATCTAATCATTATTCTATCTTTGGTGCTTGTCATTCAACTTATCATTTTCCCATCTACACATCCAATGATAGGTATTTAACACTCCTTGATCTTCATTCTTCAACATTTCTCCATTCATATTTTTGTCATGCAGGTGAGGCACTTTAGCCTTTGCTGATGGTTATGGCAAGTCCTCACTATCTTTACATGACTACCAAGAATGATCTAACCTATTTTCCCTCACAAGATTCCCATCATGATCAAACTCCTCTAATTGACAATTCACCTTTTCCAAGATTTCGGGGTTTTCAAGAAGGACATTATAAATTTTACAATCCAATCATTGAATGGATGGAACAATCTTACCTGGCAAGCTTTGTAGCAAAAAACAAGTTTCGATCTTTCCTCGTGCTTGCTAAGGGGCTCAGTGTAGGTGAAGACACATCCGCAAAAATATTCTCAGGTTTATTGAAAAATGGTATCCATCGAAGGGGTAAGCATGTGAATTGGATGATAGCAGTTGTGACACACTTTTCCACCCGCAAGAAAGTCCTTCCTTTTCCTATGAAAGTGTTTCAAGATTTTATTTCTTCTGCTGCAAATCACTTTTTATATATTTTAATTATTCATATATTTGTGGAAGTAGTTCGAGAAAGACTATAATGGCTTCACTGGAAATTTCATTATACTTGACCCCAGCCTTCTAACTATTAGATTAGGAGTAGGATTAGTTGCATCCTAGTTTTCCCTTTCTTGCACTCATTTTGCACTCATTCCCTGCAGTCTTTCCTCATTTTCTTATTCTGGTTCTAAATCATGTTTTTGTTGTGGGGAAAAGTGTCTATTCAGAACGATCCTATCCACCTAAGGTGTGACAGTGCCTTAGCAACAAACAAAGAAAACTACTTTAGTATTCTTCTTTATGAACTGTAAACGAAGAGGAATAGGATGAACCAACCTGTGTCTTGCGCTAGTCCTTTGATCCAATCTCTCTCCTCTTTGACAACTTCTAGCTACCTGCTCCCTTACTTGCCCAGCTTCACCAAGTTCCTGCAAGATCACAGAAGAGGAAAACTACACAAAGACATGGATTTACATTCATAAATAGCTTAGGATCAAATTTAAGCTAAACATGTAAATATAACAAAAACATCATTGATACACAAGCATGTAGGAGAAACTCAAATAGTTTTATTGATATAACAAGAAGATCCAGGAGGAGATACAACCAAGTGAGTCCCGATCCAGCATCAACCTCCCAGCAAAGGAATCCCTTCTTCACCTGCAACAAAGCATAAATCACCCAATGCACTAATCTCAATCTCAAAACCAACAACAATTCTTTGCAATGTACAAAATTCCAGCCTCCGGATCTCTGGGATGAGGGATCCATATATAGATGTATGCAAAGAGGATGAGTCAGCTTATGATTTGACTTGTGGCCTCTCTCTGTCAGTTCTTGCTTCCACTTGGAGACTGAGAGCCTCTTACTCATCCTTGGTCGAACTCAGTGAGGCAAGTGTCATTGGGGAAGATTCTGGAAGCTTCCATTGTCTGTCCACCTCGCGGAATGACACTGCCATTTGTCATTTCCCACTCAGCACACCTTGGTAGTGCATTTAGGTGCGTTGCAATGCACCTAGCTAGTGTACTTGGGTGCTATGCAATGCAGGTAGCTAGTGGAGCAGCTGAAATGATCCTGATTTGACTGGTTCTGAGCAGTTTCTGGTGGAGAACTTCTCGGAGAAGCTGTAATTTGTTGACCTTGTTCCTTTAGGGGTAGGAACAACACATTTAGGGACTTAGGATCCCTTGGATTATGGACATTTCATGCTTAAAGATGTAAGGCACAAAAATGTCTATAACAGTTGCCCCCTAAAGTATGAGGCCGTTTATCGCGTGAAATTCTTTATTAGGAGGATCCGAAGTTTTTTTAATGCTAGGAGGAGACCTGTAATAAGATACAATACAATACATTATCTTCATACTGTTTTCATGATCTAGCTGAGGTGGGCATTACCATGCTCAGCTCTATAAACTCATTTTTATGTACACAGGACAGACAATCGTCTGATGGTAGACTGATGATTCTGATGGAGTCATCATCCTTTTGGTAGGATGACTATCTGTGCTGCAATGCTGTACATGTCAAATGTTTTTATTTTTCCTGAATATATATCGCAGCCTGGATGGATGAAACTAGATCCGGGGTCTTCAATCTCGTCCGATCTTCACTCGAAGTACAAGTCGATCCATGTGAGAAATGTTTTGAAGTCGAACATGGAAAGACATCGCTTGATTACCAGTCAATGATGTAAATTGTTAACAAGCGTGAGAGGAATCACCGATAATGATGATGACCCTCAAGGTACTGCAGTACAATTCACGTGGTGTGAATAAAGGACTTGGTGTCGAACACCATGCAAAATCTTTCGGTCGAAGGTCATTGATGTATACCTGTCGCTGGAAGTGAGAAACTTGCCATTGAGGCATGCAAGCTTCAAAGTACTGAAGGGGGTGTTCCTAGATCAACTTCTTGGATAATGAGCTGATGTCGACAAGAAGCGATCTGTCAAAGGAGGGCCTTAATGAATCCCACATCAATGACATGGAACGGAGCAAATTACTTTGATGGAGGTGAAAACGATCTGATGATATATGGTTCAGGGTGGCGGTCATGAAAGAATGAAGTATAATGTATGGTAGTGGATGGGACACAGATGACTTCTCTGGATGACTTCTCTTGAACATATCGGCGACACTTATGTGATGGATTGGTAGCATTTACCCCAAATGTGGATGGTATGGCGCGACCATGGTGATGTGACCGGTGAATGAAACAACCCAACCCGACTCAGGCACGAAGTGGAAGTGTCATGTTCAAGAGCGACTTGCTACCAATAAAGATTCTTTGAGTTTTTCCCAATTTTTCCCCAATCATTGCTGACCAATACCTCTTTATTTTTGTCAAGCTTGAGGAGGATAACATATGCTTGTTCTATAATTTTCCCTTCGGGCAAACCCATCGCTATGTTTTAACGAGCCTAGCGATAGTGAAACTCGTTCTCGTCTAAAGACAAGTTTGTCGCTATTAATCTTTTTAACGAGTTTAACAACAAAGATAACTCGGTCCTTTTCATTTTTAGAGAGTCTGAAAAGGTACGTAAAGGTAACTCCGAAATTCCTTTTTCGTCATCTAATCCCTTAAGTCCGAAAAAGTATAAAACCATACAGAAGGGATGAATTTTCGATAGTTTTAACGAGCCGAACAAAACAAGCGCTCGATCTTTTTGTGCAATAATCCCTCAGGTCCAAAAAGATTAAAATCTAGAGGAGGGATAGCACTTCCGGTCGCTTTAATGAGCTGGAAGGCCAAAACTCGGCAATCTTTTCATATTTTACGAGTCAAATGAAAAGAGCTTAAAGAAGACTCATCTTTTGAGGAACGAGTGATAAAATGGGTAGCAGCTGATTCCAGGTAAGGTTTGGAATTTTCCAATCACGGCAGTGTCACAAGGATGGCTAGTGAAATCACTTTTCGTAGCTGTTCCTCAAAATGGGTAAACAATCAAATGGAGGTGAATGATCGGCCAATGGAAAAGTGGAGGTGACAGTGCAAACACGACCAAGGCTCTAATGGCTGATAATGCTACATTCACGGTGGTTATTTACTGGAGGATAGTTCATTTTTTAACGAGCTTAAATGTGGATTGAAACACTTGCTCGGTCTTCTGTTTATTTTTTAATGAGCTTGAACTATGCACTAAAACTGCTCGATTATCCAGTCATATGATAAGAAAGTCTCATTTAAAATGGCAATATTTAGATTTTTGCCCCACATCCTTTCTTTATGCAAGTTAGGAAACGACTAATCCAAAAAACAGATAAATAACCGCTCTTTGCTTGCACTCCAAAAGGTTTGCATGCCCCTAGGTATAAAATATGATTTCAAGGTTACCCTTCAATTTGCAGACAAAACATTTGTTCTATCAGGAAAGGCCTACCTCTTACAGGTTACCAAAGATTGTCTCATTCGTGTTACAAATGAAACACTTCCTCGGCGATGTCTACCGACATAGACAAAGGTGAGTGACAACGAGTGCCAAACACATAACTTTGACAAGAGAATCTTATTCTAGACTAACCCCTCTTCCAATCATGGACGGGGTACAGACTAGTCATATTCTCCCGCAGAAACCTACCCTATACCCGAAGTTTTCCTACCAAAGCAGACCAGGACGCATGCCCCATGGGTTCCAGTCATATCCCTCTGAATTACTCGCGCTCATCGGGAGGACGGACCGTGGGTTGAGACACTTCTTACGTGAAGAGACCATTTAGGGATGGTATATGACTATTTGCTATGCGTGATCCGGGAAATGAAAGCTGGTCCACGAGCTTGACCACTCTTCCTTCGTGCGGAAAACACATTACTCTAAAGAGTGATGAGACGCTGGTTCTCATGCAATAAATATAGTCTTGTCCAAGGAGTAGGTTATAATCCAAGGGTCCTTGAACTACCATTACGTTCATTTGAACTGTCTTCCCTCTCAATGTTATGGGTACATTGGGAAGGATCCCTAAAGGTCGACTGGTTCCTTTATCAAAGCCTGTCAGATTTCTCATCTCAGGCAAAAGCGATGGCGAACCAAGTGCTTTCCAAGCAGTAGAGGAAAGGATAATCACAGAAGCCCCCTCATCTATGATGGTACCAGCCATGACCATTCTGTATATTTGAACGATAATTATGAATGGTATGCTTGCTAGTAAATGGGGTCTGCCTAGTTGATTCCAGTCGAAGGAGACAACTAGGTTGCTTGGAGGTGGGACTGAGTAGACGGCCGGGTATGGCTCTGACGAACTTCCTTCCTGCGGTAAAGGAATGGGTAGATTGCCCCCATGTTTGTCAGAGTCTGTGCTGATGAAGAGAATTTGGATGGTGTCATCCTTGTTCTCTTCAGTGACTGTATCATTCGAACATAACACCTCTAAAGGCAAGACCGGGTCAACTGCCGCCTCAACCCTTTGACTTTCATCTGGTATGGATTCAGATGGTTTATCTTCGATGATAGGTGCTTCAGCCGACCACTTGAGCGGGTCAGCTGAATTCTCAACTAACGAAGGACTCGGCAAGAGTTTTTTATATCCAGGAGGAAGTCGTAACGGTGAAACCGGACGATCATCCAAAACTCTTTTAGCTTCGTCTAAGAAGGGACAACGGTGGATGGCGTGATTGCCTTCGCACAGTTTACAGGGAGATCTAGCTCTCCCTTTTTGTCCTGGGGCTTCACTTTCGCTAGTTGACGATGTGCTTTCAACATGATCGCCAGAGGTTGATGACACCGGATTGTGCAAACGGGGACACCAGTCCCTTATTATCCGGGGGATGCAAGGACAATCTCTGTGAAAGTGGTCTCCCTTGCAAATGACACATGGCGATTTAGGCCTAGTCAATGCAGTGCGTGGATTTTCGTTAGACAACACTTGTTTCCCCCCATTCGCCTTTGGCTCCTTCTTCTTCTTCTCTTTCTTCTTCTTTCCCTTCTTCTCCTTAGGAACTTGACTTTTGGCTTTACCAGCCCCATCAAGCGAAGAGGAAGGAGGAGAAGAAGAATTAGAGGAAGTAGAAGGTTGGTGGGTAACTCTGGATTCGTCTAATTGCCAATTCGATTGTTCAGGAATAGTGGTGTTCTGAACGACATTGGTTGAGAAGAGCCAGACCGACAAGCCAATTGTCAGTCCTGGAAGCGACAATGTGGCCATATGGGGTGCACCAACATCTCCCCAAGAGGAGAAGGGACTAGGATTTCCACCAAGGGGAATTCCTTGGTTGGTAGACTCCATTTTCTCAACCTAAGATCAACGTAGGAAAAGGGTATGAATATTCCGTTTAAACTAAATTTTAAGACGCTTGGACACAACTTGTTTTTTCAATTTTAAACAGTCGAGAAAAAACAAAAGATGACTCTAGTCGCCTTCGATTTTTAATGAGCCCGAAGTGACAAGTGCTCAGATGGACCTTTTCCGTTAAGGAGTCTGAAAAGGAACGAAAGGGACTGTTCTGGAGATCTAGGTAGAGGGAGTACCAAACCAATCACAAAACTGCAGAATACTTTTTAGGGTACGACAGTCAATCTTCCCGAATGCTGTGTTCAGTGCATTGTGATCAGTAGGGCGGTCGACACGGCTTCCTATGGATAAAAGGTTTTAAGCCTATAGTGGTCTCCCAATATATACTCGACGGTACGTGGGAGCACAAGTCCGTACTGGCACTTATCGTCTCACAGTGGAGGAATCACCCAACCATCAATGAGGATAACAGTTACCAGGCTTTACGACGCCGAAATACGTCTCTAGCCTAGACCTCTATGTTGTGCGTTAAGTTCCAATGCGTTGTTAGATTCATTCAGTTTATTTTAAGTTGATCTTTCTTAGAAGTTTGCCTTTTGGGATCACCACGAGATGTAGATGTAATTCCTAAAATGCAATCTAAAGATGACAAGCAAGCTTTTATCTCTTTTCAGCAATGAAAATCCTAGCTACAAGGGGAAAAGAAAGACACAATCTTTTCTCAAAGAGCAAAGAGCACACTGTAAATGCACTTTTCCTAAATCAAGCCATACAAACTGTTAATATGCAAATGCACTTGTGCATGTATTTTTTTTTCACTTTCTTAATATTGATGCCTAAAAAGAAAGTTGTTGTGCAAATTTGAATTCGATTTCAAGTGAAAAACACAAACAAGCTTCTTTTCGAAATCAAAAGGTAGAGACGATTACGACACTTTATGATTTTGAAGTAAACACTTGTTTCAAGACTAGAAATTCACTAATTCAAGCCAAAGGCAAAAGTAAAAGCGTAATCGACTGTCAACAGCAAATAAACTTTCTCCTAAGATCGAAATCGACACTTACGACAGATCTAAATCCAAGGACGACAGTATGACTAGTTTACTTTTGCAATGGGAAACTGTAAATGACGTAACAAACACACAAAAACAAATATAGTTTCTTTTATACAACTGAGGCGGAATTAAGGCAAAGAAAAGGGGATTTTAGACAGACAAACACACTGATCACAGGCTGCAAAAATCAAAGGCAAAACTAGAAAAAAATGAGCAAAGAACCTCAGCTAGACAGGGCTAGGCTGATCAACGCACCTGCTACACAGAGAAACTGAATTGCAACGCAGGTAGCCCTCTCGGGAACTGCGCTGAAATGCAGAGTCTCTTCACAGAGCCTGCACTGAAGTAGAAATGAGAATTGTCTCCGGGTTCTGGGTCACGGTTTGCAGTTTAATCTATGGTTTTTGGCCGGGTAAAAGCAATCAATAGTGCACAATCAGAGGGTTGATTTACAAGAGGTTTAAGAGCTATCACAAAGGGTAATTGGATCATTTGTGAGTGAATTGTTCAGATCATAAACAGATCCAGTGAATGGATTAGAGCAACAGATGTCTACTTTGCATTTGTAAATGGCAAATGCAGTTCGATTCGCTACTCCTAAGTTTATGAGATGAACAACAATAGAAACACAAACAAACTAACTAGACACGCTCCCCAGTGGAGTCGCCATTTTGTTGTGTGGAAAAGTGTCTATTCAGAACGACCCTATCCACCTAAGGTGTGACAGTGCCTTAGCAACAAATAGAGAAAACTACTTTAGTATTCTTCTTTATGAACTGTAAACGAAGAGGAATAGGATGAACCAACCTGTGTCTTGCGCTAGTCCTTTGATCCAATCTCTCTCCTCTTTGACAGCTTCCAGCTACCTGCTCCCTTACTTGCCCAGCTTCACCAAGTTCCTGCAACATCACAGAAGAGGAAAACTAAACAAAGACATGGATTTACATTCATAAATAGCTTAGGATCATATTTAAGCTAAACATGCAAATATAACAAAAACATCATTGATACACAAGCATGTAGGAGAAACTCAAATAGTTTTATTGATATAACAAGAAGATCCAGGAGGAGATACAACCAAGTGAGTCCCGATCTAGCATCAACCTCCCAGCAAAGGAATCCCTTCTTCACCTCAAACAAAGCATAAATCACCCAATGCACTGATCTCAATCTCAAAACCAACAGCAATTCTCTGCAATGTACAAAATTCCAGCCTCCGGATCTCTGGGATGAGGGATCCATATATAGATGTATGCAAAGAGGATGAGTCAGCTTATGATTTGACTTGTGGCCTCTCTCTGTCAGTTCTTTCTTCCACTTGGAGACTGAGAGCCTCTTACTCATTCTTGGTCGCACTCAGTGAGGCAAGTGTCATTGGGGAAGATTCTGGAAGCTTCCATTGTCTGTCCACCTCGCGGAATGACACTTCCATTTGTCATTTCCCGCTTAGCGCACCTTGGTAGTGCATTTAGGTGCGTTGCAACGCACCTAGCTAGTGTACTTGGGTGCTATGCAACGCAGGTAGCTAGTGGAGCAGCTGAAATGATCCTGATTTGACTGGTTTTGAGCAGTTTGTGGTGGAGAACTTCTGGGAGAAGCTGTAATTTGTTGACCTTGTTCTTTTAGGGGTAGGAACAACACATTTAGGGACTTAGGATCCCCTGGATTATGGACATTTCATGCTTATAGCTGTAAGGCACAAAAATGTCTATAACAGTTTTCTTTAGCCATTTTGTTCACTTATCTTATGCTTATGTGTTTCTTTCTTTTTGTCTTGTTTTCTTTCTTATTGAGTTTCTCCTTTGTTTTAATCATGCGAATAAGTGATGTTCCTAGACTGGTTTTGGCTTCCTAGTGTGTGTGTGGCCAAATTATAAAGAATCTTGTGACACTTCAGCATTTGGCTAGCCATCAATCTATCTTCCTTGTATTGGTTACATATTTTGGATGATGAAGTTCCAACGGAAAATAAGATCTGTCTGTAACGAGACTTTTGGTCCAACCATGAACCCACATCTAAGCTGGAAACCTCATACCTATACCTATTTTTTTAGCTTTGATGTTCTCAAGCTTATCCAACTAGAAGAAGAGGAGAAGGGGAAAAAATTAAATGAGAAAACCTAAATGAGAGGTCTCTATATGCTTCTTTGAAGGAACAACCTATTCTACTCTCAATATATTGAGATCCCTCTTCAACCCCAAAATAAATAAGTGCCAATGCACAACTCTCTTTCAATAAATAAATAAATAAATGTGAAATAAGAGAAAGGCTTACTACGCAAAGAGGTGAATAAAGAAACTCTGTTGGAGTATTGTCCAGGTGCACTGGAAGCAGAGAAATGTTTCTTTTCCTTCATGACTCTATCATGGTACTATCTAGGCCTATCGGAAATGGAGAAACACCAAAGATGAAAAAACTAAACTCTAAAAATATTAAGCTCACGAGCTATACTACCCTTCCCAACTCAAAACATTGTGATTATGCTGAATCTTATGTTCTGTTAGACTGATAATATATAGAGGCGACCATGTCTAGTCATGTGATAATTGGAAAAGGTCAAAGTGATCTACATGATGAGTCAATACTTCCCAAAGAACCAATGCCTTGCATGAAAGATTTAACCAAAACAGAGAAGTTGGATTCTACCAGTGTGTCTCCAAGTGTTGTAGTGGCTGCAACACCCTCCAAAATTTTGTCCTAAATTGAAATTTTGGAGCCTACTCTAGATCTTGAGATCCATCAATACTTATTCACTTACTAGTCAGTTGATGATTTCAAGCCCCCTTCTTGGATATGAAGTGTTGTTCATGATTTTATATTTATATAGCAAGTGTCATTTTCGGGTATGGGAATTATTGCACATCATGTAAAGGGGGATTCTGGTTTGCTTCAAGGGGCAACCTTGTTAAAAATGAGTTATTCTCATCATACAAATTTTTTTTGTGCTCTATTACACTAGTGTCATCATTATGCTCACAAAGTCTATCGTCAGAGTTGCACTTGATTTTCTAGACGATCTATGATGTATCACTAAATCTCCAAGTATGTGGTGACAGTCAATTTCTATGACTATTCACATCGGTTACACTGACCCCACACATAGCCAAATTCTGGAGGATTCTTAGAAACCTAGCCTCATCCAGCCTCCCCAAACTGCGCACTTTGCATATTCAACCTTCAAGAATTTTCTTTGTCTAATAGAACTATCCAACACATAGAAAGCGAAGCCTTCCTTGACCTCAAAAAAAATGTTCAAATGCTTCCTTGAATTCCTTCCCTCAATTTAACCTCACTACCTCAAAAAACTGCGTAGTTATTTCCATCAAGATTCTCAGCTTCCTAGTCGCCCTTTCCTCCTGAAACTATGTACTTTTCCCTCCTAGGGCCCCATCCTGTAGGAGGTACTACCTTCTTGAACTACGCAATTTTGTCCCTTAGTGGGCACTGCGAAAAATTTTCCCTCAGTCTGGCCTGAGTTGTGCACTACGTAGTCTTAGTGATCAAGCTTGACCCTTGGCTGCTTGAACTGAGCAATTGTGCAATCATTGGGCCTTCTCACCTAACCTGTCACCGAGTCTAGACCCATTTCATTAATCCAAGTGCTCTATCTTAGGTTATGGGTTTTTAAACTAATGTCGTCTCGTCGTGAGTGAACTGCAGATGCAAGTACTCTCTTACACTATGGCAAGATGATGAAGAAGGAGAAGAAGGAGGACATGCTAGATGACACTTAAGGAGCTGTGGAGAAAGATAATAATCAAATAAAAATACCAAGAAACCATCTGGTATGATAGAATATCAGAGATCAGGACCACATGAAGACTACTTGAGATTCACAATCCTTTGGAGGGTAGGTATGAAAAGCAAAGCACATCTTTCATGAAGTTGAGATGCACATTTTAGTGTAGTATGAAGGATATCTTACCATTTTAATATCATTGTGTCTTCAATGACATGTATGGTCACAAACACTGAAAGTCATTCAATTTGTTTTCATTAAGTGTTTCACTCCCTTTTGTAAGATAGGAAAGGTGTTCCCTTTTTTCATGTTGGCTTCCACACTTTATGGATAAGCTCATTTTGGTGGTTCCAAGGGCTCATATTTGTGTTTATGAGTTTTCCTAAGCATGTAAACACCTATCTCACTCATTCAAAAAAATTTGAACGTTGTCGCACAAGTTTCATCACGGTCATCATAAAGTCTATCTTAGGTGTCACACTTGTCATAGTTGGTCATGAAGAGGTCAAACACAAATGTAAGTGTTGTGCATGTGTCATGCACGATCAATGTTGTTTAATCACTAGGTATTATAAGCCTTAGTAAATAGTTGAAGCTTCATCACTTCACCTATCAGTCTCAATGGCCCAACATTTAGCCCTTTTCCAAGAATCTCCCTAGCCCTTCAACTTGGCTTCACTTAGCCTACCTGGATGGCACATTGTGTAGTTCATTTCAACATGTTGTGACCTTGACCACTGGATCTACATAATGTGTATTTTATGTCCCCTAGAACTATTGCATTGCAGAATTCCTAAGCCAAAGACTAGCCTTCCCTTCTAGAACTATGCAATATTTTCAGTTAGCCTTCCCTTATAGAGCTGTGTAGATGCTGCCTTCAGTGGTCCTCCCCTCATTGTGACACACTGTCTTCCACAACTACACATAATTCACTCAACCTTCCTCTCCATAACTGCACAAAAATTTTCCACAGTGGTGCCTCTTCAGCTGAACCCAGGCCTCTCAAAATTGCGCAGGGACTGACCCTCAACCTAGCCTCAACTATGCATTGCGCAGTTCCAAACCTCAAGCCTCAGCCCTGGCTGTTAGGACTGTACAATTTACTAGTTACTGACCCTCCCTTCTTAATTTGTAACTCAATTCCAGCTTAATCCCGGACCAAAATGCACCATCCTAAGATAAAAGGATTCCCCGCTGATGTCGTCTCATCATGAGTGAATTGTAGATATAAGAACTTGGTGGGATGATGGAGAAGGAGATGAAGGAGGAATAAATGAAAAGGGAATTCTTGTAGCTAACAATACAAGCTAATATATGAAGGAAAAGTAAAGGGATATCAACTTGCAACGACAACCTAAGACTTGAGATCATTAAACATTCCTGTCACCAAGCCATGAGGAGGTGGAAGACAAGACTATTCTCAAGAAAACATCATTAACAAAAGAAACAATGACTTGGAATTTCCAAATTACTAAGCTATCCATGTTAGCTATGTCAAGTCATGTCATTTCATGAGTGATCATATGCCACATCATCATTATGGACCATGTACATTATATTCAAATGTATTGTAAAGTAGAAGTCTAAAGGACACACATGAATATGTTGAGTCATGTAAGTTAGAAATTCATAGGAAGTTGAACAGTCGTGAGGGTATTCAAAGAGTCACAAATGGGAAGCATCACCCCTTGGTTTGTATATCCCCTCATTGTATGATAAAAGGACTTTTTGACCTATGTTCCTCCCATAAGGCATTAGATAGATCATCTAGTTCTTTAAGGAGAAAGGAGTGGCTCCAGTGTCCAACTATTGTGGCTAGTAATGTGCATTGTAAACATGTGTTTTGGAACTTTTTCTTAATAATAGAATCCTTTTAAGGCCAACACATTCTTCACGCATGGACAATGAATGTTTGTAAGATTATTTTTTTGACATTTGTATTTCATGTTTTCCTTCAGATGTACTAAGATAGTTGAACTATTTTGGTTATTTTAGTGCTTATATTATTGAGAATGTGTTTCAATGGTTGTTAATGTTGTCCCATCCTTGTGGGCTATTCCATGGGATAATAGAGAAATATTTTCTTGTTTGTTGGTTGTAATGACCATTGCATCTGTTATAGACTATTTTGCTAGATGTTAGACTATGATTTCTAGTTCATGTGTGTCTCTTCCTAGGTGGTACTATTACTTTTTTCTTAGGGGCTCACTTTTCCCCCGCCTTTTCAATAGAGGAACCTTGACACAGATGCAATTTCACACTCATTAGTCACACCTCCATTAATTTTCAAAGACACCATTGCATCACTCTCCCATGCTGATAGCTAGAGCCAAGGAAAATGTTAAAGGATTTGAAAATTATGCCTTTATACAAGATGGGAATCCTACACCAAATAGTGTGAGGTCTGATTGGGACTTCATATCGGGGATATCCCCTTGGTTGATAGATTTCCAACACCGTGAACAGAAGAACAATTACATTTCCTTGAAGTATGGATTGCAACAACATGTCTAGATGCGTTCTGCGTAGAGTTTGTAGTAATCAACCTTGAAGACAAATTTGAGGAAAAAAATATTAATGAAATTTTCAAGTATTTGAGTCCTAAAAAGATAAAATTATATTATGGACTTATGTTGCAGTATATTGATGATGAAAAGTGAACAAGGAGAAAAAATGTGGTAGTAGCCCACATACAAGTCAAATTTTGAAGAACTCTAGGACATGCTTAGATAACCTAGAAAAATGGAAGACCTCCACTAGCAAATGAAGAAACTAATGTTTGAAGGATACCACAAGATGAAAATGTTGAAAAAATTTAGAGGTTACATGATCCAGAAGAAAAGAAGAAGAAAACTAAATCCCGATGAACTTAATTTTTAAAATCGTAAACCTAGTTGAGACATAGACCGATAGGTATCTTAATTAAATTTTTATTTGGTTGTAATTGACGGGGAGTCTAGGAGAATCTAATTCCAACCACCTTCTAGGTGTTAAAACTATCCATCCAAATGCCCTAGTTCAATTTTAGTTAGTCAAGTTTAGTTGAGTTTCACTCCAGTCATTTATTATTGATGTTTCCAATGTAATATTATTTAACGGATTCGTAATATTGAGAAGAGTAATCCTCTTCTTCACATTAGCTTTCATTTCTTGTCAATATATTTTATTCATGTTAAAGTTTTCCAATCTTCAGATATGTTCGGTCTAAGGTATTTACTTAATTTCACTAACTCTGAGAGGCCATCATCATAAAAGAGTAAAATGGCATTGTCCTACTATTTCAATTATTTTGTTACCATCACATACATTGCATTTGTATGAGAATTTCTTGTTTTTATACCACCACACACATATATATGGGGTTGTTGTATTCCCATTTAGAATAATTGGTAAACCTAAAGAGTTATTGTATTTATAGCCATAGTTAGACTTTAAGTAGATCCATTATTTTTTCTACTCATGCTGTCTATTTAAATTTGCAATCAATGTAAACATATTTCATGAGGGGAGGGGATCCATTGTATTCAATTTTATGTAGGAAATGGTCACCATGAATTTATATGCACAATAGTGGGACATTGAAGAGACACACTATTAACTGATTTGTAACCACTTTGAATATCTCGTGGTGAATTTTCTATTTTATAAAGATTATTGCGGATTTTTCTAATCTGGTATTTTCCTCTATGCCTTTTGGATGTGGTCTTATTTATAAATTTTCAAGTTCTTGAAGTGTTTTCGAGTTGATGGTGTTAAATATTAGTATTTCTTAGTCACAGGTTCCTATTTTTACTGAGAAGAAATAAGATTTGTGTTCCATTAGAATGAGAACATTGTTGTGTTCTCATGATCTTCGGGGATATGTTGCTAATTTCTATTGAAAGTGTGTTGATGGGGAAATAGAGATGGCCCTAACAAATGCTGAGAAAATATTATTGACGTAGAATAAAATAAGGGATAAAAAATCATTTAGACTTATTCAACAAGGCTTAAACAATGTGATATTCACAAAGTTGTCAAGCTTAAAGTCTTAAAGGAAGGCTTGGGACACTCTTGAATCTTGTCATATGGGTGTATTCATAATGAAGAATGTAAAGTTGTATAATTTATGAAGACATTTTGAGAATTTGGAAATGAAATATAGTGAAACTGTGGATTGTTTTATGAGTCAAGTCATGAGTATTGTTAATCAATTGAGACAGTATAGAGAATACCTCTCAAAAAAGAGTGATTGGTAAATTCCTTTATAGTTTTCCAAAGATATTTGATGTGGTTGTATCCATAGAAGTGTTTAAAGAGACGAGCAAAACTTAAATAGATGAGTTGATTGGTTTGTTGATTGCACCTGAATCTAAGATGGATAGATATGATGATAGTGCAATGGAGAACTCCTTCAAAAATCCGCTGCAATTTAATAGAAGAAGAGGTAAAGGGAGGTCGAGTAATAAAGGAATAGGTGGAAAAGTAGCCAATCAAAGATGTGCACTAGATAATTATGAGTGGGAGCTGAAATATCAGCAATGACCTTCTACTTTAAGGGGGGTAGAAACAAAACCTAGAAGCAAGGAAATCAAAGGTAAGATATGTCTAAGGATCATTGTTATTATTGCACAAAAAATGGTCATTTTCCTAACAATTGTTGGAAGAACTAGGAAGATGATGGTAAGAAATCAACGCATACCTCAAAAGTGTCTGGAGATAATCATAATCTAATGTTTTTAACTTCTAACATGGCTCAAGAATGTTCAAATGACATTTGGTTTTTAGAGTGTAGTTCCAGCAATCACATGAATAGAAAAAAAATATTTATTTGGTAGACTAGATACTAGTATTCAGTCCGAGGTCAAGTTGCATGATCATAATAAGGTGTGTGTTAAAGGTAAATGAGTGATTGTTGTTTATACTAGAAATTGTGAAAGAATAAAAATTAATGATGTGTAATATCTACCTAGCTTAAAATTCAATTCGTTGAGCATTGGAAAACTAACAAAGAAAAGGTTTAGAGTGTTCTTCAATAATAAGGTATGTACTGTCATTGATAAATATTCAAGTAAGCAATTAATAACAAGAGCGGAGATAAGAAATAATAGGATGTTTCCACTTATAATGAGAAATGAATTATCTCCATCTATGAATTATTATAAAAATAAGAATTAGGATGAATCATGGTTATGGCATTTAATATATGGATATTTATATTTAGGTGGTCTATATTTGCTACAAAATAAACATATGGTGAAAGGGTTAGATAGTATTCAACAACTAGCAAGCTCATGTGAAAGTTCTATAATTGCAAAGAATCACAAAGACAAATGTATAACTGGAGTTCCATATAGAGTGGAAGCTCCACTGGAGATTGTACACATAGATTTGTATGGACTGATGCAAACACCACCATTGGCTAGTAATGTTTACTTCCTAACTTTTATTTATCACTATAATCGAAAAGCTTGAGATTATCTTCTAAAAAATAAATTTCAAGTTTTTAATATATTTAATAAGTTCGAAGCTATGGTTGAAAAGGAAAGTGACAAATATATTAAACTTTTAAGATGAAATAGAGGTGGTTAATATATGGTAAATGATTTCATTGGGTTTTGTTAGTCTCATGGAATTAAGGGATAATTTGTTGTTCATTATACTCCACAACAAAATGATGTGGTTGAAAGAAAAAATAAAATGATTATAAACATGGCTTGAAGTATGTTGAGGGAAAATCATCTATCAAATAAATACTATGGAGACACAATAATTTATTTATTTATATTCTTAAGAGAAGTATGACTATGAGCATGAAGGGCCGAACTCTAGAAGAATATTGGATTAGTAAGAGTTGTTATATATCATTTAAGAATTTTTGAATGCATTTCTTATTTACATGTACCTAAATTATTGAGAAAGAAGTTAGATGATATAAGTGATAACAATATGTTTATTCAATATAGTGAAGATTCTAAGGAATATAGACTCTATAATCCCATCACCAAGAAGTATACTATCATTAGAGATGTTGAGTTCAAGGATGAGGAAGCTTGGGATGGAAGCATAAATAAATCTGTTACAAAGGGAGCTATGTTATCTCATGTAAATGATAATGAATATGAGAAATAAGTATAAAGTGGGAAGTTGATTCCATACACACCTATTGCAAACTTCTATAAGGAAACCATCATGATTCAACCCATTATAATTTAGAACATGAAGAACTCAAGAACATGGTGAATCATAAAGTTAGGGTGGATAGAGAACAACAAAATCAAAGGTAAGTAATGAATCAAATTCTACATTATCTACACTAAAGAACCTAATAAAGGTTAGAATACTAAAAGTTTAAAAGAATTGTATTAGAAGAATGATGAAATAGATTAAGTTTCAAATTTTGTATCAATTGCATATGATCCTATAAATTTTGACAAAGATGTTAGAGAACAAGTTTGGATAAAGGTTATGGATGAAGAGATTGATGATATAGAATGAAAGAGTACTTGGGAGCTTGTAGATATACCTGAAGGTAAAAATAGAATACGTGTTAAATGGATTTACGAACTAAATTTAATGTTGAAGGTGAAATTGAGAAATATTGAGAAAGACTTGTAGCTCAGCGGTTTAGTCAACAACCTGGTATTGAATATAATGAAACTTTTGCACCTATAGCTAGACTTTACACAGTAAGCATGGTATCATATATTTATACACAAAATAAATGGAAAATATTTCAAATGGATGTTAATTCTTCATTTTGAAATGAATTTATAGAAGAAGAAGTTTATGTGAAACAACCTTGACGATATGAAACTGATGGACAAAAGGATAAAATTTACAAGTTAAGAATTATATGGATTAAAAGAAGCACATGAAGGATGGTATAGTATAATTTATGAAAACTTGAATAACAAAGGATTCAACAAAATTCCAAGTGAGCCAACTCTGTATAAAAGGATATGTGATGAAGGTAAAATTTTGATAGTTTGCTTGTATGCTAATTATTTGATTTCCACTAGAGACATGTCAATAGATAGTTTGAACAAAACAATGAAAATATAATTTTAGATGATTGATAAAGGGTAAATGAAATATATACTTAGTATTGAAGTAACTCAATCTAAAGATTGTATTTTTATTTTCCAATTTAAGTATCGAAATGATGTATTGAAAAGGCCCATGACGGAGAATTGTAAACATGTTATAACACGAATTGCAACTTGTACAAAACATAGTAAGAATGATCAAGGCTAAAATTCTGATTTAATGTTTTATAAGAAATTGGTTGGAAGTCTTATGTATTTGATTTCAATAAGGCCTAATATAATGTTTTCTATAAGTTTAATTTCCAAGTTCATGAAGTATCCAAGGAGTACCCATTGGTTGGTTGGAAAATGGATATTAATATATGTTGTTGGATCACCAATTTATGATATCATGTATACATCATATCTATATTTTAAACTAATTGGATATACAAATAGTGATTCTGCAAGAAATATTGATTATAGGAAGAGAACATATGGGAATGTGTCCAGTTTTGGAGAAGGCAGTAGCATGGGCATCAAAGAAGTAATCCATTGTGACTTTATCATGTGTGGAGGTAGAGTGTTTTTTTGCAATAGCAATAGCATGTCAAACTATGTGGATGAGAAGAATTTTGACTGAGTTGTTACATGAAGATAAAGAACCAAATCATATTTTTTGTGACAACAAATGTGTTATTACAATATAAGGAAATCGTGTTTTTCATAAGAAGAGTAAGCATATTGATACAAGGCATCCCTTCATTCAAGAATTAGTAAACATCAATGAAATTTGCATGGCTTTTTGCAGATCAAAATACCAGTTTGCAAACATATTTACAATACCATTGGCAAAATAATTGTTCAAAACTAATAGGAAAAACATAGGATTATGTATCGTGTAACAACATTTTGATATAATAACAAAATTTTGTTTAGTGAGGTAATTAAGGGAGAGAATGCTAGAAATTTTAATTATCTCACCACCTCAGCACCCCCACACCACATCCACTGTCTCCACTGCCTTCACCACCTCACCATGCACTACCTCAAATCATCCTAATTTGAAGGGGAAGCACCACCTAGACTCATTGGACCTTGGACAAGAAAATTTAATATTTTGATTGATGTCACTGACTTCAAACCTTATATAAATATGGATGCTTAAATAGAGTCAATCTTCCCACTCTCTATTTTGATATTTTTTTGTTTAATATGGTAGTAGTACCCATGTTTTTCTCTATACTATGTCTTTCATATATAACTTAACAATGGACTTTGGAACAACTTGATGCATACAAAGTGCAACTTAAATGAAAATTTGTTTGTATCTATATAAAAAATTATAAAATTAATAAAAATATAATTTTTATTATGTATTCTAGAAAATATTCTCACCCTTGTATGAAATAAAGTGTGTATTTCTATTCATAAAACCCCATGGATGTAGAAATAGAAGCATCAATTTCAAATATGGTTTAAAAATACAAAAATATAGTTTTTAATATATAATTTTGTATAACTCATCTAAGGTGGTTACTTTACAATTTCCATATACATATTATTTAAACCTACTAGTGCACACATCTATAGTTTGAAACAAATTTTTATTATCAAAATAATTTATTTCCATGCTTTTAGTCACTCTCCCAAGGACCAAAATCGGTTCTCACTCTCAAGTGATGTACAATACTACACCCC
The DNA here is from genome assembly GCA_031772625.1 of Pinus tabuliformis. Lineage (NCBI taxonomy): Eukaryota > Viridiplantae > Streptophyta > Pinopsida > Pinales > Pinaceae > Pinus > Pinus tabuliformis. Next base: position 359,658,250 of record CM062805.1, read on the forward strand.
TATCCCACAATTTCATATGTGATTTCAAGAAACAATGTACCTCATCATTAACCATTCATCCTCATGTAGGAGACTATGTAAATTATTTATTACCTTCTTATTTGAATGTTCACATATTTGAAATTTAAAATTTACCATCAATTTTGCCTAAGAAATTAAGTGTGAAGTGTGTTAGTACCATTAAACTTGCACGTAAACAATTAGATATGTACTATGATGTACAAACTATGCATTGAAATAGTGCTCCCCAGATAAAATGGGAAGCTTTTCCATAAGATACATCTCTTCCTTTCGCCTAGTTCATTGTCCACCAAATAAAGCATACCAATTAAAGTTCACACTCTATAATATTTCAAATGGTGTGGCTAAGATTAAGGATGCACCAATTCCCCCACATAGGATGGAGCATCCACGACAATACATTTTAATTAAAATTAAATGATCAAATTTAAAACTTATTAAATTTAAAAATATCTTATCACTGCAGAATATTTGTTTAATTATACATGGGAACTCAGTCGTGCCACAGTTCAAGGATCATTGTAACTTTACTGGTATGCCAATTCACATGCCTTTCAATTAGTAACACTACTATGCATTGAAATAGTACTTCCTAGTTAAAATGGGAAGCTTTGCCATAAGATAAGCTTTGCCATAAGATACATCTCTTTCTTTTGCCCATTTCATTGTCCACCAAATAAAACATACCAATCGAAGTTCATAATTTATAATATTTCAACTAGTGTGACTAAGGTTAAGGATGCGCCAATTCCCCCACATAGGATGGAGCATCCACGACAATACATTTTAATGAAAATTAAATCATAAAATTTAAAACATAATTAAATTTTAAAATATCTTATCACTGTAGAATGTGTGTTTAATTATACATGGGCACTCAGTTGTGCCACAGTTCAAGGATCATGGTAGCTTTACTGGTATGCCAATTCACATGCCTTTCAATGAGTTACATTTATACTGGTGCACCAATGATCTTTATGTATGGAGCATGTGCTTCAAGATTAAAAATTGAGTGAAATTATATATATAAACGCATTTATATTTGTTATATGATTATATATTAACACATTAAGGACTCTCATAATATCGATCCATTTCTCGTGGAGAGCTGCGAATATGGATGCACAAATTCTCCTCTTACAATGGATCGTTACAATGATATGGAACACTATTGGCAAGCTAAAAATTAAATAAGAAAAATAAAAATTTAAACATTATCATACGAGTGTTATATATATAAATTATCACAATGGAGTTTTTTAAGATCGAGCACCATGAGGATGTTGCTTCACAATAGCTTGAGGAGCACCATAACTCTTTCGATTAGTTAATTTAGATAGAGAACCATTATGTGATTGTTTTTTATGTAGAATACAAATCAGCATTCTCTCATATATATAAATTATCACAATGGAGTTTTTTTATGATCGAGCACCATGAGGATGTCAGTTCACAATAGCTTGAGGAGCACCATAACTCTTTTGATTTGTTAACTTCGATAGAGAACTATTATATGATTGTTTTTTATGTAGAATACAAATCAACATTCTCTTGGTGCAATGAATAACTAATCACAACATTGATAATATGTAATGGTTAATTTAGGTGTACCATCTACTTAACTATATAATTTTGTAATATATATATAGATATAGATATTCATAAATGGTGAATTCTTATATATGTATTTTTGTATACATTGAATTATGCGTGTGTGTGAATGCTTAAAAAAATTGCATGTGAATTACATATGCAATGAAAAGTTAAGTGGTAGCAATAAAAATGACTCAGCACACTTTGTATGTGAGTGGGGGTCTTTCGAGGGCGAGAGGGAGATGATACCTCACCTTATTAAACCATTGATATGCTTCCTTTGGAAGGATGTTGGGCTTCTTAAGTTCTATGAACAGGTTAAACCCAAGGGAAAATCCATATTTTTATAACAATTTATGCATCAATCCAATCATGGAAGGGAAGCATTCAAGTTTGGTCCCGATCTATTCTTTTATCCCATAGATATGGGCATGTATTTTATCATGATGCTTTCATTATCAATAAAGGTTTGGCACCATATAATCGATTTACCATTTGGTACTATCTAAGAGAGTTAGTTTGGCATATGTCAAAAGATATGTCAACTTGATATACTCCACGTGATATATTACCAAGTTCGCTTATGGCGAGTTGTGGACAGATTCCTTTGCCACAGAAGGTGTGAGGTTCCTATCCATTATTGTCACATCACTAGAACACTTCATATCCAATTTGTAGAACATTAATAACATTTCGATGTATTATGTATAAATTTTATTTCATACATCCTAACTAATTAGGTAGTTAGATATATTATTCACATGATACACATTTAGGTTCATTTGTTGCTAGATGTAGATAAATTCCTTTGGTGTAGAAAATGTGAGTTGTTCGTCCAATATTGTCACACCCGTAGCACACTTCATATCAAATGGATAGATAATAAATTATTCTTTGATATATTGTATATATTTCCCTAACTAATTGCATGGTGAGATACATTTTTTATGGTAGTTTCTTAGTGTAGATCATTGTTGTTGTATATTTTATGAGAGAATATTATTTTCTTTTGGTCTAGAGCCTTTTACTTTATTTTTTGAAAGGTTTTGTTCCACATGACCAACAATACCTTTCTTCCCTTATAGGCCTATGAATGATGCATATGCATGTGGGGGCAATTGTTTCCCAATATGGGCTAGGAGGAGTGGGAATGTGCCCTAGTTGGTAGAGAGGTGTAATTTTTGGGCTAGAGATGATAATCATATTCTTGATATTGTACATATCCATTTGTAGGAACAAATTGGAAAGGATGTTTGAGTATTATATCTACTCTAGTTAAGAAACTGAATGACCAAAGTAATACTATTATTATTTTTTGATAAATGTAGTTGAATAATTTTTTTCTTGTATTTAATGCATGTAATTTATGGTGATTTTTCTTTTCAATTATCTTATTATTATTGTCTAGTGGTTTGTGGATATCAGCACATATTTTCTATATGAGCCTCCAATATGTGAAAAGGACATGGAAGAGGTTGAAAAATATCATATAGTAGTTACACTTGGGTTTTTACGGACGACGGACAATGTAGTCCACATAAAGGTGGTGTATTGTAAATGTAGTATCTTGAATAGGAAGGAGATCATACCTATGCATGTCAAGGAGATATTATAGGATCAGTAGGTTTGTGAAATAGGGTTGACTCTTCCTTATGAAATGATTAAATTGATGCATCATGTTATCGATGTTTGCAACCTTCTAGAGGTTGAGGAATGACACCCATGATTCCTAGGACAAAATCATGGTGGTCCTCCACCTTTCAATCCACACAACTTGGTCCTATAAAAGATTGAACTCCATCCCACCATGTTCCTACACCACCTATTATTACATGAAACAAACCCACATAGAATCATCATGTAGCTAGACCATTCACTAATCCATGACCTCATCCTCCTTATCCATGTGCATCACCATCTATACTATACATTGATCCTCCACCACCACCATCTTATCTTCCTCCTCCTCCTCCACATATATCACCATCTAGACCATCCTACTCCAAGGAAACACCTCCTCCTCCTCCTCCATGTACAACACCATTTGAACCATCCATTGATCCACCATCATCACCTCCCCCTCCTCCTACCCTTCTAGATGTGTTGCTATATACACCATATTCCTCCAATCCTCCAAACAATCTTACCCCCTCCGCCACTTCTAGTACACCTATGTCGTAGGATTTTATTAATGATTTTTAATGAAATATGGTCAAATTGGTTGATATAATTGATAATGGATAGGTATTTCAAGATTTCATTTAATTTTCATTTCAGATGGACATTAATAGACCTTCTAGTAGACTTGGTAGTGGAGGCAGCAAATCCTTTAGATCTGGTACTACACTTAGTTGATTATCACATATCATTGTGTATTGGAATTGAAGTGTACATATGTTATATTTGTCTATTTTCATGAGATAAATATTTGATCACATCTAGATTACTCATGTTGATTGATTTATATTTCTGTAGCTTCTACAATAACACCCTATTATGATTTGATCTCTTCATAAAATAAAGGGGACCCTTCCAAAGTTTCCTTGTTTTCTATAATTTTCTACTTATTTTATATTTTTTTACAGGTTTCCCTAAATTATTGTATTTTGATTAATGAATTTTCTTGAATATAATTTCTCATTTGAGCTCTTATTTATTATGCAAAATTTCAATAATTTTGAGGAAATAATTCTTTTGCTTAGATATAGACATGATTTATGGTCCATTAATGTGTAATCCAAATGTAGATCAATCTACGCGTGTTGACTTTTTGAGGAAGGTAGATATTGTATGCCCAATTATGTGTAATCTAAATCTAGCTCAATTTAAGATTATTGCTTTCTTGATGAATACAAATGTTGTGTCATTTCAAAATTTTGGATACCTAAATAGCTAGAAAATTATGTTGTATTATTAGCCATATTATATTCCAAAATTACACATGAAATGGATTGGATCAGAAGTTATTTTAAACTTATTGTTATATTTGTTCAACATTTTGTTGTTGTAGAGATTTTCTTAGATTTGAATGCCCAAGAATTGCATCTCAATGACTGTAGAGAATACATTTGACAATACAGTGGTGTTGAGTGCCTCTTCATTTGCCTACAATGAGATAGATGAGACTTATTTTCTACATCTTGAATAGATATGAAGAATGTTCTATTTGAATTTAAATTTTGTGCTTTAGAATAACCATAAGCTCTTTATGAATTCATTTTTCATTCAAATCCTCATGAAATGGTGGAAATTAGATAAACCAATGCTCCCTGTGTGTTTAGTGATATGGACTGACAACCTCTTGTGGATCCTTATATCTGGCAATTCAATCATTGACTAACATAGGCGGGTTTTTGTCTAACGGTAATCGTGATTCCCAACAAGTGGTATCCAAGCATAGGTCACAAGTTCTATAAACACCCAACTCACATTGGGGGGCACATTGTTGGAAATTTTATAAACCAACTCTCTGTGTGTGTTTATGACATGGAATAATCGTCTCTCGTGGATCCTTATCTGATCTTCATCTTCAACTATGTTTTTGATGTTTTTAAATAAGATTATTTGATTGATGATGAATATAGTTTAACTCTTCTTACATCAAAATATTTGTGTTCACAATAATAGTGCTGAATGATTTAGATAAATCCTAGTGATGAAGTGAACTATGGTAATATAAATTAATTATTTTCAGAACCATTTTCAGTTCAATACCAGTCTCCTGCAATCATAAAGGTTATGTACATGAAATTATCCTTTACATTGGTACAATATTTGATTAATTTTTTAGGTAGGAGTCTTCGCATGGAGATTGCAAATAATAAGGTTCAGATGTAGATCTCATCATGCTTCATGATGAATGCATCTATAAACCAAAATTAAAAATATATAGACTCTTCTCCTCTGCTTGATAGAAATACCCCTTTCTTTCTTCTATGCATATACATATATTTAAATATAACAGAATCTCCTTCTTCACTTTGATGTTAGTACCTTTGTTTCTTCTTCCATGCTTATATTTGGGTGACTCTCAGGTTTTCATACATCAAATTTTTAACGGGGATCATCCTAATGTACATTGATGTATTCAAAAAATGAATAATTGTGAGAATAATTGATGATGCAATTATATAATAAGTTAGGCTTAACTTTCAACATGATCTGAATAGATATGAAATTGTCTTAGCAGTACTATTTATGCTTGTCAAAATTTATTTACATGCTTATGTATCAGATATATACATGTGTACATAAAAAAAAATCGTTGAAGAAAGGAATTTTGAATGGTGAACCTCATTTATGTTGTTATCTCCTCGAGAACGTGGCTTTATTTCACACTTTGATGGTGATTTTTTTCTTGTTGCTTCTTTAACTGCTTCAAATTTTTGATATGATCATAAGCCTCATGCTCCTCTTCATTACCCATTCCTTCTCCTATAATCTCCTCGTTAGATCATACTCAATTTCATATACTATCTAGTATTTTAGGTTCTCCTTTTGAAGTCACATTAGTGAAGAGAGTCTACAGAAATTATCCCTATCTTGTTTCTCAGATATTCAAATGTTTTTCTAGCAACGGGCTATCTAAATATACCTACTATTTTTTCGTTTATGGGTATGTACTCCAACTTTGTAGGTATATGCTTAGTATATGAATGGAGAACATGATATTTTGAAATGATTATTTCACTTGTATTGTTCGATTTGATACATATAGGTTCATTAAAATTTACCTTTATGTCCTGTAGTGTTTGTTTCATCCACAACACTTTGTGTGAAACATGATGTAGCTGCTATGTATTCAGCTTCCACGGTAGATAAACTAATGTTTGTTCTTTTCTTAGCCATGCTACCAAAGGCTCTCCTAGGTAGAATGCATCACCGGTTGTACCTTTTTTGTCATCCACATAGCTCGCCTAATCCAAATGTGTGTATGCTATCAATGTAAAGTCATTACCTTTTGAATACCATAGTCCATAGTCTGTATTCCCTTTCAAGTACATGAAAATTATTTGTCTTGTTAAAAAATGTCTTTGATTGGGTTCTAATTGATATCTTGCTACCAATCCAGCCGCCAACATTATATCTGGTCGGGAAGATGTTAGGTATAACAAACTTCCTATAATAGATATGTATAGATTTTCATCCACGCTAGGTTATTCATCATCTACACATAGCTTACATCCCGTAGTCATGGGGGTTGACAAAGGTTTACAAGAGAAATGAATATGGCTAGAGGTTTTTGTAGGATTTGGAGCCCTAGGTAGAAGGTAAGTTCTTCATTCATAAACATTTCGAACTGAGTCTTCATCTCTTTAGCAAACCATTCTAAAACATATTTCATTAAATTTGTAACTAAATAATGGATCTAGAATTTCAAAACAACCAAAAAACTTAATTCTATTGATGTATTTGTAATATAATTTTTCCAATTTTATTGTTGCAAAACATAATATCATCCGCATACACAACTATAATTAGTAACTCATCTTCATCAGCCTTTATGTATAGATTACTGTCAACTTCTCATCTCTTGAAACCATGATTTTGAAGGTACGTCTCTAGTCTAGAATACCACACCCGTGGTGCTTGTTTGAGACCATATAGTTCTTTCTTTAACTTGCAGACATAATTAGGCTTAGTTGTCAATGAAAGACCTTCAGGTTGTTCCATATAGACTTCTTCCTCAAGATTACCATTTATGAAGGCAGACTTTACATCCATTTGGTACATCTTGAAATCATTATAGAATTCTAAGGTCAAAAACATCTTGACTTCCTCCAGTCTCATGACTGGTGCAAAAGTATCTTCATAATAAATACCTTTGACTTGTCAGTAAACATTACATAGTAGTCTGGCTTTTTTTATAATAACTTCACCCTATTCATTCATCTTATTTTTGAATACCCATTTTTTGACAATGACATTCTTTCCGGCAGGTTTGCGTGTTATTTCCCAAGTCTCGTTTTTCTCAATTTGATCTAACTCCTTCCTCATAGCATCTATCCAAATTTTGTCTTTACTTTCCTCTCAAAATTTATTTTTCTCTATCTGTGAAAACATCGCTATATGAACTTTCTTAGATTTTTCTGCTAGTTTCCTCCTTCTTTGTACTCCTTCACTTTTATCTCCAATAATTTGATTCTCGGGGTGATTCTTTTGAGTTTTTCTTGAGGTTCCTTTTGAATAAGTCTTTGTATCTTCTTATTATTCATGTTTTACTTCATTCTCTTTACTAAAATGATGATTTTGATCTGGAGGATTGATAAAACCTCTGCTCTTTCTTTTATTGGGAGGCTCTTCATCAACCTTAACATCTATGAATTCCAAAATCTTATGCAATATTTTATTATAACATCTTGATGAAGGCTTGAAAATCTCAGCCTACAACATTATAAGGGAGACCACCTGGTAGGGATCTTAGAGCAATTCCTTTTCCATTGAAATGGTAGTTCCAACTGGTTAAACTAAGTCGAGTTACCTTCTCTTTATCTCTACTTGCTTAAAGTATGAATTTAACTTACCAATAGATAAGAGACATTAGATCAACCCTCTTGATGGTCAGGCAAGAAAGTGATCCATAAGTTGATCTCGGGCTCAACCATGCCACAACTAAATTTTTCCTCTTTGATAAGAGGACATATATGTAGAATTAAACTTAAATTCTAATTAATCCTTCAATGTAAGCAAAAGGAAAAATATCCTAAGCCTATGTCGATTAGGAAGATGTAGATCTAACCCAACCAAGAGCAAAGAAATTAAATGATTGAGATTTGAATATGTCTGGTTTATAATGAATATCAAGCTAACGAAGTAGTTCAATATACCGATTTTATGAATACCAAAACACATTATGTTCAGAGATCTATCAACTAAGATAATTAATCAACAACATTTAGGAAGTATTTCACAAAATGATGATAATTATTAAATCAATAATTCGAATGATTAAACAATAATATAAGGAAATAGTTCACAAAATATTATTGTTTGCTAAATCATAATTAAAAGACTAATTTCTGAGTAATTAATTACTCATAAATGAGAGTTCGACACAAAAGAGCAAAGATAAATAGCAATAGATTATTGAAGAAAATTACTCACATCGACAATAGTGCACCAATATGAATAAAATGACATATTTCTGCCATTATAAATTGAAATCAGTATAAAAAACAGTAGTATTTTAAATACCAATTTATTGAAACTATTTTTCTCGCTCTAATCTCAAACAATCCTTTACAATGCTTGAACTCTGCTATTAAAACAAGAGCTACAATAGTGCAAGATCTTCTCTCCATATCTAGTTCAGAATGAAAAATGAAAAATCCACAATTATCCCCCAGATCTAAGATTTACTCTCCTCTCACCTACGACTCTAAATCCCCATTACAATAGTTCTTTTAAAAATTCCAAAATTGCAGAGAAGAGAATGCGTTTGCTTATTCTACAAACCAACATTTATAATTTACAAAATGAATTCCAAATAGGAGAGATGTTGAAGACTAATTTTGCTCCAACAATTTTCATTGGTCCAAACTCGTTTCTTCTATTGCTGGAGAAATCTCATTGATTGAAATATTAATTTCCTCATCTCTTCAATTGTTTTCTTGTCACAACCAATCAAAATTTCATTAAAATACAAATTAAAATCAAAATACCAAATCTGGAGCACAAAATATCTCTGATGAAAACATAATTAATTAAATAAATAAAAGGAAATCTGAGCTTTTCATTGATCCCTATAAATATCTAACTCCTCAAGGAGAATGTAGTCGAATGGATCTATATTCAATAGAGGTTATGAGCAAATGAATATTCAAAAACTTAAACTCAGAAAAATTAATTTTGTTAAAAAATTTGGGACTTTATATTCTTCTATATTTTAGAATCATTAAATGATTAAATCTGGTTATGCAACCACTAAATAAATATTCTCCATGATTTTATCTATTCGATGAGCTATCTTGGGCCTCATTTGGCCAAGTAAAAGTCAACCTATGAGCTTCCAACGTTGAAGAATCAAAACTACAAGAATTCTGGAATATTTGTTGCCTCGGCAAAAATTATGAATTTGTAATTAATATCTAATTCTAAATTAAATTACAATTATTTCTTAATTAGTACTAATTTAATTGTAATTATAAAGTAAAACTATATTAATTACAAACTAACTGTAATAAAATTTAATTAATTCCAAATTTTAAATAAATTTTAAAGTTAATTAAAATATAATTATATTAGATTAATATTCTAATTAAACTATAATAAAAATATATTTAAAACATAATTATATTATATTATTAATATAATATATTTATATTAACAGAAAACATTGACAAACCTCAAAACAAAAACAAAAATGCATGGCCTTTTAGTGAATCAACGAAAAATGGAGGTAATGTATGTGAGGTGGAGTGATATGGGAGGTATGGACATCACCATGACAGAGTGAAGGTCGGCAGTCATAATGAGGTGAGAAAAATATATGTTATAAGAAATAGTCATCGCATAAAACCAATATCAGAGGTTGGTGGAAGATGAATATTAGGACTTTTTAAATGTGCACAAAAAAAAAAGACAATACATCGATATTCTGATATCGAGAAATCATAATTTTTGTATTTCGGAAGAATTATATTGAGACTTTTATATTTGGGAAGATTTGTATCGGAAGGGAGGAGGTCAGGTGAAGCGGGGTCCACTTTGACTGGAATAAAAAATTCTGCAAAATGAACTACAACCACTTTGCAATTTTTAGATTTCAGATCTCATAATTTCTTTTAAAATTAGGAATTGGAATAAATTATCGAGATCCTAAAAATGTATTTTTGAACTATTCTATATTTGGCTGGGTGATTTTGTGGGACTGTTAGTGAAAAAAATAAAAAATAGTAAAATTGAACTAGGCATTAATATTTAGAATGAATTACTATTTTAATTACAAAAATTAAAATAATATACATTTTTTACATTTTTCTAACCCAAGGGGTAAAAATGATCAAACTTCGGATGAACACCATTTGCAAACCGTGTAACCAAATTAGACAAAACAAGTATCGATGGAAAGCTAGAAAAAATTCAAACTCAATGAAGTAATCAAAATAGAAATCCAATGAAAATGAAAAATAGAAAAATTGTAGGACACTTAACCAAAACAAAATAATAAAAGTGATTTAGCAAAGAAATTATGGAAAGGGTCCCCATTATTTGAAGTAAAAAGATAAAAAATGGCAGTTCTTGGGTTTTCCCTACAACATTGGTGACACACTGGCAAGAACCAGTTATCTATGGTTAAAGATAGTGAAATTTAATTTACACAAAGGTTAAAAATAATGGATTCCATTGCACTATCAAACAATAAAACATTTTCGTGGGTTCTACAATAATAGATTAAGCAATATGAGTTTAAATAGATAAGCACTCAAAAGGGGACTTGAGCAAAAATCATGAATCCAAAATTTGGGAAAATTTTATTTTTAAATTACCTCATATGAGAAAATATAATAAGGTAGAGATAGCAGTTTTTGATAAAGCATATATCCATTGTTATGAATGGTCTGTAACATTTCTTCACTGCAAGCGAGCCTGAATAGTACCCCAACAAAGTTTTATTTTATGCCATACAAGCCTAGCTCCATTGCCAGCGAGCGTCCATAGCCCTGACGAGTTTACTTGTATTTATCATGCTTCCTCTTTTCCTCACCCTTTTGATAAGTGCATTTGCAAGCTTTTAGTTTATGATGTAGCTCAATGAAAGAGGTGGGATGGTAATAGACAGTTATGTTAATGGATACAATACTTTCATAATGTTGACTCCAAATTATTTTCCCACAACTATCAATCAGAAGTTTTATAATGTGGGAGGGTGGTGGGATCCATTTATTTAAACTCGGGTCATTTCTTTCCTTGAAAAGGTAAACCCTGTCACTTAGAAAATATGTGTGTTCCTCCATGAAAACGATTTAAAATAAGAGGGATTTATGGTTCCATAAACATATACCTCCACTGATAAATGAAATTCATTGAAATAAACAAAGTAAATATTTTCCATGTATGTCAACCATTGTTGGGTGAGGAAAAGGCCTTCCAAATGAATCATGCTGGAGTCACTAAAATCAAACCAAAACTAAAAGCGAAAGGAAAATAACTCCAAACTAAAGTAGAGAAAAAAATCAACAAACTCTAAAAATGTAAAAATGAAGAAAGGAAAGATGAAAGAAAAAACTAAAACATAAATTTAAATGATAAACACCAACAAGAATGCTTATACAACTATCACAACAAAAAGAAGTAAAAGAAGATATTCATGTGAACGTTTATCATTTTTTGGGAATCTAGTAAATTTTATCCTTGGGAGTTATACGTGACTAGGCTTATGAAATTAAAGGGTAAATAGTAGTGATGATAAATAATAAGTTAAATGAGAAGTCTCTTCCTACTACACATTTTCGTTTTTCAAAGAAAAACATGCATAAAAGAATCTTAAACATTTTTTGAAAAGGAAATACTTAAAGAAATAGACGAAAGGTTCAAAAACTCCCCTATTTAGCTGATTTGATAAAAATTGTAATTGTTATTCTGAAATTTAGAGGCAACGACAAAGAGAATGAGCTCCAAATATGAGTCATCGGGGATGTGAAAAAGGATTACAAAGACCTGCACAACAGAGTTTTATATCAGCAAAAACTAAAAAATAAAACTGAAACCAAAAGTAAAGAAATGAAAATGAATGAAAGTGGGCATATTAAACTTACCATTGGAGAATTTCATTTAATCTTACTCAGAGATACCATTTTCTCCAATAAAAACTAACTTCTTCCATTAATTAGAATTAAAATCATGAAAAAGTTGAATCGACTGAAATCTTATTAACCCAAAATCATCATTTATTAAATCTAAACTAAAATTAGAAGCTAACTAAAAGAAAACAATGTTTCATGTTCAAGGAATCAGAATTAAACCAAATCCAACAAAAATGAGAATGAAGATATACTTCTTTATGAATTGTAGTGAGGATTGTTCTCATAATAATACAAGTTTCATATCTACTCCATGATTTTCATAAATTGCCAAGAATCAAGACCAAGTCCAAAAATATAATACATATTTGTAGATGGAGAGGTCTTGAAATTTTGTATGGTAAATATAGAGTGATATATCAAAACTCAAATATAAGAGAAATAAAAAAATATTTAACCATGTTCCATTACCTTTACCTATTCCAATTTCCCTTTTTATTGTTGCATTAACATAGTGGTTGCTAAAGAGTGCATTACAAAGAAAATGAAGATGCTTATTAAAAGATGATTGAGATAAAAATGGGCATCCAATAATGAGTCAAAGGTAAAAATGTAAACGAACCATAGGTGATGAAATTTTTTATTAGCAAAGAAGATTACCGAGAAGAGTAAAAGAGGTCCGTGTGCACATAGTATGAAGAATGTATATCCCTATAACCACAAAGTCATCGTGATGAATAAATACTTAGATTTCATGAAATTATGATTAAAATACATCCAATCTCAAGACTGCCATGATAACATCAAAGTAGAATATATATATACAAAGATAATCAAACAAGAATTCATGTGAGAATGGTGAAAGATCAGAATGAATTGATGAGAGACCTATGGAGATACTTAACCCGATATTCTGAACTTTTGAGTTTCTGAGAGAATCAAAGTGATAGGTAAGAGCTCGAGTTTTCCAAAATTTCTTAATGAAAAAAATTCTAATAAATAAAGACTTTGCTTCATAATTTTTCTGGTGACATTTTTTTTTTGGAAGTTTAATTAAATTTCACCTCCAATATAAGAAGTCTTGATATTTAAAATACTAAAGGGAAGCAAGATCTTGGAACAAAAGTTTTTGTGTAACTTTTACAATCAAAACAAATAGTACTGATCATTCCCAATAACAAGTGCTTGTTAAAAGTATAATGTGGGAACATTTCCTTTCTAGTGCATCAAACATTCATCTATTAGAGGTACAATTTTTGTAATAGTTTATAAAGTAGTTCTCATGACTTTTCTTTCGATAATGAGATAACTTTGAGGTTTTGTAAAAATTAATGGCAAGAGGACTTACATTTACCTGTAAAATAAGTTTCCGAGGAGAGGAGTTCGAGATTTAATAAATATGAGAATAAATCGGGTGTGAAAGATCTTGAAAACCTTTTTTAAAGCCAAAATAAACTTAAAAAACTTTGAGACCACAAAATTCTAGTGAAGACAGTCAAATAGAGGCCATTTTCTTTACTAAGTATAATGGATGTGATAGTGAAGAAAAATGAAATTTGGATCTTAGTGAGGTAAATCTCAGGATTTGTTTTAAATTCTTTTGATATAATACAAATCCAAGAGTCTGATAAGCCAGCGAATTTAAAATTCTTAGGAAAGATCTCAGAAAAATGAAAAGCAGAGGATCATGATTCCAAAATTCACCAATTAAAGGCTCTCAGTCACTTTAGAAGAAAGGAATATCACTAAAGGGAAAACAATATGAACGATTGTGATAAAATGGTACAGCTCAACTCAACAATTGTAAGATTTTTAATACTCATAGATAAAATCAGGGATAAGATCTTTCACTGCAAGCGTTTTGTGTGAATTTTCCTTCGTTTATAGAAAATAATAGCAATAATGAGTGTAAGCGTTTCATTTTCGCTGAATCGATGAGAGACAGAATATGATTATTGACTCATATTTCTAAGTGAAAAACATGAATTCACATGGGCCTGCACACATGAGCATATTAGAATAAAAATATCAGAGAAATCTTATGGTTGTATCTTTGAAACAGACGATATTCTTACCTTTGGATAGGATTTTATTATTAAAACGTAACAACTGAAAATATAAGTGGGAAGGGATATCAGAGGTCTTGTATCAGAGATTTGATATCGGGGGTTGAAAAAAGTTACAACCGACAGGAATTTATGATATGGAAGTTCTCATATGGATAGGAGGGGTTTATCGGTGAATAGGAGGATTGGGAATATCGGAGATCGGCGATATGAGGATATCAGAGAATTAGAGGATTCAGAATATCAGAGATCAACGATATGATGATATCAAAGTATCAGAGATGTCATATATCATAGAATGGGTGAAAGGAGATATCAGAGGAATGAAGGATTGGGATATCAGAGTATTTTGAGTGATGCTTATATGAAAAGTTCTGATATTGAGAATTTTTCATACTTAGAAGTTCTGATAACATTATGTGAAAAGCTTGTGGGGCAAGGCCTTTTATTATTATATTAACAAAGAAGTGCTTAACTCAATTTTTCATTTTAACAAAAACCCCTTTAATAATTATATTAATTATCCAAAATATTTGATCGGGGAATAATTTTATCGAAACTTTTCTTATGAGGAGAGTTACGATATTATAATGATATGATATGAATCTTATGATAATGTATTAAAGTTCTTATTGGGGTTTTACTGAATCAGATCAAAACTAAGAATACCCAAATTCTGACGAAACAACAAATAATTCCCTGAATATGTTGCAGATTTAGAGAGGGTTAGCTACTTTCTTATCTCAAGTCTCCAAAATCAAGTGAATGAAGATCTAGAAAATGAAACAAAATAGAAATGAGTAAACTATGAAAAAGAGAAACTAACAACAGATGAAGCTGAACGTGATAATAAATATCTGGAAGACTATTGACTATAGGTGTACCTCATGAATCTTCAAGTTCTCCCATGTATTTCTCAAAATTTTCATATGTTTAAAATCATCTAGTTATTCAGTCAAAAATGCTAAGTATTGAACTTTATGATTGCATCCACCTCAAATTTGCATCAGAGTATAAGACTAGTTAATATGAGCCCTTTCAAAAATACTTGTGAATCAAAAAAATTCCAAGCCAAGAATTCCTTGGAATTTCTTCATATATGATCAATGTGATGAAGTTTTACAAAAACAACACATTGGGGCACTTCACAAGTGTGTATGATCTGATTTTAAAAGAACTTTTATATGTTCTAAACCAATTTTCCAGAAAATGAAAGGGGATGCCGAAAACTCAGATTCATTACTTGCTTACTAAAAGTCTGAAATAATGAAATAAATGCAAATATAAAAGGAATCTAATTTAAATTAATCTATTCATATTGCTAATTGAATGGAATGAAACATTACTAGGTATAGTCTTATTTCCAATGTAACCATTCTCTCATTTAAATTCATGCATGTATGCATAGGTAAAATATTAGTAACAAGAATATAGTTAAGTGAACAAAAATAGTATGTACATTAATTGTTAATATATTTAGAAGAAGCAGTTTATTTATAATCACCTTCTCTTGAAATGTCCTTTCCATCTGAATATCAATTCGATCATAGAAATATGTATGGATTTCCATTAATGATTGGAAGAGGTTCAAGCGTGGGGATAACAAGCCATATTGTGGAAATGAACTTTAAGATACAGTGGCATGTATGAATTTGTTATTTTTATGTACATATTTTAGATTATTAACAATATTCTATGTAGGAAAACTTTTCAAATGTCTTTCAAATGGGTCAATGAAAAATGGATGGAATTTTGATCATTTCAATGGAAGATCATTAATTGAATTAGATTGTTTTTCATATTGTGAAAACAAGCTCTCTTGTTGGCACTACTTTTGAGAAGAAATAAACAATTGATAAGAGATGACCGTGAATTAAAATTGGAAAAATAATAGCTCTTGATGTTCACGATTATGATTTAGAACTTCATTTTCCCATTGAGGCAATGCATCAATTGAGCGTTCAACATTGAACCGCTAAATATGGTAGCGTAAGATATCTAAAAATTGAAAAATGAAAACATAAAGTAATTCTAAAATAAAATAAAAAACAATTGAAAGAAAAATAACAAAATCAAATTGTAGTTTACACTATTGTTAAAATTAATGTTACAGCACGTGTCTTAAAAAAATTTCCTTTTGACAAAAATTAGACATAATAATGGAATTAAAATGATTTCCAATACCAATTTTTGATTTAGAGAGAGGGTCGGGATTATGAATAGAAGTGAGAATTTGATCATCATAAAAATCATAAATTGGAATGGGTTCTTGAATGTTGAAATCATAAGTATGATTAAATGTTTGAAAATGAGAGTCAATTCGAACAATTTCTTTATAGAGTTTATCTTCATTTTCAAGTATGATTTGACTTCGATCATGAGGAATTAATGTGTAAGAAGATAAATCAACATCCTCAATGTTAGAGTTGTTATCATAAATGACTTCAAAACATTCACTAGTATTCTCTTCATTCTCATCCGATGTATCAAAAGAAGAAGGAATATGGAGCACGTGTTCATAATTTCCAAAAGTATAATCAATGAATGATTCTCTATCTTGATAAAAACTAATAGGAAATTTATTTATATCAACCTCTCTATTTTCTAGAATAACATTAAAGAAAAGTGTTGTGTGTGGAGCATGATTGTTCAAAGGTCTTTGTTTCAGACGGATGTATACCCCAGGAAGTTTGTACACCCCTCCACGCGGGGTAAAAGTATAGTAATTTCTAGTCAATCTGGGCCGTTCATTAGGCGAATGATCTGACGGTAGAACTTATGTTTAGTTTAGAGTTTTTTTTCCCTAGAAGGCAACCCCTCTCTATGTATGAGGGTATTGTATTTGAGGCTATGAAATAGATGTGTATTCTGTGAGCGAGAAAAAGAGAGGTGAGATTGTGAGAGAAAACAGAGGATATTACAATGGATTTGTTGTAGGTTGTGTCTCCTCATTTTGCTGGATAATAGAAAGGAAGGACTGGCTGTTCGGGGTGGACGTAGCCCAAACTTGGTGAACCACGTATATCTGTGTCTCTCTTGTTTTGTGCATTTTCTATGTTTATATTTCTGCAATATTTATGTGTTCCATTGCTCCGTAATATATAATTTTCTAACAAAAAGAGGGGATAGATTTCTATCACCAAAAATATTAGGATAGAGGTGAAAATTTGAATTATAAGTAATTAATTTAAAAATATCTCTATTTGTGAATTCTTGTGCATTCTTGTGCATTTTCTTCATTGCAAATTTCAGATTTATGATCATTCATTTGTCTACTAATGCCTTCTTGAAGACTGTTTGGCTGCCCTGAATTTGCATTTTGATCAACATGATCAATTTCAGAAAATTGTACAGCAAATCACATATTATTGGAAACTTCAATTTTTGCTTGTACTTGTTGATTTATAATCTTTTTTTTTTTTTAATTTAATTCATAGTGATTTTCAAATTTCATGGCAAATGGTCCTTCAATATTATTGATGATTTATTCTTGTAGTTTTTCATCAAATTCTTGCAAGCATTTTAACAATAATTCATTAGCATGATTTTCATTAATAATGTGAGAGGGATGTAATATATTTAATAATTTATCAAAGATGGTTGAGGCATATTCATCATGATTAATATACACCTCTATATCAGAATTTTTGATAATAATAGTAGAGGTTGAAGGATAGTCATAAAATCTTGTAATTGTTTCATATGGATTTGAAATGTGAGGAAGAGAACAAATATATTCAAACCAATATATCAATTCAATTCTTGAAGGACTATCTTCAGCTTTGAATCTCAAGCAAATTAATTGAAATTTAATGGTAAAATTTAAAAGGGATTCATTTTCAAATATTTGTAAATATTTTAATTCATCATATGCTTGCTGATAATCGTAACTGTAAAATTGATAAAGGAAAATTATGATTAATTGATCCCAACCATGAATAGAGGTAAATGGAAGAGATTGACATGAGTTTTTGGCTTTTCCTGAGTGTAAGAGAAAAATTCCTGAATAAAATGCTTTCATCAATATCAGGAAAAGTAGAGATTGAAATTTTTTTAATAAATTGTGAGGCATGATTAAATGCAGAAAAATTCTTCTTAATGTTAAACTTTAGCTTTGAAAAGTATCTTACCTTTTCCGGTGGAGTATTGGAAGATGCATCTCCAGAGGTACAACTCCAAATTGGGAGTTTGAGAGGAGCAATTTTGATGAAATAAAAATTTAAAATAAAAGAACTTCAAAAGACAGCAAGTCTTCAAGCCCTCCTTCTAGTGCAAAAAATGTTGAAGGCTTGAAAATATATGCCTACAAAATTGTAAAGGAGACCAACCAGTTGGAAACATAGAGTAGCTCCTTTTCCATTGAAATGGTGGTTCCCACTGGTTAAACTAGGTCCAATTACCTTCTCTTTAGCTCTACTGGCTTAAATTAGGACTTTCACTTACTAATGGGGAACATATATCAGATCACCCCTCTTATTGATCAGGCAAGAAAGTGATCCCTAAGCTGATCTAGGGCTCAACCAAGCCACAACTAATTTTTTCCTCTTTAATAAGAGGACTTCTAGGAATGTAGAATTAAATCTAAATGTTGATTAATCCTAGAATGCAAGCAAAAGGAAAAATCCCCAAAGCCTATATCGATTAGGAAGATGTAGATATAACCCGACCAAGAGCAAGGTAATTAAATGATTGAGATTTAAATATGTGTGGCTTATAATGAATATCAATTTAACAAAGTAGCTCAATTAACTGATGTTATGAATACCAAAACACATTATGTTTAGAGATCTATTAACTGAGATAATTAATCAACAATAATGAGGAAGTAGTTCACAAAATATTATTGTTTGTTAAATCAGAATTAAAAGACTGATTTTTGAGTAAATAGCTACTTAGAAATTAGAGTTCAACGTATAAGAGCAGAGATAAATAACAACAGATTATTGAAGAAAATTACTCACATCGACAATAATGCACAAATATGAATGAAATGACATAGTTCTAAAATTATAAAATGAAATAAGTATAAAAACAAATAGTATTTTAAATACCAATTTATTGAAATTGTTTTTCTGGCTCTGATCTCCAATAGTCCTAAAAAATGCTTGAACTCTACAATTAAAACAAGTGTTGCAATACTGCAAGCTCTTCTCTCCATACATAGTTTTGAATGCAAAAGAAAATCCATCAATTTTCCCTTAGATTTGAAATTTACTCTCCTCTTACCTACAAATCTAAATCATCATTACAATAGTACTTTTAAGAATTCCATAATTGCAGAGAATAGAAGCCCTCTTCTTATCCTACAAACCACTATTTGTAATTTACAAAATAAATTCCAAATAGGAGAGTTGTTGAAGAGAATTTTGCTCCAACAATTTTCATTGGTCCAAATTCTTTTATTTCTATTGCTGGATAAATCCCACTGATTGAAATCTTATTTTCCTCATATCTTCAACTTTTTTTCTGACAAAATAAATCAAAATTTAATTAAAATATAAATTAAAAATCAAAATACCAAATGCGTAAAACAAAACATCTCGAATCAAAACTTAATTAAATAAATAAATAAAAAGAAATTTGAGATTTTCATTGATCCTTTTAAAGATCTCATTGGTCAAGGAAAACATAGTTGAATGGATCTGTATTCAATAGAGGTTACAAGCAAATAAAAATGGAGAAATTTAAAGTCAAAAAAATAATTTTGCTTAAAAAAACAGAGCTTGATCTTCTGCTAAATTTTAGACTCATTAAATGATTAAATCTGGTTATGTAACCACTTCAAAAATATTCTGCATGATTTTATCTATTCATCGAACCATTATGGGCCTCATTTGGCCAAGTAAAACTTGACTTATGACCTTCCAAAGTTGAAGAATAAAAACTACTAGAATTCAAGAAATTTTGTTGCGTTGGCCAAAAATAGGAATTTTTAACTAGAATCTAATTCTAAATTAAATTATTATTATTTCTTAATTATTACTAATTTAATTGTAATTATAAAATTAAACTAAATTAATTACAAACTAATTGAAATAAAAATTAATTAATTTAAAAATTAAAATAAATTTAAAATTAATTAAAATAAAATTGTATTATATTAATATTACAATAAAATTATTTTAAAATTACAATTGAAATATAATTATATTATATTATTAATATAATATATTTATATGAACAAAAACAAAAATGTGTTGTCTTTTAGTGGATCAATGAAAAATGGAGAAGATGGTGTATGTGAGGTGCAGTGATAAGGGAGGTATGAACATCACCATGAGAAAGGAGCGGAGGTCGGGAGTCATAAGGATGTGAGAAAACTATATTCCTTCATGAGATCGAGCATCAAACTTTTCTAGTTTTTCATCATTATTTTCGATATAACATTTACTCCTCAATACTTTAAAATGCTTGATTAATGTTGGTTTCCCATGCCACAGTTCATAAGGTGTCTTATCAAAATTTAGTTTGAGATGTGCCTTATTAAGAATATGTATCATTGTATGCACTACTTCTACCCAATAGGTTTGAGCAATGTTGCTTTCTTGCATCATGGCTTTGGCTATTTGCTAAATAGACCTATTTTGTCTCTCTATGACGTCATTTTGTTGCAATGTATCTAGAATAGTATATTGTTGTTTTATCCCAAATTCATTACATAGGTCTACAAACTCCTCTGATGTAAATGCACATCCTCTGTCTGACGTTATGCACTTTATCTTGTACCCTGTTTTATTTTCTGCCAATGCCTTAAATGTTTTAAATTTCTCAAATGCTTTTGACTTATTTATGAGAAATGGCACCCAAGTCAATATCGAATAGTCATTGATTACCAGCATGAAATAATGTTCTCCTCCTGTTGATTCTGTTTTGGAGGGCCTGCACAAATCAATATGAACTTGTTCAAGAGGCTTGCTAATCGATAGCTTATCTTTGACTTTGAATGATGTTTGTGTTCTTTTACCCATTTGAAATGACTTGTAGATAGTATTTTGAGGCTTCTTTATTGTTGGTAGATCTCTAACCACTCCCTTCTTGTTGAGTTTGATGATGTGATCAAAGTTGAGATGTCCCAATCTCCTATGCCATAGTCAAGATTCATCTTGTTTTCTGATGTAGCATTCCTCACTCTCTTATTTCAATATATATACATTATTCTCATTTTGAACTCCTTTAGCCAGAACCTTCCCTATAAATGTTGACATGATTTTGCAGTCATGAGCTCTAAAGAGAACATCATACCCTTTGTCACACATCTGACTTATACTCAACAAGTTATGTTTTAGACCATCTACAAATAGTACATCTTGAGCCTCTCCTCTTCCATTGTTTAGACAGATTGTATCTTTTCCTCTAATTCTTTGAACTTCATCATTACCAAATGTGACATTTCCAGTTTTATTTTCATTCAAGGAAACAAAATTTCTTTTATCTCCTGTCATATGTCTAGAGCAGCCACAGTCCACATACCATTTATTATTTTTATCTTGAGCTTACAGAACTAGATCACACTTATCAAGTTTCATTTCTTCTACCTTCTTTCTCCATTGCACGCATCCATTTGTATTAGAAATGTTTTGAGATGTTAATATATTGTCTTTAAGCTGACATTCATAATACTTGTGCACAAAATTGTGACAATCGAAACATTTAGTGATATCAAGGAGAGGAGAAAATGAATTTTTGTCTAGATTCATGTTCATTTTAATGTTTGTGAATCCACTATTTCTCATCTTAAAATTTCCCAAATCAATTCTTCTAACATAAGCTATAAAATTTATGGATTTATGTCCAAAGTTTTTACAATAGTAACAATATCCATAAAACAAATATATGTACCTGCTAGTGAATGTTGTCTGAGGATCTATCCATTTTGACATTTCATAATCCTACCTCCTATAGAAGTGAGGTTTCTGATAGATTGTTGTTTGATTTTTCATTTTTTTTCCTTATATACATTACTAATAATGTTCCTTTGCGTTTGTTCACTTAATGTTGAAATGTTGCTCATTTTCTTGTTCTCATAATGATGTGAGTTGTCATCCTATCCCCTAACAGCTTTTACAAAGGTAATTGCCTTTTTACCCTCTACCTTAGATTTACTAGATTCTCCTTCATAGCCTAACCCATTGTTTATGATTGGAGACCTCTCAGCATTTAATATCACATCCAATTTTTCAGACCCCTTTATCTACTGAATATTCATGTTTAGTTCAATTTGAGCCTTTTCTAGCTTTTTATTTAGACATACCACCTCTTCCTCCAATCATTCACACTGCTGGTTTTTCTCTTTTATTTTCTTCATTAAAATTTCTTTGACCTTCTTTTCTTCTTCAAGTTAAACTTTAAACTTGATAATTTCTTCTGAATTTGATTCTTCCTTTACATATTTCAATAGGATATCTTTCTACTTTCTATTCCTTAGTTTATGCCTTTCTATTTCAACTAGGGAACTAATTAACTCCCCCTCAAGGCCTACCTCAGCTTCCTCTTCTTCTAAAGTTCTTCCAAGGCCACCAGCATGAATTCACTAGTTCCATCTTCACTAGAGGATTCATTAAAAATTTCAGATCCACTGTTATCTTCTTAAGAATAGAAATGTTTTCTTTTGAATTGTCTCTCTTTCTGCAACTTGTTAGGTTTGTTCTTCTCTTTCCCTTCGGGCTAATTTTCCTCTTTATTAAAAGGTAATTTTGATGTATAATGTTCCACTCTACCAAAGTTAAAGCACATAAATGAACATTTTCCTTTATACTTACATGTGCCTTTCTTCATCCATCTGACAAATTTTGTTTCTTCTTCATCAGAACCTGAGCATGACCACTCCTTTTCTTCTCTGGGCTTGTTTGCATTGGAAGCTTCCTTTATACTAGTTACCTTCCCTTTTGGAATTCTCATCTCATATGATGTCAAAGATATGTGTAGTTGATATACGTTCAAAGTCTCAAAGTTTGTCATTTCTTCTATAGTTGAAACCTTAGGATTCAATTTAGAAGGTAATGACCTCAAAATTTTCTTAGCTATTACACTTTTGTTGATTGTTTCTCCTAGACCCAAACTGGTATTTACAACTTCATCAACTCTTAAAAATAATTTAGCTATATCTTTGTCTTTATTTGTTTTTAAGGTCTCAAACAACATTCTATACACTTGTAATTTGGTCATATTCACCTTTTTATCTCATTCATGAATATTTTCTAATTTAAACCACATATCTTTAGTTGTCTCATAATGCATTAATTTGATAAATTTAAACTCACATAGATCACTCAGAAGTGAATTCATAACTTTTTCATTAGCTATAAAATTCAATTTGGTATCTTTGTCACTAGTTGTTTCCTTTGGTTCTTCATACCTCATCATCATAGCAGCCCAAACTTATATTCCTAGAGACAATAAATGTGTCTTCATTCTTACATTCTAGAAGGCATAATTTGTACCATTAAATAGAAGGGCCTTATTTGTTGAGCATCCTTCTTGACTAGCCATTTTTCTAGCTTAGGACCTCCTTCCAATTATTAGACTACTATAGAAGGAACTTAGTTGTTATACCAATTGATATTTATGATTGAGAGTTACTGGGGGGGGGGGGGGGGGGGAGTGAATTAGTAATTCAAAATTATTTAATTTTTATCAACTTATTCTTCTTCTTATGCATTTAATGGTTATGTTTGTTCCCAATTATTATTGAATTCCTTTTGTAGGTGTCAAAGGAGAGAAATCTACAAATTTATTGATCTAGAATTCAAAACATTCACATAGCACATAAGAATAAACACATGAGGCCTCTAGATATAAGTGGAAACCCTGAAGGGAGAAAACCACGAATTTTAGGCCAAAAGTGATGTGAAGGCAAGTTGTTACTCCTTATTAAATCCGAATTTTTATAGGCTCTAACCTACACGAGGCTCCTACCTCGAAGGAAGCTCCAACTCCCATGAGTTTTCTACAGGCTACAATGCATATGAGTCTCCTACCTCAACAGGCTACAACCTATTCACTTTTCAAGCTACAACATAGAAGGGGAAACAAAATCCCAACACCATGTTACAAATGTTTGTTACTTAATTTATAGTTTTGTTGTCAAGCCTACTGGTGTGCTTCTTCTCCTTCTCACTCTACATCTATTTCCTTGTTGATAATCCACTTTATTATGCAGATTATTTTTCCTCAAAAATAATCCTTTTCCATTCTACATTTTATGTTTTATAAGAAATCCAACTTGGTTTCTTGTATTCTTTACAAGAATATAAAATGAAGCATTGTCTCTTGGACTTCCAAAAACTTCTCACGAGCTTGTCTCTTCGCTTTCAGTTCTAAAAAAGTATTTGTAATATAAAATAGAGCTAGACTAATAACTCAATCAGTAATAATGACAAGAGACAAATCATATTTGTACTATCTACATTTTCTACTTAAACAAATATATATATTTAAAATTTTGTCTTAATACTTTATGTCCCACATTGATTAGCCTTCACAACAATTAGCATATCCTTTTCACTTCACATCAATTTCAGCCTTCTTTAGTTCAAACCATCTAGCATTCAACATAAATGTTCAACACAAATCAGCCTTTGAGTTATATTCTACCTCATCATATGAATACAACAACATAAACCAACATTCTAATTCACATACTTGCTCCTTTGCCATCAATGACAATAATGCCAATGCACCAAACAAAAATGACTTCTTATCTATCAAGAAAACAAAACATTATTCATGAAACTTGATTAAATTCTAAATTTATGGATATTTATACTAAGATAAATTAATTTGAAAGGATAATCATTCATCCCTAATCATTTTAATTATAAATATTTGGAATTTTAAATTAATTCTTTTATAAGTGTATTAACTATCTTATTTTATTTTGTAGGTTCACAACGAATGAAATAAATCTTGAAGACCAGTGATATGAGCAAAGGTAGAGGATAAAGGAAGAAGACTCCTACTCATGGTAAAACAATGTAAGGAACATGTTCAACATTTTAATTAAAACACAATAGAAAATACTTCAATAAAAATGGAAAAAGCTTGTATCAATATTATTTATCAAGACAAATAATTGAAATATTTTCCAATTATTATTTTTACTAAACTATTGAGGTTGTTGGAGCAAAAATATCTTAATAATTTTAATGAAGATATTATGTTATAGACTAGTATAACAACCACCTCTTTTAGCAATGAAGGTGTTGGAAAACTTTGCAATCAAAACTATATATTTTTGTTATATTGAAATATAAAATTGAAGACCCATATCTGTTGATCAATTTGGCTTGGAGAAGGGGTAAATTTAGATAGGCCAACATTTATTTAAGTTTGTTTATATTTTCAATTGTTGTTTATTTTCATGTGAAATGTTTTTTGATGATATTCTTGAACTAATAAATTAATCCTATAATAGATGTGGAAATATATAATTTGTGACAAAAATAAATATTTTTTTACATACAACACACATGCATCTCGACTTAATAATCATTAATTTTTTATGGTCCTTCAATGACTTAAAAATTTATCATTCTATCTTATATATTATTTATTTAGTTGAGCTCGCAATTGGGATAGATAGATAAACATAGTTTATATTTATTATAGAAATAATAGATTTTTTTATAGATTAAACTATTTTTGTATTCCTTTTTTCCACCTTATGTCAATAAAAGGAACCTAATGTCAACCATCCTAATTTCCTAGGATGAACTTGTTTTTCCTTCCCCTTATCTATACTTTTCTAATAGCACATTGCTCTAACAAGACTAGCATCCTGGCACCCACCACTCCTTTTCTATCATATAGCATGTATCTTGGTTATATTGCTTTCCTTCATCCTAAAAGCAATGAATGTCAAAATTCTAGAATAGGTCTTTCCCAAGGAGATTAATTTTACTCATCTAAGATTGATTTGGCAGAGGGTCAATTATTGGAGAATATTGATAACTTTGCATTGCCTGATGTGTCTAGATACATCCTCTAGGATCTAGGAAAAGCCTATTTAGTGAGACCCTATCAAGGGTGAAGGAGAGAGACACAAATATAGTTCAATTACGCTTGTGGAATATTTCCATAATAGTCTTTCCTTGCATAAAAAATGAGCCTACTTCACTAGTAAGTGAGGGGAGACAAGAGAAAAGGGAGATGAGGACAACTCATGCTAAAACTAAGTTAAATTTCATTGTACACTTATTATTATGATATGAATACAAACCATTTCCCTCTCAATTTTTTGTTTACAATATCAGAAACTTGATCACATTGTTGCATGCTAATATGTCTTTTATGGAGGAAAAACTTGTCCATGCATATTTTAGCTTGTCTATAGAGCTCATATTTAGGAGTTTGAGTGAGATATTTTTGGGTATGAATGAGACTTTTAGTTGCAAATGTGATCTACATAAATAAACTGGTATTTTAAGGTTAAGGCATGATTACTCTTTCATTTGTATTTATCATTTATATGTTAGATATGGTATTGCAACTAGTGATTCAGTTTATTTATTTCACATATTTTTTGATACATCTTCATGTATGATCTGCGGATAAATAACTTTGCAGCCTTGACATGATCTCCAGGCCAATGAAACCAAAAAATCCATTAGGGAAATTTTTATCTATTTGGATATTGATGGACATCCAACTATACTATTAGCTCAAAGCATAGATCTCCAACGAGGAACTTTTTTTATAATTTTTTGGCTCCTAAACTTCCATGGCTATTTTGATGGCCTAAATAATTAAAGAAATTTTGAGTTCTTAATTGCGCCTCCTAAGGAATATTGTAATATAAGACTAGAAATAAAAAAATAAGATTAGATTACCTCATCAATTTTTTGAGTGAAAAAGGAAACAAACTACTTTCTCAACTCGAATTTTAAACTTATCTCCTTCCGATTTCACTCAAATTTTGAGACGGGGAACGCTTTGGATGGTGAATTTAATTTTGCATCAAAAGACCCTACTAAACGAAAAATGTGAAATACATGAAAAAACATGATTGCAATCACATTTTTCATGTACTAGGGTCCGTAAAAAATATGCAACATGAGTATTCTTTGGATGAAAAAATAAATTCCACATCCAACAAGTGCTCCCTCTTAAAATTTGAGTAAAATCGTGAAATACGAGTTCAAAAATTAGTTTTATTATTTTTTGTTTCTTTATATTTTTACCTTTTTACTCCAACAATGGAGAATCATCTACCATGGTTGACATCATCATACTGAATCTTATTGGTTATTATAAAGTGTATTTTTGTTGTACATATTTTTTTTATTCCAATTTTTTACCCCAAAATTTCTCTAATGGATTCTTATTTTATGCAAAAGGTGCCTAGGCTATAGTCATTGGCTTTGTCTTGGGTGTGGTTGGAATGTGTAATTCTCATTTGGAAATTTACAATGGTCTACCATGAACACCAAGAACATACCTCGTAAGTTGATGTACTAACTAACCCCATTGAGGCCACAAACCTTTTTGTATTTCATCTACTAGGATTAGGTTTTTGGGTGCTTATTGTTTCCTAAATGTTACATTTTGTTAAAAGGGTCATTTGTTTCTCATTGTAATGTGATTTGGTGAATGTTCATAGCCATCACTTCTCTTCTCAGAGACAATATACCAGCTTTTGAGAGAGTTTGTTCCATTACACATTTTCTACAATTTTAGCACATTGCATTTATTAGTAGAAGTCAATTTTTATTATGTATCTATGTTTTTTTATAAATCTAAATTCCATTTCATTCCATTCATAAATATAGATGATTGGTATCAGAATTGTATTCTCTCTAT
The DNA here is from genome assembly GCA_031772625.1 of Pinus tabuliformis. Lineage (NCBI taxonomy): Eukaryota > Viridiplantae > Streptophyta > Pinopsida > Pinales > Pinaceae > Pinus > Pinus tabuliformis. The sequence continues at coordinate 359,686,469 of CM062805.1, forward strand.
ATGTTTTTCTATCCATGTCCCCAATGAGGTCTGGTATAAGGACTTAAGACTCTAACTATTCAAGATTTTGCAAGGCAATCCTCACCAACCCTAATGTCCTCCCATGGAAAAAGAAAAGAAATATGATGGAAGAGGAGATATAATTAAATTGTTGTTTGAGGAAGGTATCGTGCAATGGAATGAGATAATGAATAGTTTTTCTAGATCCTTTTACAACTACCAAAAATTGACACATATTGATTAAGGGGCCACCTCGGGGGTATAACCACCTTTAAGGTACAAGTTAGTTTTGATGTTTTGTAATTGAAGGTTGGATAGATGGTGATGCCCTAGATAAATGGCTCAATATGTTAGAAGGGTATTTTTATATTCACATTTTTTTTTATAGAGAAAATATTACCTTTATGCTCCTTATGGTTGAACCCCATGTTAAGTATTAGTGGGTGTTTACAATGTTGGTATCTACCAACATACAGGGGACCTCCCCATATGAAGTCACAATTAGACCTCATGATGTTTGGTGTAGGAGCCCCATATGGAATATGGACAAGCCACCACATTATTAAAGACTTTCCTTGGCTATAGTACTGAGGATAAGAGAGAAACACACATGTACTTTCAAATGAGAAAGTAAATAAGTTGTGTGAAATGTTCATTTGCAATATGTATCAAGGTTATTTCGTCAGGAGGGAGGACAAAGTTAGTGTTTAGAACAAAATTAGTAGTACTATGCTAATAAAGAAACACACATATACATATGAAAGAATCATTAATCATATAGCGAAATAGTTCACATAGACATAATGAACAAATAAAACACACATTCAACATGATAAGCACCAAAGACAATGGAATATATTAGTTTCTTTAGTACATTAGATCATAAACACATACAACAAATATCTAAAGAATAGTCATACATATTCACAATATATGCATGAAAGTGTGTTGGCTCAACGATCTTCTATTATTAAGTAAAAGCTACAAGATACATCATTACAATGAGAAACCACTAATTCCAATAATGGAGCATTAAGCTACTACTTACTCCTAAAAAGGATGATCTTCTCTCTAATGCCTAGCTAGAGAAGCCAAGGTGAAAAGTCCTTTCCTTCAATAATGAGGCTTCTTTTATAACAACGAGAATGACCTTTCATATCCCCATGACTCTTGCCTAACCCTCATGACTGTTGGACTTCCAATATGACCTTTGGACTTCTACAAGACTTTTGTACTTTTTCTAGTGACTCTTTTGTCGATATATGACTCTTGGACTTCCCAAATATTCACATTTACAATATTTCCAAAATACATGATCACTTTCCACATAATATTGTATGGCAACAAGACAAGCCATTGAGATTGATGACTTGGAGTCGAGTCACTTGTAGCATGAAGTTATTTAATAAGTGACAACACTACCACTATGTCATCAATATTGTGTACATGTCTTCCATTGTGATCGATTTCTACCCTCCAAAGGGTCTAGACATGTTATGGAGTCTTCATCCATCACTTTGATCATTACGATCCAACATTCCTTCAACTATCACAACATGGTTCCTTTTTACCTTTTCCTTCTAGAATGAATTCCTGGATAATTTCTTCTAGCAGATCCTATTGGCATTATGGCATTATGAACATATGTTGAACTTGATGGCAACCCTCTCTTAGATGGTCATTTCTCTTATATACACCATGATGGGGACAAGAAGAGCCACGAGGAGAGAAGAAAGGCCATATACTCATGTATTAGAGAAGAAAGGCCATATACACATGTATTAATGTTATCGGAGGTATTTGGGCGCCTAAAACCCATATATGCATGCATTTATATTATCGGGAGTTGGTTGAGTGCGTAAAACCCATATATATATGCTTTTACAATAATCAAAGGCCTTTTTCCTTTTTGGCGGAAACAACACAAGTTAAATATGTTTCGGCACATATGGACCCGATGGCATATCACAACAGACCTGATGGTGGCATTAAAAATTGGTTTATATTAATATCGCATCCATGCACATCGGGGGTCCGGCTAAGTGACTTCGTTGAAACCTCCGATTGGGAGCGGACCTGATGAAGGCATCAATCATGGTTTATAACAAGATCGCATCCGCAGTATCGCAATACATAAAGGGTCTCCCACCTCAAATCCTCTGATTGCGATAACTCAGTGGACCCGATGGTGGAATTAAGCTTGACGTATAATAATATCGCGTCCGATGCTTAAAAGCCCTGAATGCCGATTGTGATAAAGAGGTAGTGGACCCGATGGGAGCATTAAAGGCAATATATAATAATATTGCATCCGCAGTTCAGCATATATGCGCGTCGAACTTCGTTGAAACCTCCGATTGCGAGCGGACCCGATGAAGGCATCAAAACATGGTTTATAAAAATATCGCATCCACAGTATATCGGAATACATAAAGGGTCGCCCACCCCAATCCTCCGATTGTGAAAAGAGGGGTCGGACCCGATGAAGGAATTAAAAGCATTTCATATTAAATCGCATCCGCGGTGTTCGCCCATCTTATCATAGCCGCCCACTTCAAATCACCGATAGCGATGAAAGGAGTGGACCCGATATATTATTAAGTGTGGATGCATTATGTTAAAAGTCCGGATTTGTGGTTTTGGGACCATTTTCATAGTTTTTCCTGCTTAAGCCTATTCTTAAGAGATTGGTCAAAACAGTTGCGCCTCAGGTTCGGATCCTCTGGTTTCGATTCATGGTATTATCAAAAGCATGACTATATAAAGAAAAAGGGGATCTGGTGGCAAGGCATCGATTATGAATTGAAGATCTTAAGGGAGAATAGATTGGCATTCTTATGATCTGTCAAGGAGCAATCTACTAAACCGAATTCAAGAAGAATGCACGCAGGACGGTAGATCCACATTGCTTTGGGGTTATTGCAGTTCAGTTGAGAGCAGCCAACCGCAGGGAAGTAGCAGTCATTCCTTAAGTCTGATATAGCGTCTTCTGTTGATTTGCTAAAGGTCTCTGGGTCTGGATATTGGGTTTGTCTTGTGTCTAGCCTCTGGGTGCTCTATAACATGTATGTGCTCCCTCTTAAAGCTTGATTTTTGGGTTTGCAGTTGGATCTGACTGTTATTACAGAGTTCTGTAGACTGCTCTGTGTTCTGATATCTGGTGATTGACAGGGTTCAGTGGTTCAGTGATTCAAAGTTTGATAATACTAGTATTGGTTGTTTTATGCTTCAATGAAGTGTTGTGAAAGTTGAATGAATTGGGGTCCACAGATTGTAGTGTTGTGCTTCAGGAATATCCAGTCTGAAAATGTATGAAAGGTGGTACCTGAAGGAAAGAAGATTGTAGGTCAGCACCTACGTACTAGTATCTTGGCTAAGTACAAGAGCAAAGGGGGTTGGAGCTCCCTTCCAAGGAAGTTTGGAGAACGAGAGAAGGTTGTAGCCTTCTGCAGGTTGTAGCCTGCGTACTGGTATAAGGCTGCACCAGTACAAAAGATTGTAAACTGAAGTTTCATATTAAAGAAAGATAGAGACAACTTGCAGCAGGTGATTTTCACCCACATTGGGTTTCCACCTTATATCTTGGTGTTCATGTGTGTGGCTTTTTGATCTGTTCTGTTATACTGCACCTGCTTACTGTTAATGTGCTGAATAATGTCCTGATGAACTTAACTGAAGAATAAGCTAACTAAATTATGAGTTTTCTTCTTATACGTTGTTTTATTTAGTCACAGTAGCGTGTACACGCTGGTTCACCTAACTGAAGTAGCGTATATGTTTCTGAGCATTGAAAAAGTTTGATTGATCTGATAATACTGATTCACCCCCCCTCTCAGTATTATTTCCAACAATTGGTATCAGAGCAGGTCCTTCAGAGAAGCTTGATCGCTTGAAGGTAGATCATTCATCATGAGCAACTACGAGAAAGAAGCATCAATCAGGCCACCGATTTTTGATGGGACAAATTTCAATTATTGGAAGGTAAGAGTTACTGCATATCTTCAATCTCTTGGTACAGAAGTTTGGAACATTGTAGAAACAGGCTATGCTTTTCCTTCAGCTACTCCTACAGATCCAGCTGAGAAAAAGCAGTATGAAACAAATGCAAAAGCAGTCAGTACTCTATTAGGAAGTATATCCCAAACAGAATTCATGAAGGTCATGCACTTCAAATCAGCAAAAGAGATATGGGACAAAATGATCACTAGCTATGAAGGAGATGAACAGGTAAAGCAAGCTAAACTTCAAACTCTCAGGATTCAATATGAGACTCTCAAGATGTATAATGATGAAAGTGTGGCTAATTATTTTCTTCGGGTAGATGAGATTGTTAATTGTATGAAAAATTTGGGTGAAGAAATAAAAGAGACTATAGTAGTTCAAAAGATTCTAAGATCATTATCCCCCAAGTTTGAATCTAAAGTATCTGCAATAGAAGAAAAAGAAAATCTCCGTGTTCTCACTATGTCTCAGCTACATGGAATTCTAACTGCTTATGAAATGAGAAAGGGAGGTCCATCTGACAGAAGGGAAGCTGCTTTTAAGGCATCAGGAAAAGAAGATTACTATGAAGCAAGCCATGTTCCAGAAGAAGAGGAAGAAGAATCAAATTTTGTCAGAAATCTTCAAAGGGGTTCTGGAAGGTTCAGAGGTAAGCTACCTTTCAAATGCTTTGCTTGTGGAAGAGTAGGTCATTATGCTGCAAAATGTCCTTATAAGGATAAAGGAAAAGAACCTGCTAGATGGAACAAGAAACAAAGTGCAAATAAGAAAAGCTACTACACCCATGAAGATAGTGATGGCTTATCAAACAGTGATGAAGATGAACAAGGTAATAAATATAAACTGTTAATGGCATTTGAAGATGATGATTATGAGGATGCTGTAGATGTGGATAATCTCTATAATGAAATTACTAGACTCAAGAGATGCATAGAAGAAAAGAGTGTGATCATTGATACTTTGCAATTTCAAATTGATGAAAAGGAAAAACATCTTGAAAAACTAGAAGGTGAAATTGTTGGTCTCAGAAAAGAAATTGAGAAAACAAAAGCTATTAATCTTAAGCTTGTCAAAGGATCTGAAACTTTGGATGAGATTATCAATGTGCAGCGGTCTCCTCTAAACAAGACAGGTTTGGGCTATAATGGAGAAACCTCTCAAGCATCCACCTCAAAAAGTTATCTTGATGCAGCAAGAAGAAATGAGCAGAAGAACAATGAAGATAATCAGGTAAAGCAGGGACGAATTACAAACAGAAACTATCAGGGACAATCCTTCTTAAGGGTGAACAAAAGCTACAACCAACCACAGGTAAAATCTTCTCAGTTTGGCTCAAGAATAGATGAAAATAGAAATTACAATCAGTTGGCTGGTAGATTCAATAACCGCAGAAGCTTCTTCAATGGACAATGCTTTTCTTGCCATAACTTTGGTCACAAAGCAGCTCAATGTGTTGCATATAAAACAATCATGACTAGGGAAGCTCAAAAACAAAGAAGTATGACAGGGATTACAAAAAGGACCTATAACAACTTTTCGGTTCTTGAAAATGAAGTTGAATGTTCTATTTGCAATAATTTTGGTCATAAAGACTCTGAATGCAGGAGCAGGTTTCAGGAGAAAAAGGAACAAGCCACGAGCACCAAAACATGGAGAATAAAGGAACCTCAAACAGAAAGATGTGGGATAGCATTTTATGCAGAAGGACAGGAAAATCTATGGTACATTGACAGTGGATGTTCGAAACATATGACAGGTGATAAAGAAAAACTTGAATCTTATTCTACTTTAGAAAAGGGAAAGAAAGTTTCTTTTGGAAATGATACTCCTGCAACTATAAAAGGAAAAGGTATTGCTCCTTTGAAAGAAAAGGTCAAGGCTGGAAATGTTTTGTATGTTGATGGATTGAAGCATAATCTACTAAGTGTCAGCCAGATGTGTGATCAAAAAACCGAAGTTATTTTCAGATCGAATGGATGTCTTGTTCGTGATCTTGATACAGGTAAAACAGTTCTCAAAGGCAAAAGAACTCCAAATAATCTGTACACATTTGAAGAAGGACAACAACAATGCTATCTTAGCAAGGATGAAGAGCACTGGTTATGGCATCGAAGGTTGGGACATCTAAGCTTCTCACAAATAAGGAAAGCATGCAAATATCAGGCAGTTCGCGATCTTCCAGATATCAAAATTCCAGACAACACCATATGCAAATCTTGTCAGTTTGGAAAGCAAACCAGAACTAACTTTCCAGAGAAGGAAGGATCAGCTAGCTTGCCTCTTGAGCTAGTCCATACAGATGTATGTGGTCCATTTAGGAAAAGGACACCTCGAGGAGAAGAATATCTGATATTATTCATTGATGATTTCTCAAGGTTTGTTTGGTTAGGGCTTATGAAGCACAAAGATGAAGCATTCGAAAAATTCAAATCCTTCAAAGCATTGGCTAAAAATGAATCAGGACACAAAATTAAGTGCCTCAGATCTGACAGAGGTGGGGAGTTCACATCAAATGAATTTTTCGATTTCTGCGATGAACATGGGATAAGAAGAGAATTCTCTACAGCTAGAACTCCTCAGCAAAATGGGGTTGTGGAAAGAATGAACAGAACTATCCAACAAATGGCTCGTGCTATGCTCGATGAATCAGGTACTCCTGCAACCTTCTGGGGTGAAGCTGCACATGCTGCTGTTATTATTCTTAACAAAACAAATGTCCGAGTAAACAGCACTCAAACACCTCATGAGCTTTGGAGTGGTAAAACTCCTTCCGTGAAGCACTTCAAAATCTTTGGGAGCAAATGTTATATTAAGAACACTGATGAGCAACTTGGCAAACTTGAACCAAGAGCAGATGAGGGCATTCTTCTTGGTTATTCTCCACATAGCAAAGCATACAAGTGCTACAATAAAAGACTTGGCAGAATTGTTGACAGTATTGATATAGTGGTTGATGAGAAGGGATATATTCCTAGGCAAGTTCATCATGAAGACATTGAAGAAGATGAAGGTTACTCTCAAAGGCGAAATGATGAAGAAGAAGAATCTCAAGAAGAACCAGAGGAGCAGACAAGAATAGAAGAGAAGACTCCATCCAGATATGTTCAAAAGAATCATCCAGAAACTCAGATTATGGGGCAGAAAGAAGCAGGAGTACAAACAAGAAGGACACTTGCAGAAGCTTCAAGCTACTTGGCATTACTCTCCTCCACTGAACCACAAAATGTGAAAGAGGCATGCAAAGATGAATGTTGGGTCAAAGCAATGGATGAAGAACTTGAGCAAATCGAAAAGAACAACACTTGGGAATTAGTTCCTAGACCAAAAGATAAGAATGTAATAGGAACAAAATGGGTCTTCAAGAATAAATTAAATGAAAATGGAGAAGTAATTAGAAAAAAGGCCAGACTTGTTTGTAAAGGGTATGCACAGCAAGAAGGAATAGATTTTGAAGAGACCTTTGCTCCTGTGGCAAGACTTGAGGCCATCCGAATGTTCCTTGCTCTCTCAAGCTTTCAAAACTTCAAGGTATTTCAAATGGACGTGAAATCAGCCTTCCTGAATGGAGACTTAGAAGAAGAAGTATATATTGAGCAGCCAGATGGTTTCATTCTTGGGAATGATCCAAACCTTGTATGCAGATTGAAAAAGGCTCTCTATGGACTCAAACAAGCTCCAAGGGCTTGGTACTATCGGTTGGACAAATATCTTCACCAACAAGGCTTTTCAAAAGGATCAGCAGATAGCAATCTCTATATAAAAGTTGAAAATAACAAATTGCTAATTCTTGTTGTTTATGTAGATGATATTATTTTTGGCAGCAATGAAGAGACTATGAGTCAAAACTTTGCCTTGGTTATGCAGAAAGAATTCGAAATGTCACTTCTTGGAGAATTGACATATTTTCTTGGATTGCAAATCCAACAAAATGAAGGAGGTATCTTCTTGTCTCAAACCAAATACCTCAAGCAGATCTTGAAGAAGTATGGCATGGAAGAGTCAAAGCCAGTATGTACACCCATGGTTACAGGATGCAGCCTCAGTGCAAATGATGAATCAGCAGCAGTTCACCAACCCACTTATAGATCCATGATTGGGAGTTTGCTTTATTTGACAGGTACTCGACCAGATATTACACATGCAGTAGGAATGGTTGGAAGATTTCAAGCCAATCCAAAGGAAACTCATCTTCAGGCAGTCAAAAGAATCTTCAAATATCTTCAAGGGACCCAAAACTATGGCTTATGGTATCCTAGAAATACAGATCTCACTCTTCATGCTTACACAGATGCAGATTGGGCTGGAAGTGTGGATGATAGGAAAAGCACAAGTGGTGGTGCTTTCTTCATGGGTTCCAGATTAGTATCTTGGTTCAGCAAGAAACAGAGTTCGATTGCCTTATCTACAGCTGAAGCAGAATATGTGGCTGCAGCATCTTGTTGCACACAACTTCTTTGGATGATGCAGACCTTGCAGGACTTTCAAATCACTTGCACTCCACCCGTCTCTATCTTATGTGATAATACAAGTGCAATCAGCATTTCAAAGAATCCAGTCATGCACTCAAAGACCAAGCACATACCAATCAAGTACCATTTTCTTCGGGAACAAGTGCTTGAGCAGAAGGTCAAGTTGGAGTATGTTCCTTCTAAGGAACAAGTTGCTGATATTCTCACAAAACCACTGCCCAGGGAAACTTTTGAATATCTCAGACAAAAGCTGGGAGTAGTTGATGCTTCATCCTGCTGTTGAAGCTTGTCTGTTCTACAGAAAAGTTGGTATACGCAAGTTACGAAAGGTATATACGCGTATACACGCGGATTTATGCTGGGAAAGTCGCGTGTATGGTGTACGCATGTTGCAGGATTATATCTGCGTCCATACGCTGTTTCATGCAGGAGAAATCGCGTATATGAAGTTTTGAACAGCAAGGGCAAACTCTGGAGTTCTGAACAGCAATGGGTATGTCAGAATTCTTCAGGCACGGTTTCAGGGGGTGCAGCAGGCACAGGTTCAGGGGGAGCAGCTTAAAAGTCTCATAAAGTATTGTTGGCATTCAGATGTTTTGGTTGTTGATTTCAGGAAAAGGAGCTCAGAAAGAAATCCTGGTTGCTGATCTAAAAAGATGTTTATCATATGCTGCTGGTGACTGTCATAAGTCTTGATCTAGATCTGTTGTCTCTATGTCATGTATCTCTCTTGTGATATCTCTTTTATGGTGTCAAGGTCATGTAACGGCCTATGTTGGTTTCCCCACTATGCCTGGGATGAATGCTGTAATATAATTGGTTGTTTCTGATATGTCCCCTCTTGGTAGGGAGTATGGATGTATGTATTGAGTCTTTTGGTGATAGGAAGGTCCCTTATGGTGTATAAGTCTTAGTTCTTGTTGAAGAACATCTTTTGCAGATCTGGCCTACTGTCAGGGGGAGCATGAGTCAGCACAGCCAAGCAGAGGTATCAGCATGTCCTCAGGGGGAGCACAGCCCTTTGCCCTTGATGTCAAAGGGGGAGAGTGACTTGGTGTGGTGGTTGCCATCAAGTCCAAAGGGGGAGATTGTTGGCATTATGATTCAAGTGTTGTCCTTGATGGCAACTCACTCAGAAGTTGGTACAGGTGCTCAGAGGTTGGTACAGGTGATGACAACTTAATCAGAAGACAGATCTTAGTACAGCATGCCAAGGAAGTTCATATACGCAGGTTCGTTAAGCCCAAGTCGCGTGTACACGCTAGTTGGATTCAGAAAAAGCGCGTGTATGTGGAAAAGTACCTTTGGTCCATGGTGGTTAGTCCTTGGAAGTTGTGCCTATGATTTCGGACCATTGTGTCTCGACGGGCGTGTCGATCCCTAGTTTTGAAGTTGATGGTATTGTGTTACTATGGTTTTGGCTCTTGGTATTGAGCAAGGCCTAAGGCTATATAAGGAGAAGAAGATCATTAGGCAAAATCATCTTTCGACAAGGCTTGAATATCTAAGAGAGAAAGAGATCTGATATGCAGGGTCTGGGTTGCTTGATATGAGCTAAGGAGAAATCACATCGGTGGATGGAAGACTAGATCTAAGGATAAATCGGGATCTAATGGTTTGAAATGCACTATTATGATTGATTATGCGTATTTCTAAATCTGCATACTGTCGCAATATTATGTTCTGGATCTAACTAATGTCTGGTACAGCTGCAAGTTGAGAGAATCTATTTTTAGATCTGTACGCAGGTTGGCTTAGGTAAAAGCGCGTGTATACGCGGGTTTCGCTCATTGAAGTAGCGTATATCTCTTAAAGCTTGATTTTTGGGTTTGCAGTTGGATCTGACTGTTATTACAGAGTTCTGTAGACTGCTCTGTGTTCTGATATCTGGTGATTGACAGGGTTCAGTGGTTCAGTGATTCAAAGTTTGATAATACTAGTATTGGTTGTTTTATGCTTCAATGATCTGTTGTGAAAGTTGAATGAATTGGGGTCCACAGATTGTAGTGTTGTGCTTCAGGAATATCCAGTCTGAAAATGTATGAAAGGTGGTACCTGAAGGAAAGAAGATTGTAGGTCAGCACCTACGTACTAGTATCTTGGCTAAGTACAAGAGCAAAGGGGGTTGGAGCTCCCTTCCAAGGAAGTTTGGAGAACGAGAGAAGGTTGTAGCCTTCTGCAGGTTGTAGCCTGCATACTGGTATAAGGCTGCACCAGTACAAAAGATTGTAAACTGAAGTTTCATATTAAAGAAAGATAGAGACAACTTGCAGCAGGTGGTTTTCACCCACATTGGGTTTCCACCTTATATCTTGGTGTTCATGTGTGTGGCTTTTTGATCTGTTCTGTTATACTGCACCTGCTTACTGTTAATGTGCTGAATAATGTCCTGATGAACTTAACTGAAGAATAAGCTAACTAAATTATGAGTTTTCTTCTTATACGCTGTTTTATTTAGTCACAGTAGCGTGTACACGCTGGTTCACCTAACTGAAGTAGCGTATATGTTTCTGAGCATTGAAAAAGTTTGATTGATCTGATAATACTGATTCACCCCCCCTCTCAGTATTATTTCCAACACTCTACCATTGAAAATTTTTGTTTTAGATTTATCAATTGGCTAAAGAAGGTGTTTCTCTTTGTATCCTCATAATGTGCTATCATTTCCTTTGTCAAAATTGACCATGTAACAAGTTGTTTACGAGAAGAAAGCCCTTTATACCATAAAAATTGATCCGGTTCTAAATATGAAGATGTAATACATACCTTTTGTAACAGTGGTACACCATGTAGATCAATATATTGCTCCATCTGAAGTATCCAATTTACCAGATCCTTGCCATCAAACTTCCTCATATCGCCTTTTCTTGATTTTAGGAGCTCGATATTGAAATGACTATGACTCTGTACTTTCAGATCTTTAAGTTCTGAAATTGCGACCTACAATAGCCCTCTATGTCCTCTTTGTAATGCCACCAGTTGGATTGAATTTAGATTCTCCAAGAAAGAGTTATGGACAATCTCCCAAGATGACCTGATTATATACCTTTTCAGAAGAGCAAACTTGTATGACGTGCCATGTGTCACTGTTTTGACCTTAGGATCTGAAAAATATACACATAACCGTCCTCTTTTTGTAACCTCTTACGAAATGTCAATCTGATGCTCAAAACAAAAGTTATGACTATTTTCCCCAGGTCACCTGTTTGGAATGTAATTCGGGAGTCTGCAAAAAGGCCAACTTCCTCAGATCATATCTCCGCAAATATAGCACGAAAAGCTCTAAAATTCAGATCCAAGGTTTAGAACGATTTCAACCCAAATGGTTTTTTTTTTAGCATTTGAAATGGTGCAGAAACAAAGTTATAGAAAAAATGCCACAATGCCCTATTTGGAGCAGCGAAACCCTAGAATCCAAAGCTCTCATACCAAATGTTATGAAACCAACTCACAAATAGATGGAAAAGATATATGAATGCCTTATAAATAAGCCTCTTCGAGGGCGAAATATCCTTAACATTACAAAAATGAACACTTCTTCGATGATACAAATGACAAGACCTCCTTTATATATATATATATAATAAGGGGGTTCTACTAATAACAATAAGGGGTTACACTAGTAGTATAGGGGCCTAACACATATGGAGGAGGTTATTTGGGGGTATACTTTTCTTCTACAATGAAGGTTTGGATTATTTAATCCAATATTGCAGGGCTAAGTTTGGGATATAGGTCCAACAGGTCTCCAATGGAGAGAGGAGTCAAGTTTTGGCCAGGGTGGAGTTGTAGCATCTCATTTATTGATTTAATAGTGATGGTGAAAAGTATGGTCTGGTTAGGGGACACCACTGCTCTTTGACTGGGGATATAATTTGCATGGCAATAATGGACAATTTCTGGGAAAATGTGAACTTCAGGGAATTGGTACTTGGGCAAATTACACTCCCAACAACCAATTTTATCAACATGGTTCAGGTATTGGTCTCTGTATCGGCAGTATAGTTTGAGAGGGGATTCATGGACATAGGTGTCCTTTATATGGAAATCCTTATCAGGCAGGGGTAGGTCATCTAGGTCCAGATGAGGAGTGGAAATAGGTCTAACATCCATGGCAATTGTGGCAGCCATTCTCAGTTCTTGTGGATTTGAGAGTGGGGGAGGTCATTTTCAGTCCTTTAGGGCAATGGTGGTTCAGTACAAAGTATGTTTGAGTTGCTAGAGTTTCTTTAATTAATTTTTTACCTTAACTAAGAAAACTTAGTAACTGGTTCTGAAATTGATGGGGTTTTCCAGTGAATTATGGATTTAATACCTGGAATTAAGGAGAACTGGCACTGAATAGGGAAACTGGCAACTGTGAATGGTTGAAAAGGCTCTAAGTAGGATAGAAACAAAATTGGGTGCTCTGTGGCATCCTTAGAGTGCATTGGACATAGGTTGACAACTTCAACGTTTGTAGGTGTGTGCATGATGTTTTACAGTTGAAAAAACGATAAAAACAAATGATTTCGGGGTTTTGGGTTTATACACGAAAGTCAATTTTGGCAGGTACGGGTGGATAGTGGTCATTTGTCGTGTAGTGGGGTGAATAGTAACTACTTTGTCATGTAGTGGGCGGGCAGTAAGTGGTTTCCATCACACCACTTTTAGGCGTTCAGTGGAATTGGGAGGAGACTACCCAATTCCCTACATTGAACGAAACATAGCATCAGGGGCTGGGTGGAAAACAACTTTTTCGAGTGGGTATTGTTTGGATGTTGAGCCCGCCCAAAATGGATAAGGGTCGTCAGATGTGGATGGAAGTGACCGTCCGATGATCGGGTGGGGAAGTTGCATGGAGAGTAGTGGGCGGGCCCGGCGGGTGATTAAGTGCGGTGGTTATTGAGTTAATGAGGGATTAAGGCAGGGTTAAGGCGTCGAGGTCATTAGTGATGAGTTTTAAATAGGGGATTTTCTAACTTAATCGCAAACTAATTATTTAGTGGGTTTTCGGGGTTTTTGGGTGAATTTATAGTTTATATTTTAAACTAGGTTAGAGGGATAGTTAATAAGGGGGCGATGAATTTTTATGAGGGGGTTTTAGTACTTATTATCTATAAGTCATTGTGCCGAGGGTCCAGTCACTCCAAAAGTCAGAGAAATGCTCTAATCCTCTTTGACTTAGGGTTTTCAAGTACTTTGAACTTTATTGTGGGAAATTAGTTAAGTAAAAGCTGAAATGAATGATGGAAGTTAATTAATTGACTTTGATATCCATTTGCATGCTTGATTGCCCATTCACATTTGGAACTTTTATGATGAGAATAATAAATATGCTTTTGTCTAATCAATCATCATACTTATGCAACCTTTCTTCTACTTACCCATCTACTCATCCTACCATTTTTTATTCTCTTTATTAGGGTGCATTTGAGCTAGCAAACCCTTATCAAATGTTTTTCTTTCTCTTTACAATAGTGAATTAACTAAATCTATCCTTATTACATCCAATGGCTCAGATTAAACAGTTGAGCTCCTTTTATTTACTCTACCTATCTAATTATTTGCCAAGATTAAACTGTTTGGTCAGATTTTTATTCTCTATCTATAGACATCAGATTTAAAACATGAAATAGCCAAGCTTAAACATTTTGACTATCATGGATTGTGGCAAAGATTACAAACTACACACAATCATTATTATGCATAGAAGTAAATAGTAGTGGCATTTTGACTTGCACACTTTCATGGTCTTTTGTTTTTTGAGGTTCATATTTTTCACTTTTTTGGACCTTTTCTTATTCTTTTTGTCCTTTGATTTTTCTTTTAGAGCATACCCTCTTTTAATTTTTTGATTTTATGAATATGGAAAACATTTAGAGAAAGAAAAGGTATGTACATATTACAGTTCTAATCTCAAACATTCAAAAATTATGACTCCTATTGGAATAGGAACCTAACAGTGGCCCCACTTACTGATGGCATTTCTCGGTGAAATGTCAAGAACTTTGTAGACCAATGGCCTTTTGAATTGTTGTGATGTTACCCTGCAACTTTTCCTTTTCATGTTTCTACATTATTACTATTTATGACAGTAAAACTTTTGAAGTTTAGGGCCTTCTCTTCAGGCTTCAACTTCAAAAATCACCATCCAATCAACTCTAGACTTTTGAAAGTAAAGTATGTACAAATGATCAATGAAATCAGTAACTAGGTTCAATATAGTGTTTTAGAATTCAACCATTCACTAGTCCTCCTTCTGCTTCTGTGCCATCCATTTCTCTGAGGAAGAAAGAATTATTACCTGTTAAAGCATAAATGATATATGGGACTTTCCATAGGAAATCAAATTTCCCATGTTTACCTTTATTCCCTTTCCTTGAATCCCAGTTTAGAACATCGTCCCCTAGGTAAAAGTCTTTTGCCTTAGTCCTTTTATCAAAAACCTTCTTAATCCTTTCCTGCACAACTTGAGATCTAATGTACACTTCTTCCATGGTTTGTTGTAAGTGAATTGTTTGGTTGATTCTTCTTTGGATGTCATTTGGTTCAACCTGCAACTCTTGCAGCAACTTCATCACTAGTGTTCCCAAGGAAGATGGGAAAACAACTTCCATTCCATAAACTAATTGATAAGGACTAGTACCAATGGATTTCTCTATGGTTAGTCTGTCTTTCCATAAGGCATTTATCAGCTTTTTGTTCCATGTTTTCTTGTTATCCTCTAACAGTTTTTTGATGATATTTATTAGACTTTTGTTTGAGGACTCTGCTAGTCCATTTCCTTGAGGGTAATAAGTTGTGGTATGGCCCAGGGTTATATGATACTTGTTACAGAAATTAATCATTCTTCTAGATTTGAAATTTGCTGCATTTTCAGTGATGATTTTGGTTGGGCACCCAAATCTTGATAGGATGTTGGCCTCAAGGAAGGTTATTATAATAGTGTCAGTGGTTTGCCTTGATGGTATGGCTTCTATCCATTTGGTAAAATAATTTGTAGCAGTAAGGATCCATTTGTGTTGGGCAAAGGAAGGTGGGTGGATTTCACCAATGAAGTCAAGACCCCATTGTTGAAAAGGTGATTTAGAAAAGATTGCTTTTAGGGGTAGGGGTAAAAGCTTTTTCTTTCCTTTAAAAATCTAACATTTATGACAGGAGGTTACAAATTTCTTTACATCAAAAAACAAAGTAGGCTAATAGAAACCAGCTCTAAGAATTTTGTCAACAGTGGTTTTCTAGTAAATATGTCCTCCATAGTCACCTGCATGAAATTCTTGTAACACTTTGTCAGATTCTTCTTTCAATAAAAAATTAAGAAGGATACCTTCATGATTCCTCCAAAAGAAAGCATTATCAATTACGCAAAATTTTAAGGATTTCATTTTTAAAAACTTGCCTTTGGTCTTGGATAATTCACGAGGAGCTTGTAGCTTTTGTAAAACATATATGATGTTAGCATACCATGGTCATTCAATAAAGGCCTGGCTAATTGGTGGAGTCACCACCTCCTCTCCATTATCCATTTCTGCAATAAAATTTATATCTAAAGCCTGACAGTTTGATTCAGCCATGAGCTTGGCTAAACCTTGGCCTCTGATTAACTTTGTTGGTTTGATTTCTAGGTCATATTCTAATATGGTAGCAATCCATTTCCCTCTCTTCCCATCTGGACCATCCTGAGTTAGGATATCCTTGACTACTAAATTGGGGACATAGGCTATTATATGAGAATATAAAATGTAAACTCTAAAATATTTGATAGCTTTGACCAAAGCAAAGGCTTGCTTTTCCATTATATTTTATTTTAAGGGGGCATCTCTTAGGGCTTTGCTAAAAAAGGCAATAGGGTTCATAACCCTAACCATTCTTTTGCAGTAGAACTACAACAATTGTGTGTTCTGAAGCAAAGGAAAATATAATAAAATCTCTATCAAACTTTGGACTGATCAAAACTAGTGTTTTTGTTAAGGCTAGCTTAATATCTTCAAATGATTTCTTAGCCTTAATGGTCCATTTTATGGTCGAATCTTTTTTCAACATATTGTTTAATGATCTAATTAATTTTGTTAAGTTAGAAATAAATCTCCTAAGAAAGTTAATTTTACATAAAAAGGCTTGTAATTCCCTAATGCTCCTAGGATGTTGTATCTGTAAGATGGTTTCAATTCTTGCAGGATCTATTCGGATACCATCTTTAGAGATTATATGGTCTAATAACTTTCCCTCTTCGAACCTAAATAAATATTTTTTTGGACTCAAAGAAATTCCATACTTCCTACATTTGATGAAAACCTGCCTTAGATGATCTAAGTGTTGTTTATAAGATTTTGAGAATACAGTGATGACATCTAAATATATTACTAGGAATTCATGAATTTCCTTAGCAAAAGCTATGTCCATGGCTCTTTGGAAAGTGGCCCCTGCATTCTTTAATACAAAAGGCATCTTCACACACATGAGTGTGCCCCAAGGAGTAGTAAACGCAGTTTTAGCCTGGTCATCTGGGTGAACTAAAATCTGATTGTAACCTAAAAACCCATCCAATAGTGAGAGTTTGGTTGACCCTACAACCCTTTGTAAGATATGATACATCTTAGGGAGAGGGTAATTATCTTTGAGTGAAACTTTATTAAGATTTCTGAGATCAACACAAAGTCTGATCTCACCAGTTTTCTTTCTTATTCGCACCAAATTTGAAACCCAATCAGAGAATCTAATTGGTGCTATTATCTTGGCCTCATACATCCTTTGGATTTCCTTTCCAATAGAAGGCAATAGGATGGAATTGATTCTCCTAAGCTTCTGCCTGAAAGGTTTCTAGTTTTCATTTATGGGGATGTGTGTTGTATGATGCTGGTGTCATAGGACTTGAGGTCCTCATAACTCCAAGAAAAGACATCTTGGAATGACTTTAATAGTTCAATGTATTTAACCTTTTTGGTAGGAGGTAAGGACTTTGAAAGTTTGATCAATTTTGGATTTTCCGTAGTGCCTATATTACACTCCTATATATTAGATTTTAAGGGTTCCATCTTTGGCTTTCTAGGGACATCATTTGAATCAAACAAATCTTCCAAAGGGGTTAATCCTTTGGGCAAAAAGTTTTCTTTGAGATTAATGATTTTAGAGTCTTCATTAATTATCTCATCAATTTCAACTTGCTTTAGGTTTTCTACATATAATTTTGTAAATTTAGTGGGATGGAATCTATCTATCTTTTCATCTTTTATTTCATCTTTAAAATCAGGATCTAATGTTATGTCAGTATCTATATTACTATTTACAAATTCTTCCTCTAAGGTCAAAAAATTGTTTATCTGTTTGTCATTAGTAAATACTTGCCATTTTTTCAAGTTATGTGGGATAGCAGGTCTATGCCTGACCTCAGCAGTGTACTGATGGTTAGGTTGAAATGGTAACTTACAAGTGTTGGCAAACATTGCTAAACTATGAGCCTACATATTATGCTTCCTAGGAATTATAGCAACCTTGGTTTCTAGGAAAGTGTTTAGCATTTCTATAATGGTTCCTTTGTAACAACTTAATCTAGTGTCTTTGGTCATATATACAGCTTTAATATATTTTATCACTAATTCAGTGTCTCCCATGACAAAAACTCTTATAGCTCCTAGCTTCCTAACTAATTTAAGACCAAAAAGAAGTGCTTCATATTCAGCCATGTTGTTAGTGCATTTGAAATTTAGTTTGTAAGCATGGCCCTCTGAGTGATCATTCTCCAGATTATATATCCACACTCCTGCTCCTGCTCCTAACTTATTCACTGGTCCATCAAATTCAAGGTGCCATAATATTTCATGTTCATAATTTTCACTGTTAGGGAGAAGAAAATTTTCATTGTTTGAGGTGTTTTGTTCATTCTTTTCATTGGAAAGCTCTTGAGTTTGGACAGTTTCATTTTTAGCTATAACTACAATTTCTTTTGGTTTTGAAACAATGCTCTTTGAAGTAGTTTGTTGTGATTGTTTAGCATTATACAAAATAAAGGAATCAATGTCAGAATGCAGGGAGTATATAGGAAAGTTTTGAGGTCTATCCCGGCTACTCACCACATATTTCATTAGGGTTTCTCTATATAGCTTTTTAGGTTGTCTAAAGACTAAGATTGTGGCATATGACATGTCATGTTGTAAAGACCCTTACAGTTTAGCCCCCCGTGATCTAGACAATATCATGTGATATTTAGGTTGGATGTCAGCGACTACTATATCCATGAGAATGGTCTTAGCAGGATATTGTACTAAGGAAACACACACATCTTTCATTAACCCTAGACACTTTACTTGACTTGAGTCAAATGAAAATAAGTCCTTGTAAGGTCTAGTAATGTCCAAGTTTAACTTTTCTATAACCGATTTAGGCATTAAATTGTGTGAAGCCCCTGAATATAACATTGCATTGTGTAAGATTTTATCATGAATGCTAAGGCTAACATAAAACGGTGGTATTACTCCTTCTAATGGTTTTCCATTAACATAAGGACCAAATATAAGCTCAGGCTGATCATCAACCTAGTTGACAAAGTTTTCATTCTCAAAAAAGTTTAAGGTTTTGTTTATTTGAGACTTATAGGTTTCACTTTTAATCAGCTCTGTTAAGGGAACTGAAATTTTCAGTTTTGCTACCTTTGCTCCCAAATTGAAAGGCAAATGGGATTTTTCTGTTTGAGTGGTTGGAATTTTCATAGCAGGAATTGGAGTAGGTTGCTCTTCTTTTTTTGCATTTGAGGTCTTTTTCTGTGGATTTTCTAATATGGTGTTTGGAGATTTCTCCATTGTCTCCTTGGAGGGGATTGAAGTGGATGGTTGATCACTAGGGGGTTGGTCATGTGTTAAATCTATAATGGTGGGACTAGGAGGGTTCTGATTTGGTCTAGGGAGAATTTGAAGAGTTTTCATGACTGGAGCTGCTTTGATCTTTTTGGGTTGATTTGGCACTATTTTCTTGCTTTGGTCAAGAGTGTCAGAATTATTTTTACTCCTAAAGTTCTACTATTTATGTACTTCAAAGATGGAAGAATCATATCCTTGTTTATAATCAAATGATTCTCCATATTGGGTCTACAATTCCTGCAGCATATGTAGTTCTTGCTCATCTTTGGTCAAGAAGACAATTTCCTCATCATCTAATCCCATCAAGTTAATGTGTGTGCCTTGTTCAGGGTCATCTAAATGGGATGTTTCATCATAGTTTCCTGGAAAGGGAGGCCTAATATTCTGATTAGGTCCATTCTTCCCAGCATTTTGATTCTGATTCTTTCTAAAGTTTGGATTTCTCACTGGAGGTGTCTGTTGATTATCCCATTAAGGCTTCCTCTAAATTTTCTCTATCCTATCCATCAATTTTTCCATACCCTTGGTTAGAACATGTATTTTAAGCTGAGAGGGTGAGGCTTCATCTTTGGCAGATCCTGTCCTTTTGTTCCTAACCCTAGCTCTTTTTGCTAGCAAGTTTCTTCTACACTAACTGCTACACTCTGCATGTCTTCTAAAGTTGGAGGATTTCTCTCTCTGAGTTGGAAGGACATATCAGTATCAAACCCATCAGGAAAATTTATCAGTGCTAAGTCAGGTGGGGGTCTAAGATTGACTGCGATTACATTGTATATATTGTTAAATCTGGTACAGTAATCTTGGGTTGTTTCATTTGGTCCTCTTTTGATGTTTTCGTATTATAAAAGGATCTGCAAAGGGTTCTTTTTCTTTTCCCATCTATTTAAAAATTGCTGATAAAATATATCTAAACTATCTATGATATTAGCAGGTAACGATCTAAACCATTTCCTTACATCACCAGCAAGAGTCTGAGCAAAAAGTCTCATTTGAACATCTCCAATATAAATTTCATGCAATTCAAGGTAATCTGTCATTTTCTTTACATGATGTTGTGCTATATAAGGTCCTATGCCATCAAATTGGACAATTTTTTTTTGGTAGTTTTGTGGCATGGCACCAAGTTGTGCAGGTGACACAAGAGGAGCATACCTATTTGCCATGGCTCTAAGTTGGGCAGGGCTAAGAAGTGGGGTTGGGGTACCAGGAGATGGTACAGTAATTAATGGAGAACTGGGAGTAATAGGTGATTGATGGGTAATGATAGGTTGGTAGGGAAGTGAAAGTATAAATGGAGGTGAGGAATGAACTTCAAAGGTGGAAGGGAATAATGGTGAACTAAGTGTAGTTGACATTGGTTCATAAAACTTAGGGATCTTAGCAGTAGTAAGGGATGACTAAGGGGAATTTAGAATATACGCATCAATTGACTAGTTTTCCTTTTGGACTTCAAGACCTGCAATAAACTCTGGATCTAGAACTATGTCATCAAGTGCACTTTCAGACCTGGTTCTAAATAGGGAAAGTTCAAATGACTCATCAAAGGGGAGGTTTTCTAGAAACAACCACCCATCTAGGCATGAATCTGCTTTGATTGAAGGTGTTGGACTTACTAAACTTTCTTGTCTTTTGGATCTTCTTGAAATCAAGTTGGGATTATCCACTACTAGGGTAGGGTTTGGATATGGATTGGCCCTAGAATAGCGAGTTCTCTTTGAAGCCAGAGTTTTGAGCTTTTCTAATTACTTTCTTTTTGTGAAATTTTTTAAATAACTTCTAATGAACCCTTCAAGAGGCTCGAAATAAAGATTTGAAATTTTCTCTAAGGTTTATTAAGATTCAGGATTTGAATTCCCTAGTATGGTCGCCACTATGTTATCACTCAGAAGTTTTCCCTAGAAATTATCAAAAGAAGGAAGCATTAGAGGTAACCACAAACCAATCTTTTATGCTTAGGTTCTAGCCAACCTATAAGTCCAAAGAGGACTCTCTCTTTATAATTTAGCTTTGTTTCTATGGGATTTTAGGCTAGTTCTTAGTGTTCATAGTGTTTTTTCTTGAATTGAAGGTTGGGTGGTGGAATTCTTAGAGTAGATGGATAGAGCTAGGTCTTCAAACCATTGGGCTATGCATTCAACAAATGGATAGCAATACTGGATCAGATCATTAAAGGGAATGTTCACAGGGCAGGCTAGTGAAACAAAAGGAAAATCTTCAGGTCTAATGGATGAAATGATTCTAACCAGGGTGAAAGGGCACTTAAGAATCCTTGGACCGAGATCAGAATGAAGAACAGAGGGTGATCATGAACAAAAGGCAATTAAGAATCCTTTGCTACAGACTAGAGTAGAAACTATGGAAGCTAAGGAGTAGTTAAGAATTCCCTAGCTAAGATAGTTTAGGACAAAACATTCATAACGTAAAATTATCAAGACAGAGTGCATTCAAGCAATTTTTGAAATATCATTCCTTGTTATACATTTAGATTTTAGAGAAACAAACAAGATTATGAACAAACATAAGGAAAACGAACATTGAACATGGAAGAATACTTATTTGTATTTCGCTTTACACAAGAATCCTATAAAATATCTTATCTTTATTCCTTGATCCAGTAAGCCAATCCAGTCATTGATACAATAGAACTTTGATTTGAGAGAAAAAGTCTATAGAAATGTCTTGGAATCCACACTACATACTTTGAAATGTGAATTATTTATACAAAACATAATTAGAAAATATCTCAAAACAACTTGAGACTTAATTTAGGGAATAACAATATCTTCTCGCATGAAGATAGAGACAGATGTTAAATTGCTTCATACTGACCATTTTATTGTGGTGTTGCTAGCTATTTCTATTGAGTTATGAGCCCTTTAAGCTGGCTGATAGTTGCAGTATTTCTATGCTGGAACCTTCTTTACTTTGATCTTTCACTGACACTCTTTGACTATGTTACTCTATGACCCTGCTGATCTATCTTTTACCTGTTTCAACTGGCTACCTTCAGATTTACTGTAGTAACTTTCTGATGTAAAAACTTTTCATAGTAAATCTATCATATTCTCCCACCATTCTGTCTCAAGCAATCTAATTTTCAACATTCTTTTGTAAATTTCATCTTCCTCTGTGTATTTTGCAAAATTGGGTTTAGTGAGAAACAAATGTTTCACCTCATGTTCTAGGAAAAACAGGTTCTCCAATGTATCATATAATACATTCCCTATTGGCAGGGCTTTAATGCCTGAAGAGCTGGCTTGTTCATCGGCCAATCTCCTGAGTCTATCTCTATAGTCCAATTGGGTCATGAGTTTGTCATTGATGACCATAGGACTGGGAAGGCCTTTGTCCCTCAAATTTTGAAATTTAGCCATAAACTTGTCAATGGCTACCTACATGTTATGGCACTTTTCTTCTATGTTGAGCATGACTTTTCTTTTGGAAAGAACCCTTTTAATCACTAGGATGGCTTCAGTACTATCCTATATGCCAAGCTCATGGAGCTCATATCTGTTCTTACTGTTCAGGAGGTGGATGAGTCGATTTTCATCCTCAGGTTTGTCTCCTAATTCTTCCCTTACTTTCTAGATGGCTTCAGTGGCTACCTTCACCAATTCAGTTTGCTCAAATATAATTTGGATTGATGGCCAAATATCATTGACATAGTTAATGATATTGGCCAAGAGCATCTCTTTAGTCTACCCTAGTGGCTTCTGCAGTGTCAAATCTTTCTTTAGGACTTTGATTTTCTCACACATTCTTTGGGCTTTCTGTGTTTCTTCTCTTTGCTAAATTTGGGAAGATTTGCAATTAGTTTCCAAACTTGCCACTTTCTCCTTTAATCTTTTGAGCTCCGTAGCTTGGATGGACATCTCCTCCATAGCTTTTACTAGTTCTTCTATTTTCTCAGTTGATGTAACTGTTGCTGTAGTGGACTCAATGGTAATTGGCAGTGCTGTGGCAGGTGGAGTCGTAGGTGCTAATGATGCTACCATTGTGGAAGGAACTGTTCTTGTCACTATGGGGAGGGTAGTTGTGGAGGTTGTGGCTAGGTCACATTGCTTGGACTGAATGAAAGTTTCCTACTCCTTCTATGTTTCTTTAAGCTGATCATTTAGCTTTAGGACTAGGTCCATAAGCTCTTCATGTCCTTGTTGTTCTTCTAGGACTTACATTGTTTGAGGGTGATGCAGCTAGGGAATTTTGATTTGGTTCTTCAGTGTAGCAATGTCATCATTCTTCTTTTTAATTAGCTGCTCTGTTTCTTTCACATCCTTGGGATCCTGTCCCAATTCTATCACTAAATCCTCTAAGGACTTGAGTCTTGTATCTTTGACCTATGAGGAGGCATTATCCAACTGAAACTGAGCTAACATATTGTTTAAAGAGTTCTTCAACTGGTGAGTTTCTATGGCTTTCCATGTCAATGTAGAATAAATCATCTCACCTATTTTCTTATGCAACTCAATCTGGTCAATGGGATGAATATCCCTTTCCAGTACTTCAAAATCTACTTTCTTAAAATCTAATGCTAGTCTTGGCTACTGAGTGGTTGGCTTGATGAAGGTCATCTGCATTTTCCCCTCTTTGACATGAAAGGCTAACATAACCTTGCTTGATTGGTAGGGGTGATATTCAGATACTGTGCATAGGTTTGGGCTTTCAGCCTCTCATTTCTAGCCTTTATTT
Source organism: Pinus tabuliformis (assembly GCA_031772625.1). NCBI lineage: Eukaryota > Viridiplantae > Streptophyta > Pinopsida > Pinales > Pinaceae > Pinus > Pinus tabuliformis. The sequence goes on from CM062805.1 coordinate 359,710,464, forward strand.
CTTTGTATCTCTCCTTAATGTCTTGGTATTTATCTGTTGGCATTCTGAAAGAGGATACCTCAACACTTTGTTGCCTTTCCAACATCTAATTATGTGATGTGGAAGGTTCTAGAGTGCCTCCAAATTGAGTGGCAAGCCTACTCCCATCTCTTTCTGTGCTTGTAACCCCAACTATCTCCTTTGTATATTCCTATTCAGAGACAGGATTCACTCTTTGTCTCTTAGCCTGTCTTGTCTCTGCATAGGCTTGCGATGTTACTCTTTCTGAAGTAGTGGCCCCTTGCCTATTTCTCTCAAGGCTTCTCTCCTCATTTAGAGGAGTCTGTAGAACTAGAGGGGTACTCATGGTGGTTTCTGGCTTATCTAATTTCTCTGGTATGTCTATTTGATCTGGCACTTATGATAGGTCTGGTACTTCTTATTCTTCTAGTACTTGTGATTCTTCTGGTACCTGTGATTCTTCTGGAACCTGTAGGAAAGAACCCTCATCAAGCTGTTTCTCTAGGTCAATTAATGTGTTTTCCACAGAAAATTCAGTACTATCCCTATCCTCGAAAGTGTTTTCCACCCATTGCAATTGGTTGGCATACTTTTCTATCTCAGGGATGCGATGATGGATATAAGGAGCCATCTTGTTTTTCTGCCTTCTTTTGCAGATGAAATCCAAGTGATCATATCTCCATATGAAGCTCAATTTTAGTTTAAATCTTTGAAGGATTAGGTCTGCCTCCTTTCCAGCTTCTCTGCTATTACAAATAAAGGGACCTAATTGGTCTTTGATCTTGAGCTGGGCTTTCTTTCTAGCTTTAACAAAGTTTACCTCATCTAAATTTATTATCTGCCTGTAGTACTCCAGAGAAAATAACCTCATTGGGAGGTATTTAGGTAGTTTGTATGGGGCCAGCTCACAGCCATAAATCCTGATCTCAGTGTGGTTTTGGTACAAGTACCAATCACCTACTTTGGATTGTTTTGACAATTGTAGGACCCTTTTTATATTTGAACTGATTCTTGGAGGAGGACTTCCTATCAGCCTTGTCACAATGGGATGTACAAATAGGTCTATGAATTCTGCATATGAATATGGGGAGTGATATTTATGGATCAATGGAGTCCAGAAAATTACTGATCTAGGGTGACCTTTTATGTCAAGCTTCTGGAGAGTAAAAGGGAAATTATTTGCTTCGTAGTATAGAAAAAGATGATAAAAAACAAAGGAATACTTGAAGACTCGTTCATTACTCATCGTAAGGAACATGTCATGCATCTTATCGGCTATAAACTTGGCATAATCATAAATGACAATAGGAGGCTATCCGGGAGTGAAGGTGGACATGAAAGCCAGGATAATCTCATCTATATACTCACTAGTGGTATAACCTAGGACACTAGATATCATTGCTACAATGTCCTGGCCAAATGGGGAAAATATGGTATACACATATGGAGGAGGTTCTTCGGGGGTATACTTTTCTTCTACAATGAAGGTTTGGATTATTTGAACCAATCCTGCAGGGTTGAGTTTGGCATATAGGTCCAATACGTCTCCAATGGAGAGAGGAGTCAAGTTTTAGCCAGGTTGGAGTTGTAGCATCTCATTTATTGATTCAACAGTGATGGTGAAAAGTATGGTCTGGTTAGGGGACATCACTGCTCTTTGATTGGGGATATAATTTGCATGTTAGTAATGGACAATTTCTGGGAAAATGTGAACTTTAGGGAATTGGTACTTGGGCAAATTGGACTCCCAAAAACCAATTTTGTCAGCATGGTTCAAGTATTGGTCTCTGTATCGGCAGTATAGCTTAAGAGGGGATTCATGGAAAGAGATTTCCTTTATATGGAAATCCTTATCAGCCATGGGGAGGTGGTCTAAGTCTAGATGAGTAGTGGGAATAGGTCTAACATCGATGGCAATTGGGGCAGCCATTCTCAGTTCTTGTGGATTTGAGAGTGGGAGAGGTGATTTTCAGTCCTTTAGGGCAATGGTGGTTCAGTACATACTAGGTTTGAGTTGCTAGAGTTTCCTTAATTAATTTTTTACCCTAACTAAGAAAACTCAGTAACTGGTTCTGAAATTGACAGGGTTTTCTATTGAATTATGGCTTAAATACATGGAATTAAGGAGAACTGGCTCTGAACAGGGAAACTGGCAATTGTGAATGATTGAAAAGGCTCTAAGTAGGCTGGAAAGCAAACTGGGTGCTCTGTGGCATCTTTAGGGTGCAACTAGACGTAGGTTGAGATCTTCGACATTCGCAGGTGTGTGCATGAAGTTTTACAGTTGAAAAAACAATAAAAGAAAATGATTTGGGGCTTTTTGGATTTATGCGCGAAGGTCAACTTTGGCGGGTACGGGTGAACAGTGGTCATTTATCATGTAGTGGGGTGAACAATAACTATTTTTTTGTGTAGCGGTTAGGAGGTAAGTGGTTTCCATCACACTGCTTTTGGGTGTTTGGTGGTATTGGGGGGAGGCTGCCCGATTGCATACGTTGAACAACACATTGCATCAGGGGCCCAATGGAAAACAACTTTTTTGGGCGGGTATTTTTTGGACGTCGGGCCTGCCGGAAATGGATAAGGGTCATCAAATGTGGAGGGAAGTGATCGTATGGTGATCAGGCGGGGAAGTTGCATGGAGGGTAGTGGGGGGGGCCCAACGGGTGATTAAGTGCGGTGGATTTTGAGTTAATGAGGGATTAAGGTAGGGTTAAGGCGTTGGGGTCATTAGTGACGAGTTTTAAATAGGGGATTATCTAACTTAACCACAAACTGATCAGTCAATGGGTTTTCGAGGTTTTTGGGTGAAATTATAGTTTATATTTTAAACTAGGGTATAGGGCTAGTTAATATGCGGAAGTTAAATATATATGGGGAAAAAGGGTTTTTGTTTGCGGGATTTAATAAATAAAATTAGTAATTAATAAAATGAGTGGAAAGAGGAACAATACCCTAAGTATATGATTATTCATGTTTTAATGCTTTTCCCATAATAACATAAATACTTAGGATATGGTGTTTTTGTGGGTTTTTGATATGAAAATTATTTATGTGGGGGGATAAATACTTTTCCTAGGTAAAAGGATTTTAACCTTAGGAAATGAGTATTATTAGGGAAAATGAATGAACTAAAGGGGGGGATGAATTTTTATGAGGGTGTTTTAGTACTTATTGCCTATAAGACATTGAGCCGAGGGTTTGGTCTCTCCAAAAGTTAGAGAAATGCTCTAAGCCTCTTTGACTTAGGGCTTTCAAGTACTTTGAACTTTATTGTGGGAAATTAGTTAAGTAAAAGGTGAACTGAATGAGGGAATTTAATTAATTGACTTTGATATCCATTTGCATGCTTGATTTCCCATTCACATTTGGAACTTCTATGATGAAAATAATAAATATGCTTTTGTCTAATCAATCATCATACTTCTACAACCTTTCTTCTACTTACCCATCTACTCATCCTACCATTTTTTCTTCTCTTTATTAGGGTGCATTTGAGCTAGCAAACCCTTATCAAACATTTTTCTTTCTCTTTACAATAGTGAACTAACTAAATCTATCCTTATTACATCCAAGGGCTAAGATTAAACAGTTGAGCTCCTTTAATTTACTCTACCTATCTAATTATCTGCCAAGATTAAACAATTTGGTAAAAATTTTATTCTCTATCTATAGACATGAGATTTCAAACATGAAATAGCCAAGTTTAAACGTTTTGACTATCATGGATTATGTCAAAGATTACAAACTACACACAATCATTATTATGCATAAAAGTAAATAGTAGTGGCATTTTGACTTGCACACTTTCATGGTCTTTTGTTTTTTGGGGTTCATATTTTTCACTTATTGGACCTTTTTTAATTCTTTTTGTCCTTTGATTTTTCTTTTAGGACATACCCTCTTTTCATTTTTTTATTTTTTGAATATGGAAAACAATTGCACAAAGCAAAGGTATGCACATATTACAGGTCTAATCTCAAACATTCAAAAATTATGACTCATATTGGTATAGGAACCTAACACTACTAGAACCCGATTGTATCTAGGGAATCCAAATAGTAGTGAGAACATTTTTGGCCCAAATACCATTTGGATTATCTACTCCATAGATGTCTTAGGGTCGTCATTGTTACCTGAAGCCTAGTTGATGTTGTGGAAATCAAGACACATGCGTATCTTGCTAGAATTTTTCTTGACAGAAACCAAGTTAGAAACCCTTATGGAATGACAACCTTTAAAAATTATCTAAGCATCCGAACACCTTAATTTCTTCTAAATCATAGGTTCGAGTGTCGGATGAACTTTCCTTAGCTTATGTTGCAAAAGCTTCACTCCCTCTTTGATATGAATGACATGTTGGATGATATGTGTATCATAGGTCTTGAGATCATCATGCATCCATGAAAATACATCTTGATACTATCTAAAAAGGAGAATGAAAGTTTGTCATTCTTGTGGAGAACAACATGCACCAAGGTTCACATATTTAAGATCTTCTTTAGTTCCCAAATTAACTTGTTCATGTGACAATGTTGAGCTTTGGGTCTTTGTATTCATAAGTCCTTTGAAATTCTTTTGTAGGTCATATAACATTTCAAGGGATACAAAACCTTTCATCATAGGATTCCTTTTACATGCTTGGTTTGGTTTATGTAATGCCTTTTTGTGCTCATCTTCTTCAATAGAGACATCTTTGAAGACATCTACATTAGCCATGAAGTGTAGTATTCGCTTGTCATCATTAAATACATAAAATTTAGTTACATTATTAGGCTCATATGGCTTATAAATAATATCTATAGAAAATCCTTCTTTTATTGGTGACATCCTAGCATTTGCATTGGCTCATGTATCAGTGGCAACATTATGAACTCTAAGAATAGAACTAATATTAAATTATTTAAAAAATGAAATAATATGGCATATTTCTTGTTGGTAGTTTTTCAAATTAGGTGAAACATAGTGAATGGTATTTCGTACCTGACAGGTAACAATCTTTAAATCACCAATTACCTTGAGTGCTTCTACTTTGAGGTCTATGACCTTCTTTAAACCCAGAACAAATGCTTCATATTTAGCTGTATTTCTCATGCACTCGGACTCCAAGTGGAATGATAAGACATAACCTTTATTCCGAGGTTCAATAAGGATAAAATTAGCATGAGAACCACCCTGAATTTTAGAACCATCAAAATATAAAGTACAAATGTTAGTATCTACTTGTTTAGCTCCACTAGTAGTATGTACATATATGTTACAAATTGTATTAGCACCCGTTGGAGTGCAAGGATGGAGCTCCAACTATGTATCAAATGGTACATGGGATAGATTTTCTTGATAACACCCATGGTAGAACTCTTGAAAACAATTTCTGAAAATAGCTTGTACAAATATAATTGGCTCATTCTTCCCCTTAAACGTTGTCATGGTATGCTTCATGTAATATTCACTCTCTACTCAAATCTGATTATTTCTTCCCTTATAAGGAAAGAACAAATGTGACTAGTCTATCTAAAAGTGTCCTTGTAGTTTGCTAGACTTGTCTCTTCTTAGAATGAAACCATAGTCTTGAGGAATGTCCACAATAATAATATGGATGCATTAGTGAACTCTATTTTCTGATGACAAATGGATGATAACATTATTGAGTTCACCAATTTCCTGGACTAATAATATATCCAGTTGTATGATTCTGGCATAGATATTTTCCCATTTTGCATTACTCTTCTTAGCGACAGATAGAAGCATGACATTTGTAGATGCATTAGAATCAACAAGGAAATTATGGAAATTATGCTTAGAGATTTCAAATGTGAAAATAAATAGGGGACATGTAGTATGAGGATTCAAATTAGCAACATTTGCCACCAATTGGAGAATGTCATGAGACTTACTAGAGAAGACTTGAGATGCAAAAAATTATTTTCCTTACGGAGGCTGTGATGCCAATTCTTGGATGATCAATTCAAGTTTTCTTTCTATTTTTGTCAGCTCAAACATTGAAATGTTAGCATGAGCTCTTTTCATCAATGACATTAAAAACAATTTCTTCCTCCTTAGCAGGATGTGCTAAAGTGTTGGGTAGTGTAGCTTTGTTCAAAGCCTTAGGAGTGACAAACTTATTCTTGATACTCATGGAAGTTTTATTAGGAGGAGGAGCATTTCTAGACTTGTTCTGTGGATTTTGAGCAGGATTACTAGGTGGTAAAATATTTCTCAGTAATTTCTTTCTAATATCTTGCCTAGAAACCAATCCTTTACTCCTCAAATTGTACTATTTAGTTGCTTGTTATGGAGGAGCACCACTCACTAGGGGTTGGTTATAAGTTTGCTCATTAGCATTGAATATAACATGATGTGTAAGAACTGAGTCACTAACACATGAACTTTCTTCATTCTCCTCAGATTTCTCCTCTTCTAATAAAGTGTCTATGAAAGGGGCTACCATATCATTCATGTTTTGGTTCCATTGTAGACATGTTTTCTTCGAGTCCCTCTCCTAATGGAAAGTACAAATTTTATCTATGCCCAAGCTTTCAACAGTGTATGTAATATTGGATCTATGTGCAAATTTTACCAGTTGATTATTTTTCTTCTTAATGAATGGTGTCTTGAAAGACTTACTATTGGTAGTCACCTCACTTATCCTCCTCTTTAACTTGAATACTTAATTATTGAGCAACTTAAAAGTCTTAGCCAATATTTCCATATCAAGATAATATTTCTCTTTGGTTTTAGTGGAGGAGGCTTGAGATTTCTTACCAGTGTCGTTAGGGTCTTTATAATCTTCCTGACAATCAATATCTCTAATAGGGGGCGATTATTTCTCAACAGTGATTGGTTCTTCAAAGTTAATGACCAATGCTTCCTTTGGAGGTCTATTAACAAACATAGAAATGTTAGTAGGCAATGCAAAAATGTAGTAATCATAGGTAATAGAATCATGCGGTTGAACATTGGTGAGGAACTTGTTCTATAAATGTGTAAATATTTGATTAAAATACTTTACTTTTCCTTTTTCCCCCATCTCAAGATTTTTGAGTTCCTTAAGTAACATGGAAGGAGTCTTATCATCGTAAAATTTATCTAAGAACAAATTTTTGAAGTCCCTTCAACTATGGACTGAATTATGTCGAAGAATGTGGTACCAAAATAATTCTCTACCCTCCAGAGTGTACATAAATTTTTTACGACAAACCTCATCATAGTGTACATATATCATTCACAAATGCATGTAGAAGTCATCTATGTGGTCCTCATATTTCGTTTTCTTATAAAGATCAAACATTGAGAGAAAGTTTTTTGGGTGCTTAGGCATGTGATGGGGATTTCCTGGAAGAGAAAGAGGCCCTTAGGCCATCCATCCACTCCAATTGATCATGGACCATGTCTTCATCTTAGATCTCCATTGTTGGCATTATGATACAGGTGTTGTCCTTGATGGCAACTCACTCACATTGTAACAGGTCAATTTAGAGGTAATAAGGCAACTCACATTGTAACAAGTCAATTTAGAGGTAACAAGGCAATGGTACAGAAGAATGGGAAGTTAGAACAAAGGACTACTGATTAGAATCAAGAAGATGAATAAAAAGGATATTTTAAGTTATTTTAAGCTATATACATTGGTTCAACTTGTCAAAACATCATATACACGTGGGTTCACAGAACAAAAAGTGCATATACGTATGCACACACTTTCACAAAAGGAAAATCGCGTATGGGTTGGAAAATAAAGGAAATTTAAGATTAAAGAATACCAAGGGTCAATACCATGGTATTAGCCCACAATATTGAGTAGAGTAATGGTTATTTGTTCCCGTCCAAGAATACCTCAGGTTCTAAGTGATGTTTTGGTTCAAGGTATAGAGAAAGGCCACAAACTATATAAGAAGAAGAAGATCAAAGGGCCAAGTGTGTAAGTGAAAGGGTTTCTCAAGAATACTTCTATCTTAAGTATATTTTATGTTACAGGGGAAATGATTATGATATGATCTGAAATATTTTGTGCACCTTCGATACAATGTTGGATCAAGATCATGAGACCTGAAATGACTTATCATTGTATGATCTGATAACAGATGGACCAGATCTAAATGCTAAAGCATGTTTTAATCTGTAAATGTTATGATCTGGGTATGAATGAAGTCTAGAATAGCTGTGAAGTTTTCAATTAGTATTTACAGATCTATATGCTAGTTCGTGTTGGTGAAGGTGCGTATACATTACGAAATATGATGTTTGAAGTTACAATTGGTTATGGTTGTTGATGCAGAGTTCTAGGTTCTACTCTATCTTCTGGTGACAGTGATCTGATTGTTTAGATTGATTGATTGTGATTTGCTTTAGTGTTGATGGGTTTTCAGTGATTGATCATATTGCTTTGGTGATTTATTTTGAGCTTCAATGTTACTGATGGTTTTAGTATGAAAATTGGATGAAAGGTGGCCTTCATATTGTGTTGTTGTGTACCAATAGTATCTAATCTGAAAATTTATGAAATGTGGTCCCTAAAGGAAGAGAGAAGGTTGTAGCCTTTTGTAGGCCGACACCTACGTACTGGTAAACATATCAGCTAGTACAAGAGCTAGGGGGTTGGATTTCCCTTCCAATACTAGCTGGAGAACAAGTGAAGGTTGGAGCCTTCTGTAGGCCGGCGCCTACGTATTAGTAAACATATGAACTAGTACAAGAGCTAGGGGTTTGTAGCTCCCTTCCAGTAGAAGTTGGAGAATGAGAGAAGGTTGTAGCCTTCTACAAGTGGGTGCCTACGTACTGGTATGAGTTTTCATTGTTGCAAGATTGTAAACATGTTTTTCTTATATTAAAAGAAGACAAAGACAATATTAGTAGGTGGTTTTTCTCCTACATTTGGTTTCCACCTTAAATCTTGGTGTTCATGTGTGTTTCTTATGTGTGATTTCTTATTCTATTATTACTACATATGGTTATTGTTTAATGGTTAATTAAGTACTGATGCACTGATTAAAGATCAACATATGATGAATTAACTGAATCATAAGTTCACTGGTGATCTAAAATGGATCCTAAAACCTCTAAGTCTTCATCTATATTAACTATCCGAAACACTATCATAAGGGAAAACAGTGAATGAATGGCGGAAAACAGAGCTAAGCCAAGGCGGAAGTGATGCTGCATAGGAGCCGTCGGATCGGACCAATCAATGGTCCAGCTCAAATCGGAATATCACAATTGGGAGAGACCAGCGGAGTACATCAGAGGCAGCCCTATGGAAATCGTGATAGCAATCAGTGCGATTTAACAAGGACCATTGATCAAGTGCGCAGATCAACAGCCTAGATCAAATCACAATATTGCATCACTATAATATAAAGGAAAGACTTACCGGAGGCCCGAAGACCATGCGATATGCGACTGCGATATATCGCATCACAATATCGCATCGCAACGATACAAAGGAGTGGGGTTAATACAATATGTGACTTGCGATAGCTGGACCCGACGGGTTTTATAAACGTGGCTCTATAAGTTTTGAGTTCCAATATAAACGGATTTGTCGTGCTTTTCTGTGTATTAGCGCATTCCGTATAAAAATTGAAATGCAAAAGGAAGTGACCTGAAGCGATAAAGCCAGCCCTGAAAGGAATTATAGACGTGGCTTTATATTATTTGAGTTTCGTAATAAGCGAGATTTCGAGTGGGCCTCGGCTAGTAAGTGGTATTGGACGGGCTCCACCTGATCCCATACACTGGCCAACATGTGGCTTGGTGCAGGAGAGAGAAAACCACCTTTTCAGGTGGGTAATCTCCGTGCACATAAGCCACCCGAAATAGATATCAGCTGTTGGAGCGGAGATCACACAAATCAATGATGGGCTTGTGATAGTGACCAAAGGTGGACCCTATAGGATTGTAGGGCAGATTCAATATTATTTGAAGTCTGGTACAAACCTTTTTGTCGGATTTTTCAGTGTTTTCTGTGTATTTTTCTATGTAAATAGAGAAATGACTTTTTGGGATTTCACCCATGCCAGTGGTCCTTTTCGTTACAAACAGGTGGCCACCATACCTTAGGGAATTTAGCAATGATTGTTAAACGCTCCAGAAGGAGAGGAATGGATAGTGGTCGGAAGCCAGAGAGCCCGAAAGGGGAGATGAACAGACAAGCACTGATAGTCTTAAAAGCCATTCAATGGTAGAGATAGAGGGGGCAGTTGCTGAGACAGAGAGAAAGCAGAAGACAGAGAGAAAGATGGAGAGTCTATGTACTCTTGTAGACTTGAGCATTTCAAGTAAATCCCTGTTATTTTGTCACTATTGTGTTGAGACTCGGTTTGAGCTCACACTTGTAATAATCTTCTCTTGAAGACATAATATAGAGGTAAACAATGAAAGCTGGACTAGGAGACGTAACCAGGAAGTCTTGTGAACTCCTTGATTATTTGATGTGTTGATGTGTGTGCTTATTATGTTTTATAATTGCTCATTTTCTATATTATTCGCAATCTTTTCGATCTGTTGCACTAAGTAATATAGGCTTCCTACACATTAGTCTGTAATACCTTAATATTGATTTAAGATCTCATTTTCAGATCAAGTGGTATTAGAGCATTTGGTTTTGTTAAGGTTAGACAAGCTTGTGCTAGATTTTGAATGCTAACTATATTAAAGCTCACAGTAGGAGAAGGAGAACTTGTTGAGGCTAACCCAGATATTGGAAGAGTTTATTCTCAGAGGAGAATGGTGGAAGAAACTCCATTGGGATTAGAATCTCAGTTCATGGACATTTGTATGGCTATGTGAGCCATGGTGGAAGAGATGTATCTAGAATTAAGAAGGGTTGAGGTGAAAGCACTTCAACACATAAACCAGAGAAAGGAGCAAAGGAACCTTTTCCAGTTGCCTCTCCAGAAGGCATAGGAAAAGGAGGAATGCCTCCTCCACCATCTCCTCCATCATCACCTACCTCATCATCTTCTTCGCATAAATCTAGACCTGATAAGAAAAAGAAGAAAACTTCTTTGATTAAATTAGATGTGAAGTTTGATTTGCCAAATTATGATGGATAACTAAATGTAGAGAAGCTAGATAATTGGATAAGATAGATTGATGTATAATGCAGGATGCAGAACATTGATTGAAAAAGGAGAAAGATTCAGCTGGCTACCCTTCGACTTGGAGGAACTACACTAGTATGGTGGGAAGGCAAGACCCAAGCTGATCTGCAAAAACATGTAAAATCCTTTCTACCTGGAATGACTTTGTTTCTACTATCAAAAATCAATTTTATCCTTTATCTTACATGCAGGAGAAAATGATGAGTTGGCAAACTCTTCGACAATTGAAGGGTCAAAGTGTACAAAGTTATACTTAGGAATTCAGAAAAAGAGCTTTAACTCTAGGTATATCCTTGGACTCACCTGAGACTTTATTGAAGTATATAGGTGGTCTGCATGGTTATTTAAAGCATACTATACTCATGTGTAATCCCACTAGCCCAGATGATGTATCAATTCAAGCAACACATCTAGAAGCTAGAGGTAAGAATGTAAACCCAAAGGTTGGGGGAACATCTGAATATTCAGTAAGCAAGAACAAGGAAAAGAAGAAACTGAAATGGATGGAGAGGAAGGCAAACACTGTAAAGAAGGATAAACCTTCATGCACTCATTACAAGAAAGAAGGACACAATGAGGCACACTGCTGGTCTTTATATCCAGAACGGAGACCTAAGAAGTTTGGTGGTAAGGAGAGAAAGAATGTTGCAACTGTTTAGCGGGATTTGGGATCTGATTTGGGCAATGAAACAATAGTTACAGCCATAGGTATTAAAGGTAAAGATTCTGAAGCATCCACTAGTAATTCTACACAATCTATTAATAATGAAAGTAATGAGAGAGAAAGAAATGATCTTTTTCGTATTAGAGTAATTTCCAAGCACAATAGGATTGATACTTTGTTTGATAGTGGATCACAAGTAAATTTGATTTCTCAAACAATTGTAAAGAAGTTGGGATTACAAACAAATCCTCATGAGAAGCCATATCCACTAGGTTGGGTGTGTGATAAAACAAAGCTAAAAGTAACAAGACATTGTAAATTTATGTTTTCTATTGGATCAACATTTGTAGATGAGGTTGAGTCAAATGTAGTTCCCTTAGATATATGTGGTATTGTTTTGGGAAGTCCATACTTGTATGATAGGAAAGCTTTTTTCTATAGAGCTGAAAATAAGTATCAACTCACTACAGATGGAATAGAATATATTGTAAGAGCTCATAAACTCATAGATAACTATTCTCTCATAAACTCAGGACAGATGAAAAGAATTTTGAATTCAAGTAAGAAGTTTTAACTTATGGTTGTAAAGGCAAAGGATCCTGAAAAATTCAATGCATTTGAAGGCTATGATTCTAAATAGAAAGCTGATTTAGTTAAAGTTGTTTCGGAGTATGATGTTCTATTTCAAGAACCGAAAGGTCTGCCACCCAAGTGAGAAATATTACATGATATTTTTTTGCAGCAAGTTGCTCCGTTACCTAAATGGAATATACAGGTTGTTAGCTTTAGAGAATGCGAAGATAAAGAAGCAGGTACAGGAGTTGCTCGAATAAGGGTTTATACAACCAAGCACATCACCATGTGGATCTCCAATTGTGCTGGTGAGAAAGAAAGATGGTTTGTGGAGAATGTGCATTGATTATAGATCACTGAATAAAATAACAATAAATAATTGTTATCCTCTTCCTCATATTCATGATCTGTTACGTCAATTGAAAGAAGCAGTTTACTTTTCTAAGTTAGAATTGTAAAGTGGCTATCATCAGGTTAGAGTTGCAGAACAAGATGCATGGAAGACTGCGTTCAAGACAAAACAAGGGCTATATGAATGGTTTGTTATGCCTTTTGGCTTAACTAATGCTCCTGCTATCTTTATGAGAGTTGTGAATGATGTACTCAGACCTTTTATTGATGATTTTGTAATTGTTTATTTAGATTACATTCTTGTTTTTAGTAAGACATGGGAAGACCATGTAAAGCATGCAAAGCAGACTTTAGATGTTTTAAAAAGAGAAAATCTCTATGTAAAACTATCAGAATGTGAATTTGGCAAAACATCTTTAAATTATTTGGGTCATATTGTAGGGAGTGGTGAATTGAAGATAGATCCCTCTAAGGTTGAAGTCATTCTGAACTGGCCTAAACCCAAATCTGCTACAGAGGTTAGGAGTTTCCTAGGGGCGGCACAATATTGGAGAAAGTTTATTGCTAACTTTTCTTTGATTGCAGATCCATTACATGCTTTAACAGGATTAAAACAGGTGTTTCAGTGTGGAGGAAAACAACAGAAAGCCTTCGACACCTTAAAAGAAAAAATTAGTACAGCACCAGTACTAGCACTGCCAGATCTTCAACATCCATTTCAGATTGAGACAGATGCCAGTGAGTATGCCATGGGAGCAATGTTGATGCAACACAGTAAACCCATATGTTATCATTCTGATACATTTACTTCTGCAGTAGTTAATTATCCCACATATGATAAACAATTATATGCATTAGTACAAAGTGTGAAAAAGTGGAAACATTTCCTAATTGGTAAGGAAACAATCATACACACAGATCATCAACCACTTCAATATTTTCACTCACAAACTAAATTGTAGCAATCAAGACATTATAGGTGGATGGGTTTTCTACAACAATTTCATCTTGTCATCAGATATAAGAAGAGCATACACAATAAGGTTGTAGACATGTTATCAAGACCAATCATAAATGCATCTACTATACTTAAGCATAATTCAGTAATGCATGAAAGTTACATTGAACAATATGCTCAAGATGTAGATTTTAAAGATGTATATGCAACTTTAAGTCATGGCAAACAGGTACAAGAATTGGATTATTATGTAAAGGACCAACTCTTATATCATTTGGGAAAGTTATGCATTCCACAAACTGAAAGAGTTAACATAATTTGAGAAGCACATACTTCTCTAATATCAGGTCATTTTGGTGTAAGCAAAAGAGTTGCACAGTTGCAAAGGTTTTGTTATTGGCCAAGAATGCATGAGACAGTTTCTAGATATATCAAAGGGTGTACTATGTGTGCTACAAGCAAGCCCAGTAATAGAAAATTAGGCTTGTACACTCCACTTCCAATTCCTTCTCATCCTTGGGAAAGTGTTTCCATGCACTTTATTGGGGAATTACTAAAATCTAAAAAAGGTCATGATTATTTGTATGTTTTCGTGGATAGGTTCAGTAAAATGTGTATTTTGATACCTTGTAACAAGCAGGTTACAGTTGAACAAACAACAAAGTTGTTCTTTCAGAATGTATGGGTTCATTTTGGTTTACCCACTTCTATTGTATCTGATTGAGATTCTCGATTTTTTGGGAAGTTTTGGTCAAATCTATGGGAGTTGATGGAAACCGGGTGGAAGAAGAGCACAAAATTTCATCCACAAATAGATGGTCAGATAGAAGTGGTCAACAGGACAGTGATCCAGTTGCTCAGAGGCTATTGCAGCAAGCATCCCAAGCTTTGGGATGAGCACTTGTGCTATGTTCAACATGCTTACATCTGTGCCAAGCACTCTTCTAGTCAAAGATCTCCTTTTGAGACTTGTTTTGGTTTTATACTAAAGTCTCCCTTGGATTTTGTCTTTGGGAAAGACATTGTAGTTGATGGACATAGTGATGTGGACAAAGCAACCAAGTTCATTGAACAAATCCAGGAAATTCACCAGGCAGTATAGGAGCAGCTAGAAAGAAGTCAATCCAAGTACAAGGCAAGACATGACAAGCATTGGGTTGAGCACAGTTTCCAAGTTGGTGATCAAGTCTGGCTATACATCAGCAAAGATAGAATGCAAGGTGAATGTAAGATGCTAAAACTAATAAGGTATAGACCTTTCAAGATACTTGATAAAATTGGTGAAAATGCTTTTCGTGTTGATTTACCAAATTATATGTAGATCTATTCAGTCGTTAATGTAGAAAACATGATATTGTATGAACCTTCATCGATTAAAGATACTGAAGAGCAGAGTCAGTTGCCTTCTATTGAGATCTGTTGCCTGAATATCTCAATGAGTTACAGGAAGATATAGTTCTGGACAGGAAGGTAAGAACTATGTGTGGAGGGGATGTTGAGTACCTGAGAATAGGACTCAAAGGTTCAAATCCAAGCAAAGCATGATGGATAGAAGTTAAACAAGTGAGGAATCTGTATCCTCACTTGATCGATGCCTAAAAACCAACTTTTGGTGGTCCAAAAGCTTTTCAGTGGGAAGGCGTGATCCAAAATGGATCCTAAAACCTCTAAATCTTCATCTATATTAACTATGGGAAACACTATCACAAGGGAAAATAGTGAAAGAATGCTGGAAAACAGAGCTAAGAAAAGGTGGAAGCGACGCTGCACAGGAGCTGTCACATTGGACTGATCAATAGTCCAGATCAAATCGGAATATCGCAATCGGGAGAGACCAGCAGAGTACATCGGAGGTAGCCCTATGAAAATCGTGATAGTGATCAGCATGATTTAAGGAGGATCATTGATTGAGAATGTAGATCAACGGCCCAGATCAAATTGCAATATCGCATCGCTATAACACAAAGGGAAGACTTACCAGAGGCCCGAAGACCATGCGATATGCGATTGTGATATATCGTATCACAATATCACATCATAGCGATACAAAGGAACGGGGTTGATACAATATGCGACTTGCGATAGCCGGACCCAACAGGTTTTATAAACACGTCTCTATAAGTTTTGAGTTCCGATATAAAGGGATTTGTCAGGCTTTTCTATGTATTAACACATTTCCGTATAAAAACAAAAATACAAAAGGAAGTGACCTGAAGCGATAAAGCCGGACCTCGAAGGAATTATAGACGTGGCTTTATATTATTTGAGTTCCATAATAAGTGGGATTTCAGGCGGGCCTCAGGCGGTAAGTGGTATTGGACGGGCTCCACCCAATCCCATACACTGGCCGATATGTGGCTTGGCATAGGAGAGAGAAAAATTCCTTTTAGGGTAGGTAATCTTCATGCACATAAGCCACCCAAAATAGATATCAACCATTGGATTAAAGGTCATGCAGATTAACGGTGGGCTTGCGATAGCCAACAAAGGCAGACCTTATAGTATTATAGGGCGGATTCAATATTATTTGAAGTCCGGTAGAATGCATTCTGTCAGATTTTTCAGTGTTTTCTGTGTATTTCTCTGTGTAAACAGAGAAATGACTTTTTGGGATTTCACCCACGCTAGTTTTCCTTTCCGTTACAAAAAGGTGGCCACCATACCTTAGGGCATTCAGCAATGATTGTTAAATGCTCCAGAAGGAGAGGAAGGGATAACGACTGGAAGCTAGAGAACTTGAAAGGGGAGACAAACAAACAAGCACCAATAGGCTTAAAAGCCATTCAATGGCAGAGACAGAGGGGGCAATTGCTGAGACAGAGAGAAAGCAAAAGACATAGAGAAAGAGGGAGAGTTTGTGTACTCTTGTAGACTTGAGGAGTTCAAGTAAATCCCTGTTGTTTTCTCACTGTTGTGTTGAGACTCGGTTTGAGCTCACACTTGTAATAATCTACTCTTGAAGACATAATATAGAGGTTGACACTGAAAGATGGACCAGGAGACATAACCAGGAAGTCTGGTGAACTTCTTTATTATTTGTTGTGTTGATGTGTGTGCTTATTATGTTTTATAACTGCTCATTATCTATATTATTCACAATCTTTTCGATTCGTTGAACTAAGTAATATAAGCATTCCTACACATGAGTCTGTAATACCTTAATATTGATTTAAGATCTCATTTTTAGATCAACTGGATATACGTTGGTTGCCTTAAGAACAGTTGCATGGACACACGTGTTCCCTTCATTGATCTAATGTATATAAATCTGATTATGAAAATAAAAGGTTATTGACTTGGTAATACTAATTCATCCCCTGCCCCCTCTCAGTATTATTCCCAACAATTGGTATTAGAGGTGGCCCTTCAGAAGAAGCTTGATAAGAAATCATGAAGGAATGGGATCTATCAGACCACCAATCTCCAATCGACATAACTTAGAATATTGGAAGACAAGAACTAGAGCATGTCTTCCATCACATAGAGTTGAGGTTTGGGAAATTGTTGAAAGAGGATACCAATATCCAGCAGGAGTCCCCACAGATCCAACAGAAAGGAAATCATATGAAATCAATGCCAAAGTTGTCAATGCTTTATTGGGAAGTCTATCAGAATCAGAATTCATCAAAGTCATGCAATTCAACACAGCCAAAGAAATATGGGACAAAATCATTCAGAGCTATGGAAGAGACTCCCAGGTAAAACATGCTAAACTCTAAACTCTCAGAATCCAGTATGAAACTCTCAAGATGCATAGTTATGAAAGTATTGCTAGTTATTTCTCAAGAGTAGATGAGATTGAAAGTCATATGAGGAATTTGGGTGAAGAAATAAAGGAGGCTACTATAGTTGAGAAAATTTTGAGATCTCTATCTTCTAAATTTGAGTCAAAAGTATCTGCCATTAAAGAAAAGCAAGATCTACAATCTATTACTATTGTTTAACTTTATGGAATTTTAACTGCCATTGGAATGAGGAAAGGAGGTCCATCAGAAATGAGAGAAGTCACTTTCAAAGATTCTGCAAAAGGAAAAGAAAAGGAATATCTCAAAGAATTAGGATATATATCAGAAGAAGATGAGGTAAAATTTGTGAAGAAACCTCAACAGGGTTCTGGAAGATTCAAAGGTAAGCTTCCCTTCAAATTTCTTTCTTGTGAAGAGTTGGTCATTATACTACTAAATGCCCTCATGACAAAGGAAAGATTTATGTAGAAGGTAATAGAAGAAGTTACTATACTCATGAAGATATTGATGGCCTGTCTAATAGTGATGAAGATGATCAAGATCTTAAACTACTCATGGCATATGAAAATGATACCTTAGAAAAGAAATATTTCCTTAAATAAATCACTCAACTCAAAATGTGTTTGGTATAAAACGATACAATCATAGACACAGTGACACATCAATGCACTGAAAAGGACAAGCACAACGAAAAATTAGAGTGTGAAGTAGTAAGTATAAGAAAAGAACTTGAGAAGACAAAAAATATTAATCTTTGATTTTCTAAAGGATTAGAAACGTTAGATGAAATCATCAAAGTTTAGCATTCTCCTCTTATAAAGAATGGTCTTGGTTTTCATGAAACTATTGAAGGTGAATCTAGCTCACAAGATGAGGCAAGAAACTTTGATGCAAAATTTGAAATGCTCAACAAGGAGATAAGAGGTCAACCCCATCAACGACCAAGGAAAGAAATACTTCAAATAAAATCATTTACTCCTAACTATGGAAGTGATAATCGATTATTTCCTCTGATAAATAAAGGTGAATGTTTTATATGTCATAATTTTGGACATGTTGCAGCTAGATGTAGAAGTAGAATGGTTCAAGCTAGTAACTGTCACACAGAAAGACCATCAGTTTCTAGGTACTTTAAGGGATATTGTTTTTCTCGCAATATGTTTGGTCACAAAGCTATTGATTGTGATAGAAGGAATATGAAACATATAAGATGTTATTCTTGTAATAATTTTGGGCATATAGAAAAGGAATGCAGGAACAAATTTCGGACAACATACTAAAAGGAGCAAACATCATCGCAATCCAAGGTATTGAAGAAGAAGGAATTGTTTTCAGAAAGATGTGGAATATCGTAGTATACATACATAATAGACCCAGGGGGAGCTAAAAGTGTGAAACTTCAGTATTCCAATTCACATACGCAGTTATTATGAAGACAATTTGTGTATATACACGAGTTAAAAGCTGCATAGTTTCGTATGTCTTGTTTTGATGAAGAAGCAGCGGGACAGACTCGAAAATGGGGGTCACATATGGTTCAATCAATTATCAATTATATATTTTGTTATGATTGATGATGATTAGAGTTTTCTGATGATATGTAGAATTGCTTTTGGCCCTCATAAGTTGTTAATAACGTGTTGAATAAGTGGTTGATGATGATTCCTTGATGATTCTTACTGACAAATGCAATGATCAGATCTGAGAGTGAACAGTTGCCACAGGTTCAAGGGGAGCATATGCTTCTAATAATGAATTGATGACATTATATTAGAAGACCTTGGTACATGATGATACTGATATTGCTTGATCCACATAGTTATTTTTATTTAGATGACTCTTTTTATGATGGACATATACAGGTTGTTGATCTTGATGTTGTTGATAGATGCTTATGGTGCAGATCAAATATGGTGTATGATAGTTGCTAATGACTATCTGATCTAGGAGGATCTTGTCAATCCAACATGAGTGGAGTCTTTAGTGGTTCAACTTAGAAATGGTCTTCAAATGATCATGGTCGATGAGATCTTGAGATTTGTAAGAAGAAATTCAGTGTAAATCACATGTAGAAAGACCTTTGTCGATGCGTTTCAAACCAACCAGTGTGATTCATCGTCGGGACAAGTTGAGGAAATAGATCCAACTTTGCATGTTAAATAGTCTGAGCAAAGCCTCCAATGCCTATCTTGACCAACGGCTAATTTTGACTTAGGGACCAGAGTCATAAAACCATTTTTTATAATTTAAAGGAAGCTAGTTATATTCGGTGACCATACCTTTAAAATATATATAAAAAATATATAAATAAAATAATTTTAATTGGTGCTTAAGTTAATAGTTAGTTAAAAAGATGTCATTTAATAATTAAAAGTTATAAGTTATTTGAAATTTAAATGGGATTTAGGTATATGGAAGACCTTTCTTTTAATAAAAATATATATAAGGTATTTTTAAGATAATAGTTAGTTAGAAAAAATATATATTAGAACGAGAAAATAATAATAAGTTAAAAAAAAAAAAAAATTAAAAATAGGAAATAAAAATAAAATAAAATAAATAAAAAATACATAAATATATATATATAAATATAAATAAATAAATTTAATTAAGAACGTAGCTAGTAAAGGTAAAAGTTAGTTGAAAAAAATAAAAATAAATAAATAAAAATAAAATAAAATAAATAATTAAATAGATAAAAATACTAAATAAATAAATATATCCGAAGAAGAAAAATAAATAAATAAAAATAAATAAATAAATAACTAAAAATAAAAATAAATAAAAAATAATGATAATAATACAATATATATATATATAAGTATAACTAAAAAAAAAAAGAAAAAAGGGAGGATATTAGTTAAGATAATATTTATTAATATCTATCAGGAAAAAAAATAAATAGAAAGAGTGACACAAAATAAAAAGAAGGAGAAGGACAAGAAAAATACCATTAAAAAACCACAGAGCAAGAAGGATAAACCCTAGGAGGAAGGAAGGCTCCAAGGGGAACAACGAAAGCTTGAAAAGGATTAAAAGGGGGGGGGTAGGAAAAGAAAGACTAGGATGAAAGGGTAGGGACCCAACAGCTACTGATCTTCCAGCCATCATCTCTATTGAGATTGTTAGGCCTTCTTTCAATCTCAATAGCTTCCCTGAATTTACGATGATGGAACTTAGCAACTTTGGCAACAACCTTGGCCTCCTCTATATAAACCTGATGCCTTGTCTTTTTAGCATGCTTTGCTAATGCTGAAGACTTGGTTCTCCCATGTCTTAGGTCAGTTGCATGTTCGGTGATCCTCTGATGGATGGAGCGCCCTGTTTCCCCAAAATAGGGGGTCCCACAAGAACAAGGGATCAAGTAGACACCCTTCATGTCCTTAGGGTCCATAGGATCTTTCACCGATCGGAGGGATTTACGAATGGTGTTGAGGGGCCTAAAGGTTGAGGGAATATCATACCTCTTAACGATCTGAGCAATCTTGTCTTGAGATTTATCAACTTCGCCAGTGTTCGTCGTTAGCATTCAGTCTGTTATATCCGACTCTGACAGTGATGTTTATGGTTCAAGTTGTTCGGTGTTGATTTTCAATTCTGCCAGTGTTATTAATGGTTGATGTGGTCTTCATGGTCGTTATGGTCTTCTTAGGGTTCTTTTGACATGGTGAT
Source organism: Pinus tabuliformis (assembly GCA_031772625.1). Lineage (NCBI taxonomy): Eukaryota > Viridiplantae > Streptophyta > Pinopsida > Pinales > Pinaceae > Pinus > Pinus tabuliformis. Next base: position 359,731,530 of record CM062805.1, read on the forward strand.
GGTTTGTGGTTTTGCAACATTGTAATAAACTTATTCTAAATGTTGAGTGTTGAACCTAAAACCCTAGAACATATGTCTAAAGATCTAAGACCTAATACCTAAGATATTGTGGTAAAAACCTAACACATTAACACTAACACTTTAATCTAAGTCCTAGAACCTAAAACCATATATTAAAAATCAAATTCGTTACATATAAACACTAAAACTATGCCTAAAACTCACCTTGTCTTTGTAAAACATTACAAAAGCAATGTAAGAACATTATAAAACACCCACAGTCTTAAACTGTTGGTTTAACTGCATCAGAGCCTGACCACAATGGGCGCATGTGAATGGATGAAGGTAGTGGTTACGGTGGCAGGCTACTGGAGTTGTAGTTAACCATAGCGGGAACTACAAGGAGTAGCTGTTGACATGTGAACACAGTGTCGTTAACTCGCAGTCAGGGGTTAACTCCATGGTTTGGTGGACAATCATAGTCACATGGGTAGCCATTGAATGTGAGCGCCAAAATAAACGCATCTGCCAACCGTTAGCAGGTGAGTCTTCGGAACCGCCAGAGCTCTAACCATAGGATTACCTGCATGCACACATGCACTACCAGCATCCTCCACCCGGTTAGCTAATCGTTAATAGTCTACGGGCTAATATAAGGATGAAAAGTGTGTTTTTGATTCAAATTTTGTTATTTGATTGCACCTAAGGTGCCAAATTTCATTAAGTGACATCAAAATATTTCAAAAATCCCTAAACCAACCCTAAATTTTTCTCATTCACTACCCCTAAACTCAACGTAAGGAGGTTAGAGTGCATTTGCAACGCTATAAAGACAATTTGGCTCATTGAAGTGAGAAGGAGGGTTTTGAGTTTTCTATGTAGATTCTGGAGGATATAGGTTGTTTTTGTTTTCAGTGTAACAGGAGCATTGGGAGTCAGAATTGGGAACTATGATAGGCATTGGTAAGCTAATTCAAAGATATTTCTTGTGACAGTGACTAGAAGTTCCTGTGTGCATGATCAGTCAGGTACATTTTTTGTGTAATCGACCTCCTTGGATTCAATCCTAATAAAGCGGTCACCCATCTTGAAAGCAAACCCGGAGATGTAGTCCATCAGGGACGAACTTCATAATCAATCTTGTTGTCTGGTATCAATGTATTTTTGTTGCTTTTCACTTCTCTTTACATCTTGCTTATGTTTCTCATATGTCATAAATTCACCTCTTTTTAATCAATTCTCACAGTTAAAAGCACTTTAAGTTAACATTGAGTTTACTGTTGGCATTAATAAATTCTACTTTAGTTTAACATATGATCATTTAATATCATATAATTTGGTATCAGAGTGGGTTGCATTTGTATAATTTTGCCAGTGAATGTTAACCAGGTAAAAGTTGCAATGTGGAGAAGGAAACCTCGAGGAGATTGATCAAGAGATTGGAAATTGAAGAGTCGCTCATAAGTCAACCATGACAGGATCCAATGTAGGTCAAACCCTTGAAACTAAGATGAGTGAGGAATAGTTTCAGAAAGCATTTTTTAATATGCAACAGATGTTGGGAGAACTTTATGAAGATAAGAAGGCGAGAGATGCAGCTTCTTCCTCATAGGTAAAGGCAAGGCTGATCAAATGCCTTCGCCTCCTCTCCATAATCATCTTATTCTTCTTCTTCTTCTTCTTCAAGTTCAGAATATGAAACAGAAAAGAAACCTAAGAAAACATCTCTTTTGAAACTTGATGAAATTCAAGTTACCTATTTGTGATGGCAAAATGAATCGTGAAAAGCTAGATAACTCAATTAAGCAGTTAGTAGTGTATTTTTGTATTCAGAACACTTCTAATGATAAAAAAAACTCATTTAGCTACACTTAGAATGGGGGGAACAAATTTAATCTCGTGGGAAAGTAAAATTTAGATAGATGTAAAGAAAAAAGGTAAAGTCATCTCTTCATGGTCTAAGTTTTTAAAATCTCTTAGGAAACAATTCTATCCTTTAGGATACATGCAACAAGTTGTTATTGATTGGTAGCATTTCAGGCAAGGTAAAGGGCACAATGTTCAGGAGTTTTCGCAGGAGTTTAGAAAGAAAGCATTGGTGCTTGGTATTTCATTGGATACATGTGAAACTTTATTAAAATACATAGGAAGTTTACATTCATATTTGCAACATACATTATTGATGTTTAATCCTCATGATTTTGATGAAGTGTGTGTTCAAGCCATACATATTGAAACAGGTGGAATACCATTCAAGTTTTCGTTGCAATCATCCAAAGAGTTCAAAATCAAGGATTCCAATTATAGTAAGGGGAAGAAAAAGTCAAAGAGAAAGAAATCAGTGATAGCTCAAAAGTAAAGACCTACTTGTTCTCACTGCCAGAAAATCGATCATGATGAATCTAGGTGTTGGAAACTTCATCCAGAACTTAAGCCAAAAAGGTTCCTTAAGGATAAGGTTGAAAAGAAAGCAAATGCAGCAATACAACAAGATCTAGCCTCTGATTCAGGTGATGAAAGGAGGATAACTACCATAGTTTCTACAGGTAAAACTTCTGACATTGGTTCAAGTTCGAATACTATTTCATCTTCATCAAACATAAATCCTTCAAATGAGGATACAAGAGTTGAACTATTTAACATAAGGATAACTTCTAAGAACAAAAAGGTAGATACGATGTTTGACAGTGGATCACAGGCCAATTTAGCATCTGAATATTTAGTTAAGAACTTGGGTTTGGAGACACGTAATCATCAAAGTCCTTACCCATTGGGATGGCTAAATAAATCAACTCAGATAAAGGTCACAAAACAGTATCAATTAAAATTGTACATTACGGCTAATTACATTAATGAAGCGGAATTAGATGTGGTTCCAGTAGACATATGTGGAGTTGTCTTAGGAAGTCCTTATCTTTATGATCGTGACGTAGTGTTTTTTAGGAGAGAGCATAAATATCACCTTAAGAAAGATGGGGTTGACTTTATTGTCAGTGCACATAAAAGTAAAACTCACTTGAATTTAGTTGTTGCTAATTAGATGAAGAGATTAATAAGTTCAAATAAGAGTTTTTTACTCATGTGTTTAAAAGAACAACATAAGAATCGACGTGATCTTTGTTCAGGTTGTAAGTCTTAGTTTAAAGATACTTGGATCAAGAAGGTAGAAACTTTTCCAGTTCTATTTAAATAACCCAAACATCTTACTCATAAGCAAGGAATACAACATGAGTTATAGTTGATGCCTAGATTTCCTCTTACTAATGTCAGAATGAATCAATTCAATCCAAGTTTGGAAGTTATCAGTTACAGGGATGCAACTCAGTATTGGGGAAAGTCAGTGTTAAATTTCTCTTGTATTGTGTCACCATTTCATGTTTCAAACAATTTGGAAGCCTCCTTTCAAGTCGAGAGGATTGATCTAGGAGGATCTTGTTAGTCCAACATGAGTGGAGTCTTAAGTGGTTCGACATCAAAGTGGTCTTCAAATGATCATGGTCGATGAGGTCTTGAGCTTTATCAACTTCGTCAGTGTTCATCGTTAGCATTCAGTCTGGTATATTCATCTTTGATAGCGATGTTTATGGTTCAGGTTGTCTGCTGTTGATTTTCAGTTCTGCCAGTGTTATCAATGGTTGATGTGGTCTTCATGGTTGTTATGGTCTTCTTAGGGTTCTTCTGACATGGTGATGGTTTCTGGTTTTACAACATTGTAATAAACCTATTCTAAATGTTGAGTCCTAAACCTAAAACCGTAGAACCTATGTCTAAATATCTAAGACCTAACACCTAAGACATTGTGGTACAAACCTAACACATTAACCCTAACACTTTAATCTAAGTCCTAGAACCTAAAACCATGCATTAAAAATCAAATTCATTACATCTAAACACTAAAACTATGCCTAAAACCCAAGTCGGCTTTGTAAAACATTACAAAAACAAAAACATTATAAAACACCCACAATTTTAAAACAATAGCCTAACCACATCGGAGCCTGACCGCAGCGCGTGCATGTGAATGGATGAAGGTAGTGGTTATGGTGGAAGGCTATTGGAGTTGCAATTAACAGCAACAGGAACCGCGAGGAGTAGCTAGTGACATGTGAACACTGTGTGCAAGTTAACTCACAGTCGGGGGTTAACTCTACAATTTGGTGGATAAACACGATCAGGTGGGTAGCCGTTGAATTTGAGTGCCGGAATAACTGCATCTGCCAACCATTAGTAGGTGAGTCTGTGGAAACACCAGAGCTCTAACCATGGGATTACCTACATGCACACATTCACTGTCAGCATCCTCTACCTGGTTAGCTAATCGCTAATAGTCTACGGGCTAATATAAGGTTGAAATGTTGGTTTTTGATTCGAATGTTGTTATTTGATTACACCTAGGGTGCCAAATGTCATTAAGTGACATAAAAATCTTTCAACAAACCCTAAACCAACCCTAAATTTAGCTCATTCACTACTCCTAAACTCATCCTAAGGAGGTTAGAGTGAATTTGGAGGGCTATAAAGACAGTTTGGCTCGTTGAAGTGAGAAGGAGGGTTTTGAGTTTTGTATGCAGATTCTGGAGGATATAGGTTGTTTTTGTTTTCAATGTAACAGGAGCATCGAGAGTCAGAATTGGGAACTGTGATAGGCGTTGGAAAGATAATTTAGAGAGATTTCTTTTGATAGTGACCACAAGTTCCTATGTGCATGATCAATCTGGTCAATTTGTTGTGTAATCGACCTCCTCAGATTCAATCCTAATAAAGCAGTTGCCCATATTTAAAGCGGACCCAGAGACGTAGTCCATTAGGGACGAACTCTGTAATCAATCTTGTTGTCTTGCATCATTGTGTTTTTGCTGCTTTTCACTTCTGTTTACATCTTTCTTATGTTTCTCATCTATCTCAAATTCATCCCTTTTCAATCGATTCTCATGGTTAAAAGCACTTTAAGTTAACATTTAGTTCATTGTTGCCATTAAGAAATTCTACTTCAGTTTAACATATGATCATTTCAGATCATTATCATGGTATTGTTTAGATTGTTGGTGCTTGCTATAAATGTCATGTATATCATTTGATGTAAAGGTCATGTAAATACCTATGATGTAATTTGTAACCCCAATATGCATGGGAAGGGTGATGTAACAATTGCAAAATTTTCAGTCATATATAAACATTTGGTATATCCCCACTTGGTTTGGTGATTGATGTATGTATGAGACATTGCTGATAGGAAGGTCATACTCGCATAGTTGAGTTAAAGAGTCATGTTATTCTTTTGAAAAATATCTCTGCAAACTCTGCATGTACTGAGTGGGAGCATGGACAACATAGTGTATCTCAAAGGGGGAGAATATCTTAGTCCCCCCTTTTCCCTTAATGTCAAAGGGGGAGAGTATTTTGGTGGTTCTTGATAACTCTAAAAATTTCTACAGCTTGAATTAATCAACACCAATATGGTTGCCATAAAGTCTAAAGGGGGATATTGTTGGCATTATGATACAGGTGTTGTCCTTGATGGCAACTGGCTCACATTGTAACAGGTAAATTCAAAGGTAACAAGGTAACTCACATTGTAACAGGTCAATTTAGAGTTAACATGGAAATGGTAGAGAAGAATAAGATGTTGGAACAAAGGACTAATTATCATAATCAAGAATATGAAGAAAAGTTATGTTTTAAGTTATTTTAAGCTATATACGTAGGTTCACCTTGTCAAAACAATGTATACATGCGGTTTCACATAACAAAAAGGGTGTATATGTATGCACGAACTTTCACAAGAGGAATAGCGTGTATGGGTTGGAAAATCAAGGAAATTTAAGATTAAATAATACCAATGGGCAATACCATGGTATTAGCCTAGAATATTGAGTGGAGTAATGGTTATTTGATCCCATCCAAGAATACCATAGGTTGTAACTGTTGTTTTGGTCTGAGGTATTGAGAAAGGCCACAAACTATATAAGGAGGAGAAGATCAAAGGGCCAAATTTGTAAGTGAAATGGTTTCTTGGGAATACTTCTATTTGAAGTATATTTTATGTTGCAGGGGCTATGATTATGAGATGATCTGAAATATTTTTTTCACCTTGGATACAATGTTGGATCAGGATCATGAGACCTGAAATGGCTTATCATTGTATGATCTGATAAAGGACAGGCTAGATGTGAATGCTAACACATGTTTTATTCTGTAAATGTTATGATCTGGGTATTACTGAAGTTTAGAATAGCTGTGAAGTTTTAAGTTATTATTTTCAGATCTATACGCTCATTCGCCTTAGTGAAGGTGCATATACAGGCTAGTTCAGCACTTCGAAGTAGAGTATACATTATGAAATATGATGTTTTAAGTTACAGTTGGTTCTGGTTGTTGATGCAGACTTTTGGGTTCTGCTCTATGTTCTGGTGACAGTCATCTAATTGTTCAGATTGATTGATTGTGATTTGCTTCATTATTGATGGGTTTTCAATGATTGGTCGTATTGCAGTATTGATTTATTTTGAGCTTCAATGTTACTGATGGGTCTAGTATGAAAATTGGATGAAAGGTCGTCTTCATATTGTGTAGTTGTGTACCAAGAGTATCCAGTCTGAAAATTTATGAAATGTGGTCCTTGGATGAAGAGAGAAGGTTGTAGCTTTCTGTAGTTCGATGCCTACATAGTGGTAAACATATCGGCCAGTACAAGAGCTAGGGGGTTGGATCTCCATTCAAGTACCAACTGGAGAACGAGTGAAGGTTGGAGCCTTCTGTAGGTTGGTGCTTGTGTACTAGTAAACATATCAGCTAGTACAAGAGTTAGGGGTTTGTAGCTCCCCTCTAGTAGAAGCTGGAGAATGAGAGAAGGTTGTAGCCTTCTACAGGTGGGTTCCTATGTACTGGTATGAGTCTATTCCAGTACAAGAATATAAACATGTTTTTTCTTATATTAAAAGAAGACAGAGACAATAGTAGCAGGTGGTTTTTCTCTCGCAGTGTTCATGTGTGTTTCTTATGTGCGGTTGCTTATTCTCTTATTAAGGCACATGTTTATTGTTTAATGGTTAATTAAGTACTGATGCACTGATTAAAGATCAACTTATAATGAATTAACTGAATCATAATTTCACTGGATATCCACTGGTTTCCTTAAGAACAGTTGTGTGCATACGTGAGTTTCCTTCACTTAAGTAGTGTATATAAATATGATTATGAAAAGGAAAATTTATTGATTTGATAATATTGATTCAAACCCCCCCCCCCCCGCCGCCTTCTCAGTATTATTCCCAACATCCTCTTCACTTTCTAAGTTTGAATAATTTTTCTCTTCACTATCCAAATCTTCATGCTCGTTTAGTTCTTCTTTTTCACTTGGTTTTTCATTACTTGTGAAATGGAGATCTTCTACGTGACCTTCTAGCTTGAAATTTCCTAGATATATCGTTATAATGAGACAAAAACTAGTCCCAATAGTGGAGAATTAAGCCACCCCTTCCTCCTTAAAAGGATGATATTATCCCTAATACCTAGTTGGAGAAACCAAGGTGAAAATTCCTTTTCTTGACTAATGAGGCTTGTTTTATAACAAAAGGAATGACCTTTCATGTCCCTATGAATCTTGGACTTCCAATATGACCTTATGACTTCTACAAGGCTTTTGTACTTTTCGTAGTGACTCTTTTGTCCATATATGACTCTTGGACTTGCCAAGTATTTACATTTACAATATTTTCCAAAATACATAATCATTTTCAACAACATATTATGGCGACAACGAAACAAGCCATTGATATTGATGACTTGGAGTTCGGTGACTTGTCACATGAATTTACTTAAGAAGTGAAGAAACTACCATCATGTCTTTAATACTTTGTACAAATATTGAATTGTGATCGCTTTCAACCCTACAAAGGGTCTAAACATGTTATGGGGTCTTCATGGGTCACTTTGATCATTATAATCCAACATTCCTTCAATTATCACAACATGGTGACTTTGTTCCTTAATCTTCTATAATATCTTCCTAGATAATTCCTTCTATTATATATCCTTGAATATCTTCTACCATGTTCATTGAGTGTCCCTGTAGGTGAAGATCACTCATGGTTGGAAAACAACAACCTAAAAATATCCTACTCTAGTGTGATTCATTCAATGTAATATCTAAGGATCAAGAGTGTGTAGAGGAGAGGAAGGAGGACCTTTTGAAAATTTTGCACTTGTAAGAGACAGAGAGGCAGGGTCTGATGACTAGATATGTGCAGTGTGCAGTTTTAGAGGATAGAGAGGCATGGTGTGTGAATGGCATAGTTTCAAGAGGAAAGGGTGTAGGTTTTGTCCACTTAGACTCTACCGTGCACTAAGGAGGAATACCAAGGTCACAACAAGGTTTCATGGTGTACTTATAAGGCACAAAGAGAGGCACCACTGGTGACTGGAAGCATACAATGCACTATAGTGGGCAGGCATCATTAGGGTGAGCACATGAGGAAGATATAAGCATCCAGGAGGATGCCTTGTTCATTGCAATTGTGAAGTGTGTACAAGAGGGAGAGAGTGACCTTAGGATGGAGTAGTGTTCATCTCCATCTGATAGAGAGGGTCATTACTAGCTTCTAGAAGCACATAATGCACTTTTCGTAGCCTAGAGGTTAGTTTGCAAGGTCATCCAAATGACTAACTATTTAAAGGTGAAACATGGAAAAACACAATGAGTTCGAGACTTGAATGAGCTCCGGACATTTCAACTCACCAATAAAAATTAGATGGGACCTAAGACTAATAAATATACATCAAGACACCAATTTACAAACACTATCAAAGTGCAATACTCAAAACATGAGTGATTGCGACACATAAGTGTGGTTTTGTGACTTGAAAGTGTGTTATAGTAGGAAAGTGTACTATAAGTGATATCGACAATCTGATGACACTTAAGAAGGGACATAGACAATAAGAGCATGTGTATAACATCAAATGAAACTTAATGACCAAAAGAAACACTTCACAGGGTAGAGGGTAGAATCCAAAATTCAAATATAACAAAATTGTGGAGGGTGTTGTAACAGCGATAGCAGCAGGATACTTACTGTGAGAAAAATGGCATATAGTAATATGAAATTTTTATGGTCCAACACACTTTGGGATCTTTCAGGGATGTTATTAATGGAAAATATTATCATATTGGAAGATTTTATCACAACTACATGAAGTGCACCACATTGTAGTAGGAGAGGGACCAAACAATGTTAGAGTTCACAAATATCTTCCATACCTTGCACACCAAGATAGGTATGAAAGACTTAGAGAAACATTGGGTGCTCAAGTACTATGGTGATCAATATAAGCACATCCAGGCAATAGATAAATCTTTTGGACATCTCCTCATTGGTCATGGAATATTGATATTATGTTAAAATCAGGCAAAAATTTAAACAAAAGAAGAAAAAGTTTGGATCTATGAATTACTCATAGAAAGAGAAAAGAAAAGGTATCCCCAACCTACAAAAAAAGGATAGAACCAGGATGGACCACCCAAGGTCAACCCATCTAAGCCATAAACAAATAAGGGTAATGGGAAGATAAAGAAAGACATAGGAAAGTGGTGCAAGTTCGATAAGATTACTTAGGATAAGACCGAGGAGTGTCATTCAAAACATTTATTACTGGAAAAGTTGAAAGCTGAAGAGTCAGACACAGTTTCCAAATATGGGTTAGATCTATATAAGAGGAAGTGAATGATTGATACAAAACCCGGTTCCACTATCACTACCACAATGGTCCATCTACGTGCACTTGAAGAACTAGAGGAAGGTGAGGGCCCTTTTATAAGGCAAAGAACTTCATATTCATATAGGTTTCTAAGTGGTTTGACCTGTCGAAAACACCCAACCCACATCCATACACTATTGGGTGGCTCCACCAAGGGTGAGATATACACATCAACCAATAGTGTCACCTACCCTATGGCATAAGGCCCTTCAAAAATGGGGTATTATGTGATATTTCCTTCCTTGAATTCTTTCATGTTCTTTTAGGCCAACCATAATTGTGGAGCATCATGTTTTGTATGAGTCTAGACCTCCTAGTGTTATTACTACTCTGGGAAGACAACTATATATGATACGAAAGGTATATCTACCTAACGCCATTTATTTGATCTCCACTAAGAAATTTAGGAATGTTATCTCCTAGACTAGAAAATTTGTATTCTTCATGATTCACTCTGAAAGTGAGTAGAAGGTTTTAGCCACATTCATGGCCTCCACACAAGGCCTCCCCGTGAAGAGAAAGAAAGTGGAAAAGGTTGTTGAAGAATAAAAAGATATCTTCTCCTGACTTTTGCAATTTTAGGTCAAGTGTTCAATTGATCTAACCCATGACACACCTCTATCCATTGGGTTAATATATCACTACTCTTTTCTAGAATATAATGAAATCAAGTACCAAATCCAAGCACTGCTTGAAAAAGAGCACATATGACTGAGATCCTCGCCCTACAAAAGCTCAATTGTACTCTTGCAAAAGAAAGATGAGACCTGGAAATCATCGATTGATTAAATAGCCCTAAAGAATATCACAATTGATAACTGGTACCTATGTTGGAAATACTAAGAGGGGTTCAATCATTATTTTGTAGCTTTTAACAAATTTTCACTTAGTTAATCTTGATCTTAAAACCATTTTTAATCCCAACAAAACCTTGAAGAAAATCTTTCTGTTAGCCAAAGATAAATTTGACACCAAGTTGAATTTGGGGGTTTGCAAAATCCTTTGTTCATGTGGAGAAACATACATTGGCCAGACTATATGCCCCTTCAAATCTCATATTAAAGAACATATTTTTTATACCAATCATCTTAGGCTATCTAAGCTGACCATAGTTAAGAACCATTCTAACTCAAACCATCTAATATGCTTTAATCAAACAAAATCCTCGCCTTTGTTCCTTTTTATAATTATAGAATAATTAGAAAGACCCTTGATATAGATAAATACACCAAAAAATTTAATCAAGATGATGGCTATAATTTAAGTCATTATTGGCAACTGGTTATCCACTATCTCACTCATTAGCAAAAAAAATTTCATCCTTATATTTAATAATATCATGTTATAACAATTTCTTTAATTTTTTTTACATATTTTTTTATAATCCAATACAATTTTCAAATTATTTATCCTTCAATTTTATCTATATTTTCTAATTTTACTCTTATTCTCCTTTTTAATAAATTAATTGTTCATATACTTCTATCATTTCCATTATCCTCCTTAATTTTCTCTTAATCCTCCCATCCAATTTATATATTTTAATCCTATTTTAATTTAATTTAATTTAACTAATCATTTATTTATTTAAATGTTTTGGCATGACAATTCTTCTTAACAGTTATTTATATATTTTGATTGATTAAATCTATTGACTTGACCCTTTCTCTTAATAGTTGTTTACATATTTTATTTTATTCTAATTTATTTTATCTATTGACTTCTCCCTTTCTCTTAAAAACTAAGTATATAGTTTAATAATATTATTATTCTTTAATGACTACTTTCATTATATTCATATTATTCTTTAACTGATAATTTTGGAATCCTCCTTCTGTTAAAGGATACATAACTCTCATTTGTAATCATTCAATTCTCAAAGTACCTAATGATGGGTGGTGTGTCCACCTAAAATGTTGGATAGGATTAAACATCCTCCACACAGTTTCATCCAAAAATGTCTCTTAATATGAATAAGAGTCGAAATATACACTCTCTCAATGTTCAATTTAAAACAACCAATTGTGATGACACCAATCCTCAGTAATCACCAATTTACAATTTTTGTAGGCACCAACCTACAAGAGATTTCCATCCCCTAGCTAAGCACCAACTCAACAACTTTGTAGGAAAAAATCTATAGGAGAATCCAACACCCTCAACTTAGCACCAACTCAGTTATTTTTAGGCACCAACCTACTTCTTTAATAAACTTCAAAATTTCTCCTGATTCACACAAACTACCTTTCTTCAATAAAACTTGTGACACAACCATGCCACTCCTAGATATTCTCCTTCAACCTTGATCACAACAACTTTTCGTTCTCCTTTGCCTTGTCCTAGTCCTTAGCTTATTTTTAAGTTATTCCTTAGCCTTCCTTTTTTTCTTTGATCTAATTTTCTTAGATTGTTTTCTTTTGTCATGGAAGTCCACAAAATTCTTACTTGAGCTCAATTCCTTGCTTTGATCTTCATGTACCTTGCTGCAATTTTGAGGGATGTTTGAATCACTCAAATAGACTTCCCATTCTTCGGCCCTTACTTATAAACTCTGTAATCAATTAGAAGTATTAAGTCCATCCAAACCTTCTTTAAACAACCAATAGCTCATAAGACAAAAACCAGCCTAGTCTTAAGTATTTTTCTATCCTTGAAAGTAGGTACACTGATAGCCCTCAACAACTAGTATCACTTTTATACATGTATAGAATTTAGGCATGCAAAAAATCAACCTCCACAAAAAACTAAAGAGTCATATTTTCTCCATAAATATCCCTACAAACTTTGCAACTTCGATACCTTGAGATTCAGACTTCATAGTGAATTTTGATCCTGTAATTTAGGTTTATTTTGGTTTGAGTTCAATTTAGAATAAACACAATATTGGTCTTATAACTCAACCTTGAATCCACTTATGACTCATTTTACAACTAGCCCGTGTCTTGCTAAAGATGCTTCAAAGCTATCTTCAAAACGGTTCCAACAAAACTCCTTAATAGCTCATATCCCGTTAGACAATATTTTGAAATATTGTTCATCTTCTTCAGGGGTTTGGACTTGATTTCGGCCTGATTAGAACTTCTCATAAAATAGTTCCATTTTTTTTGTTAAAGTGTCCCCAAAACAAATTCTAAAGAGATCCTCCTTTTGCTCAGGTAGGGGCAGAGCTTCACTCTCCTTAACAAAAGAAGTTTGCCCATAGACCTGAATAAAAAAACGTTCCCAAATGTGCTAAAATCATTCCATAAGCATGCACAAAAAACATTAAACACATATGCCAAAATCTTCCCCTTATGAAAAAAAAAAAAAGTCAATTCCACTTCTTTTTTAATTTGGGTTCATGAGTGATGAAACTCAAAAGCCATCCTTTTCTTCACTAGAATAGAATAGATCTAACCTTTTTTCCTAAATAAGCCACATGTATGGCATATTTATAGTGTTTTGATGCAATCATTTTGGGGTCCAAGTTACCTTGTGGATAACTTGCACTGGTTGGGATGACCTAGTTTTTATGAGGGAATTAATATATACAGTTAATGAATTAACACTTCATTTGGACAACCATTAAAATCACTAACAACCATTTTCAGAAATCTCCCCCTTTCTTATTAATGGAAACATTTTGATATCTTCTTTTCCAACAATCTCTCTATCTATCAGTGTTATCTTGATACTTCTTGTCAAACTACTCCCACTGTTTTCACTCTCCCTCCCTTTGACATCAATAGAAAAGCATGCTCCCCCTAATTTTTTGCTTCTCATACCTATACATAACCTTTATCCTCCTTCTCGAAGATACTAGTTAACATCAAGAAACCATAATAAAAAAGTGGAGCCTAGTCTCTCCAAATTCCTTCTTTCAAAATAAAGTAATTTTTTGTAAGGGGACTATTTTACCTAAGGGTTTCAAAAAATAAATGTCAGTCTGCATTGAATATTGTACAGTTGGAGGTGAAAGGAAATACGCATGATATGATTCATCGGAGGCATCATATATATAATTACCACATTTAAGAAAAAAGTTATCATTGTAACTCTTAGCAATAGATGAAATTGTTTTCTAGTATGCATTTAATCTACATGATGTTTCAACATTCTTTTATCCTTTGTATGAAAATATGTCTGGCGTACTACTTGACATTTACCTTGGCATTGTATTAACTTTTATATATGTTTTGTCCTTGCAACTTCAAGAATATGCCTGAAAATTTGTGATTCCTTGATTAGGTAAGTTAGAAATTTTAAAATCGAAAGGCCAGTATACTACTACATCCTCCAAGCTTCCACCTTTTCAATAACCAAATATCCTGAGTATAAACCAACACAAAATTTTACAAACATGCTAACATCAACACAAACTACAAGATCTTACGTAAACTCTTTAACACTAGTTTTGGAAAGGGTTCCCCAATCATTGACAAGATTAGACTTAGAACACCAAATAACACTACCTATGATTATCAATTAATTGTTTATCTTTCTGTTACTATAAACATGTCCAAAGGTAGCCTCTAAAACTTTAGAGATTTATTTCAATAATGGTATATTGTTAACCATAATATCTTGTGAGAGGGAAGAAGATATTTATTTTCTCATGATTTCTTTATTCTTGTGATGATGTTCTATTCCTTGTGGGGTTGACGCTACCAAGAATTCAGCCCATTCAACAAGTTCAAGATACCTTCTTACTGTTTATAGTAGGTATGGGAACTTTCCTTGTATTATAGCTTTGTATTTATAAGATATTTTAGGGCTACCTAACCGAATTCCCTTTTGCTATAACTAAAGGAAATGACCGAAATTTTTGGTAACTGTGTCTAGAAATTTATTATTCTTACACCTGCATTTAAATTCTTTGTAATTATTAAAAAATGAATGAGAGAACCTTTACACAGTAAATTTGTGTTACTCTTTTGAATTCATAGAGTAAATTAGTTAACATATCATCAATCCATCATGTATAGACAATCTAATTTTCTACACATTATCATGTTGGATCACAGTGAAAGTAGGCCACCATCTACACTTTGCTAAATTGGCCCAAACAATCTTCTTTTTTTTAGAGTCATTTGTTATGTTTCTTTCATTTGAATTAGAATCTCCATTAGTAGATTCTCATCCCACTATTGAATATTCCCATGTTATTGCATCTCACTTCTATACCCAATAGGAATAGAAACAAAAATATTCATCTCAAACATTTACCACCATCTAAATTTTCCTCTTCATCAAAGGCTTTATTAAGGGCCCACCATTTGGAAACCATATTTAATTGAATAGTAAATTCTAGTATCCTTTTTTCGAGTCATGTAGCTAGAAAAATATAAATCCATCAATAAGAACTTCTCTTTCAAAGTTCCCTTTAAATAAATATAACTTGGGTCACCTGTCAATAAAAAACAACAATTTCATATTTACAAGGGAAAGACTATAGGGTATAGGCTTTTCTCTTCATTTTTTCAGATTTATGGTTTAAGCACTCACGGCTAGTTCATGATTTTCAATGTTTGGTTCTTCTTTCTTTCATTTCAACTCCTTTGTGAAATTTTATTTATGCATGGTAGGAGCATTTTCTTCTTTGATTTGTTTAGGGAAACATTTCATGGAGCCTCTATAATCACATGCTACAACCAAAATTGTGGTATTTGTAACAAACTTGAATTGGTGTATCTATTAGGATTTCTGAGTTTGATACATGTAAACATGCCGATATAAGTATGATAAAGTCATCTATAATCATCCTTGGCATATAATTTACAATCCCTTGATCTATGTCTTTAGTTTTCACATGAAAAACAATGACCAGTAAATATGGTTTGAAACCTCACTAGCAAGGATTGGCTTGATGAAGAAATTATTCTCACGATGTGCTATTTTGAAAAAGATTCACTTCTTTGTTGATTCTTGCCTCTTACTGCAACATTTCTTATGTTGTGTATGTATACCTTCAGGGCATCATCATAACTTCTTAGTGTAGTATCTATTCCAAACTCATCTTGATTATTGGTATGAAATCTCACTGATCTTACCAATACCTTTTCTTCATATGCTGATATTTTCTATTGAGAATATCATGAAAAATTTGAGAACTTTTAAAGTTCTTGTTGAGCTTATCTACTTCATTATTTAATGCCACAATTTTTACTTCAAGTTTCTCAAAATTCTCTTCCTTTTCCTTCAGTTGCATTTTCATCACTTATTCCCTTCTCTTGGCTTTTTCTAACTATATTTTCAAGGAGATTATTTCTTCAAATATTTTCTCTTACTCTTTTTGTCTTTTATCAAAATGTTTCTTTTAGATTCTCATAATCTTCAACATTTTCCTTCAACTGACTTGCCAACATTTCTTCTCTCTTTTATTATTCCTTTGATTGAAATCTTGATAGGGAAACTTATGTTTCATTAATATTCTGATTCTTCTCTTCAAGGATTTACAACTTCTCTTTAAGTATTATATCTTCTATTCTCAACCTCACAAATCATGCTTCAACGTCGATTGTGTAACATTCTTCTAAATGTCAATGTCTCTTTTGATTTCCTTCATCTTCTTTACATGGTTATTTATTCATGGATGTGGAGGAGATTTCTTTCCAGGGTTCTAAGTCATTTCTTTTCAAATTTCACATCTATGTTAATGAGATCTACCATCCAGCTATTAGGCCATGTCAAAAGGAACCATCTCTAATACAAATTGTTGGAAATACTAAGAGGTGGGGTGAATCAATATTTACTTTTAAGAAATTTTCACTTTGTTAATATTTAAGCTAAATTCGCATCACATAGTCAATCATTCAAAAATGATGAACACAAAGATGCAAGCCAGAAATTTAAGAAGAAACACTTGAATCTTTGATTCATTGCAACCATTTGTGAGGACAACAATCCTTTGTAGTCACAAACTTATAACTTATGTAGGCACCAAACTATAATAGATTTTAGTACCCTAATTGACCACCAAATCAATAATTTTCTAGGCACCAACCTATAGAAAACTCCATTCTCCTTAGCTAAGAACCAATTTAGCAATTTTTAGGAACCAACCTACATCTTCAAGAATCTTCACAATATCTCTTGATTCATAGAAATGGCATTTCTTCAGTATAAGTTTTCACCCAACCATACCACTCATAGATTTTCTCCTTCAAGTGTGATAAGAGCTACTTGTCCCTCTCCCTTTTCTTCTCTTAATCCTTAGCTCAGTCTTCAGTAATTCATTAGCCTTCCTTTATTGTCTTTGACCTACTCTTCTTAGGTTGTTTTCTTCTGTTAAGGAAGTCCAAAAAATACTTGCTTGACTTCACTTCCTACTATTGATATTCCTATACCTTACTGTAATTTTGAGTGATCTTCCAAACACTCAAATATAATTCCATAGTTTCAAACTTCACTTTTGAATACTGTATTGAATTACAAGCCTTAATTATATCGACATTATATCCACATTTTATTTAAACAATCAATAGCTCATGAGAAAACAACTACCCTGTCTTAACTACTTTTCCATCCTCACAAGTAGGTACACCCACAACCATCCACAATTATCATAATTCCTTATAAATATGTTGATCTAGGTTGATATTGGTGGCCACTCGCCTATTCCACTTGGACCCCCACCATTGTTTCTTTTAGTCTCCTTAATTGTAGCATAGTTTGCTATTTTTAGCATTTTTCGGGTCCTGAACATCTAGAATCGTTTAAAGGCCCTAAAGAATGCTTTGTTGGAAAATGGGAAGCATCACAGCCCTTTGAAAGGGTTTGTAGTTGAAATTTTTATTCCTTGGATATATATTTCTAATGAGGTATCATATGCATCAAACAAAGATTGTATGCCAATGTTATGGCCTTGAGAAGTAAATGTACCAATTTACCCCAATAGGGCCCACATACTTTTAACATTGCATATCCTACGGTTAGGTTTTTGGATGTTTAGGGTTTTTTGTTGTTTCAGAATAATAAATAGGCCTCCAAGCCTCATTTTAACATAGTCTAGAAGGCATGTAGCTACCACATCTCTTCTTATATATAAGCTACCATCGCCGGAAATAGTTTATTTCCATTCTGTAGGTAATAATTTTTAGTACTTTATTATTAATGAATTAAAGCTATGTTTTCACCATAGCTCTTTTTCTCTGATTATTTTTCGCATTTCATTTTGTTCCTACATAAGTCTTGATCAATGGCATCAGATCAATCTTCTCTTTTTGTATTCTTTTGTACATGTCCCGAACGAAGTTAGGGTATAAGGAGTTGGGACTTGAATTGGTTGAACCCTTGCAACACCATCCCTGCTAACACTGATGGTCACCCATGGGGGAAGAAAATAAATACGAGAGAGTAGGAGACCCTATCAAGATTTTGCTTGAAGAAGCCCTCGAGTGACAAAGGAATGACATGATGGAAAATTTTTCCTATATCCTTTCATGGATGCTAATAGTGACACATCTCCATCAACAACTAACTTTAGAGGTACCATTGACTTTAGGCTACAAGCTAACTTTGACATCCCTATCCTTGAATGTCAAATATACATATATGTCATACATAAATGATTAAATCTATTGAAAGGATATTTTTTGGTTCATCATTTTTCCGATAGGGAAAATATTACTTTTGCACTCCTCAAGGCCACCCCCCATGTCAAGGACTAGTGAAAAATTTACTGTGAGCATAAGGATGAGAGTGAACCCTCATTATTTTTAGGTTCACCCACTTGGAATTCCTTCTGAGACATTGTCAAGGAATAATATTACATTGCCAGTAGCTATGAGGTTAAGTACATAAGATGGATCACACTGCGGTAGGGAAGGGACCAAGACGTGCCATAGTTCACAAATATTTTTCATACCCTTCACCCGAAGTTGGATATGAAGGAGTCTAACTAGCATCTGGTACTCAAGTACCATGAATATCTACAAAAATACCTCCAGGACAAGATGGAGTTCCTAAACATCTCATCACTCGATGCCACATACTGATATGTTTTCAAGTTCGAGCATAAATTTAAGAAAAAGAAGTGAGACTTTGGATCTACAAATCCGAGGAAAGGAAAACATTCCCCCAATTGGAATAATAAAGGACAATGCCAAGGTGGGGTGATCCAGGAAAACTTGTCAAAGCCATAAGCAAAGAATCGCACCATGAAGATAAAGAAGGACACGACGAAGTGGTTTGAGTTCGAAAAGAGCCCCACTCAGAATAGAATTGAGTGTCATGCCTGTTAGCACCTAAATCTGCCTTTAGGCTGAAGGAAGGAAAAAATTAGGGTAACCACAAACCATGCTCAGTCTAGTAGCTAGCCCTACCAGAGCAGGAGTGGGCTCTCTCTGAGTCACGCTCAGTGGATAAGTGATCGAAAACAGTCTGAGATGACTTACAATACATTGTTTACCTTAGGCTAGTAAGTGTATAGGGATTTTGGAAAATATTTTATGAAGTGACCGAGCTTTTGGGATGTATATAGGACTGGCGCTCAGCAAAGAACAGAGAATTGAAAATGAAGGCACAGATTATTCCGTGAGGCAAGGTAGGCAGAAAGAGCAGCAATTTTGGTTTATGGTAACACAGAATGCAAATATTGCTGAAGAAAGTGAAAAGGGCATAGTCGCATGAATCCTTTTCAATAGAAGAATGACACTACACATGAAATTTTCCCATAGGCAGAGCATTATAAATTGAATTCTACCTAATCTCACTTAGAAAATTTCACTAAAATGAAACGTGAATTGAATTATGAAACATAACAAGATACATATGGAACATAAGAACACATTTGCTACACTCACAACCACAAGAATCTCATGAAACAGAGCCGCTGCCTTTCATTAATTCTCTGTCAAAAATACACAGTGCAGAAACAGAGTTTCTTTCCCACAGTCTCCCAGAAGTTACAAGCCAGCCAACCCTTTGCAAATAACTTGCATACAGTCTATAGAATGTGTGGAGAAGAGATAGAATGCCCAGGGGTTGGTAAGTTACTCAAATCATTATGAAAAGGAGATGGAGAGCCAACCATCAGCTATAGGTGCAACGCTCTCAAGCATGACATTTGGCTGGGGTGACCCTTTGCATTCTTTTGTCACTTGGATAGATGCCCATCTGGAGAGAAAACTCTTTAAATGCCACCTTTGGTGCCAAAAAACTGAAGTGTAGATGGTCGGGCCCACTTGGAGAAGTTGTGATACGAAATTTCGCGAAACGGGAGCAAATTGGCAGTTTTTTCCCCTGTGCGTCGCACCAAATTATCTGTGCGTCGCGCCACTTTGGAGCCTGTTTTGGGGCACTTGCAGGTGTCCAAAATGTGCCCAAGTGGGCTTGTTGGAAAGATTGTCTAGTCTACTTTCTAAACCCACTAGAATTTTCCAATTTGGTGCTCATCTGCCCCTCCAAATATTCATTCTCCCAAGACTGCTTTCTGTGTGTCAAAAAAGTGGCAGAGAGGCCATTTTTGGGTGTTTTTTGACCTTTAGGAGACCCAGATTTTGTCAAAATTTCTTGCCCTAACACCAGTAGACGTAATTTTCGATGTTGAATCCAAATATGCAAGCCATTCCTCGATTAGAGCCCTAGAATTTTATCGTCGCGCCAGTGGCGCGGCGCACAGGGAGGAATTTCCTGTTTTGTGTCCAAAAAATTTGCCTGTGACCAAAATTTGTCCAAATTTTTTGAAATTTGGGCTGGAGGTTCCCTACAAAGTGCTATGTTGTGCCAAGGAAGCCTTAGCCAGGATTTGAAGCTGATCTTTCTCCTTTGCCTCCTTTGCCTCCTTTGTCGCTTTGCTGAATTTTGCCTTTAGGCTCCTGATTCTTGCTTTGGAACTCATGTTTCGGGCCTGGTAGTGGTGAGTCATGCACCTCAGCATGTCTTTCTCCCTGTTTGCTTTATCCAACCATTGCTCCAAGTGAACGTTCACTTTCTCTAGCACATACTCCCGGTCCTTGTCTCTTTGCTCCATAGGTCTGCCTTGTGCTGCCATGATGTGTCGTCGGTTTTCCTTGATCATTTGCAACTCTATCTCAGCTAGCCGATCCTCAAGTTACTTGTTCCTCTGCTTCAAATATTGCACGTTCCACTTGGCCCTTTCCAAGTCCAGGGATAAGCTCTCAATCACTGATTGCTGCTCCTGAATGATCTCTCCCAGCTCAGCATTCGTAGGTTCTGCATCTGTCTCATCATCCTGGAGGAGAACAAACTCTGCCTCATGCTCTCCTGATGGTCCTTCCTCCTACATTGGCTCCTTGCCCTTACCCTACTCCTGTGGCGCTGATGTCAGAAGCGAGGCCCCTTCCACCCTGGGTGGAGATAACACTCGCTTTGTTGGTGCAAATAAGGGTCTATTGCCCTTCTAGTATGTGATGTATACTGGCATGGTGGTAGTCTCATGGTGCTCAAACTGATGTGAAGGAACCCCCACCTCATGCTCAAACTGATGTGAAGGACCTCCCACCTCATGTTCTGTCTTTGGTATCACCAGTGGGGCACTGAAGAAATCACGGGAGATGAAGTCCTCCCAAGCAATACCTTGCAATCCCAACTGATGGTCCACCAAAATCCGGATGAGAGCAAAATGATACACTGTTTAGCTACTGTCAAGGTGTCTTGCACTGCATGAAGTTATTCATCTTCTCAATGTTGTTGCAAATGAAAAATGGGAGGCTCATCATCCGCACCCTGGTGAAGTGCATGAGCAAGTGGATGTGATAGGCATAAAGGCGAGAAAACCTCCCCTCGCAATTGAAATACTTCATGATCAATCTCATGAGTGGGGCATACTCATCCCTCAAAAATCTGAATGGAAAAACTCTAGTGAGCTATATCAAGTAGTTGTTCTTGATGTAAGGCTCATAGTGATGCCTCTCCACCTTCTTTTTCTTATGCCACTATTCTACAATGTTTGGTATTCTTGTTGCCACTGATATGGTTTCCGGTGTCAATGTGAAAGTGACCCGAGCCAGGACAGATTGGCCTCCCTGTAGATGAAGTGCAAAAAGGCGAGCCAACTCATGATAGACTCTAACATTTTCCACCCTTTGACAAAACTCATAACATGCCAAGTGATAGAAACAAGACATGGCAAGTGGACATGCTTGCAGCTCAGTGAGGGTGTTTGGCTCATTTCTAAGATGTCTGCCACTCCGGTGATGTCTTCTATGGGTCCTCTCTCCCGAAGATGTGTCACTGTGTGTCCCTTCCTCATACTCTGATGAATTTTCTGATGCCATTACTGCTGCTTGTACCCTGAGTTTTGTGCTGCCCTCTGAATCCAATGGGACTGGTAGATGCTCTGAAAATCTGTCACTAAGGGGACAATAAAACAGGGGAATGATGAAAAGGAGAATAGGGGTTTAAAAGGAGAAATTTATCAGGGATTTGGGAGCGTTTGGGGAATGGTGTTGATGGGGTAGGTTTTTAATATCTTGAACTATAGGAATAAAGGGAACGAATGGATATGATTACAGTGGAGCTAGGGTAACTATTAGGGGAAACTGCTATAGGGGAATTAGCTGATAGAGGTAGGGTAGGAGCATATTTTAGCAATAATTTCACTGTAGCAAAACCCTAGCTTTCTTGACCTTCTTTATATCATCTTTGTTTTACTTTTAAAAAAAAATTGCATTTGATTTCATGGTCGTCATAATAACATTTCCCTTCAAGTTAACTGCCAATGGTGAAGGTAGTTGGGCTACCTCTCCAATTTTGAGGGTCATTCACAAAAATTTTGGGCAATTTAATACATTTTTGGGCTTATAAGTCTATGCACCATGCGCTCTGCCCAGTGCACTGCGCGTTGGGTATGCGCCGCGCCAGTGGCAATTTTGCACTGTGGCCAGGCTCCCAGTGCACCGCGCCACCTCATGTGTGCGTTGGGCACTGTAAACTCACGCAATATTTGCTTGAAAAATAGGGGAGGGGGTTTTAGTGGTGGTTTTAGGGTGATTTCCTTGGGAAACATGATAGAATGGAGGCAGGAACGATGAGGAGTGAGGGGACAAGGGGAGGGGAGCAGAACCTTGGTGTTTATCATCACATTTTGCAACCCCATTTCTCGTTTTTCTTAATGATTTTTTTCATGGTCGACCTTGTTCTTTTGAGGTACCCTTTAAATATCTTATGCACACCAAATTATTGACAAATTTGAGAGAGGAGAGGTGTCAACAGGGCCTACCTCTTGATTTGCTAGCCTTCACTGAGATTTGGAATGATTTGCACTTGTTTTTATGCCCTGGCTATGTGCGTCGCGTGCCAAGACCAGTGCGCCGCACGCTGGGTGTGCGTCACACCCTTGAGAAAATTGAATGGTGTGCAGGCTGCATGTGTGCTGCGCCCTCTGTGTGCGTCATGCCCTCTGTGTGCGCCGCACTCCCTGGTGTATGTGCCGCGCTCCTTGAAAACCAGCTCTCCTTCACTCAAACCCTCACGATTTTGCTCTCTCACCTTTGTAATTTCTCTCCAAGCTTGCAAGAGCACAAATGTCTTTTTTTGGGAAAAAATAAGTATATATAGGCTTAGGAGAGATGGGTTTGATTTTTTATTCTTTGAAAACCCACTTTCTAATGTTTGTGTTTTGCACTTTTTCATTGACTTTAAAACACCCTTATTTTCAGTTTTTCTTTGAAATTTTGGCTCTCGTGATGGGATTTTCGGCATTTCTTTGTGGGGACTGTGTGACTAGGCCTTTGGCTATAGAAACCATGTTTGCATCTGAAAAATCAACTTGTGCATTTTTATAAAATTTTGTCATAAATGACCCTGTTTGACTTTTCTTCAAAATAGAGTTTTGAAGAAGAGTCGATGTCTCTTCAGGTGATTATGAAGCTTTCTGAACCATAGCTATGTAGGGCCTCCCTTTGGCTTGCATGGCTTGTTCTGGACATGTTTTCAGAGACCAAACTGATGAATTCCTAGACCTAGACAAAAATGACTTTGTCCTGTAATAGGACCAGACCTGGACTATCATGAGCTTTGATGATTATGGACAAAGACCTGAACCAGCAAGGGCCAGAGATGAGGGAAGATGAATAGCATGACTTTCCCCGTCAGATCATGGCATGTCCCTAGCGAAATGCAACTGAGTGAATGGAGCAGGACACCTAAATTTGAAATGCACAAAGAGTTTTGATCTCTGACGAAGGGCTAACCAGACCAACTCTAACATTGGCTCCAATTGGGGATGGTAGCTCCTTGGAGGTGCCAAGAACAACATATCTCTAGAGGAATTAGACAGTGCCTTTTGTCCATTGGGCTATGGAGTCATCATTTTGATAAATAGCACGGGACTCTGACTTATTTGTAAAACTGGAATAACCAAAAACTTGACATTAAAATAACTCAAAAACTGACTTTACATACTGAAACCAAACTGAAATAAAAATGGTATTTACAATGACAGTGGAAGCAACATTAATAGACCAACAATGATATCGCTTGAGTAGCCGACCATTGATCGACCCTCCAGGACGGTCTTCCCCGCTCATCTACTTTAGAAGAAAGGCATTCTTCCCCCTATATGCTGCGATCTTGAAACGACCTTTCCACAGATTTTCAAACTTTCTATGCTTGCCTTTCTCTTCATTCCTTGCATCCCACTTCAGCACCACATCATCCAACTGAAATTTATCCGCTTTTGCTTTTCGGTCATAGATTTTCTTTATCCTTTCCTACAACTTGGATGTGTTTTTGAAAACTTCTTCTCTTGTTTGCTGCAAGTGGATCATTTGCTTCAGACTTCTCTGCATGGGATCTTCTTCATTGTCAGCCTCCTGAAGAAGTCTGACCACTAGGGCAGCAAGAGAAGCGGGAAATACTATGTCCACTCCATAAACCAGCTCAAACGGTGACATACCAATAGACTTTTTCTGACTGATCCGATCTACCCAAAGCGCATGGACCAGCCTCTTGTTCCAGCTCTTCTTATTTATTTCCAGTAGCTTCTTGATGATGTTGACAAAAGATTTATTCGAAGATTCCACCAATCCATTGTCTTCGAATGATAGGCAGTCGAATGACCCAAAATTACGTGATATTTGTGACAAAATTCCACCATCCTTTTCGATTTGAAAGCTGTTGCATTATCAGTGATTATTTTGTTTGGACAACCATAGCGAGACAAGATGTTATTTTTAAGAAATGAAATGATTACCGTGTTTGTCGCTTGTCTGGTAGGGGCTGCCTCAATCCATTTTGTGAAATAGTCCGTCGCTGTAAGGATCCACCTATGCTATTCGGAAGAGGCGGGATGAATTTCCCCAATGAAATCCAACCCCCACTGCTGGAATGGAGCACTCACTTCGATAGGCTTAAGTGGCAAAGGCTGTAATTTCTATTTTCCTTCGAAAATTTGACACTTATGACAGTGCTTGACCATCTTATGCATGTCAGCAAACAAAGTAGGCCAGTAGTACCCCGCTCTCAAAAAAAAATTTGTTGTTGACTTCCGAAAAAGATGACCTCCACACTTCCTCCATGGAAATCCTCCATGACTTTCTTTGCCTCCTCTTCCACCGGACAATTTAACAATATGCCACCGGGATCTTTCCAATATAGTGCAACATTCAAAATACAAAACTTGGTAGCCTTCAATTTGAGTGTTCTCGCTTGTTTCTAGTCATACCGGGAGGTGGTGATAGATTTTTCAGTACATATATTATATCAGAATACCATGGGGACAAAGAAAACATTTCAGATACCTGAATTGACGTTCCTTCCTCATTCTCCTCGGACATGGCAGTGATCAGATTTATGTCCAATGCATGCAAGTTTGATTCAGCCATTAGCCTCGCTAACCCCTGCCCTTTGACCAGCTTTGTAGGCTTGATCTCCACATCATATTCTAGCAATGCTGCAATCCATTTGCCTCTTCTCCCTTCCGGATAAGTCTGCAGTAAAACATCTTTCATAGTAGTATTAGGAACATAGGCCAGAATGTGAGATTGTAGAATATACACCCGGAAATCCTTCGATGCCTTTACCAATGCCAGGGCTTGCTTCTCAATGATGTTGTACTTCAAAGCTGCATCCCTTATAGCCCTGCTGAATAATGCAATGGGTCTTTCATGATCACCTCTCTTCTGCAATAATACCACTGCCATAGTGTGCTCAGAAGCAAATGAAAACAATATGAAATCTTGAGTGTAGTCCGGGCTGACTAGAACTGGAGTTGAAGAAAGGGCCAATTTGACCAAGTTGAAAGATTTTACAGCCTCATCTATCCATTTCACCTGGTTGTCCTTCTGAAGCATGTTGGTCATTTCTTTTAAGTGTTCCGCAAGATTAGGCACAAAGCGATGCAGAAAATTCATCTTACCATTGAATGACTGTATCTCCTTTTTGTTTCTAGGCAGATTGATTTGTTGAATTGCTTTCACACATGCTGGGTCTATGTGGATGCCATCCTTTGAAATGATGTGCCCAAGTAATTTTCCTTCCTCCATGGAGAACAAGCTCTTCTTAGGATTCAGCGATAAACCATATTTCTTGCACTTTTGAAAGACGATTTTTAGGTGATGCATGTGCTCTTCATCAGATTTTGAAAACATCGTCAAGTCATCCAAGTACACCACCAAAAACACATCCTTCTCATTTACAAACTCCAAGTCCATTGCTCGCTGAAATGTGGCACCTGCATTCTTTAAACCAAATGGCATTTTAGCATAGCAAAAGGTTCCCCATGGAGTGGTGAATGCTGTCTTGTCTCTATCATCTTCGTGGACTGAAATTTGGTTATATCTGGAATAACCATCAAGCAGCGACATACAAGATTCCCCCACTACTCGCTGAAGTATATGGTCCATCTTGGGTAGCGGATAGTTGTCCTTCAATGAGACCTTGTTTAGATTTCTGAAATCAATGCATAGGCGGATCTCATCGGCCTTCTTGTGTACAGGTACTAAGTTAGATATCCAATCTGAAAATCTGATAGGCACAATGATACCTGACTTGTAGAACCTATTTACCTCTTTTTCGATAAATGGCAGCAACTTTGGATTGATCCTTCTCAGCTTTTGTCTAAATGGTTTTTGATTGGGCTTGATAGGTATTGTGTGCTGAATGATATTTGTATCATAGGTCTTTAAATCAGAATAATCCCAAGCAAACACATCTGCAAATGAAGCCATCAAACTGATGTATTTGTCCTTGATCTTTGGCCGTAATGCTTTGGACAATTTTACCAACTTTGGATGGGCAGTTGTACCAATGTTGACTTCTTCCACACCTTTCTCCATTGGCTGCAATGTTGGCTTGCGGGCTACATCATCCTGATCAAAAAGTTCCTCTAGGGGTATCAAGCCTTTAGGAATGATGTTATTCTTCAGCTGTAATACGTCCATTCGATTGATCTGCACTTCATCTATACCATTCCCTTTGTTCTCATCATTTTCCACATCAATTGAGGTCTCTTTGAACTTGCCTTGGTTGAGCAAAAAATCCTTAATCTCCTCATCATCTTCGAACACTTGCCAATATCCCTGATTGTATGGAATGGTTGGACGGTGCTTGACATGGATTTCAAATTTATTGCTGGAGTTCATGGGGATCTTCAAGCTGCTTGCTTCCTTGGAAAGAGCATCACCAATACTATTTTGTATACGTGGCACACATGTCAAGGTGTATTCGGAAAATAGCTTCAAGATGTCTAAAACTGCATTACGATAGGCCCGCATCTTAGGATGTTTTGCTTGATACTCACCTCTGACCTGTTTTATCACCAACTCGGAGTCGCCATATACCGAAATCCTCTTTCCATTCAGCTTTCTAAGAATTTTCAGGCCAGCAATCAGAGCTTCATATTCAGCTTCATTATTGGAACATTCAAAGGCCAGCTTGTAAGAGCAAACTCTCATGCTATTAGGCACTTTGTTTGGGGTGGAGAAAGGACTGCGTACCTAAATACCAATACCAGTGCCATCATTTCCTACTGCTCCATCAAAATCCATGGTCCACAAGCCTTCTCTGTCTTCTTGCAAGTGCTGGAAATCTATTTGCTATCCATTGTTTACTTGCTGTCCTTCATTTTCAGCTGATTGCCCAATCTTTTGCTGCTTTTCTTGTCCTTCTTTCTTCAAGATTTCTCTGACATTTTCTGTTATCTCCAGAATGTCATCTACTTCTACTATCTGACTATCTATCTCATTTAAACTATCTGAAAACAAAACAAAAGACTCTAAATCTGTATGTACATAGTTAATAGGATGATTTATCGGTTTCTCCTTGCTTGTGATCATATATTTCATCTTTTGTTCCCGATATAACTTCCTCATTTGTCCAAACACCGGGATTGTTGCATAGGAGAAATCCAGCTGTAGTGTCCCTTTCAATTTTGCTACCCAAGACCTGGAAAGGAGCATGCCAAACCTTGGAGGAATGTATGCTACTAATACATCCATCAGAACATTTTTCATAGGAAGCTGATCTAAACTCACAACTAAGTCTTTGATGATCCCTATGCACCTTACTCTGCTGGAATCGAATGAATAGAGATCATGATATTGGCGGGTGATGTCCAGACCAAGCTTATCCATGATAGCCTTGGGCATGAGATTGTGAGAAGCTTCGGAATCGAACATGGCATTATGTAGCACAAAGTCATGCAATCGTAAACTGATATAGAAGGGTGGCACATCGCTATTGGGAGACTCACCATTTGTTGTTGGCCCAAAAATCATTTCGGGCTGATCATCTTCTACATTTACCATGTCGGACATTGGGTCCAAATTCAACATTTTAGAAATCTGACCTCTATAACTGTTGTTCTTCATTATCTCAGTCAAGGGGATGGATACCTTTAGCTTAGAAATCTCATTCTCTAGGCTAAAGGTGGGAGTTCTTTCTACCTCTTTGACTAGGATCTCTTTCCTTTCCTTCTCTTTTGATGTGGCTGGTTGCTGTGATTGTTCTGCTGATTTTGATTTGCTGCTCTCCGGAACAACCACCTCCTTTCCCTTTCTTTGTGTAGCTGATGGATCATTCTTTGTTGTTTCACCCTCCTTCTTTTTCTGAATTGGTTTGGCCGGTACATCTCTGTTTCTAAGGGAATATCATTACTGTTGTGTGGACAAAGCATTCATATACCCTCTTTAATATTCTTCTAACTCTTCTTCCAACACGATTTCGTTAGGTAGAATCAAATCAGTGTCTTGGTGTGTAGCTAAATTTACTGCACATTCTTCTTCTTCAGTGATGTAAGTAGGTAGCTCATCTGGAGTAAAGAGATGGTTTTCCTCCCCTATTACATTCTCGTCCTCATCTGACTCTGGTCCATGCACAAAATTCTGTTGCAAAGGTGTTTGTACCGGCTGTTGTGATGTTTGCTCTTGAGTTCATTGATCTCTTTGTCTTATCCTATACTGTGGCTGATGTTGGCCACGAAAGTTAGGATTCCTAACTTGTGGCTCTGGCTTGTCAAGTTTTACCCTCCCAAGCATCTGTTCTACCTTTTTGAGTAGCTGATCCATTGAAGAAGATTCTTCTTTCACCGTGGTTTTCTTCTCTGCTTTTTTTCTAGCTCTTTTGGACAGCAGATTTGCCTCAACGCTGACCGCAATTTTTTGCATGTCTTCCATTGTAGCCTGTTCTCTTTCTCTTAATTAGTATGCCATGTCAGCATCAAAACCATCTGGAAACTTCATCATTGCTAGTCCCACAGGTGGCTTTAGATGGTCTAGAATTTCATTGTAGACTGCATTAAATCTAACACAATAATCTTGGACCGACTCATCAGCATTCCGCTTGATTAGTTCATACTCGGCCAGAATTTGAAGGGGATTCTTTTTCACTTCCCACCGATTCAAAAAATGTCTTTGTAGTTCCGCCAAGGTAGTGATACTTGCAGCTGTCAAACCTCTGAACCATTTCCTCACATAACCTGCAAATATTTGTACAAAGAGCCTCATTGCCACATTCTCTTCATCAATCTTATGAAGTTCATAGAAGTCTGCCATTTTATCCACATGTTTCTGAGCTGTAATACCATTAGGAGTGCCATAAAAAAATGGAATTTTACTTTGATAATCATTTGGCATGTCATCTAAGACTTGGGGTAGAACAAGGGGTGTGAAACAGGCTGCCATCATTCTCCGTGGATTTGGCCTTGGAGGTGTTGGAGGAGTGTGCACAGTTTGCAAGGGGCTTGCACTTGGAGTTTGGAGCTGTGTGGCAATGTAATTATCAATTAATCTATTAGATCTTTCAGTTTCAAGGTCTACAAGAAATTGTGGATTGGGGACGGTGTAATCAACAACCCTTTTGGATTTAGACTCAAACAATGATATTTCAAATCGTTCATCAAACTCAAGCTCCTCAATATACTCAAAAATGTTGGGACATGAATGAGATTTGAACACTGGAGTTATGGTGCTTTCTTGACGAAGGAGTCTTGGGATCAAATTGGGATTTTCATATATATGAGGGTCTGGGTCTGGATTTGCTCTGGTATATCGTCTCGAAGCCAACGTGCTATTGAGAGAAATTACAGGACACAACCAACTTACTCAGCCGTTCCAATCCTAAGCTCATGATCCGGAAGCCTAAAATTCTCATGAAACAAGGGGATTTGATTTTAACTTTCCCCAGTAGAGTCACCACTATGTTAGCACGTAAATCTGCCTTTAGGCTGAAGGAAGGCAAAAATTAGGGTAACCACAAACCACGCTCAGTCTGGTAGCTAGCCCTACCAGAGCAGGAAAGGGCTCTCTCCGAGTCACGCTCAGTGGATAAGTGATCGAAAATGGTCTGAGATGACTTACAATACATTGTTTACCTTAGGCTAGTAAGTGGATAGGGATTTTGGAAAAGATTTTATGAAGTGATAGAGCTTCTGGGATGTATATGGGACTGGCGCTCAGCAAAGAATAGAGAATTGAAAATGAAGGAACAGATTATTCCGTGAGGCAAGGTAGGTGGAAAGAGTAGGAATTTCGGTTTAAGGTAACACGGAATGGAAATATTGCTAAAGAAAGTGAAAAGGGCATAGTCGCATGAATCCTTTTCAACAGAAGAATGACACTGCACATGAAATTTTCCCACACGCAGAGCAATATAAATTGAATTCTACCTAATCTCACTTAGAAAATTTCACTGAAATGAAATGTGAATTGAATTATGAAACATAACAAGATACATATGGAACATAAGAACACATTTTCTACACTCACAACCACAAGAATCTCATGAAACAGAGCCGCTGCCTTTCCTTAATTCTCTGTCTAAAATACACATTGCAGAAACAAAGTTTCTTTCCCACAGTCTCCCAGAAGTTACAAGCCAGCCAACCCTTTGCAAATAACTTGCATACAATATATAGAATGTGTGGAGAAGAGATAGAACACCCAGGGGTTGGTAAGTTACTCAAATCATTACAAAAAGGTGATGGAGAGCCAACCATTAGCTACAGGTGCAACACTCTCAAGCATGACATTTGGCTGGGGTGACCCTTTGCATTCTTTTTCCACTTGGATAGATGCCCATCTAGAGAGAAAACTCATTAAATGCCACCTTTGGTGCCAAAAAACCGAAGTGTAGATGACCGGGCCCACTTGGAGAAGTCGCGACCCGAAATTTCGCGAAACGGGAGCAAATTGGCAGTTTTTTCCCCTGTGCGCCATGCCAAATTCTCTGTACGTCATGCCACTTTGGAGCCTGTTTTGGGGCACTTGTAGGTGTCCAAAATGTGCCCAAGTGGGCTTGTTGGAAAGCTTGTCCTGTCAACTTTCTAACGCCACTAGAATTTCCTAATTTGGTGCTCATTTTCCCCTCCAAATCTTTATTCTCCCAAGACTGCTTTCTGTGTGTCAAAAAAGTGGCAGAGAGGCCATTTTTGGGTGTTTTTTGACCTTTAGGAGACCCAGATCTTGTCAAAATTTCTTGCTCGGACACCAATAGACATAATTTTCAATGTTGAATCCAAATATTCAAGCCGTTCCTTGATTAGAGCCCTAGAATTTTAGCGTCGCGCGCACAGGGAGGAATTTCCTGTTTTGTGTCCAAAAAATTTCCCTACGACCAAAATTTGCCCAAATTTTTTGAAATTTGGGCTGGAGGTTCCCTATCAAGTGCTATGCTGTGCCAAGGAAGCCTCAGCCAAGATTCAAAGCTGTTCTTGCTCCTTTGCCTCCTTTGCCTCCTTTGTTACTTTGCTCAATTTTGCCTTTAGGCTACTGATTCTTGCTTTGGAACTCATGTTTCGGGCCTTGTAGTGGTTATTCATATGCCTCAGCATGTCTTTCTCCCTGTTTTCTTTATCCAACCACTGCTCCAAGTGAACGTTCACTTTCTCTAGCACATACTCCCTGTCCTCGTCTCTTTGCTCCATAGGTCTGCCTTGTGCTGCCAAGATGTGTCGCCGGTTTTCCTTGATCATTTGCAACTCTATCTCAACTAGCCGATCCTCAAGTTGCTTGTTCCTCTGCTCCAGATACTGCACGTTCCACTCGGCCCTTTCCAAGTCTATGGATAAGCTCTCAATCACTGATTGCTACTCTTGAATGATCTCTCCCAGCTCAGCATTCGTAGGTTCTCCATCTGTCTCATCGTCCTGGAGGAGAACAAACTCGGTCTCATGCTCTCCTGATGGTCCTTCCTCCTACACTGGCTCCTTGCCCTTACCCTACTCATGTGGCACTGATGCAGGAAGCCAGGCCCCTTCCACCCTGGGTGGAGATAACACTCGCTTTGCTGCTACAAATAAGGGTCTACTGCCCTTCTGGTATGTGATGTATACTGGCATGGTGGCAGTCTCATGGTGCTCAAATTGATGTGAAGGAACCCCCACCTCATGCTCAAACTGATGTGAAGGACCTCCCACCTCTTGTTATGTCTCTGGTATCACTGGTGGGGCATTGCAGAAATCACGGGAGATGAAGCCCTCCCAAGCAATACCCTGCAATCCCAACTGATGGTCCACCAAAATCCGGATGAGAGAAAAATGATAGACACTATTTAGCTGCTGTCGAGGTGTCTTGCACTACATGAAGTTCTTCATCTTCTCAATGTTGTTGCAAATGAAAAATGGGAGGCTCATTATCCACAGCCTGGTGAAGTGCATGAGCAAGTGGATGTGATAGGCATAAAGGCGAGAAAAACTCCCCTCGCAACTGAAATACTTCATGATCAATCTCATGAGTGGGACATACTCATCCCTCAAAAATCTGGATGGAAAAACTCTGGTGAGCTGGCTCAAGCAGTTGTTCTTGATGTAAGGCTCATAGTGATGCCTCTCCACCTTCTTTTTCTTATGCCACTGTTCTCCAATGTTCGGTATTCCTGTTGCCACTGATATGGTTTCCGGTGTCAATGTGAAAGTGACCCCACCCAGGACAGATTGGCCTCCCTGTAGATGAAGTGCAAAAAGGCGAGCCAACTCATGACAGACTCTAACATTTGCCACCCTTTGACAAAACTCATAACATGCCAAGTGCTGGAAACAAGACATGGCAAGTGGACATGCATGCAGCTCAGTGAGGGTGTTTGGCTCATCTCTAAGATGTCTGCCACTCCAGTGATGTCTCCTATGGGTCCTATCTCCCGAAGATGTGTCACTGTGGGTCCCTTCCTCATACTCTGATGAATTTTCTGATGCCATTACTGCTGCTTGTACGCTGAGTTTTGTGCTGCCCTCTGAATCTAATGGGACTGGTAGATGCTCTGAAAATCTGTCACTAAGGGGACAATAAAACCGGTGAGTGTTAGGAGGGGAATGATGAAAATGGGAATATGGGTTTAAAAGGAGAAATTTATCAGGGATTTGGGAGCATTTGGGGAATTGTGTTGATGGGGTAGGGTTTTGATATCTTGAGCTATAGGAATAAAGGGAGCGAATGGATATGATTACAGTGGAGCTAGGGTAACTATTAGGGGAAACTGCTACAGGGAAATTAGCTGATAGAGGTAGGGTAGGAGCATATTTTAGCAATAATGTCACTGTAGCAAAACCCTAGCTTTCTTGACCTTCTTTATATCATCTTTGTTTTACTTTTAAAAAAAATTTACATTTGATTTCATGGTCGTCATAATAACATTTCCCTTCAAGTTAAGTGCCAATGGTGAAGGTAGTTGGGCTACCTCTCCAATTTTGAGGGTCATTCACAAAAATTTTGGGCAATTTAGTACATTTTTGGGCTTATAAGTTTGTGCGCCGTGCGCTCTACCCAGTGCGCCGTGCGCCAAGCATGCGCCACGCCAGTGGCAATTTTGTACTGTGGCCAGGCTCCCAGTGCGCCGCGCCACCTCATTTGTGCACCACGCACTGTAAACTCACCCAATATTTTATTGAAAAATAGGGGAGGGGGTTTTAGTGGTGGTTTTAGGGTGATTTCCTTGGGAAACATGATGGAATGGAGGCGGGAACAATGAAGAGTGAGGGGACAAGGGGTGGGGAGCAGAACCTTGGTGTTTATCATCACATTTTGCAACCCCATTTCTCGTTTTTCTTGATGAATTTTTTCATGGTCGACCTTGTGCTTTTGGGGTACCCTTTAAATATCTTATGTACACCAAATTATTGACAAATTTGAGAGAGGAGAGGTCTCAACATGGCCTACCTCTTGATTTTCTAGCCTTCACCGAGATTTGGAATGATTTGCACTTGTTTTTATGCCCTTGTTGTGTGCGTCGTGCGCGAAGACCAGTGCACCGCACGCTGGGTGTGCATCGCGCCCTTGAGAAAATTGAATGGTGGGCAGATTGCATGTGCGCCGCACCCTCTATGTGCACCGCTCTCCCTGGTGTATGCGCCGCGCTCCTTGAAAACCAGCTCTCCTTCACTCAAACCCTCACGATTTTGCTCTCTCACCTTTGTAATTTCTCTCCAAGCTTGCAAGAGCACAAATGGTTTTGTTTTGGGCAAAAACAAGTATATATAGGCTTAGGAGAGATGGGTTTGATTTTTTCTTCTTTGAAAACCCACTTTCTAATGTTTGTGTTTTGCACTTTTTCATTGACTTTAAAACACCCTGATTTTCATTTTTTCTTTGAAATTTTGGCTCTCATGATGGGATTTTCGGCATTTCTTTGCGGGGACTATGTGACTGGGCCTTTGGCTATAGAAACCATGTCTGCATCTGAAAAATCAACTTGTGCATTTTTAGAAAATTTTGTCATAAATGACCATGTTTGACTTTTCTTCAAAACAGAGTTTTGAAGAAGAGTCGACGTCTCTTCAGGTGATGATAAAGCTTTCTATACCATAGCTGTTTAGGGCCTCCCTCTGGCCTGCATGGCTTGTTCTAGACATGTTTTTAGAGACCAAACTGATGAGTTCCTAGACCCAGACAAAAATGACTTTGTCCTGTAATAGGACCAGACCTGGACCGTCATGAGCTTTGATGATTATGGACAAAGACCTGAACGATTATGGACAAAGACCTGAACTAGGAGGGACCAGAGATGAGGGAAGATGACTAGCATGACTTTCTCCATCAGATAATGGCATG
Organism: Pinus tabuliformis; assembly: GCA_031772625.1. NCBI lineage: Eukaryota > Viridiplantae > Streptophyta > Pinopsida > Pinales > Pinaceae > Pinus > Pinus tabuliformis. The sequence goes on from CM062805.1 coordinate 359,766,707, forward strand.
TCCCTAGCGAAATGCAGCTGAGTGAATGGAGCGGGACACCTAAATTTGAAATGCACAAAGAGTTTTGATCTCTGACGGAGGGCTGACCAGACCGACTCTAACAATGCCAATAAGTCAGTAGTGCCTAAGCTAAAGGCTTCAAAGTCATATGCATGTTCTGACTCTAAGTCAAACCCCAACAATGGGAATGATAAAGGGAAGCATATTATTAATGCATATCTCAGTGCCACCATTTCCACCACCAAGGAACAGAAGATTGAGCTCGAACACCCGAAGGAAGGGGAGCATCTCCTCCACGCATAGATGTGGTGAAGGGATCATCATTGAAGTTCATTATCAAAAACAGGGGCAAAAAGATTCTCATATCGAAAGAAATTTTTAAGCGGTTAGGCCTCCTCACCACACCACACCTGTAGCCATACACCACCAGGTGGCTACACCAAGGACCAAATCATTGCATCAGCCAATATTGCCACCTTCCCTACACATAAAACCCTTCATGGATGAGGTATTGTGTGATGATTCTCCCCTTGAAGTTTATGAGGTATTATTAGGCCAACCATATTTGTGGCAGTGTCATGTTGTGTATGAGTCTATGCATCACACTGTTATTATTACTTTAGGAAATATACATGATACTAGAGCTAGCCTCGTCTACCATCATCTCTTTAATACTTGCTAAGTAATGCAATAAAATCATCTCCCTGGTCAAGAAATTTTCTTTCTTTCTGATTCACTCTCTCAAATTAAGGAAAATATCATGGCCACAACCATGGATCCCAGAAAGGATTACTCCATGTGGTAGAATCAAGTGGATAAGTTCATGGAAGAATATAGGGATATTTTCTCCTCACCCACAAGGTTACACTTTCACTGTTAGGTCAAGCATTTAATTGATATGACTCCCATCTTACCTCTACCAAATGGGTTGATATACTAATGCTCCATTTTGGAAAATAAAGAGATCAAGTAGTAGATCTAGGAGTTGCTGTAAAATGGGCACATCTGACCAAGTTCCTGATATTGTGGGAGGCTGATTATACTTGTACAAAATAAAGATGGGACCTAGAGGCTTTGCATAATTATTAGGAACAAAAGAAATAACTATCAGGAATAGGTATCCATTCCACAGATTAATGACCTTCTAGACCTGCTCAATGGGGGAAATTATTTCAGCAAGATTGATTTGAAGTCTAGCTAACATCAGGCTCTAATAGAGCCCATAGATGTATGGAATATGAACTTAAAATCCAGGGAAGGCCTTTTTGAATGGTTCTTCATGCCTTTATGGTTTACAAATGCCCATGCAAATTTTATAAGGCCGATGGATGACACCTTGTGGCCCTTCACCAACTTGTTTATGGTTTTTTATATGGATGACATCCTCATCTTTAGCAAGAGTTGTGAATATCACTTGCAACACATTCGGTAGGTCATTCAAACCTGGTGGCATCAAAAACTATGTGCCACCTTGGAGAAATGCACATTTGGCATGAACCAGGACAAATATCAGAGGTTCATGTTTGTATTCTACCATATCGCTTGGCCTTTGAGTCAGGTTACAAAGGGAAGAATGAGAGAAAAATTTCAATGATTTGAATCCCAATGCAAGGTGTTCTTGCAGTTAAAGAACCACCTTTGCTTTGCACTTGTACTCACATTTCTAGACCTACAACAATCATTTGAAAATTAGATAGGCGCCTCAGACCTTGTTATTGGTGTAGTTCTCACCCAACAAGGGCATCTAATGGCCTACCAGAGTGAGATACTTTCTGAAACGATTCAAAAGTACCCCACCTATGATGAAGAGATGTATTATATCGTACAAGCTTACTAGCAATAGAAACATTACATTCTACAGAAGGATATCATCATCCACACAGATCACCGACCTATTTAGTTTAGATAGACACAAGGAAAGTTACAGAACGATCACCATCACAATTAATTTATATATCTAACACAATTCCACTAGAACATTAAATACAAAAAGGTCAACACCAATCATGTTGCAGATTTCCTTAGTCTACTCCCTGTTGGAGCACTGACTATTGTTCTCAACCCTTATGAAGAATTCAAAACTACATACCATACTCTAGGGGATGGAAAGAAAGTTCTAGATTTCCACCTCCAGGATGCATTATTATGCTTTTTGGGTCACCTTTGTGTTCCTTCAATTAAGCCTGCAGAGCTGATTTTGGAGGTGCACTATAATCGGGTCTTAGGACACTTCATTGTAGAGGAAAATGTGGTCATACTATAAATTTTTTTTTTTGTCTGACACTCTAACAGGATGTTGGAAAATATATCAAATCCTATAATTCTTGTGCTATTTCCAAGCCAACCATCAAGAAGCAAGGTATGCGCACTCCTCTTCCAACTCCTAGCCAGGCCTGGAAATCCATCTCCATGCACTATTTGTCTTGCATCCCTTCTACTAAGAATGGTAATGACTATGTATTTGTGGTCATGGAAAATTTTTCTAAGATGGCTAGATTGGCAGCCTATAAGGAGAGCATCATAGCAGAGGAAAATTCTAAACTCTTCATTGAATGAGTGTGGATACATTTTGGGATCATGCAGACATTTACATTGGATGTATATATCAAGTTCCTAAGCATATTTTGGTCGAGCCTCTATACATTATTGAACACAAAGATTACCGAGTCAACTGCTTTCCATCCCCGGACTGATGGCTAAACGAAGGTCATCAACTAGATGATAGTGCACATACTCTGCATGTACAACTCCAAGAATCCACAAACCAATGATCATAGCATTCCATATCTACAACAAAGTTATAATAGATCTCTCCATAGATTAATTAGCCACAGTCCCTTTAAAGTGGGTTTGGGATTTCAACCATTGTGTCTGATTGATGTTGCGATGCCTCATACGACTACACAGGATGAATTTTCACATGTATAGTCTGAGGTTGATAAAGCAACCTGGTTTATTGAACACTTCTATCACATCTTACAAAAGGATCACAACATTTTGGATAAGTCCAATTCCAAGTACAAGCAACAACATGATCAGCATCAGGTGCCACACAAGTTTCAAGTGGGTGACAAAGTTTGGTTTCATTTGCAAAAACGATTGTTGTTGGTCTCCAAAATTCCATCCATTCGCCCTCTTTTATTTCATTTTCCATTATTATTTACCATATTCCACAACTAAAAAATCATGCACTAAGACCATCTTCATGGTTAAATATGGGTTTAGATAGATTGTTGTCGAATATATTTATTTTGGTATTTTGAGTGAATTTCTGGTTAAATATTAGAAAAATAACATGTATTCACTTATGTATAAAATTTGGATGAGTTTTTGGATGTATATAGGCCTAGTTGAAGATTCCAAGATAGTCATATTTGGCCTCTAAGTCTCAAATTCAAATTTCCTCTTCAAACTCGTGAAAATGATTTGAGATAATAGATCAAGCTCAATTCATGGAGAAGTACTTGGAAATTTTCATAAGTGTCTCTTATCAAAGCTAGGAGAGCTTTGTGAGAGGATATTAAGAGATGCTAGTTGCTAGATGTTAACACGTGGTTGTAACCACACAAGATATTTTTGGATCTAAGAGATTTACGGATCTAGGAGATAAATGTAGATACTAGTTTTTGTATAAATAGGAGTTTCTTCTCCCCTCAAAATGTTGTGTTAGGTTTGGGAATGCTAAAGTTATTCATATTCTTGATGTGTTAGGAATTCTAACTATTGGTTGTGCTTATTATTCATGTATGAATACTATTGATGTTATGAATACAATACTTTGAGTATGGTTAAGATTTCATGAGGAGGTATTGTGTTTCATCAAATGGCTTCTTGAACTTTCCATCCCTCATTCACTTTAGGATGGCCACCTGATGAGTATGGGTGTACTTTAATGTTTCAATTTTGCAAGATATATTAGTTTCTTTTATGCTCAACTTAAATAATGTTTATTTTAAGTATTTTTATTAGATGCATTGTTTACGTTCTTTTATGCCCATCCCATTTATGTTCTTTTGTATATCAAGTGCTTGAGTAAAACCAAAAATAACCAAAAAGATTTACTTTATTTCTTTCATTTCGTAGGTTCATGATTTCCAATTCATGTTAAGGATTCATTTATTTTTATATTTATAGATAATAATGAATGATTTTCATTTGAAAATGCACACATTCGTAATTTCCATTGATCTCTGATTGCTTTCATAATAGGTTTCCTTTAAATTTCATAACTTAAGAATTCAATGCTTTCATAGTATAGGATTTGTTTCTTTATAGATTAAATTTGCTTAAGTCTTTACTTTCAATTTATTAAAATAGATTTACTTTCTTATTGATAAGATAGATTTACTTTCCTATTGATATTATATATTTACTATCATGTCACTAGAATAGATTTATTTTCATGTCAATAAAATAAGTTTACTTTCATGTCAATTGTCATTTCAATTTCATAGATTAAAATATTTCTTTCCAAGTTCCAAATTTGAGACTTTTGAAAAAGAAAGTGTGTGCATACTCATCTTAGACATTTTTCGTGAATAGGTTTTATTTCAGTCTTGTAATTTCTTTCAATAAATTAGAATTTCCTTTTGAAATTGAAAGTTGATTCCTAGCATATATTATGCAAGTATACTTCACAAGTATACAAACATGGATTGACATTTAATGCAAGTAATTTAGCACATAATTAAAATACAAAAGAAATTCCTTTTCGGATCCCATCGGAAGCTTTGACCACTTTGATACGAGCCTTACACCATCACCAAGATTATGCGAGACAATGTGTTCGATCTCATCATTACCCCATTCCTTGGCTTGCACCCAATCTTCATTTTGGACTTCCTTCGGTCGTAGTTTCCACTATTGTTGGACACCTCAAACATTGTTGAACAAATAACACCAACAGAGCTCAACCCTCACTACATGGAACATGCCACAACTAATTGGATCATGGATAGATCAAGACCACTCGCCAATAGAGGATCCAACTATATCAGAATGTCAAAGCTGGAAAACTCCTCCACCAAGGCAAGTGGCTCACCAGGGACTAAGTTCAGTATAAGTTTCCCCATCTCATAGAGACACTCAATGTAATGGGTACCATGCTTCCAAAGGAAGGGGGAATGGATCTAGATGGATGTTGGTGGCCACCCTCATATTCCACTTAGACCCCCATCATTATTTCTTTCATTTTCCTTAATTGTAGCAAAATGTACTATTTTTGGTAGTTTTTGTGTCCTAAACTTCCGGAGCCATTTTAAGGCCCTAAGCAATGTTTGTTTTTGAAAATGGCAAAACCAATGGCCTGTGGCAGGGGTTTGTAGTAAAAAATTGTAATCCTCGGATAGATATTTCTAATAAGAAATTGTGCACATCAAATAGATATGTATGCCAATGTTATGACACCGAGAAGTTGAAGTACCAATTTACCCCAACAGGGTCCACAAACGTTTGGCGCTTGATCTCTTAGGGTTAGGTTTTTGGATGTTTAGGATTTTCCATAGTTTCTCAATAATAAAGAAGCCTCTAAGACTCATTGTAACATATGTCAAAATGCATGTAGTTTCCACATCTCTTTTCAGAGGTAAGTTACCATCGCCCAAACTAGTTTACTTTCATTCTACACGTAACAATTTTCAATACTTTGTTATTAATGAATTAAAGTTTTGTTTTCACCATATCTCTGTGCTTCTCTTTATGTTTGTAATTCATTTCATTCCTACATATATCTAGATCATCTATTGTCTAGGGATTAGAATCTCAACCTCCAAATAGAACTAAACAATTGTGACTTCTCTATAGATAGCCATACAAATCTTCAACTTAGACAACTTGGGATTTGGCCCTCATAGAATGTTCTAGTCTTGTAATTTGGCCCTCATAGAATGTTCTAGTCTTGTAATTTGGCCCTCATTCAAAAGGCATCAACATGTGCTATGTAACTACGAAATCTTCTCCTTCATTTAGATAGCCTTTGACATAAATAACAACCATTTTCAACAACCTAATTCCCCAAATTGATGACCTTCTCAGTTAGCTGAAAGGATTGATGTACTTCAATAAGATTGATCTGAATTCTGGCTACTCATAGGTTCTAATAGAAAAAATTGATGTATGGAAGATTTCTTTTAAGTACAACAAATATATTTTTGAATGGTGAGTGACACCCTTTTATTTGAAGGATGCTCTCGACAACAACTTTCATGAGGCTAATGGATGAAATTTAATCATGTTTCACCAATTATTTTGTAGTGGAACATAGTTACTGATCAAACGACAAAATGAACCAGGACCTCTTTTTTTAAGGTAGCAAAACATCACCTGATTTTGAAAAGTGGTGATGCCAAAATACACTTTTTTTTAATCATATTTTTAGCACTTTAAATTTTCTTATGTATCAAGTATGAACATTTTGTTTGAAACATTAGTGACTTTCATCTTGATTTTGAAAAGTGTTGATGCAACATCGACACATTTTTTTAAAGAGTTTATTTTTGACACTTTAATGTTTTTATGTGTCAAGTATGAACACCTTTTTTAAATGTTAGTGATTTTCATGTTGGTAATAAAACATAGAAAAAAAAATTATAAATTAAAAAGCATGACCAAGAAAACTCAAATAATAACTATATATATATATATATATATATATAGATAAACCACCAATAAAAATGTAAAAATTAAACAAAATTAAATTGCAAAAGTAAAAAATAAAAATATTAAAAAATAAATAAATAAAAGGAAAATATTTCGGACAAGCATCAATTTTAAAGAAAAAATTTGAATATTAAACAAACAAAAAAATACGTCCATAATGATTTTTTTAAGTTAAAAAAAAATAAAATACAACCACATAATAATAACAACAACAACAACAACAACAACAACAACTAAACAAAATAAAAAAAATAAAAAAATAAAAAATAAAAAACATTTAACTTAAAAAAAAAAATTAAATTCAAAAAAAAAAAAAAAAAAAATCATCAAAATTATAAAATTAAAATTTAAAAAAAAAATTAAACAACAAAAAAAAATTAAAAATTGAAAAATTAAAAATACAAAAAATTAAAAAACGAAAAAAAAAAAAACAAATCAAAACAAAACAAATAAAAAATAAAAAAATTTAAAACAAAATACATTAAAAGAAAATTTAAGAAACAAAAGTTAAAAAAAATAATAATAAAACAAAAAAGAAATTAAAAAGAAAAATATTAAAAAAATAATTAAAAAAAAAATTGGCCACCCGTCAGCGAGGTTGGCTACAGGCGAGGCGAGGTGGTGGCTGCATGCAGCCTGCCTCCCTACCTGCACCCGTCGGTAGCCTCACGTGGGGGCTCGCAAGGATGGTCGCAGGCACGGGCAAGGAGGTGGGTTGCATGTAGCCTCCTCCCCACCCACGCCTATAGCCAATCCCTCTGATGGGTGGCTGATTTTTTTTTAATTAATTTTTTTCTTAAGTTTTCTTTATTATTATTATTTTTTTTAATTTCTAATTTAGTTATTTTGATTGTTTTATTTCTATATTTTTTATTTTAATGTTTTTAATGTTTTTTTTTAATATTTATTAATTGTTTTTTATTTTAATTTTTAATTGTTTTCTTTTGATTTTTTTTAATTTCTTATAATTGATATTTTTTTAATTTTGTTTTTTTTAATTCATTTTAATTTTTTAGTTATGTATTTTTTATATTTTAAAAAAAATGTTTTTTATTTTAAAAAATGTTTTTTATTTTAAAAAATGTTTTTTATTTAAAAAAAAATGTTTTATGTATAACAATAAAATGTTTTTATTTTTATTTTGTTAATTTAATTTTTTTTTTGTTAAATTATGTTTATTTTTGCTTATTTTTTTGTTTTTTGTTTTACTTATTTTATGATTTTTTTCTTTTTTCTTTTTGTCCAATTTTTTATATTTATAAGTTAATTTTATGTTATTTTTTACATTCTTTCGGTCTTTTTGTCTTTTTTTTTTATAGTTGGTTTTTTTGTCATGTTTTTATGTTTTTTATGCTTTATTTCTCGTTAATATCTCGTTAATATATATGTGTATGTGTGTGTGTGTTTATAGTTTTTTTTCGATATTTGAATTTTTGGTGTTTTTGTATTATTTTTTGTGTTTTTTTTATTGTTTTTATTTTTTTTTCAATATTTAAAATTTGCTTTCTTTTTATGATTTTTTGTGTTCTATATTTTCATTGTTTTTTCTTTTTATCAATGTTAAAAAAAAAAACTTTTGTATTATTTTTTTGTGTTTTTTTTATTGTTTTTATTTTTTTTTCAATATCTAAATTTTTGTTTTCTTTTGTATTTTTCATTTTTTTTATAGATTTATTCTTTTTATTTTTCTTTTTATTTTCATTTTTTTTACAGGGTCTGTGTTGATGCTCGTCTAATAACCTGATCCCATTATGGACAATTAGATAGTTGATTTTAAAATTTTTGTTATAATGAATCGAGTCTACCTCCACAATGTATCAATTTCATGGTTGGGCATTAAGTTTTCATTACAACATGTCGAGTTCACCCACACCTCGTGTCAATTTGATGGTTGATTTATAGATTTTTGATGCAATGTATCGAGTTATCTTAGGCTAAGATTTTAAAATTGCTATATATTTAGCATTTAAAAAATAAATTACTCTTGGCATACATTTTTTAAGTTTTTTGTCATAAAAAATTTTCATAATATCATGCTTGAAATATTTTGAAAACTTGAGATTTTTTTGTAGCGATAATCTTTGGTTTTTATTTGCATGGTTGAAAAACTGTCAATATTTTAATGTTTTACAAAGTCATGATATTTTATCTTTAATGCTATGGTCGAAAACAATTAGAATTTCAAGGTTTTTTAGAGTCGAGATATTTTATCTTTAACAACATCCATGGAAATAGTTGGAATTATCATGATTCGAGACATGATATTTTATCTTTAACATCATGTCCGAGGATTGTTGGAATTTTATAGTTTTTCAAAGTCTAGATATTTTCTTTTTAACTCCATTGCTAAAAAATGTCAAAATTGTAACCCGATTGTTTTTTTTTTCCAGAATAGACAATCTTTTTAAGGGTGTTTTTTCATCCATTTAAAATAAAAAAATGGTTTTTACTTCCATTTTAAGAAAACATTGAAAATTCACCCTAAAAAAAAACATCATTCTGGCATAAACAATTTTCATTTTGGGTTGTTTTTTCATGTTTTTTCAGGGTTTTTGGCCCCGAGAACCCGTTTTGAGGTAATAGTTCTAGTTTCATCAATAACTATGTTGTGGTATGTCAAGATGATATCCTCATATTTAGTAAGAGTTTTGCATAACAATTGCAACATATTTAGCAGGTCCTTCACACATTCTAGTATCACAAGCTCTATGTTAACTTAAATAAATATTCCTTTAGCATGAATAAGATCCAATACCTAGGTTAATTACTAGTGAGCATTGTATGCATGTGGACCAAACCAATATTTAAGTCATTCATGATTGGCTAGTTCTAACCACACCAGCTAAGCTATAAGTTTTCTTAGGCCTTACTAACTTATATTGTAGGTATGTGTTGGGATTATCCCATATTGCATGGGCCCTTAGCCAAGTGACCAAGACTAGTGGAAAATAAAAATTCATGTGGTGAAAGTCACATTAGGAATATTTCGATCATATGAAACACTATGTGTTAAGACCCATTCCTCTTGTTACCTGATCTGCAACAACTTTATGAAATTGACACAAATGTTTTAAACTAGGTTGTGGGAACAATTCTCACTCAATATAGGCTTTTGGTGGCCTATCATAGTGATACATTATTGCATGTTATGCGAAAATACCCCACCTATGTTTAAGAAATGATTTCCATTATACACGCCTTCTACAAAAGGAGCAATTAGAGTCCCAAGTAAGAGAAAATCATCCACATTGATCACAAGCCTCTGTAGTTCATGCAGGCATAAGTGAAATTCCAAAACAACTACAATCAAAATTGGTCGACATACTTGCAACAGATTCATCTCAATATCATATATAAGATAGGGAGCACCAATCATTCCACTGACTACCTCAATCAACCTCGAGTTTCGAAACTAACCACAATGCTCAACTCCTACAAATATGATGCCTTCAGGTGGCCCGAACTCTATGTGCCCAATCCAGATGTTGCTACCACCTACTAAATGTTTAACTCAAGCACAATTGTCTCTCATTTTCATCTTTTATGTGGAATTTTATGTCATCTAGACCATCTATATGTTCCTTCAAGTGAGCATGCAAAGGTAATTTGCGAAGCTCACTACAGTCAGTTGGTAGGACACTTTGGAATGGAAAATATAGCAGTCATCCTACAAAGGTATTTCTATTAACCAAAAATTTTATATGATGTCACCAAGTATATCAAGTCTTGTAATGCCTACACCATTTCCAAACTAGCCTTTATGAAGCAAGGATTGTACACCACTCTGCCTAGTCCCAACAAGCCCTAGGAATCAATCTCGACTGAGAACATGTATGTTCTTCATTTAACCAATTAGGGAAATTATTGTATTTTCATGGTTGTTGATCAATTTTTTAAGATGTAGATATTGAGAACTATTACCAACCTATTTTACACACATCGAATTAGTTGTAAAATCCTTTGACTTGTTCACCTTAATGCATAGCTTGTACACTCGATTTTGACCTTTTAGCATCTTGGACACTAGTTTGAAAGGTCTAATCTCCACAGATACTCTGGACATACACCGAGAAATAGAGAAATTATCTAGGATATGAAAAAGTGTAAAAATCAAGTGTACAGGTTATGCACTAAGGTAAATAGGTCGAAGGATTCTACAACTAACTCAATTTGGATAAAATAGGATGATAACAACAACCTACAAGATGAAAATCACATAATAGATTCCACTTGAAAACTCTTCTTCGAATAGGTGTGGATACATTTTTGGATACCACAAACCATCATATTAGATTAGGACAACAAGTTCCTAAACACATTATAGTGGAACCTGTAGTCAATGTTGGACACTAAGTTCACCAAATCCATTTCCTTCCACCCCCAAACTGATGGCTAGATAATGGTCATCAACAAGGTGATCATGCATATTTTTTTTCACGTATAACTCTAAGTTAGGTCACACATGGGATGAAAGTCTCCCCTATGTTTAGCACAACTATAATAGATACCCTCGTAGTTTAACCAACCATAACCCTTTTAAGGTGGGCATGGGATTTCAAGCATTAGGTCCTATTGATGTAGCACTACCCCTTGTGTCCACATAGGATAGTCTTCCCATGGAAACCCTAAGGCCAACAAAGCCAGAAAATTCATTAAGAATATTTATTGCATCTGTCAATAAATCTGTGATATTTAACATAAAGCGAACAATAAGTAGAAGCAACATATAACATCGACACTGAGTGCCACACAAATTTTAAGTGAGAGACAAGTGTTGGTTGTGTTTTTAGAAATAATACCTTAGAGGACTCAATCAAAAGATTCATCCACCTTTATCTAGACCTTACACCATCACCAAGGTGGTGATTCATGTTACGTTTGAGCTAAATATTCCTCCATTTCTTGGCTTACACTAAATATTCAATGTGGACCTCCTTCTGCCATACTTTCCATAATTTTTGGATGCATGACAGATATCAAATAAGTTGAAAATGATAGGTATCAACCCAGGCTTCATGAAACATGCAACCATTGATCAAATCATGGACACACATGTTAATAACACTTGGCACCAAGGGAAGTGCCTCACCTAAGGCCAAGTTTTGCAAAATGTTTCCCATATAATATTGGCACTCAATGCAATAGATACCATTTGTTTCTAAGTAGGAAACAATTTCAATGTGTATATTAGTTTCCACCTAGATATTCCACTAGCTCAAAGCACAATTCTCAATCATGGCATTTTTTATACTCTTTTGAGTCTTAAACTAATGAGGATGATTTGAAGCCCTAAATGAAAATCTTTTTATGTGGCAATGGATGAGGAAATATCCATAGACTCCATACTAGGCCTAATAGGAATGTGAACTTCTCATATAGACCATAAAAATGGGTTACTGGGCACACCAAATAGAGGTCATACACAAAATTTACCACCCTGGGAAGTTGGCATACCAACTAACCCAATTGAGGCCACAAACCTTTTGGCATTTTATCTCCCATGTTTAGTTTTTTGGATGTCTATGGCTTTCTCATTTTTCTATTTTAAAAAGGGCCTCTTGGACTCATTATAATGTACTTTGGTGAATGCACATAGCCATCACATCTCTTCTCAAATATAACCTACCACAATTTGAGTACATTTCTTTCATTCCACATATTTTATAGTTTCATCACATTCCATTTACTAATAGAATTAAGGTTTTATTATATCTATGTGCTTTTGTTATAAATATATATTCCATGTCATTCCCTTCAAAAATACAGATCAATTTTTCCTATTGAGTTTTCTCTCCATGTCTTCTCTTAATCCCTCATTTTTTACTATTGTTGAGTCTTTGTTCTTTGATTTTGATCTTTTTTAGGCCTATTAAAAGTTCGATCTTGTTTACATTGCTCATATCTAAGGATGTTTATATTTAACCTATAAATATATGATGGAAATCACCCCCTTCCTATTATTTATGGAGCAACTTCATTAGCTTATCACTCGATGGAGCTTTCCTTATAGCAAGTTGGTGTCAAGATTTCTTCTATTTGGGAGTGATGACTTCTTAGTAGTGACTTTTAGTAGGTTTTTCTTTAAATTTTTCTGAATGTTCCTTACATTTGTGATCTTGTTTTTGTTTATAATTACACCTACTTCAGATAGTCTCCCTCATCCTCTCAATTCTGAGATCTATTATATTTTTTGAGAGTTTGCTCTATGTGTTCAACTTCATATTTCTAGATTAATTTCTTCCTGCAATTATTTATCATTTTTTTACTTGCATGACAATTAAAACCCGAACTAAGTGGTATGATGAGTATTTGTGACTTACTTTATTGCTTGAGCTATGAAGAAATCCAATTTGTATGGCTTCTTAGGTCTTTTTTTCTTTATCTATGGTTTCTATTCTCTTCCCTTATAAGTAATTTTAGTTATGTGTTTAATTGCTACCGACACTAAGCTACAAATTGAAACTTTTTTTGTGTATGACCTTGCTATTTGTCTTAGTGTGATAAGACAAAGTTTATTCATTTCTCTTTCAAAGTCTCCAAGCTTTTGATTACTTTAGGTGCTTTTTCTTTCCCATTGTGAGAATGTTTATCTTTTATTCATGACTATATTGGTGAATTAGTTCATCATATAAATTTGGAGGTTCTCTTTTTTCACTTCAAAAAAGAAAAAGAAATTATCTTCCTTATCTAGTTTTCATCAAATTGAGAAAAAAATTCTTTATTCATTTATATTTCATTTTTTATTGGTACTCAGTCTCTTCACACACCATCTTAGTTGCACTCAATACCTTTCAGAAATGAAAAAACTAAAAATAAAGTGTTAATAAAATCAATTTTACATTCTTGCTTATAGCCTATGGTTCCGAAGCCTTGAACTAGGATTGCGAGCACATTCCTCAAGGATGCAAAACTGAAACTAGCTTAACTAGTGAGTATAAATCCATTTTCACACTAGATTCTTTCCAAAATATCCTCTCACACAAGATTTATGTAGGTGATCACATTGGAAACCTTTGGATTCACATCCCCACTCTCTAGTCACTAGTATGTGATGAATTGTGTGTGTTATAAGGGGATCTCTTCAAGAGGTGTACAAATACTTTAAGAAATATCTAAAGAGGTTTAACACTTAGTTATGTTTCATGAAAATATAGTTACATTCACATGTTTCATTTATATTTTTTTGTGAGGTGGTGGCCATATTGGCCTATCTTTTAGAGCTCCTACCTAGGTGACTATGGGTAGGAAGTCCCCATAGTACCTAAGGCTGGCCTCAATCACTATATCAATGCTCCTAGAGGGTGATTCTCTTATCCATCAAAGTAACTTTCATAGGTTGAGGCTAGTATAGGGATGTTGGGGTAACTACTTCTCTAGTCCTATCTTATTCCATGTTTCTTGGGGGATTTATCACCTCAAGCATATTGGATTTTAGGAGGTGTTTTTATAGTTATTTTTCATGTTAATATCTTGGGTATTATTTAGTGCATCATGTTTCGTTAGAGTCTAGTTCGCCATAGGAGTGTCTTAAATTAATTAATTAAATAGTCATATATTCACCACGGCTGACCAAACCATCCACTAATATCAAATATTGTGACACATTCCTCCAGAAGAGCAGTGTCCGCCATGACAAAGATGTTGGATAACTATGTTATCAAAGGGTTTAGACTAAATTAGAGTTGGGAGAGTTAAATTTGGTTCAGAGGGGGAATATCAGGATACTATTGAAGTTGTGGATGAAATTCCACCACTACACATCAAAATAATTTGACCAATCCTCTTGACCTTGTACCTATACAAATGAGTGCCTATTCCACAAAGCTTTTTTCCTTGTTCTCTCATTAAATGTCTAGTTAGAGTGGTGTTTCTACCATGCGTTAAATTGGTCCCTCTTCACCATCCATATTGATAGTTTCCTTAATAATATATTCTTTACCACCAATCAATGTGATAGAGTCCACTTTTCTGATTTCAAAAACACGTCTATCATTTCTTTGGGACATCCCACCAGTTGGTTTTGAAACCTTAGATAATTTCCTAAGCATATTTATGTTCATCCCTCCATCCAATATTTTTCTTTTATCATGGGAAAGCTCGAGTGAATATATGGCGGATGGGTGGTCCTCACCTAGTTCACCTATCCCTATGGCTATGATCTCTATAATATGTTACTTGTCTTCAAGAAACTTGTTAGGGGGGTCTATGCTTGTCCCTTGTCCATGTAGGGGCAATAACAATTTTTGAGGAAATTTTAATCTATTGGGTAGCTCTATGTTAAGAGGAACACCAATTCTTCATATGTTTTCACTCCTTCAAAGAGGGTGATTACCTAACGAAAGTATACTCACTAGTGGCACTATGCCAACAATTTTTCTTGCTTACAGTGATGATTTTTCACTAGGATCTCTTCCTTCTAGTTTCGAGTATAATCCCCTCTACAACCATGCTTTTGGGAGTTCCTTTGGCTCTTGGGCAAATCCCCCTAAGGGAACTAATTCTTTTTCTATGAAAACTAGTACAGGGACCCAATACCCTTGGTATAATCATCCCTTTGATCAACCATCCTCTTATGGAATCTATGTTATTGGTGGGTTGTTGAAAATAATGATGAGCTCCAGTATTGCAGCAAGGATGATACAACTCCTAGGGCTACCAACTTTACTTCATCAGCCCAATGTTTGTACAAACTTAGAGGTGACAATGTTGTATACACACTAGTTGCAATGGTCTATTGTTGTCACTTTTCAACTGGCTCGATAGACCACTAAGGTTTTTCAAACCAGTTTTCTATTGACTAGAAGGAGTCTCACTACTAACATCAAATGGAAAACTATCCGTAATGTAGAAAGGAAATGTTGCCTATCTTATTAAATGAAAATGTTGAATGGGAAAGTGCTATGAAATGACATGAAATTATCTAGCTAAGCATTTACACATTACTTGCAAAAGAGACCTAATTGAACCTTGCATTATAACATCTAGTTATTTAGACTAAGTAAGCATGGAAATTATCCTAAAAATACTATGATTGATGTATGCATGTACTAACTAGAAATTGTAGAAAAAAGTCTTTATTTTCAATTTTATAAATGTAAATGCTAAGTGGACCAATATGATCTTTTTTAGGGGAGAAATGCATGGGGAAACATGTCCAAAATGGTGTTGAGGGTATGGAATCCAAGTGGAGGCCTAACCTAAGATTAGATGATCATTTATACTTAATTCAATCTTAAAATAGGTATCTACAGGGTTTCTTGTAGTACTACAGGATGTCCTAGTTTTACTACAGGATGTCCTGGTTTACTACAGGAAACAAGTTGGAAGTTATAAGAGGGTAGGAGAGGTGGAATAAAGTGTGGGAAGGGTGTCTGATGGTGGGATAAGGCATAGAGGACGTTTGCACTACCCAATTCTCAGCCCAACTCTTCTAGATGGTTGGATTTCTTGAAGGGAGATGTCCACTTTGCTACAAAACATAGATTTAGATTACGGGTTGGTAGACTTGGGTAGTATGGGTCAAGAAAACCTGGATGAGGCTTGTGAAATGACTTCTCCCTGTAGAACAGAAACTCCTACAAAAACATACATTATTTCCTTCATTTATGCATAACTTCATTTACATATGGAAAAGATGAGTAGAATTTAGGAGAAAAAAAAAAATTGATGGCTAATGGTTAAATATGTGAAATGCAATGCGTTCTAAACTAAAACAACTTCAAAAAATGAAAATGACAATTTCAAGTACTTCTAAGGAATTATAAACAGTAGTCTACACAATCAAGAACCCTGGCCAGGTAATGATCTAAAGAGACAAATCTGTTTTTGGGGTTGTGAGAGTGGGGCCCACAAACCATGATCCCATGAGGGAGATGAGGAAGAGGCCACTATCACAAGATTTTCTAAAATATTCACTTTCACTATTGTACCACTGATCTACCTTTTCAACTAATGGGAGCAAAACTAAACAATCATTCAAGTACTTGTAAATGGAATGAAATAAAAATAACTTCAATAGCTAACTATGAATATAATCTAAGCATGCATATATAAAAAGAAGAGGAAAATTTGTTGATAGGGTTGGGACCTAACACAAGAGCTTCATCCCTCTGATTCAACTCAATGCAAGATCAAAGAAACCCTTTTCATTATCACCAAAATGTCAAAAGTAACGTGAACATAATAGCCACAATATATTATGCTCAAAATTGCCTCTTAGCTATAATAAAAATTCCAATCATAATGAGGCCCTAGACCTTCTTATTTATACAATTGAAGCTACCAACAACTTCCTTCAGATTAGGGAGGCTTGGCTCCCAAACTTGGGATTAACTTGTCTTCAACTATCACTGGCTTGGGTGCCAATGAACGCGCTGAGCCTGGCTACTTATAACTCCGAGCTGATGAGATTTGGTGGAGAAATCTTCAAGTCATTGAGGAGTTAATGAGGGAGATCTAATATCCTAAAATACCTCTTTCTTGTCTACTTTGAGTTCCTGCACTTAAATTATACAAAACCTGCTTCAAATCCTGCAATTAATGCACGTTAGGCCACATGACATAACATCTCACCTTTACCCTTCTCACTAAGAAAAATATAATAAAATATGTAAATAAATGTGAGAAAATTTGATTTTAATAAGTTGGAGAGTAGCATTAAGGTCCATATAATTTACCTATTTATGAGCCTTGGACATATGAAGTAAATGGCATAAGGTAACTTGTCATCTATATGGCCAAGAGTTGCTCTTATCGCCTTGTTAGAGGCCTGGGCACAGATGTGGAAAGGAAGAGCCCAATTTGGGCAGCAAAGTATAGCCGTAGTAGTCAAGTTGTCCTTTAGGGTTTGTAGGGCCTCTTGGCAGCTTTCTAACCAGACAAATTTGGAGTCCTTGGCCAATCGTCCAAACAAAGGTGAGGCTACTTTGCTGAAGTCATTTCTAAATCTCCTATAGTATCCAGTTAAGCCCAAGGAACTTCTCACATCCCTTTGCTTTTGAGGAGTAAAGTTCCTCTTTATGATAGCAATTTTATTTGGGTCCACTTGCAGTCCTTTCGAGGATATCGAGTGACCTAGAACAGTCCCTGCATTCATCAAGAACTCACACTTCTCAGGACTAAGGGATAAGTTAATTTCAATGAATTTTCTTAATACTTTCCCCAAGTTAGAGAGATCCTTGAGGAAATGACACCCATACAAGGTGATATCAACCATATAAATTTCCAAAGAGTCATGGACTAGCTCTGTAAAGATGCTCAAGACTACCCTCTGAAAAGTGGCAAGGAATTACATAATGCAAAAGGAAGGACCCTATAAGAAAAGGTACCCCAAGGATAAATGAAGGTGGTTTTATCTTGGTCCTCTTTGTTGATATGGATCTGATTGTAACCATTGAATCCATCTAAGAAAGACAAGAACTTCTTTTCCGTATGACCATCTAATACTTGGGCAATGAAAAGTAGAGGGAAATGGTATTTCATTGTGGCTTTGTTTAGCTCCCTGCAATCCACATAGATCCTCCATTTCCCATTATTATTTGAAACCAGAACCAAGGGAGACACCCATTCGCTATATGAGATGGGGTAAATGAACCCTACATCCAACAACTTCTATAGTTCTTCTTTAACTATATCTTTGAGGGTTGGGTTCTATTTCTAGTGCTGGACCCACCAACATTCAGGGCATCACCCTGGTATGAAGTCCCAGCTATACTTCACACCATTTGATGTGGGAGTCACATCTAGTACGATGGCTTGGTTGCCATTATCTTAAGGATTTGCCTCAACTCTTTCATGTCAGCATAGGAGAGTGGTCTGCTTTGTCTTCGAGAAGTGAGGTTCACTTGCCTGGTGAGTGTAAGTGTCACTTGTTTCAATGGTTCTTTCATTGTCAAGGGACAGGGTGAGAGTGAGTCCTAAGTCGGTTGGGATAAGTCCTAACTCTGCGAGGAACACACAAAACAATAGGACATGTAGAGCTTCTGGCGGCTCAGTCCACATGGATGTGGAAGTCACAAAACATAAGGGAAGATAACACGTATAACACTCAACGGATTAGTCCACACGAGTACAACAGTTGTTATAGTGAGTTTTATCTGAAAGGTCTGTCTGATGTCCGAGAGAGTAGTCTACATGGACGAGACAATGTTAACAGCATATACAACACATTTTCATTAATAGATTATGTATTAAAACAAGTGAAATAGCTCAAATGTGAAACACAAGTTAAAGAAACATGCATCACAAGTGTTAAAGATTAGTCTTACAATAGTTACAATACATGTGTGAAAACATGCTCACCTATTACCAAGCTTCTGAATTAAGCAAAAGTTCTAAGACACATCATTACACCATACATCACTAATGCCATTTGAGGGGCATTGGAGCCACTACTTACTCCTCAAAGAAAATATTACAAACTCTCTTGGCTATGTGGGAGGAGCTGAGGTGAAAAGTCCCTTGCATGTACAAATGAGGGGGTATTTATATCCAAGGGTGAAACTAACCCTTGTCATTGTTCAACTACCCTCATGACTGTTTAACTTCCATGACTTTTTGACTTTACATGACTCTTTGTACAACAAGTGGGTCTCTTGTACTTCCATGTTACATTACATTGATAGACAGTATGGCCCACAATACAGATGTGGATGACATGACTCGACATGACAGTGTTGGTACATTCATGCTATTGCTGGTGTGCATGTTAAGTTACAATGTTGTTGGGTGATGGATGTGATCATGGTGTGCCACAGCTTCACCTCTGCATGGAAAAGTGTGCGGAGTCTTCGATGGTCATTGGTTTGCTTGATGTTTCTTTTGCATGTTACTCCTTTCTTGTATGTTGTAAGGCTTGATAGGTTCATCCATTGGTGAAAGGTACATGTTCGTTTGTTCATCCATCCATGAGTGAACACATACATCCATTTGTGAACACATCTTTGCATGATCATCTATTCGAAAACACATATTTTTACATGCATCGATTTTCTGTTCGTTGGTGAACCTATCCTTTTTGCATGTGCTCCCCTTCAATCATCCCATTTTTCATCGCGCCATGTTTGTTTATGTACCTGTTCCTACAGTCACTCATGACGAGATGACATCAAATCCAAAAACCTCCTAGTCTACCATGATATGTGATTATTTTGGATGCAGGTGATCGAGAGAGGCAACAAGGTAGCGAGGTGGGATAAGGGCTTTTGGCACTACTGATGAAAATTGTCCAAGAGTCACTGGGTGATGGAGATGGGCAATCTGGATTGACAGTGAATGTCTATGAGGTCTGGCCCGGTGGGAGCACAAAACTGAGTAATTTTTTAAGGGAAAAATCCAAGCTACACGGAGGTTGGGTAGGAAAAATCTACGCAGTTTTAGGAATGAGCAGGAAGTGGGGCTTGGCAGCAAAAAATGTGCAATTGTTTGGAGTAATAGGTTGGGCTGCGGGTAGGCTTGGCAAGTAGAAATTGTGCAATATTTTGGAGGAACTAGCTGAGAGCGTGGAAGCCAAAACTTCGCAAATCCTAGAGGGAACTGGTAGTTGGCTACTTGGTCACTGGCAACAGAAACTGCACAATTCCTGAGGGGAACTAACCGTCAGGTGTCGGTAGCTTGGCATCGGTAAATGTGCAATTCTTGAAGGGAACCGACAATCTGCTGTTGGGAGCTGTTGGCAAGAGAAATTGCACCAATGCTGGGAGGCCAACTTGTTGCTCATCTCTGCACAATTTCTGCACTGAGCAGATAGCTGGGCAGCAGAGGGCCTGCTCATGAAAACTGCACAATTTTCTGGATGAGCAGCCAATCGACTGTCGGGAGGGTCAGCTGGAAAAAGTGCACAATTTCTTCAGGGAGACTGGGACGGGAAATGAGTGTCTATCTACCCTGTCTACACAATTTTCTCAGCCAGTAGAGTGGGCAATTCTTGCAGCCTCTTCACAATTTTTCAGGAGAGTGAGTCCAGGGGTGGTTGACGGGTCAAACTCTCTCTTTGACCAACATGGAGACTGATTGATTTTCTTGTAGGAAATGCAAGTTGAAATGACATGTTTGTGCTTTTGCACTATTCTATGTGACAGTTAATCGAGTTGATGGTGGGGTGATAGTTCGGTTGTCATAGGGGAGTATGGTCATCACAACTTCAGAAAAATGAATAAGTGTGTGAATTAGTGAAAGATGTTGTTGACGGTACTGGATCCGCCAACACTCAAGAGATAACCCTGGTATGAAGTCCTAACTAGACCTCATGCCATTTGCTATGGGTTCCCATCCAGTATGATGGCCCAATTACCATTGTCTTAAGGATTTGCCTCAACTCTTGCTTTTCATGAGAGTAGAGTGGTTTGCTTTTCCTTTAAGAAGTGAGGTTCACGTGCCTGGTGAATGCTAGTGTATTTGTGTCAATGGTTATTTCATTGTAAGGGGAGAGGGTGAGAGTGAGTGCCAAGTTGGCTGGGATGAAGTCCCAACTCGACTAGGAACACACAACACACCAGGACATGCACAACTTCTAAAGGAGTAGTCCACATGAATGCAGGAGTCACAACACATAAGGTAAGATAACATGCAAATAACTCAATGGATGAGTCTAAATGAGTGCAACGGTTGTTATAGCAAGCTATATGTGAAAGGTCTGTCTAATGTTTGGGGAGATAGCCACCATGGGCGAGACAATGTTAACAACATATACAACACATTTCCATTAACAAATTACATATTACAACAAGTGAAATACTTCAAGTGTTAAACATAGGTTGAAGTAACATGCATTACAAGTGTTCAAGATTAGTCTTACAACAATTATAATAAATGTGTGAAAATGTGCTAGCCTATTAGCAAGCTTCTGAATTAAGTGAAAGTTCCAAGACACATCGTTACACCATACATCACTAACGTCATGAGCGGGGCATTGGAGCCACTACTTACTCGTCAAAGAAAATATTACAGACTCTCTTGGCTATGTGGGAGGAGATGAGGTTAAAATTCCTCTCCATGTACAAATAAGGGGATATTTATAGCCAAGGGTGAAACTAACCCTTGTGACTGTTCAACTACCCTCATGACTATTTGACTTCAATCACTTTTTGACTTAACATGACTCTTTGTACAACAAGTGGGTCGCTTGGAATTCCACGTTACATTACATTGATTGAAAACATGGCCCACAGTAGATATGTGGATGACATGACTCATGACACGACTCAACATGATAGTGTTGGTACATTCGTGCTACTGCTAGAGTGCATGTCGAGTTGTAGTGTTGTTGGGTGATGGATTTCTTCATGGTGTGTCACAGCTTCACCTCCGGATGGCAAGTTGCACGGAGTCTTCGATCGTCGTTGGTTCACTTGATGTTTCTTTGGCATGTTTCTCCTTACTTTTATGTTGGAAGGCTCAACAGGATCATCTATTCGAGAAAGGTGCATGTTCGTCCGTTCGTCCATCTGTGAGCACATCTTGCATGTTTTCTTGTTCGTCTATCCATGAACACATATTTGTATGATCATCCATTCGTGAGAACATCTCTTCGCATGCATCGTTAATTCATCCATTGGTCAACCTATCCTTCTACATGTGATCCCTTTGTTCATCCCATTCATCGTCATGCCATGTTTGTTAGTGTACCTATGCCTACAGTCACTCATGACGAGATGATATCAAATCCAAAAACCTCTTAGTCTACCATGACACATGATTATTTCAGATGCAAGTGACGGGAGAGGAAGCAAGGTTGTAAGGGAGGATGATGGCTCTGGGCACTGCTCATGAAAAGTGTGCAAGAGTCACTTGGTGATGAAGATGGGAAATCTGAGTTGACAGTGATTGTCTGCGAGGTCTGGCTTGGTAGGAAAGCAAAACTGCGCAAATTTTGGGAGGAATATCCTGAGATGCAAGAAGGCAAGGTAGACAAAATCTGTGCATTTTTCAGAACAAGTGGGAAATGGGGGCTAGATAGCAAAATCTAAGCAATTTCTTGGACGAAAAGTTCGGGCAACAGGGAGGATTGGCAGATAGGATTTGCGCAATTTTATAGAGAACGGGCCGGGAACTTGGCAGCCAAAACTATCCAATTCTTTGAGGGAACTAGCAGCTGGCTACTGGATCACTGGCAGTATAAATTGTGTAATTCCTGAGGAGAACTGGTAGTTAGCTGCCAGGAGCTTGGTAGCAGAAACTATGTAATTTCTAAAGGGAAAGGGCAGTCTGCTGCTGGGAGCTGCTAGTGAGAGAAACTGCACTGAGTCTGGGAGGTTAGCTTGCTCATCATCTCTGCACAATTTCTAAGTTGAGTGAACTGCTGGGTAGTAGAGGGTGTACTCATGAACACTGCACAATTTTTTGGATGAGCAGTTGGTCAATTATCGGGAGGACTAGCTGGAAAAACTATGTAATTTTTTGAGGGAGACATGGATAGGCACTGGGTGTTTTTCCGTCATGTTCGTGTAATTTTCCCAGCTAGTGGAATGGGCTAGGCCTGTAGCCTCTATGCAAATTTTGAGGGGAATGAGCCCTGGGGTGGCTGCCAAGTCAAATCCTCCGATCGACCAGCTTGAAGTATTATTGATATACTTGCGGGTAATGCAACTCGAAATGATTTGTTTGGTGCTTCTGCGTTGTTATGGGTGAGAGTCAATCATGTTGACAACGAGATTATGGTTCGGTTGTTAGAGGGGAGTTCGGTCATTGTAACATTAGAAAAATGACTAAGTGTGTGAATGAGTGAAAGATGCACATGTGATCTTGCAAACACACACCAACATGACTTGAATTTGAGACGACCCAAACCATTCAAACACACATGCTCAACATGACTATCCGATGGTGTGAGTGACAAGTGAAACAATTGTGATTGATCATTGATCGATCATGATGATGCTTACGTGACAGTGACTGTGACTCCATGTGTGAGTTTGAAAGATGCTTCCATAGTGAACACAACGTGTACACATGAAGTGAAGACCTTGACCATGACCAAAACATGGTTGCAAGCATGACTTAAATATCAACATGAAAAAACTTGGAAAGAATGAACAAGCAAGGTGGATGAAAAGACTCACATCGTCTCACGAAGTGAACTTGATTGTGTGCATTCATCAAGTGAAACTCTCAAGGGAGGCTCCGAAATTGGGTGTAGTCCAAAATATTGAAGGTTGGTTGTAGCCGCTAAAACACTTAGCGACACACTGGTAGAACTCGAGCTTCTCTGTTTTGGTTCATTGATAGCACAGGTCCTTGGTCTTCTGGGGAGTATTGAATCATTGTGTGGGTTACTTCAGCTTCCCAACTTACCCCATGGAGATACATGGTTCACCTTTTGCCAACTCGGTCAAACTTAATCAAAAGTTCAGCTTGATCACATTGTTTTGAATTTGGGAAAGGTAGTTTAACTCGCGAGTTGAATATTTTTAGAGTACAATTTTTCATCTCTAGTGTTTCTTCACTACCAATAGGGGTGGATAGTACTCCAGCACAGTCATGCAAGAACACATGCATTGCTCCACTTCCGGTGAGCCTGCTCATTACCTTAGTGGAGTTGTATGCTTCACCTCTCTACACAGGAAGCCTTTCTTTTCTTTCTCCTTTGTATTTTTTAAGGAGGACTATGCATAGGAACTTATTTACTATTGGGTTGGAAGAGGGATCCCAACTTATTGAGAGAAGAAGAGGTTGTTCCTTCAAAGAATACTGTAAGACCTCTGACATAGGTTTTCTCATTTAGATTTTCCCTTCTCTGTTTCTACTAGTTGGATGAGCTTGAACACACAGAGCAGAACACTGAGTACAAGCATGGGGCTTCCCAGTGTGGACACAGGTTCATGGTTGGGCAAAAACTTCCCTTGCAGATGGTTCATATTTTCCATCAAGAATTCATCAGTCGAAGGTTGTAACCAAGTACAGATAAGATGGACATAAGATTGGGCAAGTGCTGCAGTGTCACAAGTCTCTTCCTATCTCAGCGACATACTCTATTCAAAAGCCAGAATGTAGTCATTGGCAGCACTTATTTCAGGAAACAAAAATAGTAATATATCAAGAAAACAAAACAAATGTAAACAAAAATAGAAAGAAAAACAAACAAGGCAAAGTAGAAGCAGTAGTAAAAGCGAAATAAAAGCAAATAAGCACACACACAAGCAAGCAAATAAACAAATAGACAAAGCAAGAGAGAAAACAAGCATGCAAGCAAGAAAACTGAAACTAAACACTACTCCTACTCCTAAGCTAACGGTACATGGGCCTCATCACGTGAAGTGATATTTCCAATGCAGCCACTGGCACATTGGTTGACCCATGTTGGTGAAGGCTTGGTCCGCGAGCAACCTAGTTGTGCGAACCAACTAATGTGAAAGATACAACAATGAAGATAGACACACTCCAAGCTTACAAGCATCCACAAAACAAAAATGAGTGAAAGTACATGTCATGCACTCTGTGGACTTGCCATGGTGTTGTGCTACACCATGTGCAGATGTTGATTGTATGCATTCCCTTGACCGTGATATGCAAGCAAACGTGAGAAAGGTAGACCACTTACATTGCACAAGTGTGCTTGTTGTGTAAGATTCCTTCAGTGCATGAGCAATGCGATCATGTAATTCATGGGGAGGAAGTAAAATCTGAGTATTAGACTGATATTGAGTGCATACAAATGAGTGATGAGGAGCCTTGAGTGTTTGAAAAAATTCCTAATCAAAAGCGAAACCACCCTTGGGATAGCGAGGGCATGAAATAACCATCAGCTTGGGTTGAAGTGCCTTGATAGTCTATGGGGTTTCGACTTCACTGATAGATGGATCTTTGTAGACCAATGGCTTTGACAGATTAACAACGAGTGATTCAATATTGTGATCAGATGATGAAGTGAAGATATCACGACAACCAAGATTAGAACGTTCAAGATGTTGGTCGGCATCCTCATGTTTTGATGAATCACATAGAGGAGTAGATAAGAAGGAAGTATGTTCACCCTCTATGTTTCCAGAAAGAGCAGATGAAATATCAAGTGGATTTTCAATGAATGATTAGTCCTCTCTGTTGTTGGATGATGGGTTGACATACGGTGTGTCCTACGAAAGATCAACAGTGGGTGCATCTGTGGATGGAGATACACATGAAAAATCAAGGATGGCAGGATCAAGAAGGATGCCAGGAAAAAACAGAGGAGGTACAAATAGACATGGATGGTCCCCTTCTATTGGTGGATGTTCAAGCTCCCCATCATGCTCTTCATGAATGCCTTCACATGTTGGTTGTGCAACACCAACTCCGTTGATAGATCGATCCTCATCCAAAACAAGTGTAGAGTCTGGAATGGAAGAACACAGGATAGTGTCATCTGGAGGATGATCAGAATATGAAGACGGAGGTTGATGTCCAAAATACATGTGACGAGCTTTGGGACTAACAACCCACTCTTCATGAAAATCGGAACAAGCGATGTTGGGAGGTCGTGACAGACAATCACTTGTGATAGTGACAGTGTCTATCTGCGATTGCATAGCTCCATCACTGAAGAATGCTGAGCGGGGTTTTAGCTTGAACTTCTTCTTGGGATGAGTAGATTTCTTAAGATAGTACATGAATCCATCCCAAAGATAGAAAATTTTCATTTGGCTCTTCGGAGCTTGAAACTGCAAATCATAGAGGCGTTGCCACATATCCATACATGATTCACGGGGAGCCTTTCATTGCTGTTGCAGTTTTTGGTCAAGATGTTCTACATCAAAATGATAGAAAGTGTCTTCAATGAGATCATAGAAGTTCACAAGTGAGTGCATGCTGTCAGCCGCTAGGATACACAACCATCGATGTGGAGATTCGCGAAGTGTGTATGCAAGCAGCAAGCTGGCCTGTTCATCAGAACATCCATCTTCCTCATGAAGCATGGGAAGAAAATCATGTAAGAACTTAGGCCAAGCCACTTCGCCTTCACCACCATACATGTAATTGGACAAGAGATCGAGAAACTCCCTCATGATTGTGACATCTTCGAGATTCAAAAAACATCGAGGAGGGAGAAGAGTGTAGGAATCCATGATAGATATTCAAAGGTTCAAAACAATATGATAGGACACATCTTGTCATCTAGCCCTCCTTCTAGCACGAGAAATGTTGATGGTGCTGGATTTGCCAACATTCATGGAATCACCTGTTAATGAAGTCCCAACTATACCTCACGCCATTTGGTGTGGGGGTCCCATCTGGTATGATGACTCGGTTTCTATTGTCTTAAGGATTTCCCTCAATTCTTGCTTGTCATCATAAGGGAGTGGTCTGCTTTGCCTTCGAGAAGTGTGGTTCACATGCCTAGTGAATGCTACTATACTTGTGTCAATGATTCTTTCATTGTAAGAGGAGAGGGTGAGAGTGAGTCCCAAGTTGGTTGGGATGAAGTCCCAACTTTTCTAGGAACACACAACATAACAGGACGTGCACAGCTTCTGGAGGAGGAATCCACATGGATGCAGTAGTCACAACACACAAGGTAAGATAACAGGTACAACACTCAACGAATGAGTTTGAATGTGTGCAATGGTTGTTACAGCAAGTTATATGTGAAAGGTTTGTCTAATGTTAGGGGAGATAGCCACCACATGTGAGACGTCGTTAATGTTAGGTCCCTATACTACTAGTGTAACCCCTTATTATTATTAGTACAACCCCCTTATTGTATTTTTTTGCCCATGTAGTCCCCATATTGTTATTATTGTGCCCCATTGAAGCCCACTATTGTTATTATTGCACCCTTCCATTATTATTGTTATGTCGGCTCTAATTAAATTATGACCCCTTAGACTCCTGTATATAGAAAGGAGGTCTTGTCATTTGTATCATCCAAGAATTGTTCATTTGCGTAATTTAAAGGAGGTTTACCCCTCGAAGAGGCTTATTTCTATGGTGTTGATCTATCTTTTCTATCTTTTTGTGAGTTGGTTTCATAACATTTCGTATCAAAGCTTTGGATTCTAGGGTTTCACTGCTCCAAATAGGTCATCGTGGAATTTTTGCTAGAAATTTTTTTTGACGATGGTTTAGAATTTAGAAAAAAAACCCATTTGATATGAAATCTTGGTGAATCTCAGGTCCAAATTTCAAATCATTTCTCGCTATATTTTCGGAGATATAATCTGAGGACGTTAGGGTTTTTGCAGACCCCCGAATTACAGTCTAAACAAGTGACCTTGGGAAAATTGTCATAACTTTCTCTCTGAGAATCAAAATGGATTTTCATAATAAGCTACAAAACAAGGACAAATTGTAGTTGTTTGGGTACCATTTTTAGAACCTAAGGTTGAAACAGTGACCCACGGCACATCGTACAAGTTCACTCTACTGAACAAGTCTATACGTAGGTCATCGTGGGAGATTGTGCATAACTCTTTCTTGGAAAATCCAATTTCGATTAGATTGGTGGCATTGGAAAGAGGACATAGAGGGCTAATGTAGGTTGCAATTTTAGACCTAGGAGATCTAAAATTATAGAGTTACATTCGTTTAAATATTGAGCTCCTAAAATCAAGAAAAAATGAGATGAGGAAGTTTGATGGCAAGGATCTGGTAAATTGGATACTAGAGATGGAGAAATATTTTGATCTACATGGTGT
Organism: Pinus tabuliformis; assembly: GCA_031772625.1. Taxonomy (NCBI): domain Eukaryota; kingdom Viridiplantae; phylum Streptophyta; class Pinopsida; order Pinales; family Pinaceae; genus Pinus; species Pinus tabuliformis. Next base: position 359,794,969 of record CM062805.1, read on the forward strand.
ACCACTATTACAAAAGGTACATATTGCATCTAATTATTTATAAACGAATCAATTTTTATGGTATAAAGGTCTTTGTTCTCGTAAACCACTTGTTACATGGTCAATTTTCACAGAGGAAATGATAGCACATTATGAGCATACAAAGAGAAACACCTTCTTTAGCCAATTGATAAATCTCAAACAAAAGTGTTCAATGGAAGAGCACATTGAGGACTTTCAAAAATTGAATATAAGGGAAAATGATATTCCAAAGAAGAAGAGGATTGATGTCTCCATAGGGACTTTAAAGGATAACATTCAACATGAGGTTCATCTTTGGGAACCTGATTCATTGGAGAAGGAATTTAGGTTGGCAAGAAAAGTCGAAAGAAAAATTATGGCAAAAAGGAAGTCTACCCCTCACAACTATAAAGATGGAAGTTTTGTTTCTCCTAGCCTTCCACAAACTACAAGGTTGACACCACAACAATTGGAAGAAAAAAGAGCAAAAGGGCTTTGTTACAATTGTGATAACAAATACATTAAAGGTCATAAGTGTGTTGAGAAGAAATTATTTTACATAGATTATGAAGAGGAGGAAGACAAGGATCAAGAAACATCAAAAGAAGATGATATACACCAAGAACCAACCCCAGAGAAAGAAGAAATAAATCCGACCGTATCTTGTAAAGAATTGGCAAAAATTACCACTCCTCAAACTCTCAAGATAGAAGGACACATCAAGAAGAAAAAGGTTCAAGAAGTGAAAGATCACATCGAGAAAAAAAAAATGAATCTGACCATATCTTATAATGCATTGGCCAGAATTACCACTCCTCAAACTATCAGGATAGAAGGACATATCAAGAAGAAAAATGTTCAAGAAGTGAAAGATCACATTGAGCATCAAGAAATGAATCCGACCATATCTTGTAATGCATTCGAGGAAATTACCACTCCTCAAACTCTCAAGATAGAAGGATATATCAAGAAGAAAAATATTCAAGCAGTGAAAGATCACATCGAGCATCAACAACAAGTTCTACAGATTTTAAAGGATAATGCCACTTCGGTGCAAAATCGAATGAAACAACATGCCAATCAACATCAGAGTGAAAGAAGTTTTGATGTAGGCGATTGGGTATTTTTACAGCTACATCTCAAGCAAGCAATTTATGAGAAGGAAATGTTGGAAATATTACATGCACTTAAGAAATGGAAACCTTACCTAATGGAAATACACTTCAAGGTAAAAATGGATCATGATAGTCTTAAATACTTTTTAGAACAAAGATTATCTTTAGAAGAACAGAAGAAATGGGTCACAAATATGTTGGGTTATGACTTTGAAATCATCTATAAAAAAGGGAAGCAAAATTTTGTTACAGATGCACTCTCAAGAAAGGATGAGGATGTGGAAGCATTGTTTTGTGCTATTTCTATTATCCAACCAGATTGGATACACAAAGCAAGGGATGAATGGAGAAAGGACGAAGAAGTGTGGCCACTCATTCAAAAGTTGCAGAAGATCCCAGTTCAAACAATATTGCCAAAACTTTACGAGGAAGGAAAAATCATAATGGAACTTCAAGCATTCATAGAAACAAGAACCTGACAGCTACAAAATTGATCAATTTTAGAGTATCTCATCAAGTGGAAGAAATTACCTGCTGAAGATTACACATGGGAGGACAAGAATTTTGTACAGAAGCATCAAGAAATACTCAAGTGTTGAGGACAACACTTTTTGAAGGAGAGGGGCATGTTAGGTCCCTATACTACTAGTGTAACCCCTTATTTTTATTAGTACAACCCCCTTATTATATTGTTGTGTCCATGTAATCCCCATATTGTTATTATTATGTCCCATAGAAGCCCACTATTGTTATTATTGTACCCTTACATTATTATTGTTATGTTGGCTCTGATTATATTATGACCGTTTAGACTCCCATATATAGAAAGGAGGTCTTGTCATTTGTATCATCTAAGAATTGTTCATTTGTGTAATGTAAAGGAGGTTGCCCCCTTGAAGAGGCTTATTTCTAAGGCGTTGATCTATCTTTTCTATCTTTTCGTGAGTTAGTTTCATAACAGTTAATAGCATATACAACACATTTTCATTAACATCTTATGTATTACAACAAGTGAAATAGTTCAAGTGTTCAACACAGGTTGAAGAAACATGCATTACAATTGTTCAAGATCAGTTTTACAATAGTTACAATACATGTCTGAAAATGTGTTGGCATGTTAGCAGGTTTTAAGTGAAAGTTCCAAGAGACATCATTACACCATACATCACTAACCCCGTGAGCAGAGAGTTGGAGCCACTACTTACTCCTCAAAGAAAATATCACATACTCTCTTAGTGTTAGGCAGCGGACCCCCCGTGTAACAGTTTTAGGGCTTAAAGCCCACAATTTTGGGTAGTAGTAGGGTAAAGGTTCTGTGAAGTGTGCAAAGCGTGAATTGTAAGGAGTCAAGTCAAAAGGGTTGTCTGCCTGAAAATAATGTAAGATAATAGAAAGCGAGTCAGCCTACCCATGGTCCACGAACCATGGGAATGTATAAATAGAGTGAGGCTCTAAGGGTAGAGGGAAGCTTTAGTTGGGATCTGAAGTGTTATGGGTTTATGAATGCAATATTCGCTCTCAGTCTGCAAGTCTGAGTTGGGGTTGATAGTAGTTAGAGTAGGCTCTGCAGCTGTGTGTGCAGAGGCTTAGGAGAGTCCGTAGTTGTGTGCATGGACCCCTGCAGCTGAGTGCGCAGAGCAGACATGGATTGTAATTTGACAGAAGATTAATATAAGAGAAGTGTTTCTTAATTATCATGCATCTGGTCGTAAAATCTGTATGTTTGTTCTTCTGTTATGGTTTTATGAATATCTTTAAGATTTATGGTTGCGCACGCTGGTTATAACTATTAAATGCTTGATTTAGACCCAAGAATTAGATTATATCTATGATAACAGCAATAATAATCAGGAATATAGGAAGTTCCCCATCGCAGAGCTACACGAAGGCCAGACAGCTGCGCAGAGTATCGCGAGTGCGCAGATTGATTCACGACCTTTCCAGACCTCATCAAGACATGCCTGGGGTGTGGAAACCTGGTTCCAACACTCTCCCATACTACCTCGGGTGAGAGTTCAATCTGTGCTCCGTGGATTGTTTCCAAAAGGGCCGATAGTATAGGATTTGTTTGGCTTAAACACTTTCGAACCTAGGTCAGGCCCCAGTAAGCCAACAAATGGTTCTGTTGCCGGGACCGTGATCTGCCCAAGGGATGTCTGATGTCGGAACACTGGAACCCTACAAAGAAAGAAATTGAAGAGTGGTTAGATCAGAAGCTTCACGAGTTCATGGTACAGGAAAACAAAAATCTACAGATATTCGAGAAGAGGTGGTTAGATTGCTACATACACATGGAGATCCATAAGATCTTCTTCGCGACCTTCTCGCCAGAACTGTATGGTTGGATCGTGAGGCTAGCTGACAGCCAGGGAAGGTGCAAACTAAATCAACCGATAATGTGGACCACAGAGTTGGTGCACGGGATAGAGGAATTTGAAGATAAGATTTCACGGGCCATAGATCATTGGCTGGATCGATAATAGGAGGGTCTATCACTGAATTCGTGATAGACACAACCGTGAGCTACAACGAAGCTAAGCGGTACTTTCTCAAGGGACCACAAGGTAGGTACATGAAATCTTTGAATACCTAGATTAAGATGTTGTTATGTGAAAAACAGATGATGTGAATACATTAATGAGTGGAACGACGCGGAGTGGAAAGGCCTACAAGGGTATCGAAGGGTTAGGAAATAGTCCTTTAATTTCACCTCCATGAGCAAGCGAGGAAGAGCGCGATTGGGTTTCTCCGAGGAGTGCGGTCAGTTTGATAAGGCAACGCATTCCACAGTTGTCACCTCCACTTATGCCATCACCCACTTCACCTTCGTCTCCTCCATCTTCAACCACCCCACCTCCACCCAACCCACCATTTAGCATGGCGAGTGCAATCAAGTTACCTGTATTCAGAGGAGTAGGGAGCGAAGATCCATATTAGTTTTGGTTTGTAGTAAGAGCAGTGTGGGAAGCGCACGGAGTTACAGATGATAACATTAAGAAGGCCACCTTGGTAAGTGCGTTGCAAGATCACATGCTGACTTGGTATATCAAGCACTTGAATGATCATCTGAATGCCAGAATAACAAAAATCTAGATTGCATTAAACAAATAATTTAGCCGGCTGAAATCGGAGACGCAGTCGATCATTAGATTCAAGGAGATCGCGATGCTTCTAGGCGAAACCCCTGGGATCTGGATCAGAGACTGAAGAGCATGATCCGAGAGGCTAACATGACATCGATGGATGTGCAGCACTGCTTGTGGTTTGTTGCATCTTTGATACCACACTTGAGGATGATGTTATCACAGGAGAAGCTTTCAACCCAAGCAGAAGCATTGGAAATAGCAATGAGGTTGCATGAAACTCCGATACAGGATCCTGGGTTGGGAGTCCAACAGATCCACGTGCAACTACAAAACCTATGCTTGGAGATGCAGAGTTTGAAATAGGATAGGGCGCCCCAGCCAGAAGCACGCGAAGAAGTGTGGTGCATAAAATGTAAAGGCCAGGGCCACGATAAGGATCATTGTCTGGTATTCATGAACTATTTGGTAGGGGGGACCAATGCCATTAAGACTAGAGGCACAGGCCAGCCCAAGTATGGTGCCCATGCTCTAATGTGTGATTTGTCAAGTGGGAGGAAAACACACGATGGACAACTATCATCTATTGCAGAAGTTTACATAGACCACCCAACACTATTTTGCAATTTTTGTAGATTGGTGGGCCATGATGAACAAAACTGTCATATTTATGAATTGTTGATGGATAGAACACCTACCTACAGGATGCAGACTGAGCTGTGAGGTCAGGATCCAGTCGCAGCAATAGCATGTAGTGGGTTCTAGGGACATGGACGAGGATGAGGAGGAATGGGACCTGGACAAGGGCGTGGACAGTTAATCTGCTATAATTGTGGAGGGCCTGGGCACTATGTGCATGAATGTATGAACCTGACCAGAACATGTTTTCCGTACTATTACTAGTTTAATCATGAAGCAGTAGATTGCCCCACACTAATCACATAGATGCCTGAAAAAGGGCTACCTCAGTCTACTCCAATGTAGAACATCCAAATGATGAGTTTTGAACCGTGCGAAGAGGACCCCAACGTGAACGTGGTGCTCAGAAGTGGTGCAACCATAGGGGAAGATAAGGGGAAGCAACCTTAGGAGAAAACATGGGTTCGTAAGGCCCCTAAAAAGCAACCTAAGTTTGACTTGGAATGCACAAAGGAGACATTTATGGAAGCTAAGAAGAGCTTCACAGAGGCCTCTACTTCAAGTAGTAAGGATCAAACTGATCCAGAAATGGATCCTTCTATGCTAACTACCTTTTTAGAGACATCCATGAAGCTACTATGGGACAATAAAGTAGTTAAGGGATTGCAAGAGCTGATAACTAGCTGCGCAGGGTCGGGTGAACCACACATGGTCCAGAAACTAGGAAAGCATGCTTTGCACACAGGGTGGGAAGTGCGATTGACGCCGCAAATTGGTGACTATGAGATAGATCACGTCATTCTAGAGCTAGGTTCAGGTGTGAATGTGCTACCTAAAGAGACCTGGGAATGCATTGGTAGGCCTGCATTACAATGGTCTCCTATTCAATTACGAATGGCAAACCAACAAAAGATCTTGCCCATGGGGAGATTACAAGGAGTAACAGTGGACATCGAAGGCGCGAGCACACAAATGGATTTTGGGGTAATAGAAATTGTGGATGATAGTAATCCTTACCCCGCATTGTTAGGAATAGACTGGGCCATGAACATGAATGGAGTCATCAACCTCAAGAGACAAAAAATGATATTCGAGAAAAATTCTCTCTGTGTAATAGTTCCGTTGGATCCAGCCGAAAGAGTGCACTACACCAAACCTGTGTGCGACAAGGACAGTGATGATGAAATGGACTGCATTTACAAGATAATGGCGCAAGACTAGGATTGGGTGAGTCCAATGGTGGATGAGAGAACCTCATGGGAGTGTGACAATTTTTGCACATCGAATTCAGATGAAGAAATAGAGCGATGGAAGAACTAATTGCATGAAGTAACAACGCTGAATTGTACTATGATGGTTAGATCACTGCAACGCATGATGAGCGAAGCAAGGGAACTACCAATAGATGAGGGTGCAACAAACATGGAGGAATCCGTAGACCACTATGAAAATGAAATACCAGAACAGAAGCGGTGCGATGCGCAAAGAGGGGTGTTGCGTACGACAACTACACAAGCGTGGAGTACACCTCAGAAGACTAGGTGGAACTGGCATGAATTTTTAAGGGACAAATTCCCCTAGGGTCTTGGGTTGATACCCTAGCAAATCAGAGGTTGTCTATATAGAGAAACACACATTCCATACAGCCATAATGCTAATATAAGCAAACTATATGATAAGGGGCGTACCTGGGGGTCCTTCGTTTGAGAAGATCCTTCCAGGGTCCGAACCCTCTTGGAGTTCCTTTTGCTCCTTCAACCTGCAAAACAATCAATTCAAGAAAGTATAGCAGTACATGGACTAAACATCATAAATAAATCATCTTCATAGTATATTGAAAGGTAGTTAGTTATGCAAGTAAACAACCATTCATATATGAATCATAACATGGATATCATAAACATGAAGAAGATTTATATCAGGAACAAAGACAAGTGTTTCTTTTATTATAGACAAATAAAGTACATAAAGGAATAATTTCACTTGATTCGTCCTTTTGCAGGCTCCAAGCAAAACCGTCCTCCAGATTCGTCCAGTCTCAAGCCTTTAACAAACTCCTTCCATGACTTACTCCATGATATCTCAAGTAGTAAATAAACATCATCACACAAGGAAACAAGGGTTTCCTGTAAATGGGGGAAGTGCAGGAGGCACTAGGATCTTCAGACCTGGTCAGGGAAATCTCAGCATAGTAACCTTTTTCTCTCTTCTCTCCTCCCTTAGGCCTTCCCATTGAAGCCTTTTTATACTTCTCCCAAAGTAGTTTTTCAGTTGGGAATTCATTGGGAACAGTGGGGCCACGGGAACTAACAGGTGATCAGCAGGTAAAACCCGCTATCTCCACCCGAAATTAAGGAGATTTAATTTTTTTAAGTGTTTTAATACATATACGTGGGTTGGATATAGACAGACCCGCGTACACACGCGTTTAGCTCAGGGAAATGTCGCGTATAGGGAATAAAACACTGTTTTTTTTTAATTTTGGACCAGGTCTGGAAGGAGGGGTTGCCCTGGGCCATGAGTGCAGCATCACAAACCTCAAGAATGAGATTTGGAGCTATAATAGATGCCCCTTAATATATGAGGTCAGAAGGGGTACATGATGGCTAAAATGTATTAAGCAAGTTCATGGAAAGGAAATCTGTCAAAAGCTGAGAAGGAATTCACCAGAGTTCAGCCTGCCAAGCCACAAAAGGAGATTAGAATGAAACACTATCTGAGGTAGGCATACCCATGCTCAAAGAAAGTACAACATGTCCACATATCAAGTACCAGTGAATCCACTAAGTATACAAGTATAAAAGAATGGAAAATACATAATGGATCATCTAATCACGATCGAACAAGTACATGTCTGAATATCACATATAAGAATGTCAATGATGCTGAAGATTGAACCGGATCACTGATATCAAAGACTGATCATAAAAGGTGCCAAATGAACATGATGGAATATGATGGTACTACACTGCAAACTTAGGTGCTAGCATATAGAATGTTGCCATGAATGACTGCAACATATAAGGTGGGGTGGTATCAACTAGCAGCAATAGGAGCAACTGTCAAGTGAACCAATGAATGCTGATGCAACCTAAGGTCTTCACTGACCGCCGTGGTACATTTCTGCACTATGGGAATAAATGATCTGGAGTCAACAATGTGAGAAATCGTTTGATTACCGGCCATTGATGTATACTGTTAACAGATGCGAGACTACTCACCGATAATGATAATGAGCATCAAGGTACCCAGTACAATCTAACAAGTGTGAATAGATGAGCAGGAGTCGAACACCTATAAGAATCTATCAATCAGGTGACAATGATGGTTTCCCGCTGTCGATAGTGAAGGATCTGCCACTGATGACTGCAAACCCCAAGGCACTGCCAAATGGACTCTAGATCTCTACCCTAGAGCAATGAGTCTTAGTCGATGGGGAAAGATCCGCTAGAAGGAAGGAATTAAGGCATCCTTCATCAATCTAGTGCGAGTGTAACCCATAGGCCAATAATGTGGAAGGAATCAGACGAAAAAGATGTAGTAACCTGACCGAAGCACGTTTCCGGCATACACAAGATGTAGCTAGCACACGATAGAAACCCTATGAACCAACCAATAATGAAACCTGACATAGAGGCGAGGTATCCACCAATAGGGTCAAATGGAAACCAAGGTACTGCACGAATCCCAATGTGTGATAATGTAAGCTAATGTCAAACATAAGGGAAACCACTCAGTCAAAGACCCATGATACTGATCGATGCTGAGCACAAGGTGACCTATCAATAATGAAAATAGGGCCAGGGTGAAGCTCTAGGCCTGTCCTCAGAGCATGATGTCGTCATCGATAAGGACAAGACCCGCCAGCAAGAAGTCAATGGAGGCCTTCTCAAACCAGCACGAGTAAAGGACCAATATAGCTGATGTGATGATAGACATGATACTAACAACTAGGGATGGTTGACTGAAAAATGAGTCAAGAGACACCACAGAGAGGCCGACTCAGGCTAACTTCCCTTGAACAAAAGCACGACTCAATGTGACTATGTGGTAGCATATGATGACTCTGTATAAGTTCGTCATGCAGGAGGCATGAATGAACCCTCCATATGATTGGAAGAGATAACCAATCAGGGGAGAACTAACTCAATAAAAAGGTTAAGGCGTACCTAAGTCAAACTAAATCCCGCCCAAATGGAGGAGACTTTGTTTTCGAGTGCTTTGTTCAAGGGCGACATGACTGACTCTAGCTGCCAACAATAAATGGAAATATTGTCCTGTTCTTGCTCTTTCTTGGAATATATAATTATTTTTTCTTTTTCTTTTAAGCTGGAAAAAGAAAAGAAGAATGCTATAGTATAGTGGAAATAACAAGTGTCGGTGAAATAGATGATCTAGTTCCTGGGATTGGAACATTCCTATGCTCAATGCAGGGAGGTGAAAACTAGTCAATGACACTCAAAGGTGTGTTCCTTCCATGGGTCGAGGTGTGTCAAGTTGCAGAAGTTAAAGGTATGCAAGTTTGATTTTGCAGTCGTCATGGTCAAAAGTTCACTTAAACACGAGTCCAAGTGAAGCTGGCTAAAGGCAAAAAGGTGAAAATGGTCAAAATGCAATGCAGTAGTACAACTCAACACAAAGGATCCTCTAGGGTACAAAGCCAGAACGAAAGTGAAGAAGCAAAGAGGAATGAGTCTTCATCGTATAAGTCATGGCAAGACTACAGAGGACTCTGGAGCCTACTCAAATCGGAGCAGCACAGGCAACAAATGTCAGTGAGGTGCTAATTATGATGCCCATGTAAAGGATAGCTTCTACCATCGTGTCATGATTTAAAGAATCGGCGAGTGAATATGGTTTACGAACCATAACACGATGCGATCGACCCTATGGCAAATGTATCGACAAATGGAGGCTAGTATGCATAATGCAACGAAAAAAATGGCTTCCCTAACCTCTATGCCAGTGAGAAAATGATACCTGCCATGACAGGTCAGCAGTCATGGGACTGTCTCGAAAGCGTCGAAAAAACGTCCAAAATGTCCTGAAAGTCAAACCATTCTCGACATTCCAAGCTCCCAAGTTAAAAGTTACATGAGACCAAACAAAATTAAGTTTTGAAAAAATTTTGCATTTTCAAAGTCTATAAAAGAGTTTTTAGACTCACCATTTTCACCATTTGAGCTTGAGAGCAGAGGAAAGGAGCAAAAGAAGCAACTTTTCCATATGCTAAATTCAACTGTTCAGATTCTTCCAAAATCCCCAGGTAACTCTTATACTTGTCTTGCAATCGATTGTGACTAGTTTTAGAATTTTTTATTTATGTTTATCATTGAATTCTTTGTCAAAAATTTCACCGCGGTGTATACGCGGGTTGGGTATATGAAACCCGCATACATGCAGGCCCTACACGTGACTATGTGCAAATGGACCCGCGTATACGTCGCGAACATTTCAAACAAAAAAACTAACAGTTTAAAATCATTTTTTCTTCAGGATGCGAGTCACTTGGCGAGAAAGAGAGCATACCTCAGTAGATCATGAGGTCATGGATGATCCTAATGCTTTGGATGCCATACGGAGATGTGGTTTGTTAAAATTCTTCAAATTGCCAAATATGAAAGAAAACACACGTCTGCTTGAGATGCTCATTGATTACTGGAGTATCGATGATGATTCGTTTATGATTGACCAGATGCCACTAAGGATAGAAGTGGACGACATTTATTTCGTCACAGACCTTTCCCAAAGGGAAGAGGTAGTACATTCCAGGGGTAGGACATGAGGCAGTCTCTTGATCGAGGACTACGTACATACATATTACTCGAGACATCCAAAAAAGGTTCGAAGTCATATTTCAATGACACATGTGGAGAGTCTATCGCTGAGGATAATCCTGTTCACCATAGCTAGAGTGAACGGATTAGCTTCTCTGCACCAGGCATCACAGCTAACCATGAGCTTGGTGGTAGACTATCTCACCACCGTATTTTACTAGTGTACTCCTCTTCTGGCGAACTTGAAAAGCCAGCTAACTTCCATCAAGAGAGGGCAGACCAAAAACTTCGGATATAGGACTATTTTGTGTTCTTTCTTTTTTGAGAGGGTTCCTGCACTCCACCCTAGAGTAGCGGTTTCCATCAACACCCCACGAGATCCATGCATGGGCAGGTGGGCTAACCTGATGAAACATCTAGAAGCTGGGGACGTCCCACGGACTGCATTTGACGATGACTTATTTTCCTGGTGGGATCAGCAGATCATCGCCATAGATGACTGCCCTTATGCTGGGTTGGATTTCTTAGGAGATCCCGATCTAGTATTACCACCGACAGCAGCATGGGGCGACATTGGTAAGTGTTTTTTGACTTTATGATTTTTTTGTGATTTTTCAAATATAATAATGAATTTTGAAAATGTTTTTGATAGGATTCAAATGACTAATATGATGATCATGTTCCAGATATTGGGCCGGTACGACTAGATGAGTTCCCACGGCACAGACGTCGTGGCCGAGGGGCTGAAGAGGCAGCTGCAGACACAGAGCGACTACTTCACACAGTCCAACGGCACTTGGTGAGACTCACTCACAAAGTATCGATGGCGGCAGTAGAGGATCTTCCTAAGGATATGCACCGCCATGTGGTTGGCATGCCACATGACTGGGTTCACACTTTTAGGCATGTGGCCAATGCGATAGTTACCTACTTAGCCGCTCAACCTGAGACGGGGCATTAGATGTACTAGACATGATTATGGGCATTTGAGTCCCAATTTTTTATATTATTTTTGACACACTTATGTACACTTGAGATGTTTTATGATATATATATACAGTTCGACTTTTTGATTCTTGATTTTATTGTGATGAATGATTGATGTTCCAGTCTAATGCTTGATTAGTGATAGAATCATCTAACCAATTATGAGATCTTGGAATGTGCAAATAATTAATATAAGTAAATTATCTTTGCAACAAATTCACCCTTAAATACTGGCGATATAAACATGGATCCCTTACCCGATAAATGTTATTCAATTGTGACACTATCAATTGTGAATCAAGATAAACTACCAACGAGTCGATTTCGTGAGAAATTGCCTCAAATAGTAAATTAATGGCGGTAGTATACTCAGCCATATTATTTGAAGCGGGACCAATGCATACTCCCCTTGATACCATCAACTGACCAGTTGGATAGTAGAGTACCCAAGCTGTGGAAGCGAGGTTCCGAGTGTGCCGACTAGCACCATCGGCGAATCCAAAATAGACCAAGTCATCCAACAACACCTACCACAGCAGACCAAAAAGTGTTGATATCAAAAACTCTCGATGAGATATGTACAAATATACACAATCTACAAAGAAGCCATTCCCTAGTTACTAAGCAAAGTACTTCTTAAGGTAGAGCCCATTAGGGGGCTTCGCCCAGTTTCTCCTAGGGATGTTTATTGGTACTATTATTGAACCAATCAATATATTTCCTTCGGCAAATAACTGTGTTGGAGCCAAAGGAACCGTACAAACATCGCTAGTCAAACTAGAGGACCAGGATTTGACTTCATGCAAAGGGGGACGAAAACATGATCGACAATGTAAATCTTCCAAAGGTCAATCTATGGCTGTCATTGCTTCGAATATCACTTCGTCAAATAGAAAAACAATATCCGAGTAGTCCAACACAAAAGTTGAATCAAGGGTCCGAGGATGAGCCACATCACCATCTATCTCTTTCTCAAAGGAAGGAGTAGAATGGTTATCTGCAGAGTTGTTGATAGATTCACATCTAGGCTCTATTGCAGACATAAGAGATTCTATTCCACCCACCTTGTCGTCATCTGATGTGGTCATAGATGAAGATAAGGTTCCAGGATATGAAAAATAATGAGCTTGAACAAACTCTTTCCATAAGGGGTCCTTGGAGGATGAAATTTTATCTATTCTAGCCGTAGGAAGGGGAAGATCAAACGTACCCATCAAATGAAGAGTACATCCCGACTCCCAAATTCTCAGTAGGTAGACGGGGGTTATCCACTAAGGGAACAATAGAGTCTAAAGTTGCCCGAGGATCAACTGGAGAATAGTCCAATTGATCAACCTTAACAATTTTCCCCTCAAGAGGAAAGAAAATGACACGAAACAGGGTCAAAACAACGACATCCATTTCGTATACCTAGTTCCTTCCTAAGAGGAGATTATAGTCTAGGTTAGCATCGATGACTTCTACTTCAATATTAATGACCTTCCCCCCAACACATATAGGAAAGGCCGGGATAATCTCGTATGGCCTATGAGAATGACCATCAAATGCTGTCAAGAGGGTAGGTGAAGGAACAACCGAAGGCGATCCAATGGCCTTCCAACATGACATAGACACGACACACATGGAAGCTCCCTCATCAATAACCGTCTGAAACATATTAGTTTTCTGGTAGGTAGACTTTATCTGGAAAGCCATATGATGAGGAAGTCTCTTTTTGACATTATGCATACCAAAAGTGAGAGCTAAAGAATTATTTGGATCCACTGCACCCATTGCCGACAGCAAGGCACTTCTTGAGCAGGACATGACTGGAGCACCTCTAAAGCAGACATAGCACATGGACTCTACAGCAGATCCTCAATAATGGAGTACTTCCAGGCTTCCGTAATATTATGGTTGATAGTCGCGCGTTTAGCAGAACCTTTCGGTACCCGTGGTATAGTCTTGATAGAGGGTTGCTCAATATGAAGTGGGTTGTTAGTTTCGGGAACTGTTTTATCCTTGGAAGTTTAACCTTCACCATAATCGCATGACCATGTGGCCACATTATTGTGAGAACCCATCATGAAAACATTTGATGATTTATCCCCTTCCTGGTTGCCCCCTGCAAAGGTACCAGGGTTTGAACTTGCACCAGCAAGAGGTTGCTGCCCTTTGGGAAAACGGTTGGTTAACACAACTTGAGAACTAGAAGTCCCTTGCTGCCCTAACAAGCACTGAGCATCTTGAATCTTTGGGTAGAGATGAGTTAAATGGTCTCCACTGCATAACTTGCACGGAAACTTGACTTTCTTTTTAGACTCATTTCCACCACCACCAACATTATTGCCAGGATTATTTGCATCAGCCTTCCCATCCTGACTCTTTTTCTTACCTCGTCCTTTCTTTTTCCCATTGGAATTTTGATTTCCTTTGGGGTTATCAGATTGGATGGCATTAATCGAAGAGGGTTGGGAAGACGAAGGGTTAGACGATGTGACCTCGTTGTTAGAAGCAGTTTCCAAAGACAACTGCTGCAATTGGCTCAACAAGTTCACCGCATTTGTGTCTACCGATCCAATGATACCATTCGCATGAGGACCTAGCTTCGACTTAGCTATATCAACCTTAGACCCAGGAGCATCTGACAAGATTTTTTGTAGGATCCAAGACTGAGAGTAAATCAATTCTAATTGTTGGGCCCTAAAAATAGCTTGCTCCTGAGAATAGACTCCGGACATGGAGACATCCTTAGAAATTTCAGGTTGTAAAGATTTCAAAAACCATTAGAGATAGTATTTCGAAGGGATTTCAGCTTTAATGAGCCTCTTTCTATGTCTCCATTCCTGAATGTGGTTAGAAATGTGAGTTACCATGTCCTGACGGAAATTGGCCAGAAGTTCAGTTCCGGCATCATAATGGACGGGCAACTAGAAATTATTTAAGAAAATATTAGCTAAGTCAGTGAAAGATGTAAAACTACCCCGTGGCAACTCTATATACCACTTGGCTGCATTACCAGTCAAGGTGCGTTGAAAAAGTCTCAACCTAATTGAGTCATCAATAAGGGAGTTTGATGAGCACCACAAATGGAATGTGGTTACATGGTCGCCTGGGTATTCACCGCCCTTCCCTTTGAATTTTGGAATGTCCGAAGGGAGTTTGGTTGGGACCGAAGGCCAGGCCAGGTTGTATTTGATTGGATCGTTTGTTAATTTTGTGAGATCTGGCAAGTTCAAAGTTGCCAGAAAAGGAAGCCTAGGAGGACCTTGGGTGTTCCACCCTGACTGAGCAGAGCTCCCAAAGTTCTGAAAAGATTGGCCTAGATTTCAAAAGGCACCAGGTGACCCGAAGTATCTAGCTGAACCAAAAGGCAAGCCTTGTGATCCAGCGAAACTTGGAGTTTGACCAACTCCAGACGCAAAACCTCCATAACCGGTGAAGTCCTAAAGGATTATAAGGAGTTGATAACCACTGATAATGGTTCCAAGCAGAAGCTAAGGGAGGAATACTTTGAAGCAAACTAACTGTGGAGTATGGTCCATTCCCTTGTTGGCTGAAAAACGGACTCCCAGTTCCCATGCCACTAATCGTAGGGTTTGTCTAGCCTTGGAAAGGATTGCTGCTTTGTCCTATAGAAGAAAAAGGCATAGATCCTACTGTCGGGTTGGAATGTGGTATATGACCACTTCCAAAAGGAAAACCCTGGAATGAAGCCAATACACCCATCATGGATGTGGAGGCACTAAACGGAACTGATGGAATACCCTATGAATGGGTGCCAAATGGGAAGAATCCAGTACTAAAAGCATTGGCTTGGGAATTTCCACTCATAGAAGGAATGGAGATAGACCCAACAAAAGATGTGCTAGCAAAAGACCCAAATAAAGATGCAGAGGGGATGTAAATGGTTCCTCCCCCTTGTACTGATGTTGGAGTCTGCATAGTTGTAGCATTTGTAGTAGAAGCCATGCTTCTAGTAGTGGTCATCGATGGTAAGTGTGTAGTGTGACCTGGACTTGACGGTCTATGCATCGGAGTCCCAACGCATCGTAATACTTCTGGATAACTAGAAGGTAGGGGAGAATTCAGAGGCACTAATGACTCTGGGAGTTCTTCTACCTCTATGTTATCTTCCGTTTGAAAGAGAACTCGAGAAAGAACTAGAGTGTTCCTCTCTTGTTCTATGGAAGTACCAGGCCTATTCTGAACACTAATGCCCCCAAGAGGAGGATCAATCCCTAATGTGTCAGCTACCACAGGATGAAACCCACCGATAGTATTACCTCTGCGCCTTCTAGGAGAAGGTTCTAAACTTGGTGGTGAAAGACCACAAAGTCTTCGAGACCGTCTAGCTGATCGATCAGCCACTTTGAATTTTTTATTAAGATCTAGCTAAAGACTCAAAAAATTGAAAGCTATGCCAACTAGGAGCACAGAGCACACACTAAAAAGTCTCTAAAAGATATCAGCCAGTCAAACAACTTTCAAGTATTTCCGCTCCGGGTGATGAGGACTGGACAGCAAAATACAAGAAAGTGAAGTAAGAGGCCTTCCGAAGATATTCTAGGATAATGACAGCCCAGTACTATCAACGAAGGCAACAGAGGAAATTACGCTGACCTCCTAACAATAGCCTGTGCCGGTGCAAGCCCCCAAGCTTCGCAAGGGTGCCCTCCAGTAGTACCATTGAGAGTGATATAACGTCGACCTCAGGCACCACGGGATTCCCCTCCACAGCCACCTATGTAGATCCCTAGGAGTAGCAACTAAGGTTACCAACTTGTATCAGAAGCCAGGCAGAACAGTCTTGAGGTTAGATCCGACAAGTAGGAGAGGGGGTATCTCTCTTCCCTGTCTTCAAAAGCCCTCATGCTTAACTCCCAGATCCGAAGCTTTCCTGGTCCCCCTAACACTATTGGATTTTCACTCACTATTCAGACACCTACGTTTGACATTTTAAATGGCCTTGGAGAGTTATCTCTCCACTCGCCTAATCCAAGGCCCTAAACTATCCTAAAACTTGTTGGTGTGTCTAACTTGACAATTATAAAAAGTTCTAGTATATTTTAATTAGCGCTTGTTTTTAAATGGGTTGTTCTTTAAGTCAAGGGATAAGCAGAAGTGAAACTAGTGGTGTTTTGACGTAAAAGAAATTAATAAAAACCAAACTACATGCAAATGCACTTGTTTTCATTTTTCGATGAAGTAAATTTCTACTGGGTTCAGAGGAACTTCAAAGAAAGCAACAAATTTTTCTTTTCTTTTCTTTTACTCATGCTCCACACTCACAAAAATTAACAAAGCTATGGATGTCCTAAAAATATGTGCAAATTTATCCTAATGCAACAAGTACGTGCTGATGCAAGACTTAAGACTAATCTAAATCAAGAAATGAAAGTTACTTGTTTATCAATTTTTAATTTGCCACTTAAAATGTTTAGATAGAATATGAGTTGTTATCGTTCATTTCGTCTAAACACTAAAAACAAGTTTCAAGATAAACAAAAATGTACTTTCATTCACTAAAAGGAAACTAAATCAAAACAAAGTTCAAGAAAGCAAAACCAAGTTTCTCAAAAAGTTTTCTTCGAAAGAAAAAGCAAAAACGTCTTTTCAAAAGTGCTCTTCAACAGGACTAAAACTTTATGATTGAAAAATCAGCACCAAACACTTTGCAAGCTGACAATGCAAAATGGATGAAAACTCAACAACAAAAATGTGTTTTGAGATGCTTTTAGCAATCAAAAGCACCAATGAGAGGTTTGGCAACAAAGACCAAAAGATCAAAAAGACAATTTTCAAGAAAGTCTGAATCAACAACTTTTGAAAGAAAGAGTAGATGGTCACAAAAATGTAGTTTTGACAAGCAAACACAAAAGGTCACCAAAACAAAATTTGACACAAAGACTAAGATCAGCCTTTCTGCCCTGACAAAATAGAGCAGCCAAGACTCCTAACAAGAAATCTTATGTGTTTAACAAAACGATGACGCTTGCAATAAAACCAATAAGACCAACACTTTCCAAAATCAGAGAGAATTTGAAATCAGATACTTGTTGTAAAACTAAAAACTGACATAGAAAAGTAACTGTTCAGGACTGAATCAAACTAGGAAACAGACGTTCAGAAACAAAAAGATTTGAAAAATCTTGAAAATTACAAGATATACATGACTGTATTGATGTGCAGCTGCATGTATACGTGACTAAGCCTAAGGAAACCTACATATACGGTGGTTAACTTAAGGAAACATGCGTATATACGCTTCTGTAAACAAGAAAAACAACGTATATAAAAGATTTCAAGAAAAAACAAAAAACAGTCTGAAGAAACTGACCAAACTTACAATTCAAGTTCCTACAGGAACAGACTACACAGTAATAGTGAGCAAACAGATAGCTGAGCCCTGATTGGCTTGAATAAACCCAAACTAGGAACAACAATACTGTTGTCCCCAGCGGAGTCACCAATTCTATTAAGGGAAAAATTCCCCTAGGGTCTTGGGTTGATACCCTAGCAAATCAGAGGTTGTCTATACAGAGAAACACACATTCCATACAACCATAATGCTAATATAAGCAAACTATACGATAAGGGGTGTACCTAGGGGTCCTTCGTTTGAGAAGATCCTTCCAGGGTCCAAACCCTCTTGGAGTTCTTTTTGCTCCTTCAACCTGCAAAACAATCAATTCAAAAAAGTACAGCAGTATATGGACTAAACATCGTAAAGAAATCATCTTCGTAGTATATTGAAAGGTAGTTAGTTATGCAAGTAAACAACCATTCATATATGAATCATAACATGGATATCATAAACATGAAGAAGATTTATATCAGGAACAAAGACAAGTGTTTCTTTTATTATAGATAAATAAAGTACAGAAATGAATAATTTCACCTGATTCGTCCTTTTGCAGGCTCCAAGCGGAACCGTCCTCTGGATTCATCTAGTCTCAAGCCTTTAACAAACTCCTTCAATGACTTACTCCATGATATCTCAAGTAGTTGATAGACATCATCACACAGGGAAACAAGGGTTTCCTGTAAATGGGGGAAGTGCAAGAGGCACTAGGATCTTCAGACCTGGTCAGGGAAATCTCAGCATAGTAACCTCTCTCTCTCTTCTCTCCTCCCTTAGGCCTTCCCATTTAAGCCTTTTTATCCTTCTCCCAAAGTAGCTTTTTAGTTGGGAATTCGTTGGGAACAGTTGGGCCACGGGCACTAACAGGTGATCAGCAGGTAAAACCTGCGATCTCCACCCGAAATTAAGGATATTTAATTTTTTTAAGTGTTTTAAGACATATACGTGGGTTGGGTATAGACAAACCCACGTACACACACATTTAGCTTAGGTCAATGTCACGTATAGGGAATAAAACACTGTTTTTTAAATTTTGGACCAGGTCTGGAAGGAGGGGTTGCCCTGGGCCATCAGTGCAGCATCACAAACCTCAAGAGTGAGATTTGGAGCTATAACACGAATGTAGAAGGCAGGAGTGTATACGAATTGGAGATTCTGAATGACAAACTCAATCTAGGAAGCAAGGATGAAGTGGTTTGATCATCCACTTGCGGCGAGGGAGGCAGAGTTATGTTGTGCAACCACCTCCCCAACTAAGGATAAAAAATCAGAACTCAATGCGGTAGCAGGGAAGGCATGCATTCCGTCAGTAGTTCATGACAAATGATGAAAAACACATGCGGGATCCTGAATAGAGTTCACCGGATAAAATGAACCCAGTGGAATCTGAGTGTACCAGTGGCTCGATGGGCCTATAGGACCATAAGCAAAAAGAGGAGTGTGAAGGTGGCCCTATCAGTGAGGAGACAAGATGAAACCTGGAGGACGAAGAGAACTCCCAAGACCACAGCCCTCGTAGTTCAGACAGGATGTAAGGACATGGGTAAAAGAATACAACAGTTACAAGAAGCCATCATGCAAGGGAGTTTGAAACTTCACTCACTCGATGAACAATGGGCATGACTGAGGAGGAAAAGCGTAATATTGGGCAAAGGAATCAACAAACTAGAAACTGGAGTCGCACAAGCGAGCCGCACGAAACTAAGCATGATAAGATCACACTTGGCTGGCCCTACTACTACATTAGAAATAGTTGTGACCCTTCTATCATGGTTACGATCGCACTTTACCAAACAAGGGGGCGCACTGTATAAATAAGAACAAGATGCACTAATGGACACAACGGGAGGTGAGGGGTGCCCGCAGACCAGGCTAGCAAGGAAGTTGAAGTCTCACACCTGGGGTGCGACCAATAATTATCTGCGGGAAGCATAGTCTCAGTGCTCCAAGGAGTTGAAAGAAGGTGCAGGACTATAAACAAGTCTGCAGGAGAGCTGCATAGAAAAGAGGTTCTACGCAGGGCTAGTAGGTCACCGGGATTGTAGTGGCACATAGGCTGCACTGTCACACGAGTAGGCAGGGAGGTGACTGTTGATGTCACTATTCATGACAAGAAGTCAGACTTACGACAGAAAGGAGCAGATGGCGGGCCATTACGATAAGAATTCATAGCTAGACATGGGAAGATCTGCTGCCAAGAAGATATTAATGACTCAGAAGTGGAGGGAATGGTTGAATTCAAATTCAAATGTTACTATAAAACTCCTTGGTGTAGCCCCAAACCAATACTTGGATATTTGAGATTCGAGCCAGTACAGAGCACCAAGCACCAAGCTCCCTTACCACCCGTGAGTAAGTACCCAAGTGAATCCAGGATAGAAACCATGTCAGCTACTAGAGCCAGAGTGAGATTCATGGAGGAGCCCCATCTGACCCAGGAGGAGCCTAGAGAAGCGACTGCTACCCTAGAGGTTCCAAAGCCTCCACGCACACCGCGACCCGAGAAAGACAAGCAAACTATGGGGCCAGTCCGAGTATCACCGCGATTCAGTAAATTGTCGATGGCAGAAAAGGGCAAAGCTATCACCACTAAAACCAAGGACGAAGAGGAAGATTTACGAGCCCTAATCACTCAGATTGAAGCACAGGATGAGGAGGAGGAAAGTGTTTTGCAAGTACCTTCGAAAATAACACAATACATCTCCCTGTGGAAAGGGATGGCCAAGATACCAAAGGACCTGGAGGCCACGAAGAGCACGCTCCAGACCCCGCTTCTTCCAGATGAAATAAGGTTCGATGGTCTGCCATTGGGTCAGGTACCAAATATCAAGTTCGAAGATTGGGACCTTGCGAATAGTGAGAAATTTCCCCAATTGACCACAAAGAAACTACTGTAGCAGAAGTGGCTACGGGGTGTGGAGAAGGTGGGATTACTCCATCTGAGGTGGATACCCCACTACCACCATGCGGCCATCACAATTTTTGTTATCCGGCAGCTACTATGTCTAGTACATGATGGGTACCTCTAGCTGGAGGAACCGATTCCCATCACTGCTGATTTAATACATTAGATTTCCCAGTTTCTTACTAAAGGAAACAATCGTGTCGCCATAATAAGGATGAGTAGCGATATGGGCCTCACAAAAGCCATGAAGGCTAAGTATAAGCTAGAGAAGTGGAAGTGAGGGTATGTAATAGCAAGTATCAAAGACCAAGGGGTGCACATCGCCACTGAGTTACTGGCCAACAAGCTCATGCAGAAATGCTAAGCAAACAAGGTGACAACATTTGTAATTGTGCTCACGGAGAAATTTGTAGAAGGGGCTCAATTCAACTCAGTGCAGTTTCTCTGCGAAAAAATCTTGACGAATTATAGGGAAGCCCAGGAGTAGGGTAAAACATTCCACTATGCATGGTTGCTCCTATCGATCCTGCTAGTTGCAGGGGAGCTACCGAAGGGCAGTGAGTTTCCCAACATTGAGAAGAACCTACCTAAAGTTGTGAGACATAACTCGCTCTGGGCAACAAAAGATGTCACGAGGGTTCATGACATCAAGGAGTTTTGGATATTTATGTAGGCAAGTATCCAGACATGGATTGCCCATAGACTGCGGTTATCCCTGATAGTATATAACAGTTTGTAAAGCACGACTGAGTTCAAGGTAGATATGCATAATCTTTATATCCGGGCACGAAAGGATCCAAATCGAACATGGGTAAAGCTTTCGTTAATTGCAACGAATGATGCAATTTTGGAGGTAATGGCAGCATGGCCTCTAGAGTGGTGCACCCCAGACTTGGCCAAATTAGAAAAGATTGTAGTACAGCAACCAAGAATAGAAAGCAGCCATGCAGCAGGAGGCGACAGAGGTGGCAGCAACAACCACCACCACGCCCATCGAAGAGATCGTGGAAGATCAGGAAATGTCCACGGAGTAGGACATATAGGGGAAAGTGGATACATAGGAATGCATGGACCTTACCACAACATCAACCCAAAACAAGAGGCCGCGCGTCTAGGAGCAACCACCTACACACAAAAAGACAAAGATAGCAAAGACCTTGGAGGGAGATCTTCTTGCCAACAATGAACCAATGCGTGATGTCACTAAGGATTCTCTGGAGGAGTTGATGACGGAGTAGACAATTGTGTTGGTCATGCTTAGAGCATAGTTGTAGGTGTTATAGGTGCAACCCCCAGGAGGGATGATTCTGAACCTTGCGGAAGGTACATCTACAGCTGAGTAGATGGTGTGCATCAGCACAATGAACACTTTAGTATTACCAACAGGCACCATCCTAGTAGAGGCTGAAGGTCACACGAGGGGTTGGGGGTTGTATTTGGCCACCCTTCCTAGAGAGACCCTATACTAGCTGCAAGATGGGGTAACCGCTGAGCTCTGTGCTAGGGAAGGTCATGCCCTCCAGGTCTTAATAGAGCAAAAAGGAAATCTGGAGCAGATCAGTCTATAGCGCGACGACTTGGTTGCACACATCCAAGGATTGGAACAGGCCATGAAGGAGGTTTGTAGTAGTGTACCAGAACTGGTTGTGCCAGCAGAACTCCCCACAGACCAAAAGATTCATCACATGGTGGCAACATTTCGTAGGGCCCAAGAGGAGGCTGTGAAAGCTCAGTTGGAGTTGAACTTGCAGATCGCGAAACTGAGGATAAAGGCGCAACCCCATACACCCCTGAAAGTTAGAGAGTAGCACACCGATGCAATTCAAGCAAGATTGGAAGTGATAGAGTGCATTGTACAGGACTGCATGGGATTGTTGGATCAGTCCCTTCTTACGCTCACATCACTACAAGAAGACCCAACACTGCAGTTGGGCAGAGGTAGAAGCATGGAAGTTTTATTCTTTGCAGCGACTGATGGATCAACCTTCCTCATCAGTAGTCTCATCTTCTCTTGTACTTCCCCAAGTTTAAGGGGAGCCCCTTTACTCCTAATATTATAACAACCATTTTACCTTGGGGACTGCTTCTCGGTGTTCGTCTTCAGCATTGTTTGTGAGCACTGATATGCGTTCACCACGTGCCCAGAACTTGATACTTCATTAGGTGCAATACCTTCATCATTATCTTTTTCATCTGACTGCTCCTATATACTGATTTTTGCCTCAAATGTATGTCTATATATCAAGTTTGCAACTCACTTCCATGCTGAATAGAAGTTCTCGGGGCGATGTTCTTCATGGAATGAATGGAACTCGGGATATGCATACTGATCAACATTGAACAAAGAGCTTTGCACAGTTTTTTGAGCGAACCAGTTGTTGTTTGATGAGTTGCTTCCCTGTCTTTGTTTAGGTGGATGGTTACTTGCATTGTATCCGTTTTCTATTGTTTAAGCTTAGACACTTCCATTGTTAAGTTCTCGACGAGGTGAGTGAGGGTTTCAATATCATTTTCTTGCTTGTATCTACCCTTGCTTACCATCGCTTGGGACTTCCTACTTGCACCTCTGGAGTCCTTTGCTGGTTCATCATCCTTGATGACTCTAATCGCACGCAGGTATTTTTCGACAGTGATAACCTCTTCGCAGTTTTGCAAGAGTGTTGGCTTTGCAGCTCGCTTGAAAAACTGCACAATGCCAGTCAGCAGTGCGTAAGTGTAGTAATCAACAGTGATGGAGTCATGGGGTTTGGTGTCCACTGCAAATTTGTTCAATGTGTGTGTAAACCTCTCGTTGAAGTCTTTTACTTTTTATTTCCCCTCCATCTTCAGGCTTCCCAATTCTTTAAGTAACATGGTTTGGGTCTTGTCATCAGGAAAGTTTTCAAGGAACATGTGTTTGAATGCACCTGAGTTCTGTATGGAGTTTAGTGGAAGGTTGTGATACCATGCAGCTATGCGACCGTCCAAGGCACATGGGAAAAATATACAAGCTATGTCATCATGTCATACCTCAAGGGTCTGCAGTTGTAGGTAGAAGTTATCCAAATCATCTTTTGCCTCCACTGTGTTGTCAGGGTTGAAGTTGATGTTCATTCTCTCTGCTCGCTTCGACATCTTGTGAAAAATAGTTGGGAGATCCAATGGTCCCTGTGTCATCCATTCTAGATTTGGGTCAGGCATCTCTTCTTCTTCTTCATCCTCCTCCTCTCTTTCAGAATCTGATAGTTCCAGCTCTAAGTCCACTGGTTCATCTTTGCCTCCACCTCCTCCGCTGCCTTCCCCTCCACCTCTTATACTAAAGTCTAATCCCAAGATCATAAGGGTGTATCTTTCACCTTGCTGAAATATTGGAGGTACCTCTCCATCTTTAATAGCTTTTTCTAGACCTTCAAGTGTGGCAAGGATTGCTTCTTCCACCGATGATACAAAAACCCTTATAGGATTTCCTTTCAGCTTTCTTAATGCATATGGAAGATGTTGTATGCCTGGGATTAGTTCGACTGCTCTTGCGAACTGGTGAGTGATGTGATGGATGGAATGAAGGTGGTGATATGGAATTTCGTGTTTAGTCCTAGGAGGTGAGAAGTAACCAACTGCAGAGTTGCGTGTAGGTGAGAGTGAGTGCGAGTTACTACCTTGACTAGATGGTTGATGAATGAGTGTGAAAGGTTGTTCAACCATATACAACTGGATGCCCTCCTTCTAGTGCCATAAACATTGATGATGCTACACCCACCAAAATTCAGGGGATCACCCCGATATGAAGTCCTCGAACTGTTTGGTGTGGGGGTACCATCCAGTAGGATGGCCTAGTTTCCATTATCTTAAGGATTTTCGTCAACTCTTGCATGTCAACACAGGAGAGTGGTCTGATTTGTCTTTGATAAATGCGGTTTGTGTGTCTGGTGAGTGTAAGTGTCACTTGTGTCAATGTTTCTTTCACTATCGAGGGAGAGGGTGAGAGTGAGTCCCAAGTCGATTAGGAGAAGTCCCAACTCTATTAGGAAGACACAACACAACAAGGCATGCACAGCTTCCAACGAAGGAGTCCACGTGGATGTGGAAGTAACAACACACAAGGGAAGGTAACATGTGTAACACTCAGCGGATTAGTCAGCTCAAGTACAACGGTTGTTATAGCGAGTTTTATATGAAAGGTATGTCTGATGTCTGGGAGAGTAGTCTACACTGGCGAGATAGTATTAACATCATATACAACACTTTTTCATTAATAAATTATGTATTACAACAAGGGAAATAGTTCAAATGTGAAACACGAGTTAAAGCAACATGCATCACAAGTGTTAAATATTAGTCTTACAATAGTTACAATACATGTGTGAAAATGCGATGGCCTATTAGCAGGATTCTGAATTAAGCGAAAGTTCCAAGACACATCGTTACACCATACATCACTAAGTTACCCCATGTGAGGGGCATTAGAGCCACTACTTACTCCTCAAAGAAAATATTATAGACTCTCTTGGCAATGTGGGAGGAGCTGAGGTGAAAAGTCCCTTGCATGTACAAATTAGGGGGTATTTATAGCCAAGGGTGAAACTAACCCTTGTGGATGTTTGACTACCCTCATGACTGTTTGAGTTCCATGACTTTTTGACTTTACATGGCTCTTTTTACAACAAGTGGGTCTCTTGGACTTCCATGTTACATTACATTGATAGATAGAATGGCCGACGATAGGGATGTGGATGACATTATCCATGACATGACTCAACATGACAATGCGGGAACATTCATGCTGCGGCTAGTGTGCATGTCAAGCTACAATGGTTTTGGGTGATGGATGTCCTCATGGTGTGTCACAGCTTCACCTCCGCATGGCAAAGTTCACGGAGTCTTCGATGGTCATTCATTTGCTTGAAATTTCTTTTGCACATTACTCCTTGCTTGTATGTTGGAAGGCTTGACAGGTTTGTCCGTTTCCAAAAGGTTCATGTTCATTTGTTTGTCCATCCATGACCACATCTTGAGTGTTTACTCTTCTGTCTATCCTCGAATACATATTTACATGATCATCCATTTGCAAGAACATCTCTTTGCATTCATCGTTTGTTTGTCCGTTAGCGAACATGTCCTTTTTCATGTGCTCCCGTTCGTTCATCCCATTCGTCATCATGCCATGTTTGTTTGTGTACCTGTTCCTGCAGTCACTCATGATGAGACAAAATAAAATCCAAAAACCTCCTAGTCCACCATGATATGTGATTATTTTGGATGTAGGTGACTGAGAGAGGAAACAAAGGTAGTGAGGCGAGATAGAGACTCCGGGCACTGTTGATGAAAATTGTGCAAGATTCACTGGGGGATGGAGATGGGCAATCTACATCGACAGTGACTGTCTACAAGGTCTGGCTTGACTAGAGGAAAAATTGAGCAATTTTTTAGGGGAACATTCCAAGATGCAGGGAGGTTGGGAAGGCAAAATCTGCGCAGTTTCCTAAACAGGTGGGCAATGGGGCTTGGCAGCAAAAATTTCACAATTGTTTGGAGGAATAGGTCGCGCTGTAGGGAGGCTTGGCAAGCAATAATTGAAAAATGTTTTAAAGGAACTAGTCGAGAACCTGGCAACCAAAACTACGCAATTCCTAGAGGGAACTGGAAGCTAACTAGTTCATCACTGGCATTAGAAACTGCGTAATTCCTGAGGGGAACTAGCAGTCAGCTATCGGGAGCTTGGTAGCAGAAATTGAGCAATTCCTAGAGGGAACTCGCAATATGCTGTTAGGAGCTACTGGAGAGACAAATTGCACTAATGCTGGGAGGCTGGTCTGCTGATCATCTCTATACAATTTCTAAGCTGACCGGACTATTAGGCAGTAGAGGGCTTGCTCATGAAAGCTGCGCAATTTTTTGGATGAGCAGTCGGTCGACTGTCGGAAGGGCTAGCTGGAAAAATTACGTAATTTCTTGAGGGAGATAGGGACAGGCACTAAGTGTCTGTCTGGCCTGTCTACACAATTTTCTCATCCAGTAGAGTGGGAAATGCTTGCAACCTTTGCGCAATTTTTCAGGGGAGTGAGTCCCAGGGTGGCTGTAGGTAAAACTCTCCAGTTGACCAGCATGGAGACTGATTGATTTTCTTGTGGGCAGTGCAACTTGAAATAACTTGCTTAGTCCTTCTGGACTGTTCTGTGTGACAGTCGATGGCGGGATGATGGTCCGACTGTTAGAAGGGAGTCTGGTCATCAGAACTTCAGCAAAATGACTAAGTGTGTGAATGAGTGAAAGATGCATATGTGATCTTGCAAACACACACTTGAATGACTCGATGACAAGACGACTCAAACCATCCGGACACACATGTACAACATGAATGATCGACGGTGTAAGTGACAAGCGCGACACTTGTGATTGATCTATGGTTAACCGCGAGGACACTTGCGTGACAGTGAATGTGACTCCATGTGTGAGTGCAGCAGATGTTTTCATAGCAGACACAACAAGTACACATGAAGTGAAGACTTTGAGCATAACCACAACATGGTTGCAAGCATGACTTTGACATCAACATGCAAGGCTTGGTGAAATTAACAAGCAAGGGGAATGCGAGGACTCATGCAAGCTCATTGAGTGAACCCGAGTGTGTGTAGTCATCAAGTGAAACTTTCAAGGGAGGCTCCAAAATTAGTTGTAGGCCAAAATTTTGGAGGGTTCTTGTACCCGCTACAACAGGTTCATTCTCCTCTAAGTTTGGTCCACTAGTTTGCATCCTTCCTTGATGTAAATGTGGTGAGTACGCACCAAAGGGTGCACTCCCTTCATTTCACTATAACTCCAGGAAAAGGCATCCAGATGCTCTCTTAGCATGTCACATAACTCCTTTTCCTGATGTGCAGAGAGAGAGGGGTTGACTTTCAATGTCGTTCTGAACCAAATTCTGTCATATTGACCTATGTAGGACTTGATTTATATAGGCACAAATGAGTCCAAGAGTTTTCTTCAACTTCCTTTATGAATTCATCAAGAAACATGGTGTTGAGGGCCTGATTCTCGAGGATTTGATCATTCAGGTCATGTTGATCAGGTTGCCCCCCTCTTATAGTAGCATCTAGGGCACAGATTGGGTAAGAGGTGGCAAAGTAGACTTCATCTTCCTCCTCCTCTTCCAACCATAAAGGTAAGTCATGCTCTAGATATGGCTCAAGATGAAGGTACAATACCAATTGTTTGGACAAATGCCCATTTTTAATGGTCATATTCCCAGCCCTGCAACTTATGTAAGCATCAGCAGTGGCTAACCTTGGCATTCCAAGGATGAGACAATAAGCATTGAACATGGTATTAGGTTGGAGAACTAAGAAGTCAGCAGGGAATTCCTAGGAATCAATGGAGACCATCACATCCTCAACAACTCCCTCAGGAGCTACTATGTATCTAGCTGCAAGGTGAAATATTGTTGTGGTCTTCATTAATGATCGTTGGAGATTCAGTTTAAGCATAGTCTCCTTAGTCATGACATTGATGGAAGCCCCAAGATTGATCAAGGTATGGGGGAAAATGATACCATCGATGTGAACATCTAGCACATGACTTCCAAGATCTAGATACTTCAAGCAAATCACTCGCCCCAACATTAAGTCAAATAGTTGTCCAATGACATTAATGGTAGGGGTGTGTTTCTTTCACCTCCTAGGATGTTTAAAGAATTTATCCTTGATTAACTTTTTGTATATGGGGACATCCATGATAGCTTGGAGGAGTGGGATTTAAACACACAAGTTTTTCAATTCACCCAGAAGTTCAGTCTCTTCTGGGGTGTGCCAGATAGTATGGATTAATCTCTCAGGAAAAGGAGGTGGATTTTCTTGAGGAACACTCTCCTCCTTTTCCTCTTCAAGCTCCTTAGCTGGAGATGGAGGTTGATTATATAGAAGCACTCTTGTAGACTTGAGGTTTATTTCTTGAATTTCCATAGCATAGGTAGGGTAAGATGTCTCCCCACTATAGACCTATTGTGCTTATTTGTTGTTCTGGTTTGGATTTGGTTAAGCACGCATCTGAGGTTCCTTAGGTGGAGTAGGGTGAAGGAGTTGTGGTTGAGATGGAGGTAGAGGAACTAAGGCTAGAGATTGGTTGTATGGGGTCTCCACCCCTTCGATTGTGTATTCAACTGAGGTTGTGGGGGAGCATATGGATGAAATGATTTATTAGAAGATTGGGAATGGTATTGAGGTGAAAAATACCAGGAACTGAAGGTGTGATTGAGAAACTTTGCTATATCAACCAAATGAGGACTCAAGGACCTCGACCATACCAACAAGGCATGCAAGGGGCATCCTATTCATATTAAAACCCTAACCAACATGCATCCATTCCCCCTTGGCATCCTCCTGCTCATCCTTCATGGTCCACATATTCTCCCCTATATTTCAAAACAAGGAGGAGCACTAGGATCAAATAGCGGAGACCAAAAACACCCACCTAAAAGAGCAAGAAAATATAGTCTCCCCATAAAGGAAAGGTGAAGAGGGCACAACAAAACATGCTTCCCCAAAGTCTCCAATCACCTATGTTAGGAGGCCTGTCACCAGGTTAGAATTACCAAAGGAAAACAAAGAAACTTTGACCCCATTTCAGAAAGGAAAAATCCTACTACAAGAAACACAGACAACCCTGCAGGTAACTCTATCAACATTATAGGAAACACATAAAAAGAAGAAGGCACGACATCAAGGATAGAGGAAAGGAAAGGAAGCAACAACACAAGTATAGGAGGAGGAAGATGCTCCAAACACATCAAAGGGAGAATCCCAAGAGCTGCAAGAACCTATCCCATAGCCCAATCTAAGCTCTTATTATAGATTCATTGACGGAGGCAAAGTAATGCCACACAAATTTTCCATCCCTCTTTTCTTTGAGCTTGAAAAGGAGAGAGGAAGGACACGTCTCTAGATGAAAATTTCTAAATCAAAGAATGTAGAGGATGTGGGAAATATGGAAGAGAAGCTACTAGAGATGGGCAGAGAGTTGAGTAGGCTAAGAGATAGAGAGCAAATTATGAAATCTCAAGTAGAGGCTGATATCACATGGCTGAGGAGGTAAGTTTAGGAAAAAGAGAGCTAGTTGGCCACTATGGCAAGCCTCCCCATGGAGGCACTCTAGTGTAGGATTCCACCAAAATCATATGCCTTGTACCTCAAAGATCAATGGCTGCAATTTTAGATAAATTAACTAGCACAAGGGGGGACTGTGCCTTTCCAAGACTATAAGTAGTTCAATGAGCTATGTGACCAAAAAGTGATGAGCTCCAGCATTGCAGCAAGGATGTTGCAACTCCTAGGGCTACCAAATTTACTTCATCAACTCGGGGTTCATGCAAACTTGGAGGTGATAGTGTTTTATACATAGTAGATGCAATGATCTACTCTTATCTCTTTTCAACTGGGGCAATTGACCACTAGGGTTTTTCAAACCATTCTTCTATTGGCTAGGAGTCTGACTACTAACAACAAATGGAAAACTATTCGTAACGTGGAAAGGAAATGATGCCTATCTTAGGAAATGATGCATTTACACATTACTTGCAAAAGAGACCTAATGTAACCTTGCATTCTAAGATCTAGTTATTTAGACTAAGTAAGCATGGAAATTATCCTAAAAATAGTAGGACTGTTATATGCATGTGCTAACTGGAAATTGCAAAAAAGAGTCTTTTTTTTTTCAAGTTTATAAATGTAAATGCTAAGTGAACCAATTTGATCTTTTGCAGGGGAGAAAGGCATGGGGAAGCTGATATGGATTTAAACAGGAATGTAACAAATTACATATATAACCATAAATACAAAGATCCAGTAGAAACAACACTTCATTTCATTACTATCAAATATTGAAATATGCTTACAAATAGAATGGAAATAAGACTAGCTCGAGCAATGGTATCTTATCTATGAGAAGAGATGTGGTAGCTACATGGCTCCTAATTGTGTTACAATGAGGCTCAAAGGCCTATTTATTATTGAGAAACAATGGAAAACCCTAAACATCCAAAAACCTAACCCTAGGAGATGAAGCGCCAAACTATGGGCCCCATTTGGGTAAATTGCTACATTAACTTCCTGGGGTTGTAACTTTGGCATACGATCTGCATTTAATACATAGAATACCTCGTTAGATAGTTCTAACCCATTTTTCCCAAAAAAAATCATTTAGGGCCTTAAAACAACTCTAGAAGTTTAGGACCCGAAAACTGCCAAAAATAGTAAATTGTGCTACCAATAAGGAAACTAAAAAACTAAAAGAAAAAATGGTGGGGGTCCAAGTGGAATAGGAAGGTGGCCAGCAATATCGACCTGGATCTTTCCTCCCCCCTTAGGAAGCAATGGTCCCCATTGCGTTGAGGTCCTCCATGAGATGAGGAAACTTCTGCTGAGCCTGGTCCCTGGTGAGCCACTTGCCCTGGTGAAGGAGTTGACCTTCTTTGACAACTCCATATAGTTGGATCCTTTGTTCTCAAGTGTTCTTGATCTACATTTCCATGATCTGATAAGTTTTGGCTTGTTCCATACAATCTGGATTTAACTCTGTAGGTGTGAGTTGTTCTGTAATGTCTAATGTGTCCAGCAAAGGTGGGAAGTATGGTCGAAGGCGGTCGACATTGAACATTGGGTGCAGGCCAAGGAATGGGGGAATGTGGAGCTCAAATGCATTGTCTCCCATAGTCTTGGTAACTGTGGAAGGACCATATCATAGTGGTATGAGTTTCCGATAGGCTCTGGTAAGGCATTATTTCTACAAATACAACCAGAATTCACCTAAAACTTGTGTGGTACACTATGTTGATCATGTCACTACTTGCACTTGGCATTTGATTTCTCCAGAGTGTCATGGACCTGCTAGCGAATACGCTAGATGTGCTCAATGAATTAGTTTGTCTTATCATATTCGCACTAGACATGAGCCAAATCTTCCTGAATAGCTACAAATGACATGAACACATCAATGGGACATCGTGGTTGGAATCCCAAGCCCACCTGAAAAGGTTTGTGGCTATTCAAGTTATGAGAACCTGGTTATAGTTGTGCCAGACATAGGGGAGGGTCTCATCCCATCTGTGTGGATGCTTTAAGTTGTACATGCGCAGAATGTATACGATCATCTTATTGATGACCTGTGTCTGGCCATTAGTTTGCCAATGAAAAGTCGTGGACTTAGTGAGCTTGGTGTCCAACATCGACCAGAGAATGGACCAAAATGTACTGAGGAACCTGCTATCCTGATCTGATATGATAAACTATGGGATCCCAAAGTGTACCCACACTCGTTCAAAGAAGAGTTTAGCAATGGCTTCTACTATGATATTCTTCTTGCAGGCCACTATAATGGCCATCTTCGAGAATCTGTCCACAACCACAAAAACACAATCATTGCCATGCTTAGTAGAAGGAATTCCCAACATGTAATCCATGGATATGGATTCCCAAGGTCGACTAGGCATATGCAGTGGAGTATAGAGGCCTTTTCTTCTTGATGGTCAGTTTGGAAATGGCACTGGCAGTGCAGGATATGATGTACTTCCAGACATCATGTCGAAGATTCGGCCAATAGAAATACTTTTGCATTACTTCCACTGTTTTCTCAACCCCGAAATGTCTAGTGACCTGACTATAGTCTACTTCCCAAATCATCTTGGCACGCTTTCTTGAAGGAACACAAATGTGTCCGAGGTGGCATAATAGGGCATCATGGAAGTGAAAATATGGAACTTGCTAACCCTCCAAGAGCGTCTGGTATGTGTGGCCAAATTCTGGTTCGCTTTTGTAGGGAATTGGCCAATCAAAAGTATCATGCCCACAAGAGTTGAGCATGGTGGCTAATGCCATGATCAATGGTTGGCTGAGGCAGTCTGCAACATTATTGGTGTTGTCCTTCTTATACTTGATATACAAATTGAATTGTTGTAGGTATGTGGACCAATTCTGATGGCAATCATTCTGCAACTTCCCTTGTGTCTGTATGAACTGCAGGGGTCTGTGGTATGTGTCGATGGCTGTTTCCTTCCCCAAAATGTAACAATTCCATTGTTGGCAGGCCTACACAATGGAATATATCTCTTTTTCACAAGTGGGATACTTCTGGACTGTGTCTGAAAGTGTCTCACTTTGATATGGCATTGGATGCCCCTGTTGTGTATGGACTACCCCAATAGCATAGTCAGGGGCATATGTCTCAATCTCAAATGGCTATTGAAAGTTTGGTAAAGTGAGCACTGTTGTAGAGAAGAGACGATGTTTCAACTCTACGAATGCCTTTTGTTGATATTCAAACCAAAACAATTTTGCTTTCACTCCTCCCTTGGTGACTTGACTCAAGGGCCAAGTGATATGAGAGAATCCCAACACAAACCTGTGGTAGAAATTGGCAATACCTACAAGGTTGTGGAGCTCTGTTAGAGTGGTTGGGGCTCGCCAATCCCGCATGACTTGGATCTTAGCTGGATCCATACACACCCCTTGTTCATCAATAATGTATCCCAGATACTGAACCTGGGTCATGCCAAAAGCGCATTTCTGCAAATTGGCACATAGCTTGTGTCGCTGCAGTGTTTGGAGAACTTGTCGGATGTGGTGGAGGTGCTCTTCCCAAATCTAGCTGAAGATTACGATGTCATCCAAGTATACCACTACAAATGAGTTGGTGAATGGTTGTAAGATGTCATCAATCAACATCATGATGGTTGCAGAAGCATTCATGAACCTGAAAGGCATAACCAACCATTTGAAAAGGCCCTCCTTAGCTTTGAAGGTAGTCTTCCACACATCGGAAGGTTCAATTGTTACCTGGTGATATCCAGAGTTCAAGTCGATTGCTTAAATATGTTCCCCCCTTGACTTTGTCTAGAAGGTCATCAATCCATGGGATCGGGTACCTATTCTAGATAGTGATCTTGTTCAGTGCCCGATAGTCAATACAAAGTCTCCAAGTCCCATCCTTCTTCTGTACCAACACGATCGGGCTCTCGTATGGTGATGAAATTGGCTGGATGTGACCTCTCTACAACAGCTCTTGAATTAGCCTATTGATTTCGTTGTTTTCTAGAATGGAGTGACGATAGATTCGTCCATTGGGAAATGAAACACCTAGGGTCATATCGATGGAGTGCTTGACCTGACAGTGCAGAGGCACCCTTGTGGGGGAGGTGAAGATGTCCTTATACTCCTCCACGACCTTGTCCATTTTTTTTGTCGTGTGGAGGGGCCCTGTCTGGAGGCCGTGGCCACCGTCTTCTTCTTTCCCTGAGGGCGTATGACCAGGAAAAATAATCTCGATTTTGGAAATCAGCTTACTGCATTGTTTTGAAGTAACTAAAGAGATGGCGGTAGGCAATGCTACCTTTAGTATCTTGTACAACGTATTTCCCAAAGTAACAATAACAGTGTGAGGCCTTGACTCATACACACCATGTCACTTCCACAAGTATGGTTGGCCTAATAATACATCACAAACATCAAGGGGAGCAACGTCACACAATACCTCATTCGTGAAGGGCTTGATGTTGTATGGGAGGTGGAATTGCTAGCTCACACGAGGATCCCATCCTTGGTGAAGCCACCCAATAGTGTATGGTTGTGGGTATGTTTCAGTCAGTAGGCCCAGCCACTTCACGACCTCTACATAAATGAGGTTCTTTTGGCTCCCACTATCAACAATGAACTGTAGTGGGGAGTCCTTTACCCACATGTAGGAGTGGAAGAGGTGCTCCTCCTCCTCTGGATCTTCAGGTTCCTCCTTCTGGATCTTCGTGGTGGAAACGATGGCATTGGGCTCCCACTCAATAATCTGCTTCCCTTTATCATTCCCCTTGTGATGTTTTGACTCATATTCGGAACATGCATCTGGTTCTAAAACCTTCATCTCGACCACCAGTGACTTCTTGGCCTAACAATCACTTTTTTGTGAGTGGAGCTCTTATGGAACTCACACCACTTTCTCGTGTCCTTTGGCTTCGCGGTGTTGTTCTTTTCTTGCATCTTTGGCAGGTTGTCCTGGCTCACCCCACCTTAGATTTGTCCTTTGTTCTATTGTTTTGGGGGACATTTTCCCTGCTTCGGATTCACAAATCCAAAGTCTTGCTTCTTTTTTTTAAGCTTATGCTCGATCTTGACGGTGTATCAGTACATCGTGCCGAGCGAGGAGATGTCCAAGAAATCCATACTGTCCTAGATGTACATGTGTAGGTAGCTATGGTACTTGAGTACCAAATGTTTCTTAGAATATTTGCTACCCAACTTCATGCAAAGGGTATGAAAAACATTGGTAAACTCTGGCACATCTTGGTCCCTTCCCTACCACAGCATTGTCCACTTTTTGTATTTATCCTCATAGCTCCTGACAGGGTAGTACTGCTCCTTGATGGCACCCCGAAACAATTTCAATGTGGGTACGGCTAAAAAAACGTGAGCTCATACTTTCATCCTTCTGCTCACAATAGGTTTCCCACTAGTCCTTAACGTGGGGGGCAGCTTTGGGAAGAGAAAAAGTAATCTTTTCTCAGCTGGAAAAATCATGAAGAGGAAAATATTCTTCTAGCAAATTTAACCATTTATCTACGACGTCTGCATCTATTTTTCCCTCAAATATCAGAATGTCAAATTTTACTTGTACCTTAAAGGGAGTGGAGCCTCCAGAGTGGCTACTGGATTTGGATGCACCGCCAATGGGAAATCGTTGAAGGATCTAGGCAAAGTTATCCATCATCGTGTTCCTTTGCTTCTCGAGGGCCTCCTCGAGCAATATTTTGATAGGATCTCCTGCCCCCTCATCTTTCTTGTATTCCCCCATGGGCATCCATCGGCATTTGTGACGCTAATCTTGCAAAGGTTCAACCAGATCAAGCCCTAACTTCTTATATCCCGACCTCGTTGGGGACATGCAAAGAAAAACATAGAAAGAGCAGACTGGTCTGATATCACTGATCCAAATTTAAATAGGAATGCAACAAATTACATATATAACCATAAATACAAATATGTTGTAGAAACAAAACTTCATTTCATTAATATCAAATATTGAAATATGCTTACAAACAAAATGGAAATAAGACTACCTCAGGCCATGGTAGCTTATCTCTGAGAAGAGATGTGGTGGCTACATGCCTTTGAATTGTGTTATAATGAGGCTCAAAGGCCTATTTATTATTGAGAAGCAATGGAAAACCCTAAGCATCCAAAAACCTAACCCTAGGAGATGAAGCACCAAACTATGGGCCTCGGTTGGGTAAATTGGTACATCAACTTCCCGGGGTCATAACTTTGGCATACGATCTCCATTTGACACACACAATACCTCGTTAGAATGATCTATTCGAGGACTACAACTTTTTAATGACCATCATCAAGCTATGACCCATGTCGGTACCATTGTTCCAAAAAAATGTCGTTTAGGGCCTCAAAACGACTCTAGAAGTTCAGGATCCGAAAAACTACCAAAAATAGAAAATTGTGCTACAAATAAAGAAACTAAAAAACTGAAAGAAACAATAGTGGGGGTCCAAGTGGAATAGGCGGGTGGCCACCAATATCTAGCTGGATCAGAAACAAGTCCAAAATGGTGTTGAGGATATGGAAGCCAAGTGGAGGCCTAACCTAAGCTCAAATGATCCTTTGTGCATAATTCCGGCTTAAAACAAGCTACTACAGGGTTTCTTGTAGTACTACAGGATGTCCAAGTTTTACTACAGGATGTCCTCATTTCCTACAGGAAATAGGTTGAAAGTTATAGGAGGGTTGGAGAGGTGGAATAAAGTGTGGGAAAGGTGTTTGATGGTGGCATAAGACATAGAGGAGGTGTACACTACCCAAGGCTCAGCCCAACTCCTCAAGGTTATTGGATTTTCTCAAGGGAGATTTCAAACTTGCAACAAAACAGAAATTCAGATTAGGCGTTGGTAGACTGGGGTAGTATGCGTGAAGAAGACTTGGATGAGGCTGGTGAAATGAGTTCTCCCTGTAGATCAGAAACACTTGCAAAAACATGCATTATATCCTTCATTAATGCGTAACTTCATTTACATATGGAAAATATGAGTTGAATTTAGGAAAAACAGAGTTATTGATTGCTAATGGCGAAATCTGTGAAATGCAATTCTTTCAAAACTACAACAACTTCAAAAAACCAAAATGAAAATTCTAGGTACTTCTAAGGAATTATAAACAATAATCTAATCAATTGGGAACCCTAGCCATGTAATGATCTAAAGAGACAAATCTATTTTTGGGGCTGTGAAAGCGGGGCCCTCAAACCATGATCTGATGAGGGAGATGAGGAAGAGGCCACTATCACAATATTTTCTGAAGTAATCACTTTCACTATTGTACCATTCATCTACCTTTTCAACTAATCGAAGAATTAAACAATCTTTCAAGTACTTGTAAATGGAATAAAACATAAATAACTTAAACAACTAACTATGAATCTAATCTAAGCATACATATACAAAAATAAGAGGAACCTTTCTTGCGAGGGTTGGGCCCTAACCCAAGAGCTTCATCCCTCTAAGTCAACTCAGTGCTAAATCAAAGAAACCCTTTTCATTATCACCAAAATGTCAAAAATAACATGAGAATAATAGTCACAATATCTTATGCTCAAAATTGCCTCTTGACTATAATATAAAGTCGAATCCTTATGAGGCCCTGTGCCTTATTATTTATACAACTGAAGCTATGAACATTTTCCTTAATATTAGGAAGGCTTGGCTCCAAAAATTGAGATTAACTTGTCTTCAACTATCACTGGCTTGGCTGCTAATGAACTCAATGGGCTTGGCTACTTGTAACTCCGAGCTGATGAGATCTGGTGGAGGAATCTTCTGATGATTGAGTAGTTAAGGAGGTAGATCCAATCTCCTAAAATCCATCTTTCTTGTTAATGGGAGCGAGAAGCTACTAGAGTGGGAGAAATTGTGGTCTGACTTGGTACAAGCAGAGATTTGGCGAACCACCGCAGATGGGACCTCATCTAAAGAAGTGGAATAGGACTTTGCATTGGTCAGAAAAGAAAATAAATTCAATATAAATCAATCCAAATAGGGCGAAAATAAGAAGAACTAGTTGAACATCAAGTGTTTTCGTTGTCACAGGTTTGGACACTATGCCATGAAATGCCCATGGAAAAAAGGAAGAAAGAAGGAGCCTGCAGTAGCAGCAGCAGGTCAAGCTCTAGCTTCACAATTCAAAATTTATTTCACTCTCATTTCATGCATCACAAGCACTGTAATGGGAAGCATGTGGTATTTCAACAATGGTGCCTTGTTCCATATAACGGGGAATAAATATCTCTTCAGTGACTTGGAGGATAAAAACCTCAAGTAGAACATATATTTTGGAGATGATGGGAGGTATAGCATAATCAACATCAATACTATTAGTTTTCAGAGGGAATCTAGATCCCCCTTTAGACTCACAGATGTCATGTATGTTCCAGGACTAAAGAAGAATCTTGTTTCCATTATGGTATTGGCAGACCATGGCTACAATGTCATTTTTAACATACGAAAGTTTTTCCTTAGACACATCATCATGGGACAAGTGAAAAAGATTAGTGTGAAAGTCAAGAAATTGTATGAATTTGAGGTACAAGATGTGTGCAAAGCCTTGAGGAGTAAGGAAAATTTAGAGACTTGGTGGTTGAGGGTGAGCATGAATTACCTCTCAACATGAAGCCTCATAAGCAGCCTCAACAAGTTGTGGAGCAACCACAATTGGAGAAGCAGAGATGATACCAAGTGAAGATATCCATTCAAGAAGATACCTTTAGTAGGGGGACATTTTTATCCAATTGGGCAGAGGGAGAACATGTAGCCATACCTCTAGGTGAGAGGTGGGGCAATGTGAAGCAATAGCACCACGAGTGTTGAACTTTGGGAAGGATCCATTGATGGTTTTTTTCTCTCATGGATCATTACCTTTCTATGTAGGCCCACAATATTCAGTGGTAGGAGGACCAATGTCAGTGAGATACTAAGGAGTCTAGAGTAGAGTTGACAACAGAGCAGGAGGCTCAGTAGTAGAGTTAGCAGTAGCAAAGTTTTCCTAGTAGATAGTTGCAGACAGAGTTGATTCAGTTTATTCTGTTTGGATGATTTTTAGTTGCAGATGTTACAATAGAAACAACAAAAATGACAAGTGTTGCATGCAGAACATTGCAAAGGTATGAGATCATGATAGTGTTGAATCACTTTCTTTTTTAGAGGGAGTGTTCAAAAATAGAAACAAGAGGTATTAAAATAGAATCAATAAAAGAAAATCCTAATTTAATTTGTCCTTGAATTAAATTGGGAATTAAATTGTACTACCACATCTGATGACAACTTTTAATAGTTCAGTAAGTTAATTTGACTTATTTGGATGAGTTAATTCGAGTTGAGGGTCTAACTAGAGTCATGTACAGTGTCTCTTAATCTTTAGGAGCCCTGGTTGAGTTTATTTTGAGTTTTGATTATATAATTTAGTGTAGCTAATTTAAAGTCAGTTAAAATAGTTCCAAGTGATGGAGGAATTAGTGGGAGATCCAGTAGTGGGGTGTAATCAACAGTGATTAACCAGTAAACTGAAGATTCACCCATAATGAACTCATGCATGCCATATTAGAGAAAGAACCAGTTGGTATTGGTGTTCAGGGACATTATACTATTAGTTGTATAAACATATGAATTGTACAGGAGGTGCATGCAATTAGAGGAAGGCCTATGAGGATTGCACAATTCATAATTTTGGAATTTCCCAATTAAATATGGGATAATTCCCAAGGAAACTATGCAAGGAAATAGGAGCTTAGAAGGAAGAAAAATTGGCTAAGTAATGGCTTGAGCTTTTTTGGGAATCAGTGATATAGATAGAGATAGTGTAGAGGTTTCTTGGTCTTGGGAAAACCATTTTAATCTTCTCATATTTTTTTATTAATGAAATATATTGATAGCAAGGGGCTTTTAGTTATGGTTTTCCCCAGAAAAATATTGTGGTATGTTTGATTGAATTATTTCTTTTGTATGCTTCATGATTTCATCAATTGTTTACTGTTTCCGTTGATTAATATAGTAGATTCAATTCAATTTTTTTAGCATATTACAATCTGCAGTTTGAATCTACAAGGAATTTCTACATGGGCCACAATTTCCATTTGGGGGTCCTTATTTACATATATACCTATTCAATCAACACTAGCTTCCATTTATAGCAATCCTTGACTTGTTGAACTTGGACAAGTTAAAATATGACCTCATGTCACATGATCTACAGTGGCCTCCAATGCTTGTGAAATTTCCATATGATATAACTAGTTTCAAGGGAAATCCGGGAGAGAACCCAACAATTTATATTACCACCTGTTACCTATGGTGTTCCTCAAATTCATTGATGGATAATTTTATTAGGTTGTGCCTCTTCCAAAAAACCCACACTAGAAATGCTACAATATAGTATAATGAACAAGATGAGGAATACTATAGTGATTATTCTTCCTCAATGTAAAATTATATTCAATTATCCTATAGATATTTCAACCAATTTCAATTATCTTCATGGTAAGATATTAGAACCAATCTACTATATTCCTTCAAGACAAACAACTCCACCTATATATTTGGTCACATCAAAATTGGAGGAGAAGCAAATGATTGATTAGGACCAAGATTCCTAAATATATTCTTAAATATCAGTTTACTCGATCCTTGTTACCAAATACTACCAAGGATGTCACCTTGGCCATTATAACTACAAAGGAGCAGTCTATCTTAGATTCTGAAAATCTTGACTTGATTTACTCTCAGCCATGAACTCTGTATGGCATTATTCCTAATGCTCCTCATCCTTCAAATGATCTAAATAATCTAAAACAAGAGCACATTTTTATGGTGTAATTGGTTTTATCTCCTCTAATGTTCTAAGTCAATTAGATGCTCAATGGGGGGAATTGATACTTAATTTAGAAGCCCCTGCAACTACACATATCTCTGGAAAGGACACATATCCTAAGAAAACTATTAATATTCATATGATGCAACCTACACAATGCAATAATGGTGAGTAACTTGGTGGAAAGAAGAAGAAGAAGAATACGAAAAAAAAATACTTCTAAACTTGCTCAAGAGACCCAATGATCCCAACCCATTTAGGTGGAGGAATGAACGATCGTCAATAAAAACCAAATTCACATATACGATATCTCAAGGAGATTATATAACTCACAAGTCCAACCTAAGAAATGGTTTTTTTTTACACATCCATTCCCCACCCATCCTCAATAAAAATCGGTTGCACAACCTCCTCCACCTCTCGCTAGGGGAATGGGAGGACAAGATTTTCATGGAAGCTTGACATGTTCCCTTACATACAATGATCAAGTAAAATTATCTACTAGAGGTAAATGTTATGATACTCCTAAGTCTAGTTTTTCTTCTAAGGACTCGGTCATCCCCACTATGCCCAATGGACCTCTCACACTAGATAATCCTTTGGATCAAGTGTTTTGCCCACTTAAGTGTGTTCTTAAAAAGTTGACACATAACACAAATGTTAGGGATTCCAACATTGTAGAATTGTTAAGTATATAGCCCAGGCACCCTATTCCATTTATACCTTAGAGATTCTACAAATATGTCATATGAAACATAAAGCCTTGTTGATTTCTATCATAGGAGTTTATCCTTGAAATTGAAATTCATCATGTTTCACGTTGATGTCGATCTATTTAGATTATCACATCATGTCAACTTTCATATCTCCTTACACATTGGCATAATTGAAATATGTTGCACTCTTATGGATATAATATCTTCTACTAATATCATGGCCTTATCGTCTTGGAAATCTCTTGGTTCTCCAGCACTCATTAAGTAATGTACTACCCTTTGGGTCTTCAGTTTATATTTTTCTTCCTCAATGTGTTCTTTTAGCATTTCCCATCAAGCTAGGGGGAAACCATTACCTTGAATGTATACCCCAATATACTATATTCCACTCCTTTGCAATAGTTGGTTCTATGCTATGGCTATGTTTTGTCATTGGCTTTCCTTTTTCTTCACTTTCCCCATGAAGGCAAGATCATTACCATTGATCAACTTGAATATTGTATGTCAATGGAAAAATATACCATTGTAGGGACTATTGTCCCATTTATTGTAAACAACCCTTTAGCTTATAATAAATTTATTATAGGATTAATTAGAATTCCATCGCTTGTAGGGGTATTCCCTATAACCCTACTCAATGTTACATCAACCTCTATTACACCCATGCACATGATCTCTTTTGTCACTACTACATCCCATTGATCAAGTAATCATTTAGTTGTTCCCTCTCTTCTTCATATATATATATATATATATATATATATATATATATATATATGGTAAGAAAATTCCCGTAAGCCCAATTTATATTTATTATCACACAATCTAGTTAGCATCAGATAATTCTAAGTCAAGAGAAACCTATCATGAGGAACTTGATGACTACTCTTTTCCCATATGGCTTGTTGACCATCCACTATCTCACAACTACCTTAATGATGATATTCCTATTGATGGATCTCTTATGGAGGTCATGTCAATCACTTATCATCCTTGGGAAGAAATTTGTCATTGTTCAACATTCCTTCCACAAGTCGAAAAAATGGATAAGTCACCTAAAATCTTGGCTTCCTCTATCCGAGGTGAATGGTCCCTATCCCCCATCATTATTCATGATGTTTTATCAAAGATGAATTTGGTGAGTATATCGAAAAATATATCCATAAACCTTGCTATGAAACGAGATGTCATGAAAAATTTGTGATCAGTGCAAATTATACTCCTCGAGAAATTGAAATTTACGTCACCCTCTTCAAAGATTTCTATGATTTTTTTTACTTGGTCTTATGAAGAAATGTCTAGGATTGCCCCTTATGTTTTCACACATGGGATTAAGACATATGATGGAGC
Organism: Pinus tabuliformis; assembly: GCA_031772625.1. Taxonomy (NCBI): domain Eukaryota; kingdom Viridiplantae; phylum Streptophyta; class Pinopsida; order Pinales; family Pinaceae; genus Pinus; species Pinus tabuliformis. The sequence continues at coordinate 359,837,755 of CM062805.1, forward strand.
CAATCCATTTAGGCAAAGGTTCAAGCCATTGAACCCTTGTAAAACAACTGCTATAAAAAGAAAAACCTAATATTATTATATTTTGGTTTTATCTATCTCATACCTTTGACGAAGTGGGTTTCAAATCTTGTTTCAAACTCCAAGAAGAAAGGGATGATTAGAGTTTGTGTTGATTATAGGGACCTTAATTTGGATTTTCCAAACGATAAATATCTAACCCCTTTCATTGACCAAATTCTTGATGGTTTTTCTTGGAGTGTTATCTTCTCTTTTATTGATATATTTTCTTGCTATAATCAAATGAAAATATTAGCACGAGACCACTTTTATATTCCCATGGGTAACATTTTATTATTATAAGATTCCTTTTGGTATGAAAAATGTCGGTGTTACTTTCCAGCAAGCCATGTCCTATTCTTTTCACACCATCAAACATGCCATCAGGGTCTATATGGGTGACCTTGCTACTCAATCCCTCTGGCATGAGGATCATCATGCCCATATTAGGCAATTTTTTCTACATTGCATTTATTATAAGATTCATTTGAACTCATAGAAGTGTGAATTTTTCATGGTGTCTACCATGTTACTAGGATTTATTGTGTCCAAGGAAGGGATCATAGTTGATCCTTCAAAGGTTGAGGCTATCATCAATTTTCCTCCTCTGTATACTATTTTCTAGCTTCAATGGTTAGAGAGGAATCGTAAATTCTTGCATAAGTTTGTTTTCAGTCATCCTTAGATAACAAAAGGTTTTATGTAGTTATTAAAATGTACCTTTCGTATGGTATGAGTAGGCTCAAATATCTTTTGATGCTTTAAAGAAAGCCATGTTATCTGCCGAACTGCTCAGCCTTCCTGATCTCAATCTAGACTTATTTCTCTATCTCACACACTTTGGATCCACTATTCATATGTTTCTAATCCAATAATATGAGACCCACAATGAATAAATCATTTATTATCTGAGAAAAGGCACCATTTATCCCGAGCTTCAACATTCCCACACCAAAAAATCAACTTTGGTAGCTGTCAATGTTTTCCAATTGTTATAACATCATATAGTATTGCAAAGACCATGGTAAGTTTTGATTTCAACCCCATGAAACACATTCATAGCCAAAAAATCATTGGGGGTAAATACTTAAAATGGATTGTGTTCCTTTAGAAGTTCTATTTGGGGTTCATTGTTTCCTATTCTAAGAAAACTTTGGAATTCACTAAGTTAATGGATGACTTACTGCAAGTTGATGAAGAAATCATGCCTTAGGAATCATTATTGGATGAATCCTTATTTCCTATTAACCCATTTGATCTATCATATGGTTATGTATTTGTATATCTTCAAACACAATGGTTTTCATTTTAGTTGTCTCTTGATGAGAATTGGCATATATGACATCGAGCTAAAACCTATGTTATTATTGATAATTCCCTTTATCATCACAAGATTGATTTGGTATTTAACTGATGCCTCACTCATGAGGAGTTCAAACTTGTCTTTAATGGTTTCCATGTTGGAGCATGTCGTGGCCATCTCTTTCGGTTTTTGACTACATAAAAATTCATGCATGCTAGGTAATTTTGGTCCTAAATATTTAAAGATAGTATCAAAATGGTTAATAAGTTCCATCCCCATCATATATTTACCAAAATATGGATTCCCACCTTGCTCCATTTCCTATAAGAACCTATGCAAAATGGAGCATTGATTTCATGCAGTGTAACCAAACTTAGCTAATGGACATTGCTACATTATCGTCGAAGTCGACTAGTTTACTATGTGGGTTGAGGCGACACCTACCTTCTCTAAAAATGGTGCCACTAAGATGCTTTTCAAGATCAACCACACTATTAGTATGTTTGGGTACCCAAAATTACCATGAATGACCATGGTTCTCATTTTCAAAATCGCATGATGATGGAACAAGCAACCAAGTTGGATTATTTGTAATGAAACTCAACCCCCTATAATCCACAAGCTAATGAACAAGTATAGGCCATTAACCATGTCATGAAAACTATAATTCAAAGGATGGTAGGAATCATAATTAGACTCATCATCTTATTAATTTTTCGACATTATGGGCCTATCGAACCTTACGTAAATTTTCCACAAGCATCACCCCTTTGTAGCTATTTTATTGGGTGGAGGATATACTACCCATTAACTGTGAAATCCCATCTTTGAAGCTATTTTTAGAATTCTTATCCAACACTTTCATCAGCGAAGAATGTCTCCTTTATCTGGCAAACCTTCATGATTTTGTTTTGTATGTTGCAATAGCAATTAGGCTCAAAATAAATGTGTCAAAGCCTACTATGACAAATCTTTTCAACCTGGTGAGTTTGCAAAAGCGGACTTAGTTTTGGTCTATGACCAGAATCATGACAAGTTAGGTGCACAAATATTAGAGCCTCTTCGACATGGACCTTATGTTTTAAAATGAGTTCTTAAAAGACAATCATATGTGTTAATGGATTTTGATGGTAACCCATTATCTGAGCCTCACAATGGGATCTATCTAAATAAATATTATGTGTGATTCATATCATTGCATCTTGATTTTATATAGTGTATATGCATTTGTGTGTGGTGTGCTTTCCCTATTTTTTTGGTGTCTATCCATTGTTTTGGGTGTTCACATATGCCTGGTTCTTTATTGGAAGATGTCAAGTCCCTCATTAATATACGTAGGTTTCAGAGATGTTGCTAGATATAGTACTTATAACATAACTTATGATTCTTGGGTCCTTTTTTCACCCACTAATCAAATCATGAGTTTAAGTGGAATTTCCTTTGGCCTTTTGACCAACAATGTGGTTGAATATAGTGACATTATCAATCTCTTCTTAGAGGATATTTCCCTTGGTATTTATCACCTGGTTATCAAATTTGACTAAAAAATCATAGTCTATTAGTTTAATCAAGTCTATTATTTGAGAAATTTTACATCATTTCTTCATTATTTGAAGGTGCCTCTCTTAGAATGATCTTCTAATACAATTGTATACACACATTGTTTGGGACTCTACCACACTATTTGATTCATTGGCTAGTTATATATTACATTGGCATATATATCAGTAATTATTTTAACCATGCATATACACAATCATCACAATGAACATCAACATAAACATCATAAGAGCTCCATATATGCACACCATCACAATAGCCACATATATATACCATAAGGACCAAGTGTGCTTTTTACATCACAAAAATTTGTCTACATACTTAGAACAAAATTGGGCATCTATGGCCTAGGATCATAATCCATTATACACATGCCAACAAAACATTATAGTAGTCATCTAAGGAATCTAATTATCACCATGCCAAAGAAAACAAATTACAACACGGTCTATACATCGAAGTAAGCCTTGAAAACAAGAAAATTGAACCCCCATAATGTCCCTTTCTACATGTGGAGGGATGTCATCAATTGATAGTGGTTTTATCAACATAGTGAGACCACCCATGATGCACATGAAATGACATAGCATATTTTTTTATTTTCCCTCTTCCTCCTTGAAGGCTTCTCTCCCAAGATGTGCAACATTTTCTGCCTCATAGTGTAATTGTGACTCATTAGAGAGTTAGGCGGGTGTCATGTCTGCATGCACAAAAGAATCATGTATTAGTGACTTTATATCTATCAAAAATCACAAAAAATATATATTCTCAAAAGCCAAAAAAATAAAATATGTCAAAACCTAGAAAACATTTTCTTACCAATGGAGCACCAATGGGTATGACCAAATTGGGGTCATTCATGAATATTATTACTACATAGGCATAATGATCCAATATTATAATACACTCGTTGCACCACTAAAAGAATACTCGATTGAACCATTGATTTGCATGGCCTCCCTTAAGATTCCATGTTAACTTAATCCACCTCATCATGCATAGATCCAAGGGAAAGGGAAATGGTGTTGACACACTTGGCCACAACTTAGGTACTTATTGCAGGATGAATGACACCAAAATACTTGTATAACCAAACTTGTTTTACTTTCCTATTCTCATTTTGTGATTTGTTCCTTCATGTTCACCAACAAAACTTCACACAAGTTGAACAAGTTAATGATATAAATCTCATTATTATATCTATTGGAGCCCTAGAGGCAAAGTGAGGCCCCATAGACCCTACTAGATGGGTAATGGTTAATAGGATCATGAAATGAGTAAGGTCTACGACCTCCTAAATATGTATCTTGCTTCTCACCTTACATGTCATATGCTCACAATATCAAGAAACATACTCATCAATGCTTCCCTCACTTCTACTCTTCCCTTTGACTACTACTACTACGGTCCCTTGTTGTTGGGCATGTAATCCCCCCACAGCATGCTTTGGGGCTTAAAGCCCAAGTTTTGGTCAAATGTATTGTAATACTTCGCGAATTACGGGTGCGGAGCGTGAAGTATAGGATGAGTCATATGGTTGTCCGCCCTAAGTATTGTAAAGTAATTTAATGTCATGCTGGCCTACCCATGGTCCATGGACCATGGGATTGTATAAATAGAGCAAGGCTCTAAAGTTGTAGAAGGGAGAATCAGAATTGGAGAGATAGATGAATATGCATGGTTCAAGCATAAAGTAAGAGTCTAAGTGTATTGGGTCGTAGTAGCAGGAAGAGGCTCTGCAACTGAGTGCGCAGGGGACTAGTAGAGTCCACAACTGAGTGCGTAGACCCCTGCAGTTGAGTGCGTAGGGTAGTGTCGAGTCTCTAATCTTGATCAAAGACTAATAAAGAGAAGTTGATTCCTATTTCTTTGTATCTACTTGTGTATTTCCTCCTTTACATATATAATGTTTTGTTTATTGCATGCACTGATATGATCGCTGGATATGTCGTTAAATTATCACTAGTCTTACATAAATAAGTTGAGTAATTAGGTAATAATAAATTAAATAACAAGGAACTTGGGTATAATATGGGTCGCACCTCGAGGAAGGCTATGCAGAAGCAACATCATAGGTTGCGAGGGACTAATAGGTGCATGTAACGATGAGCGTGCATGGTCAAATCGTGGACCTCTGGAAGCTCATCAGACATCCTTAGGGTGTGGAAACCTGGTTCTAGCACCCTCGCATAAAACTTCGAGTGATACCTCAGTTTGCGCTCCGCAGATTGTTGCTGAAAGGGCTAGTAGTATGAGGATTTGCTTGGCTAAATCACCTCTGAACCTAGGTCAGGCCCATACAAGCCAACAAATGGTTCCTTTTCCAGGACTCGGATCTGCATAAGGGATGTCTGATGTTGTGCCACTAGAACCCAACAAAGAAAGAAATTGAAGAGTGGTTGGATAAGAAGATTCATGAGTTTGTGGCACAAGAAAATAGAAATCCATGCGTATCTAAGGAACAGTGGTTGGAGTCCTACCTATATATGGAAATCCATGAAATTTTCTTTGCATCCTTTCCTTCGGAGCTGTATGAGTGGATCGCAAAGCTAGTAGAGAGTCGGGGGAGTTATAGACTCGACAAACCAATCGTGTAGACTCTAGAATTAGTGCACAAACTAGAAGCATTAAGAGATAAGATCGTGTGGGCTATGGACCATTGGCTCGACCAAATTATAGGAGGATTTATCACTATGTTTGCGGTAGATACGACCGTCAGCTACAGTGAGGCAGAGCAACGTTTCCTCAAGGGACCGCGAGGTAAGTATATTAAATCTTTGAACACTTGGATTAAGATGCTATTGTGTGAAAAGTGAGTGATGTGAATAAATTAATGTTTGGGACTACGTGAAGTGGGAAGATCTACAAAAGTAGAAGTAATGAAGAATGAGAAACCAATCCCTTAATTTCCCCCTTGCGCGAAAGCGAGGAAGAGATCGCAAAAGTTTCTCCGAGAAGCATGGTCAGTCTAATAAGGCAGCACATTCTGTGTTCACCACCTCCACCCACATCACCACCCATCTCACCCTCCTCACCTCCATCTCCACCCACCCCACCTCTACCACCTCCATATTTCAGTATGGCAAGTGTGATCAAACTACCGGTATTCAGAGGAGTAGGGAATGAAGATCCAAACCAATTCTAGTTCGTGGTAAGAGCAGTATGGGAAGCACAAGGCATCGTGGATGACAATATCAGGAAGGCTATGTTGGTAAGTGCGTTTCAGGATCACGTAATGACATGGTACATCAAGCATTCTAATGACCACCCAAACATAGGAATCAAAGAGATCCAAGCCGTGTTGAACAGGGAATTTAGTAGGCCAAAGTTGGAAACACAATCAATCATCGAGTCTAAGGAGATCATGATGCTCCCGGGCCAGACCCTCTGGGATCTGGACTAAATATTGAAGGGTATGATTCGTGAAGCCAACATGACGTTGATAGATGGACAACACTACGCATGGTTTGTAGCATCACTAACACCACATTTAAGGACGACGTTGTCATAACAAAAAACTTCCAGCCAAGCCGAAGCTTTAGAAATGGCGATGAGATTTCATGAGACCCCTATACAAGACCTTCATCTGAGAGTCCAACAAATCCATGGGAAATTGCAAAATCTGTGTCTGGAAATGCAAAGTTTGAAACAGGATAGGACACCTCGGCCGGAGGCACGTGAGGAGGTATGGTGCATAAAATTCGAAGGCCTGGGGCATAACAAGGACCACTATTTAGTGTTCGTGAACTACTTGGCAGGAGGAGGGCTGATGCAATTAAGACCCAAGGCACAAGCGAGGCTGAGTATGGCACCTACATTATGGTGCATGATCTGTCACATAGGAGGAAAACACACTACAGACAATTGTCATCTATTGCAGAAGTATATGCAAATGTCACAGGAATTGTTTTGAAACTTCTACAGGTTGGTAGGCCATGATGAGCACACCTACAGAAGCTCCAAACTAATGATGGATTAGACCCCCGCCTACAGGGTGCAGACCGAAACACAAGCCCTCAATCCAAATGTAGGAATGGCACGCGCTGGATTTCAGGGGTGCGGTCGAGGTCGAGGTGGAGTGGGACTAGGAAGGGGTCATGAAAAGTTAATTTGTTATAATTGCGGAGGCCCAGGGTACTATGCCCGCGATTGTATAAACTTGACAAGGACATCATGTTTGTATTGCACTTAGTTTGATCATGAGGTAGAAGACTGCCCTACACTGATAGCGAGACTGCGTGAAAAAGGGGTACTTCAGCCCCCTCTGACTCAGAATTTACAAATGATGAGGTTTGAACCATGTGAAGAAGACTCGAATGTAAACATGATGCTGAGGAGTGGTATGACCACTAGTGATGATAAAGGTAAGCAGCTAGAAGAAAGTGCATAGGTTCGAAGGCTCCTACTAAGGAACTTGAATTTGATTTAGAACATGCGAAGGAGACATTCATGGAAGCTAAGAAGAGCTTTACGGAGGCCTCCACTTTAGGTAGTAAGGATCAACTAGAACCAAGAATGGATCTTTCAATGCTCAATACCTTTCTGGAGAGATGCATGAAACTGCTACACAATAGCAAGGTAGTAAAAGGGCTACAGGAACTTATCACTACGTGTGCAGGGTCAGGGGAACCGCACATGGTCCAGAAACTTGGAAAGCATGCATTGAGCACAGGAAGGGAAATGAGGTTGACTGTGCAAATTGGCGAGTATGAAATGGTTCAGGTAATCCTAGATCTGGGATCGGACGCGAATGTACTACCAAAGAAAACATGGGAACGCATGGGCAGACTCGTGCTACAATGGTCTCCTATTCAGTTACGAATGGCAAACCAACAGAAGATCTTTCCCATGGGAAGATTGCAAGGGGTAACAGTAGATATTGAAGGTGCGAGCACACAGGTGGATTTTGAAGTGATAGAGATTGTCGATGACAGTAATCCTTATCCCACGCTACTAGGAATAGACTAGGCTACCAATATGAACGAAGTCATAAATCTAAAGAAGCACAAAATGATCTTTGAGAAAAAGTCACTACATGTAGTAGTACCGCTAGATCCAGCCGAAGGAGCGCGATACACTGAACCAGTGTGCGATGATGATAGTGATGACGATCTTGATTGTATTTACAAGATAACTACATGAGAATAGGATTGGGTGAGTCCAACTGTAGATGGAAATATTTCGTGGGAGCACGAAAGCTCCTACACCTCGAATTTAGACGAAGAGATAGAACGGTGGCAGAATCGGGTGCACGAAGTAACAACGCTTAATTGCAACATTATGGTTAGATCACTACACTGTGTGACAACAAAAGCAAGGGATTTGCCGACATATGATGGGTTGACAGCATTGGATGAATTCCTAAGCAAATTTGAAAGCACAGTACCAGAACAGTAGCAGTTCGATGCGCTGAAGTGGGCACCACGCGCGACGCCTGCATGATGGTGGGGTACTGTTGGGTCCCTATAATACTAGTGATTACCCCATTACTATTGTAGTTATACCCCTTATTTATATTTTTGTGCCCCTATTACCCCCATATTGTTATTTCTGTGCCGCTTAGAATCCCTCTATTGTTATTTTTGTGGCTTTATATTATTATTGTTAGGTCGGCTGGATTATATTGTGACTCCTTAGACTCCTATATATAGAAAGGAGGTTTTGTCATTTGTATCATCCAAGAATTGTTCATTTATGTAATGTAAAGGAGGTTTCCCCCTCGAAGAGGCTGAATTCTAAGGCGTTGATCTTTCTTTTCTATCTTTTCTTGAGCTGGTTTCATAACATTTGGTATTAGAGCTTTGGATTCTAGGGTTTCGCTGCTCCAAACAGGTCATCGTGGCATTTTTGCTATAACTTTCTTTTTGTGATGTCTCAGAAGTCGCAAAAAAAACCCATTTGAGAAGACATCACGCTGAACCTTGGGTCCAAATTTCAGAGCATTTTGCGTGATATTTTCGGAGATATGATCTGAGGAAGTTGGTCTTTTTGCAGACTCCTGAATTACATTAAAAACAGGTGACCGGGGGAAAATCGTCATAACTTTCTTTCTGAGCATCAGATTGAAATTTCGTAAGAAGTTACAGAAAGAGGACGGACTGTAGTTTTCTTGTATATATTTTTTAGAGTCAAAGGTTATAACAGCGACACGTGGCACTTCATACAAGTTCGCTCTACTGAACTTGTCTATAATCAGGTCACTGCGGGAGATTGTGCATAACCCTTTCTTGGAGAATCCAATTTGGATCAGACTAGTGGCATTGGAAAGAGGAAATAGAAGGCTACTACAGGTCATATTTTTAGAACTGGATGATTCGAAATTACAGAGATACAACAGATTCAATATCAGGCTTCTACAAAGTAAAAAAAGGTGTGTAGTTTTTTTTTTTTAATTTTTGCATAAGCTTGGTTTGAAGGAATTCAAAGGGCATAGTAAAGCATTATTATCGGTAACTAATGCCCCAAGGAAAGAAAATGCAAACACCTAGTAAGGAACCTGAAAGCTCTAGCATGACTCATGAAGAAGAGGAAGAAATGCTACATGATATATCAAAATTACAAGAACAAGTGCAACAAATGTCACGCTCACAAAAGCTAACACTAAGATAAATGGCGTGGCTAAGATAAATGGCGTGGAATCTAAGATAAAGGGCATGGAAGCTAAGATGGATGATCTGAAGACAGATTTGAGGACAGATTTGAAGACAGACATGGCAGATTTGAAGACAGATTTGACAAATTTTCTACAAGAAATACTTACTAATGGTGAAAAGGTTGTAAAGGAAACTCATGATGTGAACAAAAGAAATGTTAATCATGATTCCATAGACTCTAATGTTGGATCGAAGACCCACCATGTTCCAAAAATCGATATGAGGAAGTTTGATGGCAAGGATCCCGCCACATGGATATTACAGATGGAGCAGTTCTTCGATCTCAATAATGTGCAAAACACACAAAAGGTACGTATCGCAACTTTATATTTGGAACCAAATTAGTTTGTATGGTATCAATGGCTTTGCTCTCGTAAACAATTTATCACTTGGGCAATTTTTACGGAAGAATTGATAGCACATTATGAGGATACAAAAAGCAACACTTTTTTTAGCCAATTTATAAGTCTCAAACAAAAGGGTTAAATAATGGAGCACATTGAGGAGTTCCAAAAATTGAACATAAGGGTAAAAGATATTCCAGAGGAGCATAGGATTGATGTGTTCATAGGGTCTTTAAAGGATAATATCCAACATGATGTGCGCCTTTGGGAACCTGATTCATTAGAGAAGGCATTCAGGTTAGCAAGAAAAATGGAAAGCAAAATTATGGCAACTAGGAAGCATACCATTCACAACTATAAATACGGAAGTGTTGTTGCCCATAGTCTTCCACAACCTACAAGGTTGACACCACAACAATTGGAAGAAAAAAGAGCAAAAGGGCTTTGTTACAATTGTGATAGCAAATACACAAAAGGTCATAAGTGTGCTGAGAAGAAATTATTCTACATAGATTGTGAAGAGGAAGAAGAAAAGGAGCAAGAAAGGTCAAAAGAAGAGGATATATTCCAGGAACAAAGCCTAGATGAAGAACAAATAAATACAACCATATCTTGTAATGCATTGGCAGGAATTACCACTCCTCAAACCATCAAGATAGAAGGACAAATCAAGAAGAAAAAGGTAATAGTGTTGATTGATTCAGGAAGCACCCACAATTTTATTCATTGTAGGGTAGCAAAAGAATTGAATTGCTTCCTATATCCAGCACCAGAGTGTCAAGTGATGATTGCAAATGGAGGAACAATAAATTGTTCTGGAAAGTGCCATAATATCAAGCTATCCATGGGAGAATATGTATTGACTAGCACAATGCTTTCCATTCCAATGGGAGGTGCTGATGTTGTACTAGGAGTCCAATGGCTACAATCCTTGGGTACAATAGCTTTTAATTTTCAAGAACTTTTCATGAAATTTTCTGTGGAAGGAAAGGAAGTTGAATTAAGGGGTATTGCAGGGAAACCAGGAAAGATAATCAGCTCTAATGGCATGACAAAGCTTCTAAAAAAGGAGCAAAGAGGTGTAATTGCACAATTATGTTCGCTAGATGTTTCCACATTGGAATCATCTATTTCTCCAGATCTCCAAAAAGTCCTGGACAATCATTCCAAGGTATTTGAGACTCCCAAAGGTCTCCCACCTATGCGTGATCATGATCATGCTATTCATCTGATTCCAGGAAGTGTTCCTCCAAACATCAGGCCGTACAGATATCCATATGTCCAAAAAAGTGAAATTGAACGTATGGTTGCAGAAATGCTAGAGGCTGGTATAATTCAACCGAGTCAAAGTTCTTTCTCAGCTCCAGTAGTATTGGTGCACAAGAAGGATGGATCATGGCGCATGTGTCTAGATTATAGGGAGCTCAACAAGCTCACTATTAAAGATAAGTTCCCCATTCTTGTCATTGATGAATTACTGGATGAATTGCATGGATCAATTTACTTCACCAAGTTGGATCTTCGTTCGGGATATCATCAAATCAGAATGAAGATTGAAGACATTCCGAAAACGGCATTTAGAACTCATGAGGGTCATTATGAATTTTTGGTCATGCCTTTTGGCCTTACCAATGCACCTTCAACATTTCAAGGTTTGATGAATTCAATTTTCAAACCATTCCTTAGAAAATTTGTGTTGGTATTTTTTGATGATATACTAATCTACAGCAAGTCTTGGAAGGATCATGTTGAACATGTTGACAAGGTGCTACAACTATTGGAGGAGAAACAATTATATGCAAAAAGATCCAAATGTTTCTTTGGAGTCCAGGAGGTGGAATATTTGGGTCATATTGTATCTCATGAAGGAGTTAAGGTAGACCCTAGCAAAATTAAAGCCATTAAGGAATGGAAAATCCCCACATCCATAAAGCATCTGCGAGGATTTCTTGGGTTGACAGGGTATTATCGCAAGTTCGTTAAGAATTATGGGAGAATAACAGCACCTCTAACAACATTATTGAAGAAAGATTCATTTTCATGGACTCTGGAAGCAACAAAGGCTTTTAAACATCTTAAAGAGGCAATGTGCCAAGCACCAGTCTTAGCTACACCGGACTTCACAAAAACCTTTATTGTGGAATGTGATGCTTCAGGAAATGGAATTGGCAATACTCCATGCACTTAAGAAATGGCGACCCTACCTAATGGGAAGACACTTCAAGGTAAAAACGGATCATGATAGCCTTAAATACTTTTTAGAACAAAGATTATCCTCTGAAGAGCAACAAAAGTGGGTCACAAAGATGTTGGGTTATGACTTTGAAATCATCTACAAAAAAGGGAAGCAAAATGTGGTGGCAGATGCACTCTCAAGAAAGGATGAGGATATGGAAGCATTGTTGTGTGCCATTTCTATTATCCAACCAGATTGGATAAACGAAGCAAAGGAGGAATGGAAGAATGACGAAGAAGTGTGGGCACTTATTCGAAAGCTACAACAAGATTCCAGTACTTCTGATACATTTAGCTGGCAAAATGATTCGTTATGGTACAAAGATCGCTTATACCTCTGTAAGAATTCCCAGCTAAAACAAAAGATTCTTATGGAATTGCACACTTCTCCCTTAGGAGGGCACTCAGGATTTTTAAAAACTTACCACAGGGTTAAGAAGGAATTTTTTTGGGATGGCCTTAAATCAGATATTCAAAAGTTTGTGGTGGAATGTTTGGTTTGCCAACAAAATAAAGTTGAAACAATTAAGACACCGGGTCTATTACAACCTTTATCCATTCCAAGCCAACGTTGGGAGGAGGTTTCAATGGATTTTATCACAGGTTTACCCAAGTCTGAGGGAAAGAGTGTCATCATGGTGGTAGTTGACAGACTTACCAAGTATGCACACTTTTGTGCATTATCACATCCATTTAAAGCCAGTACAGTTTCTACTACATTTATGGAAACAGTTCAAAAGCTACATGGAAATCCAAAGATTATTGTAAGTGACAGAGATCCCATTTTCACTGGAAATTTTTGGACAGAATTATTTTCTTGTCTTGGTACTCAGTTAGCTCATAGCTCATCTTATCATCCTCAATCTGATGGGCAAAATGAGATAGTAAACAAATGTTTGGAAGGATATCTTCGTTGCTTTGTATCTGATAAACAGACACAATGGGTCAAATGGTTGCCTCTGGCTGAATGGTGGTATAACACTTCCTTCCATACAGCAACAAAAATGACCCCATTTATGGCACTTTATGGGTACCAACCACCATCAATCACATCATATTTAAGAGAAAATTCTAAGGTTTAGGCAGTGGAACATCACATCGAACATCAACAACAAGTCCTCCAACTCTTAAAGGATAACCTCGTGTTGGCACAAAATAGAATGAAACAACAGGCAGATCAACATCGCAGTGAAAGAAGTTTTGATGTAGGTGATTGGGTATTCCTACGGCTACAACCATATAAGCAAATGTCCCTAAAGCAAGCTAAGAAGGATAATAAATTATCACCAAAATATTATGGTCCGTACAAGGTGTTAGAAAAGATTGGTACTATGGCATACAAATTGGAGCTTCCTGAGATTGTGCATAACTCTTTCTTGGAGAATCCAATTTGGATCAGACTAGTGGCATTGGAAAGAGGACATAGAAGGCTACTACAACACTATTGTTGGGCAGACTGTTCGGGAGTCTGCCCAGTTCAAACAATATTGCCAGAACTTGACAAGGAAGGAAAAATTATATTGGAACCTGAAGCAGTCATAGAAACAAGAACTCGACAGCTACGAAATCGATCAATTTCAGAGTATCTTATCAAGTGGAAGAACTTATCCGCTGAAGATTCCACATGGGAGGTTGATAATTTTATGCAGAAGTATCCAGAACTGCTCAAGCGTTGAGGACAACACTTTTTTGAAGGAGAGGGGCATGTTGGGTCCCTATAATACTAGTGATTACCCCATTACTATTGTAGTTATACCCCTTATTTATATTGTTGTGCCCCTATTACCCCCATATTGTTATTTCTGTGCCCCTTAGAATCCCTCTATTGTTATTTTTGTGGCTTTATATTATTATTGTTAGGTCAGCTGGATTATATTGTGACTCCTTAGACTCCTATATATAGAAAGGAGGTTTTGTCATTTGTATCATCCAAGAATTATTCATTTATGTAATGTAAAGGAGGTTGCCCCCTCGAAGAGGCTGAATTCTAAGGCGTTGATCTTTCTTTTCTATCTTTTCTTGAGCTGGTTTCATAACAGGTACGCATCAAGGAAATTTTGAGGACTGGTACGGATGCAGAAGGATGATGCACCTACGCTTTGACAAACCCCAACTTAGAATTCGAGCCAGTCAGTAGGTGTGGAACAGTGTGCACGCCCACCTTTCCCAATGGGTACGAAGATATGCTGTACAACCCGCAAAAGCACGCACCACTCCCAGAATAGAGAATCAGAACAAACCACAAAAGCAAGAAGGGCTACGCGCACTACCAATTATCCATGATGAATCATTTGATAGGGTGTGTGGAGTACTAAACAAGGTTCAACAGGCAAGAGGCACTGATCCAGACCTACGCATACCAGCCGTCCGATGGGCCTATAGGACCTTGTGCAAAACCCTGACTGCGGAAACGATTCCGAAGGTTTGAAACAAAGTAGAGACCATAATTTCTTAAGAGAATGCAAATAGGAATATGCATGTAATAGCTTCGATAGTTGTGACAGTACACAAAGACCAGGACGAAGAAGTCACACAACTATACAAGGTCGAACACATAGAGATTCAAGAAGCCATTCGACAAGGGAACCTTAGACTTCGCGAACATGAAAAAGACTGGGTACGACTAAGGAAGAAAAGTATTCTGATGGACGCTAAGATCAAAAGGCTGGAAAATGAGATCAAGCAAGCAAGTCTCGTCGATCAAACAAGGATAACAAGACAAGGTGCGGATGATCATACCACTAGATTAGAATATTGTTGCTAGGAACTTATGACTCTGCTGCCATGGCTACGACTGCACCTCACCAAATGCAGTAACCAGGAATGCACGGCACCAACTATTGTGAAGGCAATTAGCAGTTTTCATGGACTATACTGGAAGGTGAGTTGAAGTCTCGCACAGGTGGTGAGACCACCTGATTGGCCATAGGGAGCACAGTCTCAGTGCTCCAGGCTGTTGAAAGACAACACAAGACTATAAAAGAGTCTATTTAGGAGCTGCACGATGAGGGAGGCGTGCGTAGAATCAACATGTCACAAGGGTCGCGACCACGCACGGAGGGTTGCGCTGTTGCGCAAGTAGGTAGGGAAGTGACCATTGGTGTTACTATTCAGGATGAGATGTTCAATTTAAGGCAAAAAGGAGCGGGAGGTGGGCATTTAAGACATGAATTAAGGACAAGATTTGGGGCAATCTACCGCCAAGAAAGTATTGATGGCCCAAAATTGGGGGAACGGTTGAATTTGAATTCAAAAGGTGCTATAAAACCCTAGGGGCTAGCAACAAGAAAACACTTGTTCACCTCAGATTTGAGCATTTGATTAGAGCACAAAGTGTTGAGCGCCGAGCAATATTTGAGCCCTGAAGTTCGTGAATGACCACAAATAGTTCCAACACGATGACGGCTACTAGGAGAGGTTTGGGCTCTGCATAAGTAACCACCGATGAGGCCGCACAGAACCCCATGGTACATGATGTTCCCGGAGACACTGGGGTCGAGATGGAAATCCAAAAATAGCCTTAGACACTGAGGCCCAAGAAATATAAGCAAGTAGCGGGACCAGTTTGCATTTCCCTGAGGAATCCGTGGTTTGGTAAACACTCAATGGAAGAAAAGGGAAAGGTTGTCACCATTGGGACAGATAACGAGGAGGAGAACCTACAGGCTCTTGTCGATGAGATAGAGTAAGCAGAAGACATGGAAGAGGACATCCACCTAGTGTGCTCTGCAACAAAATTGCCTCAGTACGTCCCTCTATTGAACGAGAAAACTAAGATACCAAAGGATCTGGATGCCACTAGGAGCACACTCTAGACCCTGCTCCTCCCTGATGGATTTTTGTTTGAGGGCTCACACTTGGGCCAAGTGCCCATAATGAAGTTTGAATATTAGGATCTTGCAAACAATGATAAGTTCCCACACTTAGAGACGGAGAGCCTCATGAAGCAGAGCATGGAGGGGCCAGTCACAACACTAGAGTCACAAAAATGGTTGCGCGGTGTGGAGAAGGCTGAATTGCTTCATCTGTTGTGGATTCCACACTTTCATCATGCACCTATCACTATTTTCATCATCAGGCAGCTTCTTTGCCTAGTGCACGATGGGTGCTTATGGCTGGAGGAGCCTATTCCCATCACGATGAATCTCATCCATAGAATTTCCTGGCTCCCATGTAAGGGAAAGGATCCCGCGACAATAACAAGAAAAGGTGGAGATTTTGCGCTTGCAGAGGCCATCAAGAGAAAATAAAAGCTTGAGATGAAAAAGAGGGGTTATGCAATCAATAGCATCAAAGATGAAGGGTGCGTGTATCCACCCAACTCCTAGTTGGGAGGGTAATAAGAAAATGCTATGCAGATGAGGTACCAACGCCAATAGTTGCATTGGCCAAAAAATGCACAGAGGGGGTCCAATTCAACTGGGCCGAGTTCCTCTACGAGGAATTCTTGACCAACTGCAAGGAAGCCCAAGAGCAAGGAAAGAACTTCCACTATGTGTGGTTGCTCTTGTCCATTTTGCTGGTAACAGGAGAATTACCAGAGGATAGTCAATTCCCTAGCATGAAATAGGACCTACCAGAGGCCGCAAAGTACACATCGCTCTGGGCTACCAAGGACACAAAGCGGATTCATGAAACAGAGATCTTATGGGTGCTCATGGAGGTAGGCATCTAGATGTGGATCAATAAACAGCCGCGCCTGTCCCCCACAATGCACAACGGTCTACAGAGCTTTGCAGACTTTAAGGTGGACATACATAATGTTTACATCAAGGCGTATAAGGATCCAGCAAAAAAATGAACTCAACTCCCCTTCATCGCCATTGATGATGCAATCTTTTTAGTGTTAGAATCATGGCCTCCCGAGTGGCGTGCCCTGGATCTAGCGGAGCTATATAGGAAAACAACACAAAAATAGAAGGATGAGGCCAAGTTGTGTGTCACAAAGTTGGCTGAGAAGAGGCGCAATGAAAAAGCAGCTGCAGAGGTAAGGGTTGTCCATGAGGTAGCAAGGGTAGCCGCGGAGCAGGCAAAGGCCGTCGCAGCAATGCAGCCAACATGGGCCACCATGACACAGAACGAGGAGGGCCAAGACTTGTCTATAGGATAGGAAGTAGAGGACACAGACCTCGTAGAAGAAGGTGCGGACCTGGGCACAACTTCCACCTAACTCAAAAAGCTGCATGTCATAGAGAGATCGGGTCGACAACAAAAGGTCAAGGCATCCAAATTGGCCATCAACCCGATCATGTTAACAATAGGCAACCTCTATGACATCGTCGACATGGTTCATGAGGTCACCATGGAAGCACTCCAGGAAGCCATGTTGGAGCAGTAGATTGTGTTGGGGGCCCTAAGGGTGCAACTACAGGAACTATAGGTGCGGCCCCCAAAGGAAGGAATCGTAGCCACCTATGGTGCAATAAGCACATCAGCAGTGGAGCTGCTGCTAGGTGTAAAGATGGCCAACATCATAGTGCTACCGGAAGGAGTGCTAACAGTAGGGAATGAGGATGACAGAGCCGCGATAGGTAGGATCAAGGGACTTGGCCTTTAATTTTGCTGCCCTTCCACGAGACACACTATACCAACTGCAAGATCGCATAACAGCAGAACTTCGAGCTAGGGAGGGCCACACAATTCAGGTGATGAGTGAGCAAAAGATCAACATCGAACAGCTCAGCCTGCAGCATGACGAACTGGTGTCACAGAACTAGCATATCACCGCAGACCTACCAACAGAGATGCAGATCCACTATCTAGCAAGTGGAGTCCGAAATGCACGTGAAGAAACAACGTGTGTGCAGTTGGAGCTGAATCTCTAGATTGCTGAGCTATGGCTGAAGGCACAGCCTTCCACTCCTCCAGAAGTTAGAGAGCAGTGCATTAGCACTATTCGAAAAGGACTGGAAGAAATTGGATGGGCAGTGTAGGACTGTACCATATATGTTGGACCAAGCCTTTGGTGTCCTCACATCTTTGCAGGAGGACCCCAACATATAGTGCCTAGAAACAGAGGCACGGAAGCTTCAAGAGCAGTACAATAATGTAAGGGGAACTACACAGACAGTCGTCCTCACTCAATGGCTGGCAAAGATGCAGCAAGCAAGGGAACTGCAAGAGCAAGTGGATGTCACAAGATAGAGAGAGGCACTTCTCAAAGCGTGCATCCAACCATGGATTGATGAGGCCTTCACCATTATGACAGATATTGAGGGCAAGCTCGCATAGATGCAGGGACTCTATGTGCTAAGGCAGGTAGCTGATCCTCACAAAGAAGCATCGGAAGAGTGCATGCAGCAGGTCCAGCAAACCGTAGAACAGTGCGTCGTCGACCTCTGAGCAGTAGAGGACTAGTTGGAGGGGCTCCACAACAAGATTTCCACACCAACAGAGTGACTCGAGACGAGTCACGATGATTGTGTTACGGGCCTGTTGGGCATGGAATCCCCCCACAGAATGTTTTGGGGCTCAAAGCCCAAGTTTTGGTCAAATGTATTGTAAGACTCCGCGAATTACGGGTGTAGAGCACGAAGTATAGGATGAGTCATAGGATTGTCCGCCCTAAGTATTGTAAAGTAATGTAATGTCATGTCGGCCTACCCATGGTCCATGGAGCATGGGATTATATAAATAGAGCGAGGCTCTAAAGTTGTAGAAGGGAGAATCAAAATTGGAGAGATAAATGAATATGCATGGTTCGAGCATAGAGTAAGAGTCTAAGTGTATTGGGTCGTCGTAGTAGGAAGAGGCTCTGCAGCTGAGTGCGCAGAGGCCTACTAGAGTCCGTAGCTGAGTGCGCAGACTCCTGCAACTGAGTGCACAAGGCAGTGTCGAGTCTATAATATTGATCGAGGACTAATAAAGAGAAGTTGATTCCTATTTTTGTGTATCTACTTGTGTATTGCCTTCTTTATACTTATACTGTTTTTTTTATCGCGCACATTGATATGATTGCTGGATATGTTGTTAAATTATCACTAGTATTACATAAATAAGTTAGGTAATTGGGTAATAACAGATTAAATAACAAGGAACTTAGGTATAATACGGGTTGTGCCCTGAGTAAGGCTACGCGGAAGCAACATCGCAAGTTGGGAGGGACTAACAAGTGCGCATAATGACAAGTGTATAGGGTTAAACCGCAAACCTCCAGAAGCTCATCAGACATCCTTGGGGTGAGGAAACCTGGTCCTAGCACCCTCCCATACTACTTCGGGTGAGACCTCAGTCTACGCTCCATGGACTATTGCCGAAAGGGCCAGTAGTACCAGGATTTTCTTTGCTAAATCACCTCTAAACCTGGGTCAGGCCCATACAAGCCAACACTTACCTCGACATCCTCGTGAGTTAGTAGATGTCCTATAACTCTATCTACAATGTTTCTCCTTTAATTATAAACAATTGTTCTTGGGGCTTCTAGATTTATATTAGACATTGAAGGAGCACCAATTGCCCCTTCAAATCTGGAGTCTTGAAGACATTTAAGATACCATAGTCCCTAGTAGCACCAACGGTGGGAGGGTGAGCCATGGATCTCATATTACCATCCTGTTTCTTTTCTTCTTTTCATTCAATAATATTAGCTATATACCTACCATAAACACATCCATGATTCAATACAACCCTTATTAAGGCAACCCATTTTATAAAATTTTGTTAAATTTGTAGATTTGAGGGTTATCTAGGCCATCATCCTTATAATTTACCCAACAAGGTGGTCACTACCCCTAGATTTTATTTCTTAGAGAATCCTCTTTCATCATGGTTGCTCATAGGGTAGTTGGTTAGGAGCGATGGCACAATCAACCACCATAAAGGGTCTGTTATGGTTAAATATCCATGAAATATCAAATTAAAACAATGAAAATCACAAGGAGGGGAAAGAAAAATCCCTAGTATAACTATAATGCTAAATTATTCATTGTAGACTTTGGGATCTCGATATGAATTTTTTAGGTAGGGAGGATTTTTTCCATTGCTTAAATTCTTAACTAGAAAATGAGTAAATGATCTCTATTTTGGCCCTCTTTCTCTAGATTTAAAGATTACTGACTCTCAAATGTGTGTATTCACTTGAAATTATTGCCATTTTCGTACGCCATAGCCACTTATTCATGATTAAGATCTTGTTTCCATCATACTTTATATACTCAGTTAACATTTCTCTTAAATGTTATGAAGTTGGCTAGTCAAAATTCATGTGCATTATCAAAGTACCATCATTAAAATAGAACTTAGGTGATTTTTTCTTGAACCTGACATATAGCGGTAGGTATTTCCGTACTAGTTTTCTTTCATTATTAATAGTAATTTCCATCTCAATTGAACCTTAGGTTTGATATCATTAGGTTGTGACACTTACCTACCTCTGTTTGTATGTCATAGCTTGCACATTAGAGACTTCTTTAAGATCGATGCCCTATTTTAGCACATATTTTCCATATCAATGTCAATGCTATGTTGTTTTATTGACTTAGACTCCCTCTGTTTGACCCACCATGACTTTGAATATTTTCATCATTTTCACTTATTTTTTAGTTTCTGGCTATACACTAGGAGGATTTCATTGCATCTTTACCTCATGACAATTTCTATGCATTTCCTTATTTCTTTGTGCATATTGATGTGCCTTGGTATCACTTTAATCATTGAAATCACGTTTCTCCTAGCTCTATTGGTAGCCTTCGCTCATTGATGATATCCTTCTTGGAGGGACCACTATGACAAGTGGTTTTCCTAGACATAGATTTGCAATCACTTCACTTAGGGTGGTTCCGTTTGCATAGAACAATTTTCTATGCTTTATACAACTCATTTTTGTAGAATGAGCTTCCTTTGTGTCATTCTCATGCTCTTTAGTCACTAAAGGATACCATGCATTCTTTCATATCTTCTTTGAACTCATTAAAACCTCACAACAAAAGAAACATTGTATCAATCATACCTCTATTCTTATTCAAGAAACTCTACTCATATTTGTTGAAAAATGTACTCAAATAGAATGGATCCCCTTTCCTCCTAATTCCTTTATTATAACAAAACATCATAGCCTAATAATCAATAGGTTTGACTCCAACTCTCAACAAAATTTACAATTTTGACTCTTCTTCATCAATATCATGTGGATAGACCATTTTTCATGAGTAATATTGGCTGACATGGCATCCTCTCAAATTATGGTGGTCAAAATAGGAAGCTAAACTTTCAAGTGGAATAATTGTTTCATGTAAACATTGATTGGGGAAATATTTGTGTTGTTTGAAATTTCTATATGTGTAGAATATCATAGGAAGTTTCATGCTTAGTTGGAAAATTTTTATCACAAAAGGGCATTGTTTGATGCCTCAAACTGCTCCTGGAAGGTTTCAGACCCCAATTCATCAAACTAGGTGTCACAAGTAAAAATGGTCTTGTGAATTTATTATTCTACTTTTCCCATTCTAAAAGCATTGATATGGATGGAAGAAAATATAATGAGTGAATATAGACCACTCACCATAGACTATAATGAATTTGAAATAAAAGTGAGGCATATTCATTTTTTTATTCCTTATAAAATACGCTAAGAAACAAAATTGATAGGAGATGCATAATGAAGAAAATCCTTTAGAAGCATGTTAATGGTGATGGACCCGCCAACATGTCAGGGGATCTCCCTGGTAAAAAGTCCCAATTAGACTTCAAATCATTTGGAGTAGGAGTCCCAGCAGTGGCTAGTATAGTATCGCCTTGACTGCGGTTGCGTGCAGAGGTAAGTAATATGTCCTTGTTGGAAGCAAGGGTGTGACCTTGCAGCAAGTCAAGGAAGGTGCATGAAAGGCTCTAACACATGGAAGGGGAGAAGAGTGCGCCCCTTAGAAGCTTGTGATAGCATGAAACTTGAAAGGGAACACACAAGAAGGAAGACATCACGAGATGGAAATAGAGATAGCAGACGATGCAAAGTGATGGGTTATACCAACAACACACTTCAATAAGATTCATACAAACACATACAAAATAGTCCATACATACATGCATAAATTACAGCTACATAGATCATTAGAGTAACCATGATAGCCGAACTACAATAAAAACATATGCATGAAATGTGATGGCTCTATTATATTAAAAGAGTGAGATCCAGTCATACATACAACCATGACAACCACTAGCCCCGATAGCTGAACATTATAGTCACCGCCGCCTTCTCCTCCAACGAGATGTATTATCTTTGCACTATGGAGAAGCCAAGGCTCATTACAATACACTCGAAGCTTTTTCTAAGTTATACCTATAGGAAGCTTGGCTCCCAAAAGCCTATAAAATGAGTTATGAGGTTCTATAAATAGCAAAGGGTGGGGTGACCCTTGACATTCCCCTTTTTGACTCTTCACCTACCCTCGTGACTCTTCAACTTACACATGGCTATTAAATTCTACTATTGACACTTGGTCTTTCACTTTTACAATATGTTTACATTACAATATGCACATGTACCCATGTGAGACAAAAATGGGCTTGATTAAGCCATACAAGACATCACCAAGACTCAAATAGATGTGGGAAGACTAACTCTTCAACATCCTCTCGATGATCAATCATGGCAAACTGATTCCAAACTTGGTAGTCCATTATGGTGTCCACGTACTCTGTGATGACATCATTCTGAAAGTGAACTCTTGGCTTTGTTGCATCTGGGTACACTAATTTGGCACCTCTATCCAACTAGTCATATAGCATGCACATCATGGTCTTGAGTGTAGCCATACCAACAACATACTGATGCATAGTGTCTGCACTTATCTTCAAGTTTGCGCTTGTGGTTATGCACATTAAATGATCAAAGTAAATGTCTAGCTCCAGTCAAACTTGGTTCTTTGTCTTTACCTTGGTGAGTCTTCCAATGGATGGGATCACATGTCTGTGCACAATGACATCCATGCTCCTAAACACTCGTGCATGTGAATCTTGTAAGCTAGTGATGAGATGTGGGAGTTCATCATAGTTCCGGATCTGACTCTAGATGTGTGCCTTCAACTCCACTACCTTTGGCTTCATCATCTTTGGCAAATGCAATGGGGATCCTTTGTATCTCATTGTCCATATCTGCATGTGATCAAAAGAAGTGTGTATGCCTAACAATATGTGTGCTCTCCTAGCACAGCGCTACTGCTAATCGTTAAGATAAACAAGTGACTTATGCATGGTGACGAACCTAAAGTACAACTTTTGCATGAATGTCTAGAGAGATGATACTTCATCAAGTATTGCTTTCCTCAAATTTGCTATGGCGGATGCTGTAACTTGCTCCTCTCCCTACTTGGCTGCTTGTATCTCCTTAGCCACGCACTCATTCTTAGCTATCAAGAATCTAACACTTGAGCTGGTGGCTTTGGCATATGCCTTTGTAGCATTGGCCAATGCAGCTAGATGTCTACGCACATAAAAAACGATCACTCATTCTTCAAACTGCGTAGGAGATACATGAATATCTGGAGTTGGCACTCTACATGATTGCACAATTCTGTGTTGTTAGTCATCGAAAGATGTGTTGTGCACATCCACTTCTAGACTGTCCTTAAGGATTTCAGTGTCTCCTTGATCACTTGGGACTTTCTCTGCTCCTAGATCTAATGAAGATGATGGGGTGACCTCTTGGTTCTAAGGCATGAGGTCAATGCCATGATCTAACTCTAGCTGAACCACATCCGTATCCATCTGCTCTAGCAACTATTCAATCTTGTGAGAAAAGTCCTGCTCCTGTGACTGCTAACCCTGTCTTCTATGTGACAACTGTTCAAATGAATAAATAACCTGCATGGGTGTCATTTTATCATTGTTTGTATGCTACGCCTCTTTCTGTTCATGTTCCTGCTGCACTTCCTTCTCTCTTTTGCATAGCTCTTATTCTTCCCTAAGTTATTTCTTCAACTCCTACAACTCCTTTTCTACCTCCTCCAGCTTCTGCTTCTCCCTCTACCTTTGCGCGATCCTTTTGTCGCACTGCCACCTATTTTCCTCAATCTCCAAAGCTTCTCTTAACACAAGTGGATCTTCTTTGAACATGCAACTTTTCTCCGACTCTACATTGTTAGGAACCTTCCTCTTTCCTTTCTCAAGCACATGTATGTTGCCCTTTATTGTTGCTGATGATGCTTCTCTATGAGATCTTACTGCATTGTACACTGCTAACCACTCTACAACCATTTTGATCGGTTCATTAAGCCTTGAGAAGTTATAGAAGTATCTCCATGGGTCTTC
This sequence comes from Pinus tabuliformis, assembly GCA_031772625.1. Taxonomy (NCBI): domain Eukaryota; kingdom Viridiplantae; phylum Streptophyta; class Pinopsida; order Pinales; family Pinaceae; genus Pinus; species Pinus tabuliformis. Next base: position 359,862,153 of record CM062805.1, read on the forward strand.
CTCGGGCCAATGACATGACCCATGGATCCAAGGATGATACACTCTCACACAATGTTCCTTCACTAAGAAATGTGGGTCATATAGATTGAAACTTTTGGTGTCGAAGGTGAATCTCTTGAATTCTTTTGCCTTGGCCTCAGCATGCTTGAGATTTTGGATCTCATAAACCCCAATATGCAAAGGAAGAGTGTGCCAAGGTGCCTTCTTCTTCTTGTGCAGCCTCGCTAACAACCCTGTGGAGATGTGATACACAACTTCTTGCATGACAAGCTTATCCATGGGAAACTTTGGCAAAACATGCAGAGGCTTCTCCATGTTGTACATCTCGATGAAGGTGCCAAGGGGTGAGACATACCAATCTGCTATATCAACCAATGCCTCCATTGCTTCCTACGACATGCAAGGTGGATCCTACTCAAAGATCATCCTGTACACTGGGGTGACACAGTGGTTTTATAGTTCTATAATAACTCTGCGGAAGTTGCATTCAAAGAACAACCTGCAATAAGTGTGCATAGAGGTTTTTGAAGGTGTCCATGCCCAACCTAAGCCTCAGAACTAATGATGGGCACATATTGCATCAAGTATGTAAGTGGACATGAAAATATTCTCTTGCTAACCCTTGGGCAGATGTCGGGCTTCTGTCACCTGTTCCTTTAACCGGAGAGCCAACATGTTTAACCAATTGAAAGGTATTCCTTCATTCACGAGCCAATCCAACATAATCACCCAACTCTATGGGAATGTTTCTGTACTCTCTTGGTCGTATAAGTGACATGAGAAGATGAAAAAAATTGATTTTCCTTCCACAATATCATTGTCTTGTACACTTTCTTGGGTGTCATCTTGAACTTGGACGGATCTTTCACACAGCTCTTCAAGATGCCTCTTGAGTTTGCACTACTGCTGGGTCTGGTGAAGGGTGTATCCATTGTGACCACTAGTTGCAGAAAGTGATATATCACCTGAAATTCATGTGCCCCGAAGGTAGCACATTTTTTTCCACTGACACTGCTCAACACCATTGTCTCTGAATCAGTCTGTGAGACGATCCAATGATCATGTCTACACATGGAAACGCAGGATACCTGCATGCAATTTAATACAAGCCAGACTTTTGTATGTTGACATAGACACTACGGTCCTCTAAATTATCCTTGAAGGTGCCTGAAAATATGTCATTGATGTCTTGCCATTTCATCTAGATTTCCTTGTCTATAAACAACTTAGTGTCATCATAGATGGGCAAGCTCATAGATACTTGTTCGGCTATATCCCCAGTTTCACTCTCAATGGTGTCCTTTGAACCTACTCTCTTGGAGTCCATTGTACCTATACTATTGAGATACAGACGAACACCTACGATACCTAGAGAAAAAGAAACACTCATAGAAAGAAATTGTTAGTTGAAAACCAAAGGGAACCTGAGGACTAACATGTAACCCACTAGGGTGACTCACTAGAAGATTTGTGCAATTTTCACTAGGAGGTTGGGAGACTGACTACGAGAACTACGCAGAACACAATCTAGACCGTCAATGAGTTGAATGACTACTGAAACTACACAGAGTGCAGTCCAACTTGCCAATGCACAGTTTTAGTCAGCATGACTGCAACCCGGTAAAAATGCATTGCTCAATTCCGGGGGCCAACTAAGGCACTGCCTCTCAAAATTGCATAGAGAAAGCCTGGGAGGCTAGTGTTAGGAAAAATATATGCAAATTCTGGGAGAAAGGCATGGTATTCCATCCCAGAAATGCTCAGTGCAAGCCGAGAAAGGCAAGGTCCGAGCCAAGGTAGCTTAGACCCGCCGATAGATGACTAAAAATAGTAAAGACTCAATGCATGTGCGAAGTTGGGTGCAGAAATGAGTGAATGAATATGCATGCAATCAATGAGTACAATATTCAGTAAATGAGAAAACGAGTAAGTGTGTGAAGAGAGTCACCGCAACGGCGACTGTTAGTGTAGAAATAGTGTCATGCATTCGACAACAAGGAGATGCAATGGAAAACTTGAAACAATTCTTCTAGAAGTTAAGATCCAGTAAAATGACAACATGGATTCAATGAACCAAGCAAACAACACTCACACAAACCGAAATACAAAAAGTGACATAAAAACAACAAAAGACATGAAAAGCAGACTTACCCAGAAAAATATGAACTGAGTGCACCGAATGTTCCTAGATGAGATGAGGAATGCCAAAGCTCCAAGACCAAAGTGAAGAACGAGCTACGAAGCATTGAATAAATAGTTTTGAAAATATCGAGGTGTATGACGCACATGCCACAAATTTAGGAAAAAGCGACACTTGGCGGGAGGTTTCTAAAATGGCTCTTGCATGTAACCTCCAGCTGCTGAAAATAGATCCCTAAAATCTAGGGATGTTTTTCTCTTTTTTCTTTTTTTCCTTCTCAGTAAAATCAGCCCATCCATTCAAAGAATGATTTCTTAGTCCTGGAGGGAACTGGTCAACTTGTGAGCACATGCAACAGACTGCAAGACCCATAGTGACTTCTGTGTAGTTTCTGGGCTAAGTGGCTCTAGCTTCCCCTCAAGGTTTGCGCAATTTGTGCACATAAGCTAAGGATTTCAACCAGATCTACTAAAATTTTGAGAGCAAGCCCAGTAATGGGCTGCTCTACATAATTTTCAAAGGGAAGGCAGACTGATTTCTCTACGCATTTCTGGAGAGCAACAAGCTGCCTTGATGTTCTAGACAATTCTGGAGAGCAAGTTCGGTTTCCCTCTAGTTTTGTGCAATTCTGGAAGTAAGCACAAGAGTGAGTTGATGAACAAGTCACGGGATGTCAGCTTGCGGGTGAAAGGCAAACAAGCTAGCAAACACAAGCTGATAAGCCAAGAAAATCAACTCAAAGCATATGTACCTGGGAAGTGCAAGACATGCCGCTAAGGATGGTTGGTAGGGAGGCTCCAAAACAAACCTAAGGAAACATTTTGGAGGATGGTTATAGACGTACAAAAAAATGATATACCAAATGATATATTATGACACTTCAACCTAAGGAGATGGTAGAGATAGTTTCCTTACCCCCAACCTCCCCCTTTGGTTTCTTCAATGGTTCTCTTGTAGCTAAGTATGCTGCTCATGTATTGGTTGATTCAACACATTATTTAAACCATTACTTCCCTTCTGGAAGCAATCCTATTCCTTTAGCAATTTTAGCTTCTATGAACGTGAATGTAATATCAACTACATGAGAAATTATAGTTCCTCAATCAAAGTTAATGGAAATTAACTTGGAAATAGGTACACTAATATTTTCAATTCATTGAAATAATTGTATCCATCCCACTTGTTAGAAAATTTTACAACTTTTGGTTTACTTACTACCAATTTTGTAGTAATCAATTGTTGCTGAAACTAGTTTTCCCCATTCTTTTTCTTATGAGTAAACACAATTTGACTATGATGTTATTCCGGAATTTTTCTTTGGAAGAATTGTCTTCCCAATGAACTAGGTCTATAATGAACCTTCTAAATTAGATATACAATGCTTATGGGGTCGAAAAAATAGAATATTTTTGTACTTTTTCATGTAATAGGTTTGAATTTCCTTGAAATTTGTAGTTTGAAATGCATATAGCTGAATTTACTTCTTAAATATTGTTTATGATGATTTGATTGATGTGGGACAATATAAGTTGGATTGGAAGAAACATTTTGTTTAGTTGTTGTGTTCAGTCACATCCCCCTCCAATCAGTCATTAAAAAGAGAGTACTAGGTAATTACATTGATAGTTGATTTTAAAAGTAATGACAATTTTTGGTTGACATGTGTGTAACATAAATGGTCCCAAGTATATGTCATTGTGCACACTTAAAGAAAAAAATTAAATGGATGTGGTAAGACCAATATTGCTAATAGTGATTATGTCACACTTAGGCATAGTGCACAACATAATAGTTGGGCACATGGAGAAAAATGAATATAAAGATAGAAATTTACAAAAAAATGTCTGATGTGCGGTAGAATGAAATTAGAAATTTTGCATTATTGTAAAAGAATTATGTGGCTATAATCTAATTTCATATTGTTGTAGTAACCTATGATAGCATACATGTATTTTCATTATGCCAAAGCAGTGGATAATGAATTCTTTATGCAGTGCTTGTGCCATAAAATATTTATCGTAATAGATACTGATCACTTTTGTTGTCGCAAACGTTTTGGTGATTTTTACACACACAAAATGTTTTTTATTTGGTGAAAAGGAAACATTTTTTTCAAAGCAGATAATGAAATTATTTGCAGTTTTACTTGAATTAATTTGTAATATAACAATTATAATTTTTCTAAGAATAGGTTCATTGGTGAATGCTCACATTTTTTACTAAAAATTTTCTAATAATAACTTCAAACTTCTTGAGAGAGTTTTGCAAAATGTTTTTGTTGATGGATTTTGTAAGTTCTACTATTTGAAAAAAATAATGGACTATTGTTGTTGAAAGGTTATGTAAACCTTTACCACTGAAATATTGCGCAGAAGAAAGATTTTTTTTTTACTCTGCAATGAGAATCGTGATTTCAATTTTTCAAAAATCACTTTAGCATGTAGTGGTAATTCTTGTTTTCAGTATTTTTTTTCAAAATTTCTATAGTAATGATTGCCACTACTAGTTTTTGAAAATGGTTATAGCCTACAATGGCATAACTGATTTTCACTTCTTCTTCTTTTTTCTTCTTCTTTTTTAACGTCAAAATAATATGCAAAATAAAATATTTTTCTTAATTAGCTAGATACTTAACTAATTTAATATGTTCATGTTCCTCTAATTTTTGAATGAACACTTATTTAGACTCTAGCTTCTTATGCAATTTTGGGTAGTGACCATTGAAATAAATGGTAATTTTTCTTCATCAGCAGTTCTTAACTTGGCAGTTCCATTCCATAAACATGTTCAACCTCATAGGTTCCTAGGAATCTTATGGTCAACTTCGCTCTAAAATCATATAAGCTTGAATCATGCAGTAGCGCATAATCACCTAAATGGAATGATGGTTTTTTATAAATTAGTCATTGCATCGAGCTCTTTCCTACCAAATTGTTTCCATCTATTGTAGAGATTGTTGTTATAATTCAACTCGTTAATTGAGTTAGGTTATTCATTCCTTATGAGTTCTTGAAATACTCATTAGTAACTCCATCATTTTTCATATATTTTTTATTTCAAATTCTATAAACAATAATTTAGTTTTACCAAATGCTAATTCATAGGATCTATATGCATGGTAAGCCAATACTACATCTGGGAATTTTTTTTCCCAATCTCTATAATGGAATCGAACTATTTTTTTCTGAATATTCTCCAATTCTCTATTTGTAACTTCCATATATGCATTAGATTCTATTAGTATGTTGTGGTCTTTTGATTCTTGACCTTGGATAAATTCATGAGCTCTTTTACAAATTTTGATGAAAATTGTGCTCCACTCTCTGATACTATTTTTTTCTGAATATTCTCCAATTCTCTATTTGTAACTTCCATATATGCATTAGATTCTATTAGTATGTTGTGGTCTTTTGATTCTTGACCTTGGATAAATTCATGAGCTCTTTTACAAATTTTGACGAAAATTTTGCTCCACTCTCTGATACAATTTCGTTGGGCACTCCATATTTTGCAGATATATTGTCATAAAAAAAAAATCAAAAGCTTTCTTTCCTTGAATATTTTTTAATGGTTGCACATAAAATCACTTTCTAAGATAATCAATACACACTAATATGTACTTGAATTAGTTAGAATGTGGATTGATAGGTCCAAAAAAATAAATAACCCATTTTTCAAATGGTTCTAAACAAGTCAGTGGTTACATAGGAATTTCCTTTAATTTTATAGATTGACCCACTTTTATATGGGAATCAGAATGTCAAACATATTCGTTAGTACCTTTATACAATGTTGATAACAGTATCTGGTATAAAGTATTGTTTCAACTATTTAAGTGGTTGCAAAATGTCCATCAAATGACTCATCTTGGTAGACTTTTAGAATTCCATACACTTCATCCTCTCTAATGCATCAAGTAACAACTTAGTTTGTTCTTAAGTTTAACAATTATCTCTTTATCCATGTATAGGTAATCTTTTTTTGAATCAGATCATTATTTTCCTATGATGACAAGTGTCATTGAAACCTATTAGTCATAGATAGTTTGCAATATCTGCAAGCCACACTTCAACTCACTTTCTAAGATAACCAATACAAACTAATATGTACTTGAATTCGTTAGAAGGTGGATTTATGGGTCCAAAAAAATAAATTCTCCGTTTTTCAAATGGTTCTAGACAAGTCAATGGTTTCATAGGAATTTCCTCTAATTTTATATATTTACCCATTGTTATATAGGAATCACAATGCCAAACATATTGATTTGTACCTTTATACAATGTTCATAATAGTATCTAGTATAAAGTATCTTTTCAACTATTCAAGTGGCTATAAAATGTCAGTCAGATGACTCATCTTGTTAGACTTATAGAATTTCATACACTTCATCCTCTCTAATGCATCTCCTAACAACTTAGTATGTTCTTAATTCTAACAATTATACTTTTATCCACGTATTAGGTACTTCTTTTTGAATTACAACATTATTTTCCTATGATGACATGTGTTGTTGAAACATGTTAGCCACCAAATAGTTTTCAATATCTGCAAACCAAAATAACATCATTGAGACTGCAGACAACTGACTGCAGACAACTGCTCATTTGGAAAAGAACCATCAAAGGATTTATGTACCTTATTATTAGTAATCTCTAAAATAAAATATGCAACAACTTTCTCATGACCATGTTTATCAAGTATAATAATACCAAACTCTTCGCGAACAAAAACCCAATGAAGTATTCCACCATTAATAGTTGGTTTACTTATTAAATGTTTAATGGATAAATAATCCATATGCACATTGAGAGGATGCCTAGTCATATAATATATAAACTTGTTGATTACTTGCAAAACTGCTAGGGATTTCTTATCATAGATAATATAGTTCATTTCGACATTTGTAATATTAATAATGTGCACATTTATGCGTCTTCTTTTGTTCTAGCACAAAACCTAGATGTTTATTAAAAACGTTAGAATAAATATGTAATTATAAATTCAAACTCGGTCGTTGTAAAGCAAGGGCATTTGTTAGATTAATTTTTAAAGTCTAAAAATTTTTCTAACAAGTTGTTGTCCAAATACATTGAACATCCTTTCAAATCAATAATATAACGAAGAATGTATTTTGTTGAAAACCTCAATAAATCTTCAGTAATAACCAACATGGCCTAAGAAACTTCATGAATCATTTTGCTTTGAAGGATCAGGAAAATTCTTAATAATTATTATTTTTGCAAGATCCACCAAAATTCCACGTGTTGAGTCATGATTGACTAACACAAGTCCGCCATTCATCATCAGAAAATATTTATGATTACTTAAGAAAAAATGCTACGTATTTTTGGAGATAGTTTTTTAATTTTAGACAAACCTTCATTAGATTCATCTCCAAGAGTTGTAAAGTCATCAATAGAAGATTCAATAGATGTAGGTATTAAATTAGAAAATATGCTTAAAATAGCTCTCTGTTATAGGTGTTTTACACAAACCAAATGGTAAAACACTATAAGAAAATGTTCCCCATGAACTAGTGAAAGTATTTTTTTCTTTGTTCTATGTAACAATTCATATACCATCTAAGAAAGATAAATATTTTGGCGCTACGAAAAAATCTAAGACTTGGTCTATAAAAGGCAAGGAAAATGATGTTTCCTAATTGCTTTGATTATTTATATATAGTACAGAAACTCACCATTTATCTCCATTCCTTCGAACTATAGCAAGTTGTGAAATTTATTCATTTTATAAATGTGGTAATTAAACACTGGTGTCAAAAGTTTTGTAATTCTAGTTCACAATATCCTCCTTAAGAAACGGATTCATTTGATGTTGTGTTTGTGAAAGAAGAACTCCTCCCTCCAAACTATAAATATGATAGGTACAAATTAATGGATTAATCCCTATTACATCCTTATAATCTCATGCAAACATTAAAGAATATTTGTTCGATAGTTTTGGCAGTTGTTGATGTTTAAATGCTATAATTTGTTATTTATAATTAATGTTTTACCTTGAAATATTTCAATTTTTTAAACTCTCTCATATTTAGAGTGTTCAATAAAATCTTCTTCTAAATACTAATATTCATTTTTCTAAAATCAACTTGTTTTGATTTTGTGTCATAATATATTTATATTTCCCAATCTTGATTGCAAAATTCTTTAATGGTAACTGTTGAAGAATACATATTTTATGTATAATTAGAAACCGTTATTTCATCTATTGATTTAGTAGTTCAACATAATAAACACTTCCTTAATCCAGAGAATTCCACAGTTGCTCTTCGATATCTACATCAAATATTGTAAGAGAGAGTGTAATTTGAACCCTTTTTTTACTAATTCTTGGTGACTTATTTTTCATATTTCCCTAGTGATCTGTAATTTGTAGCCATGGTCGACATAATATTAGTGGATATCTACTCATGTTGGGTTGAGCATGAAGATTAAGAAAATTATTAGATTATTCCTAAGAATCCATAGTCATCTGCTAAAATTCCTTCTAATTTTACTATTGATTTTTTAACAGTTTGTAATACAACTAGAGTTATTCTTGTAAAATTCTTATATATAACCTTTCCATGATAGAATTAGTAATTACAATAATGGATGCCTCTATGTTGGGTTTAGCATGTAGATTAAGAAAATTATTGGGTTATTCCCAAAACTCCATTATCACTATAATGTGTTTTAAAATTCCTTCGAATTCCTTCCAGTTTTACTATTGATTTTTCAACTATTTGTAATACAACTGTAGTTCGTCTTATGAAATTCTGAATATTTAACCTTTCCATGTTCTCATTATTCATAAAATTAATGGATGCTTCTAAATAAATTAAGGTATTTGAGATGGTCCTTTTCCCAATATGTACTCGAGCAACAGGTTACTGGGATTTCGATACTTTGGATTGACGGCATATCCAAGAATGAGAATATACAATTAGCCTATTTTCCAAGAAGATAGAATATTTTTTTTGAATTGAATTAGTAGAATTTGATAATAATTGGTTTACAATTTTTTTGCAGTCGAAAATATTGGTGTAAAAGAAGTTTTTGTTTGTGGAAGAAAAGTGATTATATATAATACTAAAAGCTATAAACAAATATATATGTTTATTTTATCTTCAATTCAAATTTATAACTTATTATAAAAAAACACATACTTTTAATAATTAATCTTACTTAAATTATACATATAACATAACACATATACATTTAAAATTATACTTAACAACATAAATATATATTTACCATTTTTAATAATATAATTGTACTAATATATTGTGATATCAATTTCTTAATAAACTTGTATTACAAATTAATTAAAAAATTAATTATTTTAAAAATAATGAAAATTGAAATTAAAAGTATAAGAATATTGGATTCCAACCATGATCCCACTTTCACTTTTTTTCCATATTGAAATGGACATTTATCATAAAATAATAAGAATAAAGTCGAAAATGACGGCACAATTAAAACATGACTTACGCAAAAATATGCCAGATGTATTCAATGGTTCACCGGTGGAAAACATTAAATTTCATAGTTATTACTTGCAAAATTATTGTATACAATTGCCTTAATTTTGAGTTGAGTATCTTTTATAAGTTTGTAATGGGTAGGATTTATGAAATTCTCATTTAATTTATATATATATTTTTTTATAGTAATAATATAAAATAAAAATGTAATTTAATTATTTTATCAATTTTTTAATTGTGTCATAATTTTCATTCTAGAATATTTTGTTGATACATGTTTGTTAGCTTTAATTATTTCATTGTGTTTTCTTATTTGATTAATTGACATTACAACTTTGTATGAAAGAGAGGTAAAAAATATTCATTCTCACTCTCAACCATAGCTAAAATATTTTGATATCCATATCAAATAACATAATGTTTATAGCAAATTTAGAGAAATAAAATAATATATATATATATATATATATATATATATATATATATATAATTATAATTATAATTTTTAAAAAATAATTTAATACATCATTTGAATAATTATTTGAATATAAATGTCAATTAATTTGTATTAATATCAATTTTATATCTATATATATACATACAAAGTGTGTCTATACTATAATAAAGTATTTCAATTTAAAAAAAATATTGAAAATAAAAATATTCATTGTAAACAATAAATAAAAACTTCCAATAAAATGTTAAAATGTATTTAAAAATATATTAATAACATAAAAAAACATATTTTAAAAGATTTGGAAGTCAAAACATTTCATGTATATATTATATAAAGTAATGGAAAAAAATAGTTTTTAATTTCACATAAAGTGTATATATATACACTATAAAAATAGTTTACACCTTAAAAAATTTAGTCTCCAGATAAACATGTTTTACAACAGGGTAAATCTATACCAATTTTAATAAAATTGTAAAATATATTATAAAATAAATATTTAAAAATAAATTATATGACTAATAATTTTTAAGTTTTTGAACTTAAGCTTATTTTATTAATAATGAATTAGGCCTTTGGAATCAACCTTTAAGTCAGGAATGAGTACAACCCTTTATTTTCTGGAAAATACACACCAACTCACAGTCAAATTTGACAATTTTCTCACCTCCCTCAAAAAAAGATTTTACCCCTTTCCCAAATTTATCGACGTGTAAATCACCTTGTAACTACATAACTACATGTGAAATGGCAACGCCTAACCAGCCATCCCCAGGGTATTTAATGCCCGGGGATATGCACGCTGGTTAACGCGATAACACGGGAGTGGGGAGTTTCGGCATTAAATAATATTTTAGCTTTCGCGTGTTATCGGGCTAAGCTGCGTGCATATCCCGGAACATTAAATAACCTGAGGATGGCTGGTTAGGCGTTGGCCATGGGAAATTCCATCCCTGCAAGTACTATGTCACAATAAAATGGCGGCCGTAGAATCTGCAAGTACTATGTCACAATAAAATGTACTATGTCACAATAAAATGGCGGCCGTAGAATCTGCAAGTACTATGTCACAATAAAATGGCGGTCGTAGAATCTGGATGAAAAATCATGAGAATCTAATGCTACAAGGACAGGAAAAGTGATATTTTGGAAGTTTGAAGTATGAACGGAAACATTATGCATGCTAAGCAGCTCCTGATCAGCGCCCAGCGCATACCTGCTTTGATTGTAAAAAGCATTTCTCCTCTCCTCCACTAAGAAACTGCCGCGCCTTCCAATAACGTTTGAAAAAACAGTACTATTCTCAGCTTCTCAGCCAAGAACCCAATTCACCGAGTTCAAGAATGTCTTGCTTTCTGCTTCATTCCTAGAATGACACTGCCCGATTCCTAACAGTTGTACCCTTCATTTCTTCCGTGTCTATCGACTGAAATCACCGCCCAAAAAGCAATATTGTCTCGCTTTTCTGCCTACGCAGAATTATAAAACAAAAGAAGCAGTCAATAACTATCAAACAAAGCACACACGATATAAGATTCCTGCGACAGTTCCTGAAAACTCAACTCTGTTCTCAACATGCTTCGTGTCTCTCTTAAAACGAATAAAGTACTTAGGGTTCCATCGTCAATGCTAAAAAACTGCATCCCTGCCAGCCTATAGGAAACTGAGCGGAGATCCTTTGCACTGCTTTAACAAAGCTTCGTAAAGATAAGATGTTTCTGGTGAGAAAGTGACAATGTTGATTCCCGTACAACAACTGGGTGGTGAGAAAAGAGATTCCTCATAATTCTATTTTTACTGGATGTGATGTTTACAGCGCGTGCTACAGCGGCAGACAATGTATTTGTATGGGAGAGCGCACGCTATTCTTTGAGTAGGTTTCTTATTCCAATAACATTTGGTGTACTTGTTACTTTTATGCCAAAACAATTGCAATGAAAAACCGTGGTCTGTTCTAGCAAGCAGAATGGACAAAACCTAAACGCCGCAATCTAACGATGCCGCAATTTTCGGAAAACAATGAAATTTTATTAGAATTTGGCAGAAAATTTTGGAGATGTTGATCACACCTCTCAAGTTTCACAGTTTTGGGTGGCCAGGATTCTTCAGGGTGTGTCTGAATCTATTTTCACAAAAAAAACCATTCAAACATTTCCAAATTAGGTTTTTAAAAAACACTCACTAGATTCCAACGACCATTCCAACACCACCGTACTAATGAAATTGTGGCCTCAGTATACAGCGCCAACCTAAACAATCAATTGAGATCCGTAATTTTCTTAAGAGGACGGAGGAGTCTCCGGACGCATACCGTACATTAATGAAGGTGGCCCACGTACGACTTACATAATATCTAACGTTCAATTTCTTATTTGGAGTGGATATGCCCCTATGCTGGGTTTAGCATGTAGATAAAAATATATATATATTATTGGGTTATTTCCAAGAATCCATAACCATTATAATATCTTCTAAAATTCTTACTAATTTTGTTGTTGATTTTCAACCTCTTGTAATACAGTTGAAGTTGGTCTTATGAAATTCTGAATATTTAACCTCTCCAATGGTCTCATTATTCATTAAATTAATGGATGCTCCGATCATTTTCCTAATATCTACTTAACAATAGGTACTAGGATCTCCAAGCATAAGATTAGACAATTCTGGATGCATAAATCCCTTATGATTTTATTGTAAATTCTAATATCTCTAATTGCTTATTAAATCATGGGAATTTTAGCACATACATTCTTTACATGTTTGTACTTTAACATTACTAGTTTGATGTTTAACATTACTAGTTTGATGTTGTATAGAATGATGAGTGTTTTTGTTAAATTGGATGGGTAGGATTTGATAATAATGGTGGTTTTGTATAGAATGTTGAGTTTTTTTAGTTTTTTTTTGTTTTTTTGGTTAAAGTGAATGGGTAGGAATTGATAATAATGGTGGTTCTGTATAGGATGTTGAGGTTTTTTTTGGTTGAATTGGATTTTTTTTGTTGAATTAGATTGGTAGGAATTGTGTTTCTTGTTGAATTGGATTTATAGGATTTGATTATAGTGTTGGTTGTTGTAAAGAATGTCTAGTTTCTTGTGTTGAGTTATATAATATTTAATTTCATGTTGAATTGGATTGGATTGGTGGGATTTGATGATAATAGTTCTTCTTTTTTGGGAGTCCAAAGAATTGGCGTATGAGACCCTCTTATTTGTGTGACAAGGTCCCCCTCCATATAACAGTTTGATTACTAAAACCTACAACTAAGGTCTATATACTCTCTTCGGCATTAGATTTGAACAATCTTGTGACCTAAGAAGCACATGATGATAAACATTCAACCCACTCAAGTTGTATACATAAAAGTCAACCCTCTCAAGTTATATACATAACATGGTATATATGCATTGGAAGCTATACTAAACAAAATAGATATATATCAACAACTTTTAATCATGTAATTGTACCAATCTATTTGGTTACTAACCCCTTAATAAACTTACATAACATGGTATATATGCATTGAAAGTTATACTAAACAAAATAGATATATTAGATATCATTTTTGGGATTCAATTGCATTAAGTAAGTCATTCACGTATGACCATTTCCATGAGAGGTAGTGGTAAGTGAGTAATTTCTCATGATTTGAATAGTTCACTTAGCACTAAGTCATTTTTGGATTGGTGGGATTTGATAATAATAGTTCTTCTTTCTTGGGAGTCCGAATAATTGGTGTATGACACCCTCTTATTTGTGTGACAAGGTCCCCCTCCATATAACAGTTTGATTACTAAAAAGTACAACTAAGGTGTATATACTCTCTCCGGTATTAGATTTGAACAATCTTGTGACCTAAGAAGCACGTGACAATAAACATTCAACCCACTCAAGTTGTATACACAACAGTCAACCCTTTCATGTTGTATACATAACATGGTTTATATACATTGAAAGTTATACTAAACAAAACAGATATATATCAACAATTTTTAATAATGTAATTATACCAATCTATTTGGTTACTAACCCCTTAATAAACTTACATAACATGGTATATATGCATTGAAAGTTATACTAAACAAAATAGATGATTTGCATAGTTCACTTAGCACTAAGTGAACTATTCAAATCATGAGAAATTAGCCACTTATGACTACCTCTCATGGAAATGGTCATACGTGAATGACTTACTTAACGTAGTTGAATCCCAAAAATGACATCTAATATAATGCACTACGTAAAACCCCGTATACTTAAATTCAAAAAGAGTGAAGGGATCTCTACTTGAATGGTTCATGAGGTACAATACTTGCTAAGGTTTTGCAAATGGGGTAGCAAGCTAAGTGGGCTTGATTGTGGGAAAACTCCACAGTTAAGCGCACTTGAGCTAGAGGCGATCTGGGATGGGTGACCTCACAGGAAGTCCTAGTTATTAGGTGCAAGCCGCGGAAGTGATGATTGAAGCTATGTGATTTATTTGACAAGTTTCAATCCCAGTTCTTCACCCCTGTGAGCATCACCCGATGCATTGAGTGCTATGTGAACTATTCAAATCACGAGAAATTAGTCACTTACGACTAAATCTCATGGAAATGGTCATACGTGAATGACTTACTTAACGCAGTTGAATCCCAAAAATGATATCTAATATAATGCATTGCATAAAACCCCTTTTACTTAAATTCAAAAAGAGTGAAGGGATCTCTACTTGAATGGTTCATGAGGCACAATACTTGCTAAGGTTTTGCGAATGGGGTAGCAAGCTAAGTGGGCTTGATTGTGGGGCACTGCATAAAACCCCTTTTACTTAAATTCAAAAAGAGTGAAGGGATCTCTACTTGAATGGTTCATGAGGCACAATACTTGCTAAGGTTTTGCGAATGGGGTAGCAAGCTAAGTGGGCTTGATTGTGGGGAAAACTCCACAGTTAAGCGTGCTTGATCCAGATGTGATCTGGGATGGGTGACCTCCCAGGGAGTCCTGGTTATCGGGTGCAAGCCCCGTAAGTGATGATTGACGCTATGCAATTTATTTCACCAGTTTCAATCCCACTTTTTCACCCCTGTGAGCATCACCCGATGCAATGAGTGCTAAGTGCACTATTCAAATCATGAGAAATTAGTCACTTACGATTACCTCTCATGAAAATGGTCATATGTGAATGACTTACTTAACGCAGTTGAATCCCAAAAATGATATCTAATATAATGCACTGCGTAAAACCCCCTATACTTAAATTCAAAAAGAGTGAAGGGATCTCTAATTTAATGGTTCATGAGGCACAATACTTGCTAAGGTTTTGCAAATGGGGTAGCAAGCTAAGTCGGATTGATTGTGGGGAAAACTCCGTAGTGAAGCACGCTTCAACCAGAGGCGATCTGGGATGGGTGACCTCCCGAGAAGTCCTGGTTACCAGGTGCAAGCCCCAGAAGTGATGATTGACACAATGTGATTCATTTCACCTATTTCAATCCCACTCCTTCACCCCTGTGAGAATCACCCGTTGCAATGAGTGCTAAGTGAACTATTCAAATCATGAGAAATTAGTCACTTACGACTACCTCTCATGGAAATGGTCATATGTGAATGACTTACTTAACACAGTTGAATCCCAAAAATGATATCTAATATAATGCACTACGCAAAACCCCTTATACTTAAATTCAAATAGAGTGAAGCAATCTTTACTTGAATGGTTCATGAGGCACAATACCTGCTAAGGTTTTGCAAATGGGGTAGCATGGTAAGTGGGATTGTTTGTGGGGAAAACTCCACAGTTAAGTGTGCTTGAGCCAGAGGCGATTTAGGATGGGTGACCTCCCTGGAAGTCCTGGTTACCAGGTGAAAGCCCCTGAAGTGATGATTGACGCTATGTGATTGATTTCACCAGTTTCAATCCCACTTCTTCACCCCTGTGAGCATCACCCAATACAATGAGTGCTAAGTGAACTATTCAAATCATGAGAAATTAGTCACTTACGACTACCTCCCATGGAAATGGTCATATGTGAATGACTTATTTAACGCAATTGAATCCCAGAAATTATATCTAATATAATGCACTACGTAAAACCCCCTATACTTAAATTCAAAAAGAGTGAAGGGATCTCTACCTTGAATGGTTCATGAGGCACAATACTTGGTAAGGTTTTGCAAATGTGGTAGCAAGCTACGTGGAATTGATTGTGGGAAAACTCCACAATTAAGTGCACTTGAGCTAGAGGCGATCTAGGATGGGTGACCTCCTGGGAAGTCCATCTTACCGAGTGCAAGCCCCAGAAGTGATGATTGACACGATGCGATTTATTTCACCAATTTCAATCACACTTCTTCACCCCTGTAAGAATCACCCGATGCAATGAGTGCTAAGTGAACTATTCAAATCATGAGAATTTAGTCACTTATGACTACCTCTTAATTACTGCTTACTGGGTGCAAACCCCGAAAGTGATGATTAAGGCTATGTGATTTATTTCACCAATTTCAATCACACTTCTTCACCCCTGTGAGCATCACTCGATGCAATGAGTGCTAAGTGAACTATTCAAATCATGAGAAATTAGTCACTTACAACTACCTCTCATGGAAATGGTCATACATGAATGACTTACTTAATGCAGTTTAATCCCAAAAATGATATCTAATATAATGCACTGCGTAAACACCCTATACTTAAAATCAAAAAGTGTGAAGGGATCTCTACTTGAATGGTTCATGAGGCACAATACTTGCTAAGGTTTTGCAAATGGGGTAGCAAGCTAAGTGGGCTTGATTGTGGGGAAAACTCCACAATTAAGTGCACATGAGCCAGAGGCAATCTGGGATGGGTGACCTCCCTGGAAGTCTTGCTTACCGGGTGCAAGCCCCGGAAGTGATGATTGACAGTATGTGATTATTTCACCAGTTTCAATCCCACATCTTCACCCCTGTGAGCATCACCCGATGCAATGAGTTCTAAGTGAACTATTCAAATCATGAGAAATTAGTCACTTACAACTACCTCTCATGGAAATGGTCATACGTGAATGACTTACTTAACACAGTTGAATCCAAAAAATGATATGTAATATAATGCACTACGTAAAACCCCTTATACTTAAATTAAAAAAGAGTGAAGGGATCTCTACTTGAATGGTTCATGAGGCAAAATACTTGCTAAGGTTTTGCAAATGGGGTAGCAAGCTAAGTGGGCTTGATTGTGGGGAAAACTCCACAGTTAAGTGTGCTTGAGCCAGAGGAAATTTGGGATGGGTGACCTCCTGGGAAGTCCTGTTTACTAGGCGCAAGCCCCGGAAGTGATAATTGACGCTATGTGATTTATTTCACCAGTTTCAATCCCACTTCTTCACCCCTGTGAGCATCACCTGATGCAGTGAGTGCTAAGCAAACTATTCAAATCATGAGAAATTAGTCACTTACAACTACCTCCCATGGAAATGGTCATACGTGAATGACTTACTTAATGCAGTTGAATCCCAAAAATGATATCTAATATAATGCACTGCGTAAAACCCCCTATACTCTAATTCAAAAAGAGTGAAGGGATCTCTACTTGAATTGTTTATGAGGCACAATAATTGCTAAGGTTTTCCAAATGGGCAGCAAGCTAAGTGGGCTTGATTGTGGGGAAAACTCCACAGTTAAGCACGCTTGAGCCAGAGGCGATATGGGATGGGTGACATCCCAGGAAGTCCTGGTTACTGGGTGCAAGACCCAGAAGTGATGATTGACACTATGTGATTTATTTCACTAGTTTCAATCACACTTCTTCACCCCTATGAGCATCACCCAATGCAATGAGTGCTAAGTGAACTATTCAAATCATGAGAAATTAGTCACTTACGACTACCTCTGATGGAAATGGTCATACATGAATGACTTACTTAACACAGTTGAATCCCAAAAATGATATCTAATATAACGCACTACGTAAATCCCCCTATACTCAAATTCAAAAAGAGTGAATGGATCTCTGCTTAACGGTTCATGAGGCACAATACTTGCTAAAGTTTTGCAAATGGTGTAGTAAGTTAAGTGGGCTTGATTGTGGGGAAAACTCCACAATTAAGTGCGCTTGAGCTAGAGGCGATTTGGGATGGGTGACCTCCCAGGAAGTCCTGCTTACCGGGTGCAAGCCCTGGAAGTGATGAATGACACTATGTGATTTATTTCACCAGTTTCAATCCCACTTCTTCACCCTTGTGAGCATCACTCGATGCAATGAGTGCTAAGTGAACTATTAAAATCATCAGAACTTAGTCACTTACGACTATCTCTCATGGAAATGGTCATATGTGAATGACTTACTTAACGCAGGTGAATCCAAAAAATGATATATAATATAATGCACTGCATAAAACCCCCTATAATTAATTTATTTTAATTAAAAAAAATACCTGTTTGGCAACGAATTGCTTAATTTCATCTTCTGTGAGATCAAATCCATTTGATCTCACCACAAACGCTACCGGAACCTCTCCTGCTTCTTCATCCTTTTGACTGCTCACAAAGTTAAAAGAGAACAGGATGTTAAATTGTTTGCCAAAGGTTTAGTTGGAATTAAAGTGTATGAGATTCATTCAGATCAGAGACTCACGGTACAACTGCTGCATCTGCGATAGATGGATGGGTTATGAGAATGGCTTCTAATTCAGCAGGAGGTAGCTGCATATCAACAATGAATGGCCAATTAAAAATAAAATTTATATTATTAATATAAAACCTCAAAAAAATATACTAGATTTTAGAATAACATGAATGCTCATATACATCAGATATGTAAGATATTTTTTAGATTTTTAACTTTGCTCAGATATCTCTAAAATATTTTTCTTTAATGAAATCTACTAGCAAAGTTCAAGAATCCAAACCTGAAAGACCTTATATTTGATAATCTCTTTTAGTCTGTCAACAATGAAAACTTCGTCATCATCTTCAATATAACCAATATCCAAAATTAATTATTTTCAACCTCTTGTAATACAATTGAAGTTGGTCTTATGAATTTATGAATATTTAACCTCTCCATGGTCTCATTATTCATTAAATTAATGGATGCTCCGATCATTTTCCCAATATGTACTTAACAATAAGGTACTAGGATCTCCATACTTTGGCAAGCATAAGATTAGACAATTCTTGATGCATAAATCCGTTATGATTTTATTGTAAATTCTAATATCTCTAATTGCTTATTAAATCATGGGAATTTTAGCACATACATTCTTTAAATGTTTGTACTTTAAATTGGATGGATAGGATTTGATAATAATGGTGGTTTTGTATAGAATGTTGAGTTTTTTTTGTTGAATTAGATTGGTAGGAATTGTGTTTCTGGTTGAATTGGATTTAGAGGATTTGATTATAGTATTGGTTGTTGTAAACAATGTCGAGTTTCTTGTGTTGAGTTATATAATATTTATTTTCATGTTGAAATGGATTGGTGGGATTTGATAATAATAGTTCTTCTTCTTTGGGAGTCCGAAGAATTGGTGTATGAGATCCTCTTATTTGTGTGACAAGGTATCTGTCCATATAACCGTTTGATTACTAAAAACAACAACTAAGGTGCATATACTCTATCCGGCATTAGATTTGAACAATCTTGTGACCTAAGAAGCACGCGATGATAACAATTCAACCCACTCAACTTGTATACATAACAGTCAACCCTCTCAAGTTGTATATATAACATGGTATATATGTATTGAAAGTTATACTAAACAAAATAGATATATATCAACAACTTTTAATGATGTAATTATACCCATCTATTTGGTTACTAACCCCTTAATAAACTTACATAACATGGTATATATGCATTGAAAGTTATACTAAACAAAATGGATATATATCAACAACTTTTAATAATGTAATTATACCAATCTATTCTATTACTAACCCCTTAATAAACTTTTATATCAAATTAGGTAAAAATAATTAAAATTAAAATTAAAAGAATATTAGAATCTAACCACGATTCCACATTTCAATTTCTTTCATATTGAAATTGGCATTCATGGTAAGATAATAAGAATAGAGTAGAAAATGATGGTACAACTAAAACAGAAAACATAACTATATATGCACCGATTTAATGTCTATACAATATTCTAACATATTTTTTGTAGTATTCACAAAGTAAAGGTTGAGATTTATCTTCAACACAATTATGCTATTTTTACATTTTTAATTAATTTGGTTAATTAAGAAAATATCACATGCACAAGTGTGATATGAAATGAAATTGATTTTTCAAGCATTTAGTATTAATAAGTCATGGTATTGGCACATGATATTATAATAAAATTTATTTACAAATTATGAATTTACCTAACTTAAAATTATATATATATATATCTATATATATATATAGTAAATAAAATTACAATTTCAATTTTTTTATGATTTTTTTAATTGCACCGAGAGGCTCATTCTGCGTTATATCATTAGCACTCAATCTAAAGTTGATATGTGTCTCTTTTAAAAATAAAATAAAATATTCTAAAAAAACAGGGAGTACGAAATAATAATGAAGGTAGATGATTGGTTAAATTAAATTATTTCATTGTGTTAGTTGATATCATAACCAAGTATGAAGGACATGTAAAAGCTCTTCACTCTCACTCTCAACCATAAATAATTTTTTTTGGCATCCATATGAAGTAACATAATTTTATAAGAAATTTAGAGAGAAAGTAATTAAAAATATGAATAAAAATATCACATTTTCTCCTTTGAGTGTTAAAAATGTATAATTACTATATTTTTTTTACAATATTTTAATTCATAGGAATGCAATGATTTCTTTCATGAGTGACCTCTATAGAACTCAGTGGCACATGCAAGACGAATTAACAAGCATTCAAAAGTGACAATGGCATCTTCAAGAGGAATTGGATGTTTGGAAGACCGATTGACACATATGGAAAATTATGTTTGTTGCGAGTTCCGAGTGTGATCATCAAATACTATCAGTAGTTCAAGATTGGATAATGCAACTCTGATAACATCTTATGATGTATAATGGTTCCTAGTTGCATTTTGATTTTGCTAGTTTTTTGGGTTTATATTGCCGCTTTCTTTTGGACATCAAATGTAACATCTATTAGTAGTCCCTATGCAAAAATACATAAGATTAATTATTTTTTTAATCATGCTTTACCTACATATAGCATCCCATGAATAGCTTATCACCTACTTAATTGATCATTAATGATATAATTACTAACATCAAGTCAAATAACCTTAGAAAAGGATTAGCAAGTCACATAATGTAATAATGATTAACGCAAATTGTTAACATAATGTTTTTTGTTGTAACTTTGCATCATTACCATTGTTCATTTAAATAGGCCTATTAATAACACTTTGAATGGTATAATTTTTAATGTCATGCAAAGTAGAAATATCATCAAGATAACAAACTAAATAAGCATATAAATGGACATCTATATAGCCTAGAAACCTAGATGTGAAAAACCAACACATGTTTATTTTATTAAAAGCTTTTTGAGGGAGTTCACTCCTCCCTCAATGGCAACAAGAGAGTCTATCGCTTGTCCATTGTCAAAAGTTTACAAAAGAACATAATTTTTAATTCAAACATAATTAACTATAGGTCAATACATTCAACATGATGTCATGTTTCTCACACACCTTATCCATGTTTCTCGAGCATAGTACCTTCATAGCATGGTTGTTTCCCAGAATAAGTTATCCATTGTAAACTGTGTTGACGATCCTTCGCTCTGCATGAATCAATAGTCAAGCATAATGACCTCATTTCCTACCATATTGTTAGTTATCATCCATCTTTTGGTTGTTGGAAAAGGGATAGATTGGAAACTATCAAACCATTATTCTTATAAGTCATGATTATTTCATGCGATTTCCATGTTCAACAACTCACACGTCATGATTATTTAAAATATCTATTTGTCAAAACCCAAATAAACAATCTCTACTAGTTATCACTAATAATTTTATATGTGTTATACATCTTTCCATGTTTCACTTTTTTGCACATGCATAATAACATTATAAAATCATCCTTAATCTTTTACGTTTACATGCATCTCCAAGTGCAAGACCACTTTCTTCCACATGCATAAATAACATTAGAAGTTATCTTTAGTATTTCACTTTTACATGCATCATCAAGTACAAACACATGAAACACCTCAATTAATAACTCCAAAACCAGACCTTTAATGATTTTCATGAATAAGATTCTCTTACCCAAATGTAAAGCTATGACAACAAATTTGCTCAACCATGATATTATTTTTTTTCTAGTTATTCATCTTGTTGTCATACCATATATAGCAATCTACTTGTTCCCTTAATAAAAAATAATTATTGTTTGTACCAATGTAATAACGTTAGTTAATAATAATAGAAAATACAACCAAAATCTTTTTGTTCTTATTCTAATTCCTTATACAAATTCACATACTTATAAATGCACATCTAATTTTTCATATTTCCAATGTATTAATAAATGCATACAAAAACCACACCTACTTATATTGCATTAATTAAATGCATAAAATTATAAAAGCATGCATTCTTATATATATTTCACATACATTAAACACATGCATATAATTACAAAAGTAGGTTTTCTTATCCCCATCACACATGCATTAAATAAAAATGCATAGAGAATATCAAACATGCCTAATATCATATGCATTAATTGAATGTATAAAAAATCCCATTTTCATCATTATTCTAAATACAACACCACCTTCAGCTATATAATAATAACCTGCAATCTCCATGCAAATGAAGAGCATGCATGCCATTGTAAAACTATAACTTTCTATCTGTATCACAAATGCAACTATGTTTATATTAGCTTGCACATGAATAAATAATGTGCATACAATTACAAAACCTCATATATTCAAGAAATCCCCATGGTTAACTTATATTTTTACATTTAAGAACCATGCAATCTTTTCGAAGAGAATGACAGAAAAGAATCATGAAATGATTTTCAAGAAAACAACATGGTTACTTTTCATTTGATGCACAAGATTCATTGCAATCTTTTCCAAGAAAATATCATTGCTACTTATCTTTTTATGCACAAGATTCATATGCAATATTTTTCAAGAAAAAAAAAGTTCACTTATTTTTTTATGCACAATATTTACACGCAATATTTTTCAATAAAAAAACATGGTTACTTATCTTCTTCTGCACAACATTCATATTCATTTTTTCCAAATAAACAACACGGTTAATTATATTTTTTTCAATCACCTAAGTGATGCAACCTTTTTCCAATTCCTACATGGATTCCCACAGGATCTCTACATTCCCAACAAATGAAAATGTATACACCCCACTCCACTCCCCACTATTGATGAATATTTAAAGCATTGATGTTACGTTATACATTGGGAACTAGATATTCCTTGCACACTTCTTTTCAATTTTTTTGTCGAATGCCCACGCTTGTTATGCACCCTTTGTTGTTTTTTTTTTATAGAATCCATTGAGGTTTTCATTGGAAGTCGGATAAATTTCAACTCCAACCTTCACCGACTCTAACTTCCCGTCAACTGTGGAGCAAAGAAAATGATATAACTATGGAACTCAACACAATGTCTTTTATGGGACTTGTTAAAATTACAACTACATGAAATCTCGACCAAAATACATGTTGTGTTAGAGAAGGGCCACATGGTATAAGTGATTCTTTGGAAGAAAGAGCCAAGAAAGTGAAGATGAGTCACACAATCCAGAGCCATCCAAGTGTGATGGACAAAAACTTATTTTCTCCCTTATACTAGACATGAAATAGATATTAACAACATAATTGTTTGGTAGCTACTTCTTCATGGAAACTTTGCAGAATAAATTAAATTAACAATATTTTTATGATTGCCTAATAAAAATGTGTGGTTCTAGAAATATTACATTCTCCCCACCTCCCGTTTAAGGATAACATCGTCCTCAGTGTTCAACTCTTCTTTCTTTCATCATCATTATATTCTTGTCCAATATTTATCTCCCACTGGAACTTTGTTTTTCATTCAAATATTTTTATCTCTCATTTTTTTTCATTTAGATTGTTTTTATCTCTCGCAATAGGATCTTTAAATCATCTTTCAATCACGACGTCTATCTCCATTCATGATAGGTCTATAACCAGAACAACCAAAATGTGATCCCTCCTCTTCAAAATGAAGGATTTTATTTTCAAGAAATACGAATAAGTAAAACATTGATGTTTGATTAATAATCACAAATATTTATAGCTATGAAAATATTACACTTTTACTTTCTACATTTTATCTATTATTTAATTTCATAAAAATAGAAGCAAAGCCTTAATCAAACTTATTGTTATTTCCAAATACTCTTGGAAACCATACCCACATCATGCAATAATATAATTATAGGTGGTTTATCTGTTGTAGAAAGCACTCTAAGAGTGGTTTATTAATCGAAGAAAAAGCACCTTGGGTTGTTTATCAACATCCATGGCAGGCACCCTGTATCATATGACTAATAAATCTAATTAGTATCTCTCAATCATAATAATATTATTTTTAATCACAACATTTTCAACTATCAATTATTTATGCGATGACAGGTGATAGTTTTAACAATAAACCGTTTGTCACAGTACCTCTACAAGTACTCAAAGAACATATTTCTCTCTAACCACCAAAATGGTCAAAGCAGTAATAACCACACAAAGTGTGTACTATCTTATCCCCTTTCTAAATAAATCCACATTACTGGAAACACAATAGAGGCTACCCTCAAACCACAATTCCTATTGATCCTCCCCAAGCACTAGGTTCCTTTCCTGTCAGGAAAATAATCAAAACTCTTACAAAAATTCACACCTCCTTGACCCAAGCAGTTTCCATATATATTTGGGTGTGGATCCGGTCTTTATCTCCCACTAACACCTTTAAATTAAGATTGGTTTTATCTTCTGTAGTGTTTTCATACATATTCCACCCATGCATTTATCTCCAATAATGTTAGTTTTTGGTGGTATTTCACCCATGACATTTATCTCCAGTCATGTTAGCTTTTGGTGGTCAGATCAGTGAAATAGGGCCAACCTTTTGAAAAAATTGGACGATTTTTTTTGTCCCTTCACGAACCATAACTTATTTTTCATTATTTCTTAATAGTTAGGAGACTAAGCTCTGATGTGTTGGCTCCTTTAGTATTCCAAAAAGTAATAGTAAATAAAACACTTTAATTTTATCAACAATATAAATATTTACTTTCTCCTAAATAATATTCACTTTTCCATTTTTTAGCCACATGTCATCTTATAAAATCATAAAAGTCATTTTAAAATAAATTTACCACTTTTCCTTGATGTTAGTTGTGAATCTACATAAAAATTAAATTCACAATTCAATTTCCACTGTTAATGAATGTTTCCTTGAAACATTTTCCAATCATTATTGATGATTCATACCAGCTCATGATTCCTTGAAAAGTTTCAGGCCCTACTACCTGAGCATCCTCACAATTTTGGCCTTCAATTGGGGTATCCCGCAAAATACAACAATTCATAGGAATCATGACTAATATTTCATGTCACACTTGTGGTGCTCATTCAAAATTTCCATATAATAATCAAGACCCAATTTACAAAAGCATCACTATATATTCTATGCACAAATCTTGCATGTCATAACGATAAGCATTATAACTTCACATTATAGTTGCAAATCTTATTTCAATGTTTTATCTTTCACTAGTTCTTATATTCCATGTTGCCAAAATATTAACGACACCGTTGTGCTACGCTTAAGCTACCCATGTTTAACCATATTAACAAAATTAGTCACGATTGTACTTCATAAAAGCATACTCTTCCAAAAAATATGTTATTTACAAAACATATTGTTAAATATACTCAAGATTCATTTCATTTTTCACATGCATCAATGCTTTGTACTGGTCCTAAGCATAGAAAATAAGAATATATCTTCCAAACTATATACAAGAAAATTATAACAAGGTCTGCATGAAGATGTTTTCTATAACAATGGTTAAAGAGAATAGGACCTTCTAATGGATATAGCCATTGTGAACCAAATATTATCATCCACCATGGTTCTAATCCATGCAAAATGATATTTCATTTTCATGCATATGTGTCTAACCATAAATCATATGTAGCATTACCAAATTAAATTCAACGACAAAATTTTCTTGGTTAAATAAATCAGTAATGCCAAAGGATTGAAAATTCCATCCAAATTTTATTCTACAATGACCAGGAAGACAACACGATTTTACAACATGGTGGACCTAACCAATTAGTGTAACTTACAATATTTATGGAAACTGGATGAATTTTTCAAAGGATGAAAATGAAAATTTTATGCATGATATATACCAACTACACCATCAGTTAATCATCAACTTGTAGAACTACAATTTTACGTGTGAAGTTTTAGTAAACAATGTAATTAACAACATATGGCTAATACTAGTTTTGTTATTAAGTTTGTAGAACATGCATTAAACTATCACATAATCTTTTCTACCCTTATCACACTAGTTACGATTTATGCATGTTCATATGGAAGGGCACACAATTTTTCTATTGATTATTGTTATTGACATATAATGTATTTTTATTAAAACAATCACTTTTATAAGATATTATTGTTATTGTGATCTAAGTTCTTGTCAAACATTCAAATATATATGTATGGTTAAACAAATATCTACCTCCGTGGTGATCACAGTTTCTTCCATACAATATTAATATGCATAAAAATGTATACAAAGATTTAGTCATACATGAACAATAATTCACCACCAGTACTTGAATGTTGATAATAAATATGGTAACAATTTAGAATGCATTCAAACCCAAATTCATTACCATATTGTCACCCTTAGACAAAAATCATGAAAATGAACTGCCACTATCACATTGTTCACAAATTTTAATAATAAACTTCAATAGAAAACTGAATGATGCATATTTCAATATACCTTTCAAGACTAGCTTAATAATTTGTCAACATATCACATACAACTTATTAGTATGCTAATTAATAACACAATTTCACGCAATCCTAATTCGTAGTAGGTAGTGCAATACACTAAATATTCCATGCTACCAAATTATCATAAAATCAATCAAAATCCATGACAAAACACAATCAACTATTGGCCATTATAGTTTAGACCGACCCCCTGACTCATTGCTTATTCTCAACATTCAAGGGGATTTTTTCTATGGGTAGTTAATCCACACTATCTCTATTTCCAGTGTGAGTATTCAAAATTTTCTATGGTTTAGCTACAACTAATGCAATAAAATTTCAAATTTTCTTTTATCCACATAAACACACAGTGTCGTGAATAAAATTCTTCTTCAAATAATTCATTAACATTATCCTTCTTTAATGTAGTCGTTAGCACCATCATTGTTGTAGGGAAAAGTATCCGACTCGGATGACCCTATCCCACTCTAAGGGTGATAGTTCCTTAGCAACAACTGTAAAACAAACTACTCAAGGTTTACTTCTTTATGAAAGCAATAGAGAATGGAGAAAAGCACTAACCGTTGCCTTGCGCTTAATGTCAAATCCAAACTCTTCTCTTTGGCCGCTTGCTCCTAGCTCCTTGTTCTTTTGCTTGCCCAGCTACAGTGAGATCCTGCAAAATAACAAAGAAGGAAACTACAAGAGGCATGCAATCATAACTGGTTCATGGATTAGTGTAAACCAAACATGCAGTTATCACAATATATCATTGAAACAAGAGCACATAGAAGAACCTCAATAGCTTTTATTAATGAAGAAGTAAAAGTTCTGAGAGTATTACAACCATTGAAGGCTCCAACCCAGCAACACCTCCCAGCAGAAAGAATTTCTCCTCTTCACCTCTCTCAAACAATCATCCAATAGTTCTATAGTGAAACCAACAGCATATCATTACTTTGCACAAAATTCCAGCCTCCTGAGCTCATAGGAGAGAGCTCAATATATAGATGAATTGAGAAAGGATGAGTCAGCTTGCAACTGATGTGTAGCTGCCTTGTGTCCTCTCTCTCTTCAGTTAATCTTTAGTTGATCTTCAGTTCTTGAGTCCACTTGGTGAACCTTGCTTCCACTTGGAGAAACAAAGCCTCTGACTCATCACAAGGCGAAATCCCTGATCCAAGTGTCATTTTTGGAAGATTCCAAAGCAATGACTCATTGTGCCACTTGTCCCATCTCGCTCAGCGCAGGTGGCCTTTGTCCCACTTGCTTTGCAACGCAGGTACACCATGGAGCAACTGAGTTTCAGCGCAGAAACCTAGTGGAGCACCTGCTTTGATTTCAGGATTGCTTGTTTTTGAGTGTTTTCAGGTGGAGAACTGATCTGAGAGCTGTTGGTTTGCTGACCTTGTTCCTCTAGGGGTAGGAACATCATGTTTAGGGAACTTTGGATCCCTTGGATTATTGACAATTCATGCTTGTTGCTGTAAGGCACAAAATTGTCTATAACAGATGCCCCCTATAGTATGAGGTCGTTTATCGGGTGAAATGCTTTATTGAGAGGATCCGAAGTTCATTCAATCTGCTGAGAAGTGTCCTGTAATAAGATACAATACGATACATTATTTTTCATACATTTTCATGATCTAGCTGAGGCGGGCATTCCCATGCTCAGCTTTATAAATACATTTTGGTACATAGAACAGACGATCGTCTGATTGTAGACTGATAATTCTCTGCTGAAATTATCATCCTTTGAGAAGGATGATCATCTGCTGCAATGATGTACATATCAAATGTCTTTATATCCTGAATATATATCGCAGCCCGGATGGATGAAACTAGATCCGGGGTCTTCAATCTCTTCCGATCTTCACTCGATGTACAAGTCGATCCATGTGAGAATTTCTTGAAGTCGAACATGGAAAGACATCGCTTGATTACCGGCCAATGATGTAAACCGTTAACAAGCGCGAGAGGAATCACCGATAAGGATGATGACCCTCAAGGTACAACAGTACAATTCACATGGTGGGAATAAAGGACTTGGCGTCGACCACCATGCAAAATCCTCTGGTCGAAGGTCATTGATGTATACCTGTCGCCGGAAGTGAGAAACTTGCCATTGAGGCATGCAAGCTTCAAAGTACTGAAGGGGTTGTTCCTAGATCAACTCCTTGGATAATGAGCTGATGTCGACAAGGAGCGATCCGTCAAAGGAGGGCCTTAATGAATCCCACATCAGTGACACGGAACGGAGCTAGTGATTGTGATGAGGTGAAAACAAACTGTGATGTATGATTCAGGGTGGCGGTCATGAAGTGGATGAAGGATAATGTATGGCAGTGGGTGGGACACGGTTGACTCTTTGCAGAACCACATCTCTTGAACATATAACGACACTGATGTGATGGATCGGTAGCATTACCCCAATTGTGGATGGTGTGGCGAGGACCATGGTTATGAGACCGGTGAATGAAACAACCCAACCCGATGTGATACGGAGGACAAAGTGTCATGTTCAAGAGCGACTTGCTACCATTAATGCTGTGAGGTTCTCCCAATTTTTCCCCAGTCATTGCTGACCAGTACCTCTTTATTTTTGTCAAGCTTGAGGAGGATAACATATGCTTGTTCTATAACCTGCCCTTCGGGCAAGCCCATCGCTATGTTTTAACGAGCCTAGCGATAGGGAAACTCGTTCTCGTCTAAAGACAAGTTTGTCGCTATTTAATCATTTTAACGAGTCTAACGACAAGGAAAACTCGGTCCTTTTCATTTTTAGAGAGTCTGAAAAGGTACGGAAAGTTAACTCCAAAATTCCTTTTTCGTCTTCTAATCCCTTAAGTCCGAAAAAGTATAAAACAATACAGAAGGGATGAATTTTCGATTGCTTTAACGAGCCGAACAAAACAAGCGCTCGATCTTTTTGTGCAATAATCCCTCAGGTCCAAAAAGATTAAAATCTAGAGGAGGGATAGCTTTCCGGTCGCTTTAACGAGCTGGAAGGCCAAAACTCGGCAATCTTTTCATATTTTACAAGTCAGTGAAAAGAGCTTAAAGACGACTCGTCTTTCGAGGAACGAGTGATTAACAGGGCAGCAGCAGATTCCAGGTACAGGTTGGAATACTCCAATCACGACAGTGTCACAAGGATGGCTTAGTGAGATCACTCTTCGCAGCTGTTCCTCAAAATGGGTAAACAAACATATGGAGATGAACGATTGGCCAAATGAACGGATGGAGGTGAGACTACAAGAACATGATCAAAGGGCTTTAATATGGCTGTCAAAGGTTACATTTACCAAGGTTATTTACCGGTTCATTTTTTCTGGGTGAGCTTGAACTCTAGGGGAAGATTGCTCACAACTTATGTTTATTTTTTAACGAGCATGAACTATGCGCTAAAACTGCTCGGATCTTGCGTTTATTTTTTAACGAGCATGAACTATGTGCTAAAACTGCTCGAACATACCAGTCATAATACAAGAAATGCCTCAGGTGAGGTAGTCATTTTTAAGGAGCTATACCTCACTAGTTACTCCAATTTGGCAAGTTTTAACTTTTACCCCACATCCTTTCTTTATGCAAGCTCGGAAACGACTAATCCAAAAAACAGATAAATAACCGCTCTTTGCTTGCACTCCAAAAGGTTTGCATGCCCCCAGGTATAAAATATAATTTCAAGGCTACCCCTCCTCCGTCCCACCTCTGTTTTTCTACTTGTCGTCTTGCTATATTTTTAACGATACTTGTCTTCTCGTTATTCTTCGGTGCCGACGGTACTTGTCTTCCCATCAGTTCACTTTTAGGTTTTTGCAAGATCGCAACAGATAAAACATTGGTGTTATGGATGGAGGTTTTCCTCTTACTTATTATCCGAAAAATGGTTTTGTTTGCTGCCACAAACTAAACTCTTTCTCCCGGCGATGTCTACCATTAGGTTACTAAAGATGGTGACCACTTGTTGTAGCAATAGAATCTCTTTCTTTGGAGGCTGCCCCTACTTATCCTTCAAAACATATGTTTTAATGGGTGAGGCTTGTCTTCAAAGATGGTTACTACTTGCTACCGCAAATGGTCCCCTTCCTCGGTATCCTTATTATCTAGACAAGGGGAGCGAGAAGCAGATTATCTCACTCACATAACTTTGACA
Source organism: Pinus tabuliformis (assembly GCA_031772625.1). Taxonomy (NCBI): domain Eukaryota; kingdom Viridiplantae; phylum Streptophyta; class Pinopsida; order Pinales; family Pinaceae; genus Pinus; species Pinus tabuliformis. Next base: position 359,893,392 of record CM062805.1, read on the forward strand.
AAAGAATCTTATTCTAGAACAACCCTCTCTTCCTTCTTTCGGACGGGGTACGGACTAGTCATATTCTTCTGCGGAAATCAACTTTATACCCAAGGTTTCCTCTGCCCAAGGCAGGCCAGGGTGCATGCCCCCTAGGTCCCAGTTCTTTCTTTCCGAATTACTCGCATTCATCGGGAAGTAGAACCGGGGGTGGAGGCATTTCTTGAGTGAATAAGCCGTTTAGGGTTGGTATTTGACTATTTGCGATGCGAGATCTCGGAAATGAAAGTTGGTCTACGAGCTTGACCATCTTTCCTTCGTGTGGAAAACACATTACTCTAAAGAGTGAGGAGACTATAGCTCCCATGCAATATATATAGTCTCGTCCAAGGAGTAGGTTATAATCCAAGGGTCCTTGGACGACCATGACATTCATATGAACTGTCTTCTTCCTCAATGTAATGGGAACATTGGGGAGGATCCCTAAAGGGTGACTGGTTCCTTTATCAAAACCTGATAGATTTCTCATCTCAGGTAAAAGCGCCGGGGAACCCAGTGCTTTCCAAGCAATAGAGGAAAGGATACTCACAGATGCCCCTTCATCAATTATGGTTCCAGCCATTACCATTCTATAGATTTGGACAATGATTCTGAATGGTATACTGGCTGGTAACCGGGGTCTGCCTAGTTGGTTCCAATCAAAGGATACAACCAGGTTGCTTGGTGGTGGGACCGAATACACGGCCGGATACGACCCTGACGATGTTCCTTCCTACGATAAAGGAATGGGCGCATTGCCCTGATGCTCATCAGAGTCTGTGTTGATGAAAAGAATCTGGACGGTGTCATCCTTATTCTCTTCAGTGAGGGTGTCATTTGAAGGTGAATCTTCAACGACGGTGTCATTTGAGGATGAAACCTCTGAAGGAAGAACCGGGTCAACTGCCGTTTCGACCTTTAGACTTTCGTCTGGTCTGGATTCAGTTGGTTCATTCTCAATGACCGACACTTCAGCTGACCACTTGAGCGGGCCAGCTGGATTTTCAACTATCGAGGGATTAGGCACAAGTTTTTGGTATCCAGGAGGAAGTCGTAACGGTGATACCGGACGATCTTCCAAAACTCTCTTTACCTCATCTAAGAATGGACATTTGTGGATGGCGTGATCGCCTTCACACAATATACAGGGTGATCTTGGTCTCCCTCTTCGTCTTTCACTCTCGCTAGTTCACGGACTGCAATCAACATGACTACCAGAGGTGGATGCTACCGGATTGTGCAACCTTGGGGACCAGTCCCTTAGTATCCGGGGAATACAAGGACAATCATGATGGAAGTGGGCCCCTTTGCAAATGACACATGGCGATTTAGGCCCGGTCGGTGCAGTGTGTGGGTTTTTGTCAGCTGTCTTTTGCTTGCGCCCAGTCGCCTTCGCCATAGGCCCCTTCTGCTTCTTTTCTCTCTTCTTCTTTTCCTTCTTCTCCATGGGAGGCTGACTTTTGCCGGCTCTACCTTGTGAAGATGAAGGATCAGAGGAAGAATTGTAAGAAGTGGAAGGCTGGTGGGTAGTTCTAGACTGGTCTGAATGTTGATTCGACTGCTCAGGATTAGTGGCGATCTGGACTACATTAGTTGAAAAGAGCCATACAGGTAGGCCAATTGTTAATCCTGGAAGTGACAATGTGGCCATATGAGGTGCACCAACATCTCCCCAAGAGGAGAAGGGATTTGGACTTCCGCCAAGGTTACTTCCTTGGTTGGTGGGCTCCATACTTTTTCAACTGAAAGATCAACACGGGAATAAGAGGTGATTATGTTCCGTTTAAAATAAATTTTATTAATGACGCTTTTAGACACAAACTTGCTTTTCCATGTTTTAAGAGTCGAGAAAAAGCTAAAGATGACTCTAGTCCCCTTCGATGTTTTAAGGAGCCCGAAGTGACAAATGCTCGGATGGACTTTTTCAGTTATAGAGTTTGAAAAAGGCCAAAAGAAACTGCTCTGGAGTTCTAGGCAGAGGGTGTGCCAAACTTTTCGTGAAACCACAGAATACGTTTTACGGTACGGGTGGTCGATCTTCGTGAATGCTGTGTTCACTGCATCGCGATCAGTAGGGCGGCCGACACGGCTTCCTATGGATAAAGGATAATTGCCTATAGGGGTCTCCCAATATATACGCGACGGTACGTGGGAGCACAAGTCCGTATTAGTGCCACCGACTCTCAGGAGGAATCACCCACCTTCGTAGAGATCGACAGTCACTATGTTTAACGACGCCGGAACACGTCTCTACCTAGACCTCTATTTGTTTGCGTTATGTTACAAAGCGTTGTTATGTAAATTGAATTTATTTTAATGTTGATCTTGCTTAGCAGTTTGCCTTTAAGGATCACCACGAGATGTATGTAACAAATTCCTGAATGCAGTCTAAGATGAGAAGCAGACTTTTCAATCTTTCAACTTTGAAAACCTTAACTACTGAGGGAAAAGAAAGGCAAATCTTTTCACACAGATCATAGAGCACACACTAAATGCAAATTTTTCCTAAATCGTCAAGCAAACAGTCAAATGCAAAATGCACAATGCATGTATTTTCTTTTTCCCTTTCTTAATGTGGATGGGTTACAAAAAGAAAGTTGTTATATAACTTTGATTTCGATTTAAAGCGAAAGTAAACAAGCTTGTCCAAAATCAAAAGACACCTTAAGATTCACTTTCTTAATCACTGGAAATGCATGAAATCAAACCATAATGACGAAAGTAAATGACTAATCAGCTATGGACAGCAAACAAGCTAACTCTTTAGACCAGCAAAATGCCTAACACAGGTTCAGATCTAAGAGGTCAAAGCAAGACTAGTTCACTTTCGTTATGGGAAATTGTAAATGAGTAAGAAATACAAAGAACAAGTACAATTTCGTTATATAACAGAGGCGGAATGATGGCAAGTAATATTGGTTTCAGAACAGGTGCAAGACTGGTAACTGGCAGCCAAATCAATAGTGAAAACAGGCAAGAGAAAAGGAGGAAACCCCAACAACACTAGGCAAAATTGGGCCAACGCAGGTGCTGCACAGCCAGTCTGGCTCTCAGCACAGGTAGCCCCTTCGGGACCTGCGTTGCAAAGCAGGTAGCCTGTGTACTACCTGCTTTGGAAAACGAAAGTTGTGTTTTCACAGTTTCCGGGTCATAATTTTCTCAAAAATGCACAGTTTTTGCTCAAATCAGAAGCAATCAGTCAAGCACACTCAAAGGGATGATTATGAAGGTAAAAAGCTATCACTAAGAGCTTACAAGGATCCTTGTAGATCAGCTTTTCAAATCATGAACTTGCTCAGAAATGAGCTAGAGTAGCTGCCCTCTACTTCACTTTTGATATAGTCAAAACCTTTTCGATTTGGTACTCTTTTGTTCGGGAAATGAATAGCAAGATACTACAAACACAATCAAACGAATACGATCCCCAGCGGAGTCGCCAGTTTGTTGTAGGGAAAAGTATCCGACTCGGATGACCCTATCCCACTCTAAGGGTGATAGTTCCTTAGCAACAACTGTAAAACAAACTACTCAAGGTTTACTTCTTTATGAAAGCAATAGAGAATGGAGAAAAGCACTAACCGTTGCCTTGCGCTTAATGTCGAATCCAAACTCTTCTCTTTGGCCGCTTGCTCCTAGCTCCTTGTTCTTTTGCTTGCCCAGCTACAGTGAGATCCTGCAAAATAACAAAGAAGGAAACTACAAGAGGCATGCAATCATAACTGGTTCATGGATTAGTGTAAACCAAACATGCAGTTATCACAATATATCATTGAAACAAGAGCACATAGAAGAACCTCAATAGCTTTTATTAATGAAGAAGTAAAAGTTCTGAGAGTATTACAACCATTGAAGGCTCCAACCCAGCAACACCTCCCAGCAGAAAGAATTTCTCCTCTTCACCTCTCTCAAACAATCACCCAATAGTTCTATAGTGAAACCAACAGCATATCATTACTTTGCACAAAATTCCAGCCTCCTGAGCTCATAGGAGAGAGCTCAATATATAGATGAATTGAGAAAGGATGAGTCAGCTTGCAACTGATGTGTAGCTGCCTTGTGTCCTCTCTCTCTTCAGTTAATCTTTAGTTGATCTTCAGTTCTTGAGTCCACTTGGTGAACCTTGCTTCCACTTGGAGAAACAAAGCATCTGACTCATCACAAGGCGAAATCCCTGATCCAAGTGTCATTTTTGGAAGATTCCAAAGCAATGACTCATTCTGCCACTTGTCCCATCTCGCTCAGCGTAGGTGGCCTTTGTCCCACTTGCTTTGCAACGCAGGTACACCATGGAGCAACTGAGTTTCAGCGCAGAAACCTAGTGGAGCACCTGCTTTGATTTCAGGATTGCTTGTTTTTGAGTGTTTTCAGGTGGAGAACTGATCTGAGAGCTGTTGGTTTGCTGACCTTGTTCCTCTAGGGGTAGGAACATCATGTTTAGGGAACTTTGGATCCCTTGGATTATTGACAATTCATGCTTGTTGCTGTAAGGCACAAAATTGTCTATAACAATCATGCATCTCATATTAAATACAGTCTATTGCATACATTGCCATGTAATTTTGTTGGTGTCATACCTAAGGTTATATCCAGTAACATCATACCTATAGTCCTCGTTCTTAAAGAACCCAAGAGGCATCAGCTTTGCAACCTTTTCTTTGATACCACTAGAAACATCCCTTAGTAATCCTCATGCAAAAATACACAGTATTTTTTTTTTAATCAAGTTTTACCTATATATAGCACCCCATGAATAACTTATCACCTACTTAACTGATCATTAACGATATCATTACCAGCATCAAGTGAAATAACCTTAGAAAAGAATTAGCAAGTAACATAACATAATATCCATTAACTCATTTTTTTAACATAATGCTTTCAGTTATAACTTTGCATCATTATCGTTGTTCATTTAACTATGCCTATTAATAACACTTTGAACAATGTAATTTCCAATTTCATGCAAAGGATCAATATCATCAAGATAAGAAAGTAGGCAAGCTCATAAATGAACACCAATATTGGGAGGAAACCCCGAAGGAAAAACTAACAAACATTTATTTTATTAAATGTTTCGTGAGGAAGTTCACTTCTCACTCAATAATAGGAGGGGAGTCCATCCCTTGTCCATTGTTAAAATTTTACAAAAGAACATAATTTCTAATTCAAACATAATTAACTAGAGGTCAATACAATCAACATGATGTTATGTTTCTCGAACACTTTACCATACACTTTTAGCACAATATCTTCATGGCATGCTCGTTTGATGTAGTAAGTTATCCCTTGTAAACTGCATTGATGATCCTGCACTGTGCATGAATCAATAGTCAAACATAATTAACTCATTTCATGGCATAGTGTCAATTGTCAACTATCTTGTTGCAAAATGGATTAGAAGCTATGAATCCATTATTCGCATAAATCGCAATTTTTTTCTACAATTTTTATTGTTAGCAACTCTTATGTCATGATTAGCTAAAATATCTATTTATCAAAACTCAAATAATGAATCTCTAACCTCATGTCATGTTTAGGTAAAATATATATTTATCAAAACTCAAATAATCAATTGTTATTGATAATAATTTTATATGTATTACACATCTTTTAATGTTTCACTTTTTTGCACATGCATAATAACATTAAAAAATCACCCATAATCTTTTACATTTGAATGCATTTCTAAGTGCAAGAACACTTTCTTAAACATGCATAAATGGCATTAAAAGTTATATTTAATATTTTACTTTTGTACGAATCATCAAGTACAAACACATGCAATACGTTAATTATTGACTGCAAAATCATATCTTTAATGCTTTTAATCAAACGTAAAACTATGGGAACAAATTGGCTCGACCACAACATTAATTTTCTTTTTTCTAGTTATTCTTCTCGTTGACATACCATGTATAACAATCTATGTGTTCCCTTAATACAAAACCTTATCTTTATATTAGTTTGCAAGTGAATAGAGAATGTACATACAACTACAAAACCTCTGCCAATCAATAAATCACCATGGTTAACTTATCTTTTTATACTCAATAACCATATAATTTTTTCAAAGAGATTAACACAAATTATTCATGTAAACTTTTTCAAAGAAACAATATTACTACTTTTTTTATGCACAAAATTCATATGCAATATTTTCCAAAAAATAACATAATTACTTATCTTTTTATGCACAAGATACAGTCTTTTTCAAGAAATCAACATTTTTACTTATTATTTTATGCACAAAATTCATATACAATCTTTTTAAGAAATCAACAAATCAACATGATTGCTTATCTTCTTATGCACAAGATTCATAAACAATTTTGTCCAAAAATCAACAAAATTACTTATCATTTTCTCAATCCCCGAAGATGCAACCTTTTTCCATTTCGTACCTGGCTTCCCACATGAACTCTATGTTCCGAACGAATGAAAACATATACACCCACTCCACTCCACTCCACACTATTGATAAATATTTAAAGCATTGATGTTACATTATACACAGGTAATTAATAGATATTCCTTGTGCGTCGCTTTTCAATTTTTTTCTTCCAAATGCGCTCACCTGCAATACGCGTCTTGTTGTTTCCTTTTGATACAAGTCACTGAGGGTTTTAATTAGGAAGGGCATCAATTTCAACTCCAACTTCACAGACTCTAACCTCCCATGAAATCCGCAGCGAAGCAAATGATGGAACCAAGGAAGTCAACATGGTATGCCGTATGAAATCCGCAGCGAAGCAAATGATGGAACCAAGGAAGTCAACATGGTATGCCGTATGAGACTTGTTAAAATTACAACCACATTGTTGGAGATCAGATGCACAGCGAATTTAAACAAATACTCAGCAAATAAATCAAACAAATACTCAGCAAATAAATCAAGCACATAAGACACAGAGGTTTAACGTGGTTCACTCAATCAATCTGGGCTACGTCCACCAAACATAGGCATCAGCAATCTTATTAATCAAACATGAGATTACATAATTAATCAAATCCTCACAAACTCTCACACCTCAAAAAACAATCCGTATGGATACCTCTTTTATAGCAAGGAGAATCTAACTGCCTCATAAATCCTCTCAACTCAAATTTAGGATGCATTAACTCCCTCCCAACAACCTGGAGCTAATCTACCAACAAATTCCTATTGTTGTCACACATTATAGATTTTTGCCTAATTTATGAAACAGAAAATCTCAACACGCATGAAATATGGACCAAAATACACGTTGTGTCTTTCAGAGAAGATGCTTTGGCAGAAAGGCTTGAAAGTGAAGATAAGGCATGCAACCCAGAGCCATCCGATTCTGGTAGACAAAAAATGTTTTATACCAAACGTGAAATAGATATTAACAAAAAAAAATTGTTTGGTAACTACTTCATGGCAACCGTCCAAAATATATTAAATTAATAATATTTTATGAACGCTCAATAAAAATGAGTGGTTTTAGGGATATTTGTCGAAGTATTTCTTTGGATAATTACTTACTGGCTAATAAATAAATTTAGTAAGAGTGAGAAGGATAAGATAAGGTTTTGATAAAATGTGAACAACAATATAATTTTTTCCTCAACGAAAAATTCTTATTTACAAAAATCCACAAAGAAGAATAATTGAGAATAATTGAGAGTAAAAAGGTTTAATTATTTCTTAATAAGAATAATAAATTTAAAAGGTGTAATTCATTCAAATTTGTAATAGAAAATTAATATGTAGCTTTTAAAATATTAATAATAATATAAAAAATTTAATATAAGTTATACATAAAAAATTTCAATAAAATATTCATATGTTTAAAAATATATTAATAACATGAAAATATATTTCTCTTAAAAAATCCAATATGAAAAAATATATATAATATATAAATTAATTGGAAAAAAAATAAATTTTAAATAATTAGCAGACAAATTGTTGCATAGAGATGGGTTATTATAAAATGATGTATTATAAAATAAATATTTAAATATTTATGATTTAAATACGATTCATGATTTTTAAATTACTCATAATTTTTAAATAATTTAAATTGCATAGTTGTTCGAAGTTCACAACACGTAGGATTTCGTCGGCCGAGATGGTCACGTTTGCTCTCTAGTAAATTCTGGCGTTGAATACTGTGGGTGAATTTTAACTATTTCCCTAGAGACACTGGACATTTTCCCTCTCGTAAATTCTGGCCTTACCTGTTTCGTGATAGGGTAATTTTCTTGTCAAATATGATGTTTCACAATTGTTTGCCCATTTTGCCCGATTTTCACAGTTCTTTGCCAATTAAAAGGATTTTGCCAATGGGTAAATTACCTAATAATCATCAATTTTCCTGTCAAATTCCGTCGTGCGTATGTCACAATAAAAGGGCGGCTGCACTATGTCACAATAAAATGGCGGTCGTAGAGTCTGGATAAAAAATCATAAAAAAATAATATTTTATGAACAAGGACAGAGGAAAAGTGATATTTCTGAAGTTTGACATATGAGCAGAAACATTGTGCATGCTAAGCAGCAGCGCATACCTACTCTGATTGTAAAGTGTTTCTCCTCTCCTCCACTAAGAAACCACACATTCCGATAACGTTTGAAAAACCAGTACTATTGTCAAATTCTCAGCAAAGGACCCAATTCACCAAGTTCAAGAATGTCTTGTTTTCTGCTTGATTCCTACAATCGCATTGCTTTTCTGCCCGATTCCTAAAAGTTGTACCCTTAATTGCTTCCGTGTCTGTAGACTGAAATCACGGCCCAAAAAGCAATATTGTCTTGCTTTTCAGCCTACGCAGAATTATAAAACAAAAGAAGCGGTCAATAATTATCAAAAAAATCACACACGATATAAGATTCGTGTGACAGTTCCTGAAAACCCAACTCTGTTATACTCATCGTGGTTCGTGTCTCTCTTAAAGGGAATAAAGTACTTAGGGTTCCATCGTCAATGCTAAAAAGTGCATCCCTGCCAGCCTATAGGAAACTGAGTGGAGATCCTTTGCACTGCTTTACAGAGCTTCATAAAGATAAGATGCTTCTGTTGAGAAAGAGACAATGTTGATTCCCATACAACAAGTGGGTGGTGAGAAAAGAGATTCCTCAGAATTCTCTTTTCCCGGTATGTTATGTTTACACAACGTGCTACGGCGGCAGACAAGGCATTTGTATAGGAGAGAGCATGCTATTCTTTTAGAAGCTCTCTTATACCAATAACATTTGGTGTACTTGTTACTTTTATGCCAAAACAATTGCAATTAAAAACAGTTGTCTGGTCTGCCAAGCAGAATGGACAAAAGCTAAACGCCCCAATCTAACAAGGTTAATCATCTAGCAAGGTCACAATTTTGATTTTGATTGGAAAATAATAAAAATTTCAATGAAATTTTGAATTTTGAAAAAATTGATATAGATTATTGAAAATCTGATTTACAGCTTTCAAGCTTAGAGCTTCACAGTTTTGGATGTCCCCAATTTTTTCATAATAAAATATCAAATTTCTTTCCATCAAAACAATAATTCAAACACTATCTGATTAGATTTCTTGAAACCAGATTTGAGCCACCCTTCAATATTCAATAAAATTATAGCCCCTGTAGCCAACGCGAACTAAACAATCAATTGAGATCCGTAATTTTCTTAAGAGGACGGAGGAGTCTACGGACACGTACCGTACCTTAATCACCGTGGCCCACGTACATTTCTTATTTGCGGTGGATATGCCCCTATTTTGGGTTTACATTTCTTATTTGCAGTGGATATGCCCTTATGTTGGGTTTACCTTTCTTATTTGTAGTGGATATGCCCCTATGTTGGGTTTAGCATATAGATTAAAAAAATTATTGGGCCATATAGTAATATGGGGTATATGGGGTTTAACTGTAAGTTTTGCTGGGTGAAACGTTCAAATCTCATTGAGTATATATATGATATGTTGTGTCTTGGCTAGAAGAGTAGGTTCTTGTTGAGGCATAAGTTAATTGTTATTGTGCAGCTTGCACGCTGTTGCACCTAGCCTAGGTCTATATAACTCTCCCCAGTTGACGATTATCCTAGATTAAAAAAAATAAAATTATTGGGTTATTCACAAGAATCTATATTCATTATAATATCTTCTAAAATTCTAAATTTCTTATTTGTAGTGGATATGCCCCTATGTTGGGTTTAGCATGTAGATTAAAAAAATTAATGGGTTATTCCCAAGAATCGATATTCATTATAATATCTTCTAAAATTCGTACTAATTTTGTTATCGATTTTCAAGTTGGAGTTCGTTTTATTAAATTCTATATATTTAAGGTGTCCATGGTCTTATTAGTCAATATAGTTGATATACTCTGATAGGCCTATGTCAAGCATATCTACAATCACATTTTCCAATGTGGTTGATAAACACTAATAGGCCTATATGAACCACATTAATAATTATTATGTGTATTTTTTAAAAAACCAACTATTTATGATTATTAATAAATATATAAATAATAACAACCATATTCTTATATATTTATATATTAATGATTATTATATTAATATTATAATAATAATATTAGTAATTTTAATTATTAATAATAATAAATGATAATAATATTATAAAAATAAAATTATATTATTATTATATTACTATAATAATAATATATGCCCATGGGGCTTTGGATTGACAATGAATGGGTGCACTGTTAAGACACTCGTTGTGATAGGTCACTAGTTCAAATCCCTAATGGGTACTTATCTATCAAAAAATATAATAATAATAACATATTATTATTATTATTATTATTGTTATTATTATTATTATTATTATTATTATATAATATAATAGCTATAGTAATATTAATAATTATATTATATTATTAGTCAATATGGGTCTTATTTGTCTTATTAGTCAATATGGTTGATATACACTGATAGGTCTATGTCAAGTGTATCTACAATCACATTTTCCAATGTGGTTGATAAACACCGATAAGCCTATATCAACCACATAATAATTATTATGTGTATTTTTTAAAAAACCAACTATTTATGATTATTAATAAATATATAAATAATAACAACCATATTCTTATATATTTATATATTAAGGATTATTATATTAATATTATAATAATAAATGATAATAATATTATAAAAATAAAATTATATTATTATTATATTACTATAATAATATAATAATAATATATGCCCACGGGGCTTTGGATTGACAGTGAATGGGTGCACTGTTAAGACACTCATTGTGATAGGTCACTGGTTCAAATCCCTAATGGGTACTTATCTATCAAAAAATGTATAATAATATATTACTACTATTATTATTATAATAATATAATAATATATTCTTCAGTCTGCAGGCTGCAGTGGACACGGACGATCTACAGTCAGGTTTGCTGATATCAAGTGCACACATTCGTTATCTTCTTCTTTTTCTAATACATATTTGTTCATATAATTTCAAGTATGAATATTTCACCACAGTTACCAAAGATTACCAAGGGCAGACCTAGCATAGTTACTCTACAAGGCTTTTATTAGTATATAGAGTCTTTAGAGAAACGTAGAGAAGAAAGAGAAGCCAAGCTACAAAAAGAGTTAGAAGCCATGCTAGAAAATAAATTTGCATCTGTTGAAGACACGATCCAAAAACAAATAGAAAATAAGATAGAACTACTGGAGAATAAAATGGAGGCAATGGAGACTAGATTGCAGGTTATAGAAAAACAAAACCAAGATAGTAACCAACCATCCCAACAAGGAGATGTTGATACTTTAGAGAGTCTTAAAATGAAAGACATTATTAAAGAACTAGAAGAAAAAGTTAATAGCTACCTCACCCTAAATAATGTGGTAGGTAAGTTAGATATCAAACCAATTAAAGATGAAATGAAAAAATTAATAGAATTAGACCATGAACATAACAAAAGGGCCTTGAACCTTATAATCTTTGGTTTAAAAGAGGGAGTAGATGAGGATACTTTAGCCTTAGCCCAGACAGAATTATATAATAGATTAAAAATTGAAATAGTGTGTCTCACAGAAGCAACAAGGTTGGGGAAATTAACCGAGAATAAAGGAAGACTAATCTGCATAAAGGTGAGCTCCACTGATCATAAGCACGACATACTTAGTAAAACCGCAAGTCTAAAAGGAACGGGCATATTCATAAATGAATATCTCATTCCAGAAGATCAAGAAGAATTAAGAAAGGAGGTTCAAAAGGTAAAAGAAGTTAGAAAGAAAGGAAAATGGGCAATAATCAGAAATACAAAAGCCTTTATTCGAGATAGAAACCAAAAAGATAGTAATCAATAACAATTAAACATGCTTCAGATCCTTTCTTGGAACTGTCGGGGCTTCCCACGGAACAAAGACCCCAAGCTAAGTTGGATTTCAAATGATGTTGATATTATTTTGCTTGTTGAACCTTGGGAGCATGAAGAATCTAAGGTCCCTAACATATATGGCTTTATGCTATGGTCTACCTGGAACAAGCAATCCTCCCATAGAGGCATTGGGGGAATAGCTTGTTACATTAAGAAGAACATCTCCGCCCATGTTAGGATTTATAAAAACGACCCTCACAACCAATATAGTTGGATAGAGATCAGAGATATTAATAATAAAAAGTCCTACATAGCAATATGTTATTTTTCCCCCATCAATTCTAACTTCTATAAGAAGAAGAATCCTGATAAAACTAACCCTTACAATGGTCTAGAGAATGATATTTCTAGCCTAAGGAATGACGGTAATATCCTTTTAATAGGTGACTTTAATGCTCGAACTTCAAACAACCAAGCTATTATTCTAAGCAATCATTCCAACCCTAATCCTCTTTGGTTAAACGAAGACCCTACTCTGGCTAGAAAGTACAAAAGGAGCTCTAAAGACCTCGGGGAAAATTTGTTTGGGTCGGAGCTAGTCAAGCTTTGTAGTACTCAGGATCTCATAATTTGCAATGGTGTAAAGAAGTGGCCCAATTCCAGCAAGATGACCGGCATCCATGGACTTGGTAGCAGCGTGGTAGACTACGTTATTTCCGATCTCCCATTATACAATAAAATAATAAATTTTGACATCTTAAATGACCACGAACCTGACTCTGATCATAGGCCTTTACTTATAACTCTAAATTTTGTCATGCATAGAGTTCCCATAGAAAATAATACTTACAGCCAAAAGAACTTAATATTTGATAGAAATAAAAATGCTCTTTCTAAATGAATTAAAAACTAATTTGCTTCCTTTATCTAGTATAGACAACATAGAAGACCTCTATCATAATTTTACTACAACCCTCTCATTTTTATTAACAAGTTCTCAATTGAACTTTCAAATAATAAAAGAAATAGCAAAACCAATCCATGGTATGACAAAGATTGTAAAAGTGCGAGGAGAGAAATTAAGGAAGCTATTGATGAATCTCTTAAAATGGACAAAATAAAAATATACAAAGCCCTAACTAAAAGGAAAAAGAGCCAGTACATTCATCAAAGATAGGAGAATCTCTTACACCTCTCTAAGGTAGCTCCTAAGAAATTTTGGAGGCAGATTCTAACTAGGAAGACTAAGGATAATAATAAAATTGCTCTTCATGATTGGAATTCCTATCTTAAAAAGCTTTATGAATCTCCAAATGTCATGGATAATTTGGAAACCATGCTCACAATGAAAGAAGTTTTCTCTTTAGAAGACATTAAGTTTGGGGTTAATCACCTCTCTAATGGGAAAGCTAAGGACATTGAAGGATACCAGGTGGAAATCTTAAAAATTGGAGGTCCTGTCCTCATCCCCCACATCCACAAGCTTTTCAATCAAGCAATCAAACAAGGGTTCCCTAAACCTTGGACTGAGAGCCTCATTATCCCTATTTTTAAAAGTGGGGATACAAATAACCCCTCTAATTATCAGACAATTATGATCAGCCCTCTCTTAGCCAAGTTATATGGTAGTATTCTGGAAAAGAAGTTAAGCATATGTCTTGAAAGTGAAGGTAAGTGGGCTAAAGGCCAAGCAGGTTTCAGAAGGCATCATTCAACAACAGACCACCTTGTTACGCTTAGGATCATTGCAGAGGAATTTCGTAATGATAAATCCAATTTATTTTGTTGCTTTGTGGACTTTAGAAAGGCTTTCAATACGGTTCCTAGATACAATCTTTGGAATAGCTTAGAAGAGCTAAATTTTCCTCTTGAGTTGAGAGCTGCTGCTATAAGGTTATATGCGAATGTAATTGCCAAGCTAAAGAGCAATGAGGGGTGGTCGAAAGATGTTAAGTGTAACATTAGAGTTAAACAAGGTTGTCCCCTCTCCCCTACCCTATTTGGCATTTACATCGATAAGCTCAAAGCAATTTAGAGGAAGAAGGATGTGATGGCACGATCTTAGCTGGGATAGTCATTATCCTTCTTCTCTATGCTGACGATATTGTTCTTTTGGCAAGGTGCCCATCTAATCTTGATAAGCAACTCAAGCTTCTTAAGGATTTCTACTCTACCATGGGTATGACTGTTAACATTGATAAAACAAAAGTTATGATTATCAAATCCAAGAAGGACACTTACACTAATTTTATGTATGACAATAATAACTTGGAGGAAATGTATTCTTACAAGTACCTAGGAATTGATATCCATCACAAGCTCAACTGGGACCATAGCATTGAGAAAAGGATTAATGGAGGGTGGAAAGCTTATTTTTGGTCTTGAAAATAATTGTAAAACAGTAAACCTCATAATGTGGGATAAAATGAAGTTCCTCTTTGAAACTTTAGTCACTCCTGTTATCTTATATGGCTGTGAGGTTTGGGGTTGCAACATCTCCAGAGAATCATGGAGAAAGATTGAGCAAATCCAGAAGCGTTTTATAACTTATAACCTGAAAATTAAAAGTAATACATCCTATCCTATTCTTCTTGTAGAAGTAGGTTTTTCCCCTATTGAGAGCCTAGCTATGCTTAGGTTTCTGTTGTACAAGCACAAACTCAATAACATAGACGATCATAGACTTCCTAAGCTAGCTTTAAATTCTAGCCAAAACCACCTAAGGCTCAATTGAGGGTGGCATAAAGACACAAGGGCCTGGTTAAACTATTGGGAGATCAACGAGAATGATGCATTGCAAAACATAAATAACATTAAAGATATTGTCACTTCTAAGTTCAAAGAAAAATTGTGGTGTGAGAAAGATTTAGTAGCTAAAAGAAAATTAAGTTATTATAAGAAGGTCATCAACCCCACCCTAGAATATCAAAAGTATCTCTCTATTTTAACTAGCTCAAAGAAGAAAATTAATATGGCAAAGATTAGAACGAATTCTCATGAGCTCCATAGTGAAACAGGTTGTTGGGTAGTTCCTAAAATGCCATGGATGGAAAGGATCTGCCATATATGTGAGAATAGGAGCATCGAGGATGAAAGCCACTTCCTCTTAGAGTGCCCTGCGTACAACCACATTAGATCTTAGTTTCACAATCTTTGTTACAATACTGACCTTCCTAGCCTTTTACAATGTCAAAATTATAGTGACCTCGGGAGGCTTCTCTCCAAGCTTTTTGAGCATAGGAATAAAATCTTAAATCAAAATAAATAATTTGTTTATTTAGCTATGATAGATCATTGTTTGGTCTCAACAGATATTAACCACCACCACCATCATAATATTATTATATTATTATTATAATAATAAATATAAATATAATATAATAATAATAATAATAATAATAATAATGTTATATTATATAATAATATATTATATATTATTATTATTATTATTATATTATAGTAATTATACTATATTATTATTATTATAATAATATTAATTCATAATAATATTAGTAATATTAATTAACAAAATAATCTTCATAACATTATTTATTTAATAATAACAATAATTATTTTAGTAAATGTGGTTGATATACCCATAAGCTTTATTTCTATCTACCGATTTAGTGGTTTTTGGCCGCTGCTGATAGCTCTCCACATTTGGATCTTGGAGGTATGGAAGCCTCTAGTTTCTGATCCAATTAATATCTGTCCCTGTGCTAGGGGTTTCTTTATAGTAGATTTTGAAAACCCTAAAAGCAGACAATGTATTCTAGATTTCGGCCCTTCGTTTTGGGAAAAATCAGGCCTATTCATGAGGCCATGGAACCCATCATTCGATCCCTCAACAACAGTGATAACCTCAGCACCAATTTGGGTGAGATTTCCAAACCTACCCTTACATCTCTGGAATTTCTCTTCGCTAAAGGCTGTTGGAAATGCAATTGGGGAATTTTACTGCAGGTGCCCAGAAACAGAGGAATATGCTAGAACCACCTATGCATGCATCTGTGTGGAAATGGACATTAGTGTCAGATTCCCAGTTGAAATACACCTAACAAGTAAATACTATGTGTGGAACTAGAAACTTGATTCTGAAAGTGTCCTCTTCAGATGTTGATCCTGCTTTGAGACAGGCCACCTAGCCAAAAATTGCCCAAAAGCCTCCCAGAAATATTCTGCTAGAAAAAATCACCACAGATCTACATGGTGGGAAAGAGCACAAAAGGAACACTACACTGTCATCAAAGAATAATACTCTCGAGAAAACTCTGAATCACAAGAAATCGGGCAAGAAAGAAACAACTCTCAAGACAAGCAGGGGGAAAGCCCCGCCCAACAACAAAAGAGTGAACTCGATAATCCCTCATGTTATGAGGGTTTGAATACCGCACAAAATAAATCTCCATTTAACAGCAAAGCAGATCTCCTAGACCAAACTTCTTCTTCGACTATCTTCAAAAGGATGAACACAATAGATCGCAAAGCTAAGACACCAATGCCCCAAGAATTAGAAGAGGTGAAGGAGATGCAAGATAAAGAAAGTTGGAAGACTATAGAGAAAAAAGAGAAAGCTACAGCACCAATCTCGCCAAGAAAGACAAGGAGCCAGACAATTAGAAACTAAGAAAGAAAATTATAGGTCCGATAGACCAATTTGGTCTCAGTGGACGGTAACCATCATCATCATCATCATCATCATCAATTCTAATTTATTATTCATTTTTTATAAAATGTAAATAAATAATTACTTATTTTATTAAAAAAAATAAATTTTAATATTATTTTTAGAAAAAATATAAATATTTTTATTTTATTTTATTTTATAATAATAACAATAATAATAATAATGAAAATTCATGGATAATTAGGAAATTGGGACATAAGAGATAGTAGGTTAGTGAAAGAAATTTGGTTGGTTTGAGGAGAAGCATAGACGAGTGAAAGAGGAAGAATAATCTAGGGCTTCAGGGATGTTGCAGGGGCGGTTCTCCATGGAAGGGCGCAAAGGAGGGAGCTCCAGTCCCTCCTTCAAACAAGCTATGACTAGCAGGGATTAAAAACCTATGGAATATGATAGAGGCCCTTCAAAGGGAAGGAATAGGAACAGTGAAGAGGAACAAGATGGACAAAAGTCAAAGGATAATAACATAACTAAAGAAAATGAGGAAGAAGACAAGGAACAGGGAACAAAAAACAAAGGACACATGGGTCCATGTAAGCCCAAAGCTGTTGTTACTCCCAGAGTTGTTTTAAATGAGCTTGCTTTGCAGGCACATAGGGACCATATGCAAACCTATGCAATCATTGGCAAACTCATGGGTTTATGGCCCACTAAAAAATCCCTACAAATGTGGATAAAATATCACTGGAAACCGAAAGGAAGCATTGACGTACACCTTGGGTCAAAGGGTTTCTTTACTGTGGTATTTGCAAACATTGAAGATAAAGATAGAGTTTTTGAAGGTGGGCCCTACTTCTATGCTACTGAAGGTCTCTATATGAGACCTTGGATCATGAATTTTGTCCCGGAACGTGAGACCTTTATTTCGGTCCTAGTTTGGGTAAGACTCTATTCTCTTCTGCTTGATTATTGGCAAACAGAGTCCTTATCGGCCATAGGAAATAAGTGAGGATGTTTTTTCAAAGCTTTTGAAGCCACTAGGAGGGGGAAGTACACTTCCTTCGCTAGAATATGTGTGGAGATGGATCTCTCTGGAGCTCTACCAGATGAGGTAATCTTGCAAGGTTTTGATGAAGAATGGGTGCAAACTGTGGATTACGAACATATTCCATTCAGATGTCCCAAATGCCATGAGCATGGACACCTATTTAGGGATTTCCCTCTCACTAAAATAGAGAATAAGAGTAAAACTAACGCAATGAAAGACTATGAAAGCTTTCAAAAGGTGGCAAACAGAGGAAAAGGAAGCAAGAGGGGGTCAAAGATACAAAAATCTGAAGGGCAACAAGCCAATCAAAACATGTTCCAAGTTCTGGAAGAGGAAGAAGGGATATGTAATGCCCCCAGCAGAATGTAAATGTGGATTTTACTGTGGTAAAAAGACAATATAGTAGTAGTTGTTGTTTATGTTTTAAAAGAAACAAAAACTGTGATAAACTACATTATTAAATAAATGGAATATTTTCTTGAAATGCTGGCAGCCTCTGGGAGGTGTATTTCAAAGAAAGGAAATCAGTTGTCATAACTGATTTGAACTGCCCTCCTAAACAGGAAAAGTCCTGGGGTGTAGGGGGGAAGTTCTGTGCTGTTGGGATAGACAGAAGATGATTCTTTTCCAGAGACCAAAAAGGAGGAAAAGAGGATATACTGAGGAATTGGTTAAGTCTGGTAGGGACCAGATAACCAGGCACTAGGTGCTCAGATCTTGTTGAGGGCTTGAGGCCTGCAAGATAGCTCGGGGGAGAGAATTCCGTTAGAAGATGGATCTCATGGCTGGGTGGACGAGCAGACTCGAAGCACAGGTGACTGCTTGAGTATCTGATTGTGATTCTGTCAAACCAGGTACGGTTTTCTAATTCAGAATCCTTCTGCGTTAAAGAGAAAGACTTATGAAAGACCACAGTATCTAAACTAGACATGCTATAGTTCTTTAGTACTGTTACAGTGTATCTGGAATCGTATAAAAGTGGTAAAGATAAGGCTATCTGCTGATAGACTGGGTATGGGTACCGACTGACAGTTGATAAATATATGAAGGGTTAGGAATACGGAATACCTGAGAGGCTTCTGTAATAACAAAGTAGTTTATTTACTGTCTAAATGATTTATTAAGTGTCTGTTGGAGGTGTAGTGTATGGCACGAACAGGCAGAGATAACCATGGAATATATATGCAAGAAAGCTATGTTCAATGAAACATATAACTGAAAATATCCGAATCATAAACTATTATTACATCTTAGGAACCTTTAAATACGAGTCTGGATTAACCCAGATCTCGGAGAAGGGTCACGGCTGTAGCCGAAATGCCCTAATGAAACAGAATAGAAAAGCACATGTCGATATGTAGATATACATAAACATGGTATATAAAATACGAAACAGATACCAGCTAAGTAAATGAATATCTTACAGCTACCTGGGACTTTGTCCCTGAAGGTGAATCTGTGCGACTTAGTCGCAGATCTTCCATAAAATTCACAGCGAAGCTATTTTCTTGATGAGGAACGAAGGTTGGAGGATAAACCCTCAACCTCGTATAAACCCTCATACCCGTGAGAACCCATACTTCTGAGCAATTCTACATGCATAAACTAAAGAAAACAAATGGGAATAGCATCGTATCGAAGTATCGAGAGCATCCATAGTAAACTAATAGAACCAGAACCACATGCAACAGATGTGAATCTGTGTATAAAGATCAACCATTTCTGCATGTCACCCGAAAGAAAACACGAGTTCAGTAGCGCTGAGATATACAGCGTCCATATGTACAGAACAAATAAATGTAAAGACAGTCAAATACCAATAAGCCAAAGTGGGCATACATTAGATGAATATTTATAAACATAGATCAGAATGAAAGGCTTATGCCTTCTGAGAAACCGAACGGAATAACAAGTCCTGTTTTGTCATCTATTAAAAGAACACAGTATTATACCCCTGTTATGAAGCAATATACATTTACAACAAAATAGAAGTAGCAAATAATAAAGGACCTGGTGCCGTCAACTACAAAGTAAGTCTACGGCCAGGCCAAGCTGGAAGTTATACAAAGATCTAAAGACCCTAGTTCGACAGCTTATAGAAAACTATCTTGACCCATGAGGAGATAAGAACCGGTACACGGTTTCCATCTACAAACGAACTTCCAGAAACTTCAAACAAATAATTTATCATTCATAATGTAACCTCGAGGGTTCTCATGGAGAATACCTCGACGGACCCAAGTGCAGAACCGACAACCTCGGCGGTCTGAAATAAAACATGAAAGTATAGCTCAGAACGATAGGTTTCGAGCCCTCTTAACTAAATTAGCAATTAGTAAGGGAACCGACCTGTATCCGCCGGGAAATGAGCTGTCGAAGACCTTTATCTCGACTCAGTAACCGGGTTGAGCAACCCCATCGGTGCTCGCCTGCAAGGAAGAGCACACAAACATCAAACCGCATCTTTGAGTGGAATAGCAGGACACTAGTAGTATTATAGAATGCGAGATTACCTGAACAAATCCGGTGCTGGTTCCTTACGGCCTCCAGAGAGGTAGCAGGTGGAACTGTAAACTTGGAAAGACCAAACCATAGTCGTGGCAGAGAGCTGAACTGATTGAGTAAACGCAAACAAATGAACCTTGCCCTTGATTCACGGGGTTTAAGTAATGAATTGGAACCCTTGGAGTCATATCCACCCTTCGATCGCCAAAATAAATCTGGGACGTCCAAATGAAGCGGGAAGAAGAGGCGGGAAGGCCGAGGACCCCAAGGCCAAGGTGTCACATGGCCATGTGTCCCGGCCATACCACCTGTCCAGCGGTGAACCATTGTAAATGGTGCGGTAGGGGAGGAGCCTGCCAAAACCTACAGCTGGATCTTCGAAACCCGAGACCAGTAATTGCTCCGTATGCTGGGGAGGGTTTAGGGGGTTAGGTCCAGATGTCAACACTCATGGCACATTGAAGTTATAACACCGCTTAACACCACTATGCAAACAGTAAAAGCCATTACTTATATGCGAATTTATAACAGTTATTACGGTGAACCCTACGTAGTATAAGGGTTGATATATGTTCATTAGATAAAGTGCATAAGTTTGTACATGGTGGTAATGCGTAGTAATACATGGCAATATATGGTAGCCTATGATAATATTGGGTGTATCAACTTATAAGTGTAGTATGAGTGCCAGCATACAAATCTTAAGTTAAATTTTTTTTACTAAGTATATTTATGCGTGAAGGATTGTGACAAATTGGTATCAGAGCTCAGTTACAACACTGTGGCCTCAATATGACATGTTTCACTGTGCAGCAGCATACACCATGTATATTTAAAAAAAACTGATAAAAGTACTTAACTGTTGTTCTGTTATGAAGGGGTGACACACAGAATTATAACAAGCTAGCAGACAAGCCAAAGAGAAAAAGCAGAGTAACAAAATGCAGGGAGACGGCAGTAACCCTCAGGAAAATCCAGAACTGTGGGTACAGTTGGGTGAGGCAACACGAAGTACCAACCTGGCAATACTTGAAACTGTTCAGGAGTTAAAAAATGAGATGGCACGCTTACGAGAGGACAATGCACGTTTAACAGTAGAACAAGAAAGAATTCTGAAGAGTTTGTCAGACAGGCAGAACCCACCCTCATCTAACCCCAGCGCGGAACAGCAGAGGGTGACAGAGGAGCAAGACTTTCAGCATGCACCTGAAAATTCAGAGGACAAGGAGGATCATTCTGACAATGTGCCACCGCAGCAAACCTCAAAACGTCAGAAATTAGAGCTGCAGGGAGAATTCTGGAAGATTAAAGCCCCGCATTTCGATGGCGAACAGGAAGAGGCAGCTGAAGCATGGTTAATAAATATGAATAAATATTTCCAGTTGTATGAATACGACCACAACTTGAAAGCAAGGCTGGCTATTTTTCAGCTACAAGGTAAGGCAACCTTGTGGTGGGAGGAAATCAAGATCGTTAAAGGGGTCAGCGAACGAACCATTACTTGGGAGAAGTTTCAGAAATACTTCAAAGAAAGGTACCTAACTGAGCGTTTCTACGATGAAAAAGCAAGAGAGTTCCATGATTTAAGACTGGGGAAGCAGACTATGGACGAGTTCATTAACCGCTTTACCTCTCTGCTACGTTATGTACTTTATATCAAGGAGGAGAAAGCCAAGGTTCAAAGGTTTGTGAGCAACTTACCTTCATATATAAGAGAACGGATTGAGTTTGACAATCCTAGAACCATGGATGAAGCCATTCGAAAGGCAAGGATCTTCTACCAGCAAAATAAGCAGAAGGGGGATACTTCAAACAAAAGATGGAATGAGAAAAAGAGCAATCGGATGGCTGGAAACAGAAAGGGAAGTCGCAGCAATGGAGGTAAGGGAGCTGGTAAAGGATTTAACAGTAGATCTGCAGCAAGAGGTGCATCCCGAGCAAGGCCAGCAAGTGAATCTAGAGTAAGTGAACAGCCTGTTAGGCCAGAAGGTGAAGGGGCGACCAGACCTCCAGTGCAATGCTGGGGCTGTGGAGGACCTCACTATGTCAAAAACTGCCCGCAGCGAAAGGGGACAGATCAGATATCCCAAATTCATGAAGCATCAACCGTTGGGGACGTGGCACGTAGCATACCCAGAATTAATGCAGCCTTGGAGGACCGCCAAGCAGAGTACCAGCCATCTATGGTTGAATTTGAAGGTAAAATTTCAAACCTTTCTTTAGCTGTTCTTATTGATCCAGGAGCTACTTTAAGTTATGTTAGCCCTAAGATAGTTGAGCAGTGTAAATTACAATCTGAGAAATTCAGAAGTCCGTGGCTGGTTCAATTAGCCACGGGAGCCAAGAGGCGAGTCATGGCCAAAATAAATAAATGCTCCTTAACCATAGCAGGGCAGCCAATAGTGGCAGATTTAAACATACTACCGTTGGGTTCATATGACGTCCTGATTGGGATGGATTGGCTGGAAAAACACTGGTCACTAGTGAATTGCAAGACGAAAACTATTTATTATAAGGACGATCATGGGGAGCAGCAGGAGCTGCAAGGAATCAAACATCCAGTACAGATCCGACCCATTACAGCATCGCAGTTAGCTAAATGTATCAAGAAGAGGTGTCAAATTTATGCAATTCAGGTGGGTTATGCAAATCAAAAGGATAAAACAGCTATGCTGGACAGCATTCCGGTAGTACAAGAGTTTGTGGATGTATTTCCCGAGGAAGTACCAGGACTGCCACCTAAAAGGGATGTGGACTTCACCATTGAACTGATTCCGGGAGCAGCACCCGTGTCACGGGCGCCTTACCGAATGAGCATACCTGAGCTAACAGAATTAAAAATGCAACTGCAGGAGCTGTTAGACAAGAATTACATCCGTCCCAGCGTATCACCCTGGGGAGCCCCAGTGTTATTTGTCAAAAAGAAAGATGGAACTTTCCGGATGTGTATTGATTATCGTCAGTTGAATAAGCTCACGATCAAAAATAAATATCCCTTACCGCGGATCGATGAACTTTTCGATCAGGTGAAGGGAGCAACGGTATTCTCTAAGATCGATTTGCGATCTGGTTATCATCAGATCAGAATTAAGGAGGAGGATATCGCAAAAACAACTTTTAGAACGCGGTACGGGCATTACGAGTTCGTGGTGCTACCTTTTGGTCTGACCAATGCACCTGCTACATTCATGTGTTTGATGAACAGTGTGTTTCACAAGTTCTTAGATAAGTTTGTGTTAATCTTCATAGACGACATTCTGATTTACTCCCGATCAAGAAAGGAGCATGAAGAACATCTTAGAGTGGTGTTGCAAACTTTGCGGGAACATCAGTTATATGCAAAGTTTAGTAAGTGTGATTTCTTCAAGGAGGAAATACAATATTTGGGTCATGTGATCTCAAAGGAAGGAATTGCAGTAGATCCTGAAAAAATCAGAACTATAATGGAGTGGCCTATACCAAAGGACGTGGCAGATATCAGATCCTTCATGGGGCTAGCAGGTTATTATAGAAGGTTTGTGGAAGGCTTTTCAAGAGTAGCATACCCTATCACCTCTTTGCAAAAGAAAGGGAAGATATTTAAGTGGACATCAGAATGTCAGCGAAGTTTTGAGCAGCTCAAACACTTACTCACCACTGCACCTATCTTGAGTATAGCTGATCCTAATAAGGATTACGTGGTCTGTACTGATGCAAGTAAAGAAGGTGTGGGGGGAGTGCTAATGCAAGAAGGAAAAGTGATTGCATATGAATCAAGGAAATTGAAGGAACATGAACGGAAATACTTGCTTATGACTTGGAATTGGCAGCTGTTATTCATGCGCTGAAAATGTGGAGGCATTACCTGTTAGGAAGAAAATTTTTGTTGTTGACAGACCATCACAGCCTGACGAACTATTTCAGTCAACCCACCTTAAATACGAGACAAGCTCGTTGGGCAGATTTCTTAAGTGGGTTTGACTTCGAAATTAAGCATTTGAAGGGAAAGGAGAATCGAGTGGCTGATGCTTTGAGCCGAAAGGTGCAATGTGTGTGCAGACTTTCAGTCAGTAAATGGCAGAGTACCTTACTTGAAAAGATAAAATTAGCAGCTGATCAAGATGCTGAATACCAGCAAATTAAACAGCAAATACAACAGCTTTCTGACAAGGAAATACAACAAGGATACGAGTTAGATGATGCCGGATTGCTGTATTTTCATAAGAGGCTGTATGTGCCCAATGAGAATGATCTTCGGAAAATGATTTTGGATGAATTCCATACCAGCCATTACACCGGACATCCAGGGTACCAGAAAATGGTTGTCGCACTTCGGAAGGAATACTATTGGCCAAAAATGAAAAAAGAAGTGGCTGAATATCTGGCACGGTGCCTAGAATGCCAGCAGATTAAGACAGAACATATGCATCCAGCAGGGTTGCTACAACCCTTACCCATTCTGGAATGGAAATGGGAGATCATTTCCATGGACTTTATAACCGGGTTGCCCAGAACAAAGAAAAATAATGATTCCATTATGGTAGTAGTGGATAAATTAAGTAAGGCAGCACATTTCATACCGGTTCAATCCACGTATAAAGCGGTGCAAATTGCTCATATCTTCATGCAAAATGTGTTTAAGCTGCATGGACTTCCGAAGGTGATAATCTCGGATCGTGATGTTAAGTTCACATCAGCCTTTTGGAGGACATTGTTTGCGGAACTGGGGACACAGCTGAACTTTAGTACAGCCTACCATCCCCAGACCGATGGGCAGACGGAGCGGGTAAACCAGGTGGTGGAGGACATGCTGAGGGCATGTGTTATGATGCGGCTAACCCAGTGGGAGGACTATCTCCATCTGGTTGAATTCGCGTATAATAATGGGTATCATTCAGCAACACAGTTGAGTCCTTTTGAGGTACTGTACGGGCGGAAGTGCCGCACACCCTCAAGTTGGGGTGGACCTGAAGATAGATTAAGATTGGGCCCGGATATGCTCAAAGAGATGGAAGACATGGTGAAGAAGGTGCGCAATAATTTAAAGGCTGCTCAGGACAGACAAAAAAGTTTTGCCGACCGAAAGAGAAGGTTCAAGGAATTCCAGGTCGGAGACCATGTTTTCGTAAGGATTCAAACCAGAAGAAGTGCCTTGCAGTGGAGTGGGTGTGCCAAGCTGGCACCACGCTATTTTGGACCTTTCCAAATTCTGGCAAGAGTGGGGCCAGTAGCTTATCAGCTTGCCCTACCAAGCCATATTAAGATTCACAATGTTTTTCATGTTTCCGTATTAAAACAATACGTCTACGATCCTAAACATGTGATTCAATGGCAAGGAATTCGGGTAAGAGTTAAAGTTGGTCATTATGAATAAATTTTATTCTTAAACAGTGAATAACTAAATCTGTTGCTTTCGCAGGTCGAGCCGGAAGGCGAGGTTCTGGTCGAACCACTGACCATTCTCGACCGGAGAGAAGTGCAGCTGCGGAAACGGGCTATTATCCAAGCTAAGGTGCAGTGGCAGCATTACGGGCCTGAAGAGGCCACTTGGGAGGATGAGGAACTCCTTAAAAGGGCTTACCCGAATTTGTTTAAGAGAAATGGACATCGGGACGATGTCCAATCTCAGGAGGGGGAGATGTAATGCCCCCAGCAGAATGTAAATGTGGATTTTTACTGTGGTAAAAAGACAATATGTTAAGTAGTTGTTGTTTATGTTTAAAAGAAACAAAAACTGTGATAAACTACATTATTAAATAAATGGAATATTTTCTTGAAATGCTGGCAGCCTCTGGGAGGTGTATTTCAAAGAAAGGAAATCAGTTGTCATAACTGATTTGAACTGCCCTCCCAAACAGGAAAAGTCCTGGGTGTAGGGGGGAAGTTCTGTGCTGTTGGGACAGACATAAGATGATTCTTTTCCAGAGACCAAAAAGGAGGAAAAGAGGATATACTGAGGAATTGGTTAAGTCTGGTAGGGACCAGATAACCAGGCACTAGGTGCCCAGATCTTGTTGAGGGCTTGAGGCCTGCAAGATAGCTCGGGGGAGAGAATTCCGTCAGAAGATGGATCTCATGGCTGGGTGGACGAGCAGACTCGAAGCACAGGTGACTGCTTGAGTATCTGATTGTGATTCTGTCAAACCAGGTACGGTTTTTTAATTCAGAATACTTATGCGTTAAAGAGAAAGACTTATGAAAGACCACAGTATCTAAACTAGACATGCTATAGTTCTTTAGTACTGTTACAGTGTATCTGGAATCGTATAAAAGTGGTAAAGATAAGGCTATCTGTTGATAGATCGGGTATGGGTACCGACTGACAGTTGATAAATATATGAAGGGTTAGGAATATGGAATACCTGAGAGGCTTCTGTAATAACAAAGTAGTTTATTTACTGTCTAAATGATTTATTAAGTGTCTGTTGGAGGTGCAGTGTATGGCACGAACAGGCAGAGATAACCATGGAATATATATGCAAGAAAGCTATGTTCAATGAAACATATAACTGAAAATATCCGAATCATAAACTATTATTACATCTTAGGAACCTTTAAATACGAGTCTGGATTAACCCAGATCTCGGAGAAGGGTCACGGCTGTAGCCGAAATGCCCTAATGAAACAGAATAGAAAAGCGCATGTCGATATGTAGATATACATAAACATGGTATATAAAATACGAAACAGATACCAGCTAAGTAAAGGAATATCTTACAGCTACCTGGGACTTTGTCCTTGAAGGTGAATCTGTGCGACTTAGTCGCAGATCTTCCATAAAATTCACAGCGAAGCTATTTTCTTGATGAGGAACGAAGGTTGGAGGATAAACCCTCAACCTCGTATAAACCCTCATACCCGTGAGAACCCATACTTCTGAGCAATTCTACATGCATAAACTAAAGAAAACAAACGGGAATAGCATCGTATCGAAGTATCGAGAGCATCCATAGTAAACTAACAGAACCAGAACCACATGCAACATATGTGAATCTGTGTATAAAGATCAACCATTTCTGCATGTCACCCGAAAGAAAACACGAGTTCAGTAGCGCTGAGATATACAACGTCCATATGTACAGAACAAATAAATGTAAAGACAGTCAAATACCAATAAGCCAAAGCGGGCATACATTAGATGAATATTTATAAACATAGATCAGAATGAAAGGCTTATGCCTTCTGAGAAACCGAACGGAATAACAAGTCCTGTTTTGTCATCTATTAAAAGAACACAGTATTATACCCCTGTTATGAAGCAATATACATTTACAGCAAAATAGAAGTAGCAAATAATAAAGGACCTGGTGCCGTCAACTACAAAGTAAGTCTACGGCCAGGCCAAGCTGGAAGTTATACAAAGATCTAAAGACCCTAGTTCGACAGCTTATAGAAAACTATCTTGACCCATGAGGAGATAAGAACCGGTACACGGTTTCCATCTGCAAACGAACTTCCAGAAACTTCAAACAAATAATTTATCATTCATAATGTAACCTCGAGGGTTCTCATGGAGAATACCTCGACGGACCCAAGTGTAGAACCGGCAACCTCGGCGGTCTGAAATAAAACATGAAAGTATAGCTCAGAACGATAGGTTCCGAGCCCTCTTAAATAAATTAGCAATTAGTAAGGGAACCGACCTGTATCCGCCAGGAAATGAGCTATCGAAGACCTTTATCTCGACTCAGTAATCGGGTTGAGCAACCCCATCGGTGCTCGCCTGCAAGGAAGAGCACACAAACATCAAACCGCATCTTTCAGTGGAATAGCAGGACACTAGCAGTATTATAGAATGCGAGATTACCTGAACAAATCCGGTGTTGGTTCCTTACGGCCTCCAGAGAGGTAGCAGGTGGAACTGTAAACTTGGAAAGACCAAACCATAGTCGCGGCAGAGAGCTGAACTGATTGAGTAAACGCAAACAAATGAACCTCGCCCTTGATTCACGGGGTTTAAGTAATGAATTGGAACCCTTGGAGTCATATCCACCCTTCGATCGCCAAAAGAAATCTGGGACGTCCAAATGAAGCGGGAAGAAGAGGCGGGAAGGCCGAGGACCCCAAGGCCGAGGTGTCACATGGCCATGTGTCCCGGCCATACCACCTGTCCAGCGGTGAACCATTGTAAACGGTGCGGTAGGGGAGGAGCCTGCCAAAACCTGCAGCTGGATCTTCGAAACCCGAGACCAGTAATTGCTCTGTATGCTGGGGAGGGTTTAGGGGGTTAGGTCCAGATGTCAACACTCATGGCACATTGAGGTTATAACACCGCTTAACACCACTATGCAAACAGTAAAAGCCATTACTTATATGCGAATTTATAACAGTTATTACGGTGAACCCTACGTAGTATAAGGGTTGATATATGTTCATTAGATAAAGTGAATAAGTTTGTACATGGTGGTAATGCGTAGTAATACATGGCAATATATGGTAGCCTATGATAATATCGGGTGTATCAACTTATAAGTGTAGTATGAGTGCCAGCATACAGATCTTAAGTCAAATTTTTTTTACTAAGTATATTTATGCGTGAAGGATTGTGACAGGATAACTACTGTAGACCAGATGAAGGGAGAAGATTTAAGGGAGTAAAGGAAAGAAGAGCATAGGGAGCAAACACCAGATAAAAATCAGCAGACAGAAACGATGGTGAGTGATGAAGAAACAGAAATCGATCATGAGATGACCCAAAGTGAGATGGAAATGGAGGACCAAGAACTTCAGGAGATTCTTGAGAAAGAGAATCTAGATCTGGAGGATTTCTTGATTCAAGGAACTAAGGAAGGGATAGGCTCTTTATCTCCAGAGGAGTTTAGTAGAGTCCAGCAACTATTTATATGGAAAACCCAAAACAAAGGGCTGGGGAGGCAAAGAAACAAGGAAAAGCAGAGCAGCGAAGGGGTAGAACAGTGAAAATCACACTAGGATTACCACCCAGAAACCCAGGAAAGAAAAGAGGCAGGAAAAAGCAGAACAAACTATTGATGGAATGTGGAAAGCTATTGGTAGACTCAGGTAAGATGAAAGACCTAACTAGCTACTCCTTTACCAATCTTTAATAATGAAGTTTACTTCTTGGAATATTAGAGGTCTAGGTAGTAAAAGAAAACAGAGACTGATTAGTAATAAAATGAAACAAACAACTCTAAATGTGATATTCATCTAGGAAAGCAAATGTTCCATTCAAAAAAATAAAATAGATTCATAGTAAATGGCTCAATTGTTATGAATTTTTAGAAGTCAAAGTAGAGAATAAAGCAGGAGGTATACTCACCCTTTGGAATCCAAATCAAATAGACATTTTAGATGCTGAGGCATCTAGATATTATCTATCAGTGGTCATACAGCCTGTAGGAGATAAGGAAACCTACCTAGTCACAAATGTTTATGGCCCCCAAAGACTAGAGGGTAAACTCAAACTTCTAGATTCTTTGGAGGTTCTCAGAGATAGACATTCAGGAATTCCATGGATATTGGGAGGGGATTTCAATATGATTAAATCACTTTCAGAGAAGAAAGGTGGAAACATAGTTCTAAGTAAAGACTCTCTGAAGTTTCAGACTTTTACATATATTATGAAGTTAGTGGATATTGTAACGAGTAATGGAATATTTATTTGGAACAACAAAAGAGGAGGAGAGTCTCAGGTGGCTTCAAAATTAGACAGATTTATGATATCAGAAGACCTTATGCTCAATTATAAGGAAATTTCAGCAAGAATTATACCCTTTGGAGGCTCAGATCACTAGCTGGTTCACCTGGATGTGCAGAGTATTGGTACTCCCCGAAACAGACCTTTTCGATTTGAAAATATCTGGCTTTCCCATCTAGATTTCACCAACAACATTGCCAAATGGTGGATAGAAGATTTGAACATTCAAGGCATAAGAATGTTCCTTCTTCAGAAAAGACTAAAACACATCAAGCTCGGGCTCAAGGATTGGAATAAAAAAAAACATGGCAATATTTTTGAAGCTAAAAAAGTAGTGGAGAGTAAAATGCAGGAACTCAACTAAGCCCTTATCATAGATGGTTTTAATGAGACCAGAAATAATCAGGGTACCAAATGTAATCAAGAACGGGAGAATTTATGCAAACAAGAGGAAATATTTTGGAGGCAAAAATTGAGGGTTCAATGGCTCAAAGGAGAAAGAAATACTTGATTTTTCCACAGATCCACTATGGTGAATAGAGTTCACAACATAATTTTAGTGATCAAGGATGAGGGAGGTAATCTTCACAACACTCATGCAGAGATAGAAGAATTTCTTGTTAAGCACTTTCGAGGCATAGCCAAGGAAACATGTTATGATAGAGAAAACTCCATTAGAAACTTCACAAGACATATACCTAGGCTAGTGTCCAGAGAGGACAATTTCAATCTTAACAAGCCATTAGCTGAAGAAGAGGTCACTGAAGTGCTCAAAGAAATGCAAAACGGTAAAGCACTTGGCCTAGATGGTTTCAATGTAGATTTCTTCAAGGCTTGCTGGAATATTGTAAAACAGGATATTCTGAATGTAGCAGAAGATTCTAGAACAAATAGAACTATTTTGAAAGCTCTGAACCCATCCTTCATTGCCCTGATCCCTAATCAGGAGGCAGCCCAAACTCTTGACAAGTTTAGACTGATAGCTTTATGTAATTTGGTTTACAAGATTATATCAAAAGTGGTGGCCAATAGGATCAAACCTCTCCTTCCTACCCTTGTCTCCATGGAACAATCTGGGTATGTGGAAGGAAGGAAAATTCTTAATAATATTATTCAAGCTCATGAGATGGTACACTCTCTGACTAGTAACAGAAAGGCTGGTATGATCACGCAATTGGAAATTGCCAAGGCCTATGATAAATTGAACTGGAATTATATTAGGAAAATTCTTATTGCTTTTGGGTTTGATCACAACTGGGTGAGATGGGTCTTGGCCCTAGTCACCTCCTCCAACTTCTCAATTCTAGTCAATGGCTCTCCATCTGAAACTTTTCTTCCCTCTAGAGGCCTTAGACAGGGAGACCCACCATCTCCCTTTCTTTTCATCCTCATGATGGAAGGACTAGGCCGGTCTATCAAACATGCAAACGAAGTTGGTAAGATCAAAGGTCTCCAACTTATTGATAGGGGACAGGCTTGGATGCATCAACAATTTGTGGATGACACCATGCTACAGGGAATCCCCATAGTCAAAGAAGCTCATGCATACAAACAAATTCTAAAGGACTTTTCTAGAGCTTCAGGTATGGAAGTTAATCTCTCCAAATCTAAGAGTTTTTTCTTCAATACTAATATTGTCATTCAGAGGAACATTGCTAAAATTTTGGGCTTTCAAAGAGATTCTCTCCCCTCAAAATATTTGGGGTTTCCTCTAACTACTAAGCCTTTAAACAAGATCATCTAGGAGCCGATGATTAATAAATTGCAAGACAAAATAAAGGTTGTTCTGCAATCTATCCCAGTTTCATGCTTTCCACTCTCCCTCCTCCTAAAGGAGTCTTGCAGCTATTCAAAACCATACAAAGTGATTTTCTCTGGGGCAAGGGGGAAGAAAAGAAAAAATGAGCCTTGGTAGCTTGGGAAAAAATCTGAAAGCCTAGAAAACATGGGGGTCTTGGATTGGATGATCTTGAAATTTTAAGCAAAGCTTTAGGGGCTAGATTATCGTGGCACTGGATAAAAGAACCAAAGGCTCAATGGGCTACAATTTGGAAAGAAAAATATGCGAGCTCATGGAAAAGTGATGATAATATACAAATGGATGGAAATATTAAGGGATTACACATTTGGAGCAAGGCCTGGGATAATAGAGGTCTAGTCCAAGACACCGACTTCTAGGAAATTAGAGAAGGAAACTTAGCTCTGTTCTGGGAGGACAGATGGAAATAATAACCCATTCTATTAAAAGAGGATTTCAAGGAACTTAAGTCAGAAGCAGATGCTAAAGGATTAACCAATGTAAAGGATTTCTGGGATCAAACCAATAATATAGGAAAACAGAGAATATGGAGGAAATTTGATTTCAGGGATGACAACCCCTTAAAAGCTAAAGATAAAATGCTAATGCAAGAGCTAGATCGAAGGAAAATTTTAGTGTCAAAAGGGAATGTGCAGCTGATATGGGGCAACAATAATGAGGGCACCTTTAATCTTAAGGAAGCTAAATTCATTCTCCTTGGATTGGCCTCCCAGGCTCCAGAAAAAACATGCCAAAGACTATGGAGGCATCAAGGATGGATGAAAATTAAACTCTTCATGTGGCTGGTCTAGCATAGGAAGATCTTGACATGGGATAACATTCAAAAAAGGGGTGTTTTGGGGCCTTCCAGCTGCCATCTATGTGAAGCTCAAGAGGAATCTATGGAGCACCTTCTCAACAACTGCACCTTTACCTCTAGGTTGTGGGATTCTTTCGCCACCATTTTCGAACAGTCAGATAGGGACAAAGGGAGCATCATCAACACCCTAAACAAGTGGAGGAGCAATTTTTTTTTGAATAATGAAGTCCTCAGCTCTACTTGGGCTCTTACACCCAAATTCATTATCTGGAATATTTGGAAAGAAGGGAATAATAGAATTTTCAAGGATGTAAAAAAAAAATCCCTTGACCTTTTGGATCAGATCTTAAAACAATTTCAAGAGACAGTGGGTTCTATCGTCCAAAATCTCCCTAGGAATCCTCCTTTAGTTCTAGATTTGAGGATTCTATGTCAGCTACAGTTATAAGGTCTCATTCCTCAGGGCCTAGAAAGGAAGATTCTCATTAGAGACTCTGAGCCTGATTTTTGGCACCCCCCCAAGGGTTTTTTGAAATTCAATATTGACGGTGCCTCAAAGGGCAACCAGGGTATTGCGGGTCATGGCGGGGTTTTAAGACATGAAAGAGGGAATATCCTGTTCAGTTTCTATGGTCACCTAGGGAGAGCCACCAATAATATGGCAGAAGTTATGGCTATAGAGCATTGTTTAGAATTCTCGATTTAGGATAATCGACATAATGTGATTGTTGAAGTAGATTCTGAGTTATTCATTAACTCGGTCAAGAGAATTAGCCAGGGTACGACACCAAAAAAGGCCTCAAGGAATTAGAGGCTGATCCAGATGATTCAACAGATCCACAACCACCTTCTGTGCCTCCGCACAATAACTTTTAAACATGTTCGAAGATCAGCCAATAAACTAGCGGATCTTCTAGCTAATCAAGGAGTTAACGGCATAGAAAATAGGTTTTCAATGAAATGGCAAGAGATACCTCAACACAGACTAAAGGCGAAGTGCCAAGACCAGGCTGAGGAAGATTGGATGATGTTTCAGAGTAGGGCCATGGAGGGCAACATAGATAACTTAGAAGCAATATGATCAGAGGAGTGTATATAATTGGATATACAACAAGTGTTGTGTTGTGGCAGTTTATAGATCGAAGTATCACGCTCAAATAGGTCATCAATGGTTTTAGAGTGGGAGTCTTATTTCTAGGGGTTTTAAGCAGGCTGGCAGAAACCTCTTTTCACAATGTCACAGGTAGAGCAGATATGGTGAGAGATCGGAAGCCAGGAACCCATGGCGTCCCCGATAACCTGAAACTTTCATCTCAAATCAGAATACCATGGCCAGGGCGGTTTTGGGGTGATCGCAAGCCTCACGAATGGGAAGCAGTTTTCCCTTTTTTGCAGCGATGCCATTCAATGAAAAACACATGGCAGTTGGACCGGATGAAAAAATGCCTTGATCGCACGCTAAAAATCAGCATGTTGGGCTGTGTGATATTCATTTCAGCCGTTAGATTTTGTGGTAGGGATCAACGATCAGGATTGATCGTGCAATTTTGTGGGGCCGGGAAGTTAAGCTTTGGTCGCCTTTTTGGTGCGAATTTCATCTATGTCGTTGGATTAAGACGTGGATTGGAAGGCCACGATTTAACAGGTAGATTGAGTGAGTGTTGGTGCGAGTAATTTCTTGGCAAGACATTAGTCAGCACATTTAGGGTAGGCATTCTAATGGATTTGTCAGTTATTTGTATTGGGCTGGGGATTCTTGCCATTGGTGGTTAGCACCCTTGTTTTGAGTCCACTTTGTCTAGTGGATAGTTGTAAAATATGTAAATTATTTTTGGCTTAATGATATAGAAGGATCGTCTCTTGCTTCAGCAAGAAAAAACCAATAATAATAATAATAATAATAATAATAATAATAATTTAATAATAAAGAATAATAAATAACAGTTAAATATTTAATTATTGTTAAACAATAATAATATTTTTTTAATTAAATATTATTAAATAATAATAATATGAATATTATTATGGGAGCTAGGGAAGAAAGCGATGAGAGATTCTTGGAGCTCTGCAACCCCAATGACCCTGCAACCATGAGGTAGGCAGCACGAAACACCTCATAAAACTAGTGAATAGATGGTCAGAAGTGGACAGATGTTACAGAAATGACAGAAGAGACTAGGAGGGGAGAGACCCCCTCCTACACGGATGCGACAGCGGGAGTAGGAACCAATAACAACAAAGAGGAAGCTGCTCAAAGGCCATCGGGACCAATTTTGGGGGCACGTTGGCAAGCAAGAAGCAAAGGAAGATGCCTGCACTACATAGTGGAGAAACCACGGTTTGTCATCCTGAAGAACAAACTGGTGAGATACATAAGTTACATGAAAGATCATGCATTGATCTGCAAGTTCATCAGAGTATGGCCCTTAGAAAAAGAACTGACAAGACAGATCCAGTAGAAATGGCAGCCACACAGTCACATTGAACTATAGCTAGGAGCACGCGGCTTTTTCACGGTAATCTTCTCAAACCTTCAAGATAAAGAGAAAGTGTTTGAAAATGGACCATACTTTCATAATAATGCAGGATTGTTTATGAGGTATTGGGAGGAATGCTATAACCCGGACCAAGAAAAATTCCTAGCAGCACCAGTATGGGTTAGACTGTTCAGACTACCTATGGATTTCTGGGATCCAAAAATTCTTGAAGGAATAGGGAACACCATAGGTAGCTTTGTAAGCATAGCGGAATCAACAAAAAGAGGGAGATACACCTCGTTTGCAAGAATATGTGTATACATGAACATAGCAAACCCTATACGAGGTACTGTCGAACTGGAGTATCATGAGGAGGTCTGGTAGCAAGCTCTGGACTATGAACACATACCATTTAGATGTAGAAAATGCCATGAATATGGGAACCTTTTTAAGGGATGCCCTCTAAATGCAAAGGAAGAAGAAAGAAAGACAAAGCAACAGAGGAAAACAAATGAAGATGACGAGGGGTTTCAAGAAGTAAAAAACAAGAAATGACCCAATAAAGAACCCCAGCAGAAAGGTATGAAAGACCAGCCAACTGCAAGTAAAGAGATGAATAGATATGAAGAATTACAAATAGAAGAAGGGGAGGAAGAAACCCAAAAGATGGACTACCAAGAAGGGATAGATCATGAAGGCAGGGGGAAAAACAGATACAAAGAATAATAAGCAGAAAGATAAAAAAGAGCCAAAAGAACGGGCGACCCAAGAAAAGGAAAAACAGAAGGAGTTTGAAGTGATGGAATTAGACATAAATAAAGGGGATGACGCCACAACGGAAGAGGAAATTCTTAAAAATTTACTGGATAAGTGGAAGAATTTGGATGAATGGTTTATCAGAGAGGAAGACAAAAAAATATACAAACACATCTTCCAAAAATATAAATAAAAGCAAGAGAGTGGAAAAATAGGGATGAATGAACAGCTTGGAATGTAGGATAATAACCAGAAGAATCCACAAAAATGGAAAGATGTTGGGGGCAGGGAAGAGGAAGGAAGAACCTACAATAATCCATTCAAGTAATGGGTGAAATGCTAGTTAGCACGGGAAGAGTTGTACTTCTTGTTGGCATTGTGATACATATGCTGTACTTGATGGCAACCCACTCATCTCAGATAATAAATTATAGTGTAGAGAAAAGTTCACGCACTTATATGCAGAGAAAAGTTTATTTCATGTAGAGAAAAGTTCACGCACTTTTATGCAGAGAAAAGTTTATTTCATGTAGAGAAAAGTTCACGCACTTTTATGCAGAGAAAAGTTTATTTCATGTAGAGAAAAAGTTCACGCACTTTCATGCAAGGAAAAGCGCGTATATGTTGGAGAACTTACCTTTGGTCCATGGTAGTTAGTCCTTGGTATTTGAACCTATGAGGAAAAGCGCGTATATGTTGGAGAACTTACCTTTGGTCCATGGTAGTTAGTCCTTGGTATTTGAACCTATGAGGAAAAGCGCGTATATGTTGGAGAACTTACCTTTGGTCCATGGTAGTTAGTCCTTGGTATTTGAACCTATAAGGAAAAGCGTGTATATGTTGGAGAACTTACCTTTGGTCCATGGTAGTTAGTCCTTCGTATTTGAACCTATGGTTTTGGACCATGGTACCTCGTCAAAAGTGTTGATCTCACGCAATTTCATGGTTGGTTCATGGTATTAGTCCGACAGTTTTTGATCCTATGGTTTTGGCCTATGGTATTGCATCCAAAAGTGTTGATCTCACGTACTTTCATGGTTGGTTCATGGTATTAGTCCAACAGTTTTTTGATCCTATGGTTTTGGCCCATGGTATTGTGAAAGGCCTAAGACTATAAAAGAGGAAGGAGATCATTTGGCAAAGCATCTTCTGAATTATCGAATATCTGATAAAGTGCTAGATCTGGAATATTGTGATTGGGTTTTGGTGCAGATCTGGATCTGAATGAAGAAGGAACTTGAGCGTAAGGAGAAGGATAACTTCTATTGATGGGTCAAAATATTAAGGCCGGAATAGTGGTATCTCTATATGATTTTGATCTGTGATATGTGGCATATGCTTGATCTATAAATCTAATAATCTGGGTCTGAATTATTGATGCATGTTTTATTTTACACATGTTATGATCTGGGTATGTCTGATGTAACAACTGCAAAGTTATAAGGAAATATTTGCATATCTGTATGCGGGTTGGCTTTGGTGAAATTAGAGATTGATGATGCAAGTGTAGTTGATGGGTTTTTGATGTTCTTGGATCTAGTTTGAAAATTTATGAAAAGTGGTCCTTGAAAGAAAATAAGTAGGGGGTTGTAGCTCCCTTCCAGGAGAGACTGGTAAACGAGAGAGAGTTTTAGCTCTCTGCAGGTTGCAGCCTGCGTACTGGTAAAGGACTGCACCAGTACAAAACCATTGTAAAGGAGTTTCTAATTTGAAAGAAGATAGAGACATATTGCAGCAGGTAGTTTTCACCCACATTGGGTTTCCACCTTACATCTTGTGTTCTTTGGTGTGACTATCTGTTTTCTTTGTTCATGCTCATTATTTTATGGTACTGACATGCAAAAATAATTCAAAGAATAAATAAGGAAGATTTATTAAAGAACTTGATAATACTGATTCACCCCCCCTCTCAGTATTATTTCCAACAATTGGTATCAGAGCAGGTCCTTTAGAGAAGCTTGATCGCTTGAAGGAAGATCATTCATCATGAGCAACTACGAGAGGCAAGCATCAATCAGGCCAGCAATTTTTGGTGGGACAAACTTCAATTATTGGAAGGTAAGAGTTACTGCCTATCTTCAATCTCTTGGTACAGAAGTTTGGGATATCATAGATACAGGCTACACTTTTCCTTCAGCTACTCCTACAGATACGGCCGAAAAGAAGAAATATGAAACAAATGCTAAAGCAGTCAATACTCTGCTGGGATGCTTATCTCAAACAGAATTCGTGAAGGTTATGCAATATAAATCCGCAAAAGAAATATGGGACAAGATTGTCTTGAGCTACGAAGGAGATGAACAGGTAAAGCGTGCTAAACTTCAAACCCTCAGGATTCAGTATGAGAATCTCAGAATGTATAATGATGAAAGTGTGGCTAACTATTTCCTTCGGGTAGATGAGATTGTTAATTGCATGAAAAACTTGGGTGAAGAAATAAAAGAGGCTATTGTGGTTGAAAAAGTTCTAAGATCATTGTCCCCCAAGTTTGAATCTAAAGTGTCTGCAATAGAAGAAAAGGAAAATCTACGAATTCTTACTATGTCTCAGCTACACAGAATTCTAACTGCTTATGAAATGAGAAAGGGAGGTCCATCAGACAGAAGAGAAGCTGCTTTCAAGGCTTCAGGCAAAGGAGACTATTATGAAGCAAGTCACGTGCCAGAAGAAGAAGAAGAAGAATCAAATTTTGTCAGAAATCTTCAAAGGGGAACTGGAAGGTTTAGAGGTAAGTTACCTTTTAAATGCTTTTCTTGTGGAAGAGTAGGTCATTATGCTGCAAAATGTCCTCATAAGGATAAAGGAAAGGAACCTGCTAGATGGAACAAGAAACAGATTGCAAATAAGAAAAGCTACTACACTCATGAAGATAGTGATGGTCTATCAAATAGTGATGAAGATGCACGAGGTAATGACTATAAACTCTTAATGGCATTTGAAGATGATGATTACATGGATGCTATAGATGTGGATAGCTTTTGTGAAGAAATTTCTAGACTCAAGACATGTATAGAAGAAAAGAATAGGATCATTGATACTCTACAACTTCAAATTGATGAAAAAGAAAAATATCTTGAAAAGTTAGAAGGCGAAATTGTTGGTCTTAGAAAAGAGATTGAGAAAACAAAGGCTATTAATCTTAAGTTTGTCAAAGGATCTAAAACTCTGGATGAGATCATCAATGTACAGCGCTCTCCTCTAAACAAGACAGGTCTGGGCTATAATGGAGAAACTTCTCAAGCATCCACCTCAAAGGGTTATCTTGATGCAGCAAGAAGGAATGAGCAAAAGCACAATGGAGATCACCAAGTAAAGCAGGGACCAATTACAAACAAAGACTATCAGGAAAATCAGGGGCAATCTGTCTTAAGGATGAACAAAAGCTACAACCAGCCACAGGTAAAATCCTCTCAATTTGCTTCAAGAATGAATGACAATAGAAATTACAATCGTTTGGTCGGAAGATTTGATAACCGCAGAAATTTCTTCAATGGACAACGCTTTTCTTGCCATAACTTTGGTCACAAAGCAGCTCAATGTGTTGCATATAAAACGATCATGACTAGAGAAGCTCAAAAACAAAGAAGTATGACCGGGATTACAAAAAGGACCTATAACAACTTTTCAGTTCTTGAAAATGAAGTTGAATGTTCTATTTGCAATAACTTTGGTCATGAATATTCTGAATGCAGGAGCAGGTTTCAGCAGACAAAGGAACAAGCCTCAAGCACCAAAACATGGAGAATAAAGGAACCACGAACATAAAGATGTGGAATAGCATTTTATGCAGAGGGACAGGAAAATCTATGGTACATTGACAGTGGATGTTCGAAGCATATGACAGGTGATAAAAAAAAACTTGAATCATATTCTGCTCTAGAAAAAGGAAAGAAAGTTTCTTTTGGAATTGATACTCCTGCAACTATAAAAGGAAAAGGCACTGCTCAGTTAAAAGAAAAGGTCAAAGATGGAAATGTTTTGTATGTTGATGGATTGAAACATAATCTTCTAAGTGTCAGCCAGATGTGTGATCAAAGAACCGAGGTGATATTCAGATCAAATGGATGTCTTGTTCGTGATCTTGATACAGGTAAAACAGTGATCAAAGGTAAAAGAACTCCAAATAATCTATACATATTTGAAGAAGGACAACAACAATGCTATCTGAGCAAGGATGATGAGCACTGGTTATGGCACCGGAGGTTGGGGCATCTAAGCTTTTCACAAATAAGGAAAGCATGCAAATATTAGGCAGTTCGTGGTCTTCCAGATATCAAAGTTCTAGACAACACCATATGCAAATCATGTCAGTTTGGAAAGCAAACCAGAACTACCTTTCCGGAAAAGGAAGGATCAGCTAGCATGCCTCTTGAGCTAGTACATACATATACATGTGGTCCATTCAGGAAAAGGACACCTCGAGGAGAAGAATACTTGATATTATTCATTGATGATTTCTCCAGGTTTGTCTGGTTAGGACTTATGAAGCACAAAGATGAAGCATTCGAAAAATTCAAATCCTTTAAAGCCTTGGTTGAAAATGAATCAGGATACAAAATTAAGTGTCTTAGATCCGACAGAGGTGGGGAGTTTACCTCTAATGAATTTTTCGATTTTTGTGAAGAACATGGGATAAGAAGAGAATTCTCTACAGCTAGAACTCCTCAGCAAAATGGAGTGGTGGAAAGAATGAACAGAACTGTCCAACAAATGGCTCGTGCTATGCTTGATGAATCTGGAACTCCTGCAACTTTCTGGGGTGAAGCAGCACATGCTGCGGTTATTATTCTCAACAAAACAAATGTCCAAGTGAATAGCACTCAAACCCCTCATGAGCTCTGGTATGGTGAGACTCCTTTGGTAAAGCACTTCAAAATCTTTGGGAGCAAATGCTATATTAAAAATACTGATGAGCAACTTGGAAAACTTGAACCTAGAGCAGATGAAGGCATCCTTCTTGGTTATTCTCCACACAGCAAAGCATACAAGTGCTATAATAAAACACTTGGAAGAATTGTTGACAACATTGATGTAGTGGTTGATGAGAAGGGATACATTCCTAGGCAAGTAAATCATGAAGATATCGAAGAAGATGAAGGCCATCCTCAAAGACAGAATGATGAAGAAGAAGAACCTCAAGAAGAACCAGAGGAGCAGATAAGGATAGAAGAGAAGACTCCATCCAGATATGTTCAAAAGAATCATCCAGAATCTCAGATTTTGGGACAGAAAGAAGCAGGTGTACAAACAAGAAGAACAATTGCAGAAGCTTCAAGCTATTTGGCATTGCTCTCTTCCACTGAACCACAAAATGTGAAAGAGGCATGCAAAGATGAATGTTGGGTCAAAGCAATGGATGAAGAACTTGAGCAGATCGAAAAGAACAACACTTGGGAGCTGGTTCCTAGACCAAAGGATAAGAATGTTATAGGAACAAAATGGGTCTTCAAAAATAAATTGAATGAAAATGGAGAAGTAATTAGAAACAAGGCCAGACTTGTTTGTAAAGGGTATGTGCAGCAAGAAGGAATAGATTTTGAAGAAACTTTTGCTCCTGTTGCAAGACTTGAGGCCATCCGAATGTTCCTTGCTCTCTCGAGCTTTCAAAACTTCAAAGTATTTCAAATGGACGTGAAATCAGCCTTTCTGAATGGAAACTTGGAAGAAGAAGTATACATTGAGCAGCCAGATGGTTTCATTCTTGTAAATGATCCAAATCTTGTATGCAGATTGAGAAAGGCTCTCTATGGCCTCAAACAAGCTCCAAGGGCTTGGTACTATCGTTTGGACAAATATCTTCATCAACAAGGTTTTTCAAAAGGATCAGCAGACAACAATCTTTATATAAAAGCTGAAAATGACAAATTGCTGATACTTATTGTGTATGTAGATGACATTATCTTTGGCAGCAATGAAGAAGCTATGAGTCAAAGATTTGCCTTGGTGATGCAGAAAGAATTCGAAATGTCCTTGCTGGAAGAACTGACATATTTTCTTGGTTTGCAAATCCAACAAAATGGAGGGATCTTCTTGTCTCAAACCAAGTATCTCAAGCAGATTTTGAAGAAATATGGTATGGAAGAAGCAAAACCAGTATGTACACCCATGGTCACAGGATGTAACCTCAGTGCAAATGATGAATCAGCAGTAGTGCATCAACCAACTTACAGATCTATGATTGGAAGTCTACTTTATTTGACAGGTACCCGAACAGACATCATGCATGCAGTGGGAATAGTTGGAAGATTTCAGGCAAATCCAAAGGAAACTCATCTTCAGGC
The DNA here is from genome assembly GCA_031772625.1 of Pinus tabuliformis. NCBI lineage: Eukaryota > Viridiplantae > Streptophyta > Pinopsida > Pinales > Pinaceae > Pinus > Pinus tabuliformis. Next base: position 359,935,674 of record CM062805.1, read on the forward strand.
AATAAAGAGAATCTTCAAATATCTTCAAGGGACTCAAAACTATGGCTTATGGTATCCTAGAGATACAGATCTCACACTTCATGCTTATACAGATGCAGATTGGGCCGGAAGTGTGGATGACAGGAAAAGCACAAGTGGTGGTGCATTCTTTATGGGTTCCAGATTAGTATCTTGGTTCAGCAAGAAACACAGTTTGATTGCCTTGTCTACAACTGAAGCAGAATATGTTGCTGCTGCATCTTGCTGCACTCAACTCCTTTGGATGATGCAGACCTTGCAGGATTTTCAAATCACTTGTACACCACCCATCTCCATCTTATGTGATAATACAAGTGCAATCAGCATTTCAAAGAACCCAGTCATGCATTCAAAAACCAAGCACATACCAATCAAGTATCACTTTCTCGGGGAACAAGTGCTTGAACAAAAGGTCATGTTGGAGTATGTTCCTTCTAAGGAACAGGTTGCTGATATACTCACCAAACCATTGCCTAGGGAGACCTTTGAATACCTCAGGCAAAAGCTGGGGGTTGTTGATGCATCATCTTGTTGTTGAATCTCTTCTGATTGTTGGTTGTACGCAAGGTTCATCTGAAGTATATGCGTACATGTGCTGGGTTGTGGATTGGTCAAAGATCGAATGGCACAGGTTCAGGGGGAGCATATCATGCATTGTTGGCATTATGGAGGAAGTACAGAAGGAGATCATGGATGCTGGTCTGAATATTGCCGCAATACGTCTCTATCTCTTTCATGGTCATGGATTATGGTTCTTCTTTGCAGATCTGGTTTATAGTCAAGGGGAGCATGTTCTTAGGGGGAGCATAACCCTTTGCCCTTGATGCCAAAGGGGGAGAGTGATTGGTTGTTGTTGCCATCAAGTCCAAAGGGGGAGATTGTTGGCATTGTGATACATATGTTGTACTTGATGGCAACCCACTCATCTCAGATAATAAATTATAGTGTAGAGAAAATTTCACGCACTTATATGCAGAGAAAAGTTTATTTCATGTAGAGAAAAGTTCACGCACTTTTATGCAGAGAAAAGTTTATTTCATGTAGAGAAAAGTTTACGCACTTTTATGCAGAGAAAATTTTATTTCATGTAGAGAAAAAGTTCACGCACTTTCATGCAAGGAAAAGCGCGTATATGTTGGAGAACTTACCTTTGGTCCATGGTAGTTAGTCCTTGGTATTTGAACCTATGAGGAAAAGCGCATATATGTTGGAGAACTTACCTTTGGTCCATGGTAGTTACTCCTTGGTATTTGAACCTATGAGGAAAAGCGCGTATATGTTGGAGAACTTACCTTTGGTCCATGGTAGTTAGTCCTTGGTATTTGAACCTATAACGAAAAGTGCGTATATGTTGGAGAACTTACCTTTGCTCCATGGTAGTTAGTCCTTGGTATTTGAACCTATGGTTTTGGACCATGGTACCTCGTCAAAAGCGTTGATCTCACGCAATTTCATGGTTGGTTCATGGTATTAGTCCGACAGTTTTTGATCCTATGGTTTTGGCCCGTGGTATTGCATCCAAAAGTGTTGATCTCATGTACTTTCATGGTTGGTTCATGGTATTAGTCCAACAGTTTTTTGATCCTATGGTTTTGGCCCGTGGTATTGTGAAAGGCCTAAGACTATAAAAGAGGAAGGGGATCATTTGGCAAAGCATCTTCTGAATTATCGAATATCTGATAAAGTGCTAGATCTGGAATATTGTGATTGGGTTTTGGTGCAGATCTGGATCTGAATGAAGAAGGAACCTGAGCGTAAGGAGAAGGATAAGTTCTATTGATGGGTCAAAATATTAAGGCTGGAATAGTGGTATCTCTATATGATTTTGATCTGTGATATTTGGCATACGCTTGATCTATAAATCTAATAATCTGGGTCTGAATTATTGATGCATGTTTTATTTTACACATGTTATGATCTGGGTATGTCTGATGTAACAACTACAAAGTTATAAGGAAATATTTGCAGATCTGTATGCGGGTTGGCTTTGGTGAAATCAGAGATTGATGATGCAAGTGTAGTTGATGGGTTTTTGATGTTCTTGGATCTAGTTTGAAAATTTATGAAAAGTGGTCCTTGAAAGAAAAGAAGTAGGGGGTTGTAGCTCCCTTCCAGGAGAGATTGGAAAACGAGAGAGAGTTGTAGCTCTCTGCAGGTTGCAGCCTGCGTACTGGTAAAGGACTGCACCAGTACAAAACCATTGTAAAGGAGTTTCTAATTTGAAAGAAGATAGAGACATATTGCAGCAGGTGGTTTTCACCCACATTGGGTTTCCACCTTACATCTTGTGTTCTTTGGTGTGACTATCTGTTTTCTTTGTTCATGCTCATTATTTTATGGTACTGACATGCAAAAATAATTCAAAGAATAAATAAGGAAGATTTATTAAAAGAACTTGATAATACTGATTCACCCCCCCTCTCAGTATTATTTCCAACACTGCTTTCAGCGGTCTTCCACCAAACAACCCAACCATCTCAATGATTATTACATCCTGGAATATAAGAGGGCTTAACAACAAGGGCAAGAAAAGATACCTGGCTAAGAGGATTAAAAAAGAAAAACCTCAGATCAGGTTGTTATAAGAAACAAAAATAATGGTAGTAAAAATGGAGGAAATTCTACAGAAAATTAAGCCCTATTATGAAAGTATAACAATAGATGAAAAAGGGAGTGCAGGGGGGATAACAATACTATGGAACCTAGCAAAAGTAATGGCTGACCTATGGATTGGAATGCGAAGGATTCTATCAAGGAGATTCAGAATGGTAGGACATAAAGAGTGGTTCTTGGTATCAGCAGTCTATGGGCATCATATACCGCTTGAGAGAGAGGCCTTTCTAACACAATTGTGTCGAATCGGCAAGCTACAAACATAAAATCTCTGGGTGATAGCAGGATATTTTAATATGATAACAACCACAGCGGAAATGAAAGGAGGATTGCAACGGGAGGATGCAGATATGGAGAGATTCAGGGATACCCAAACATCCCTCCAATTGATTGATATCAATACTATAAATGGCAAATACACTTGGAATAATAGAAGAGGAGGTAGTAGACAGATAGCCTCCATATTGGACAAGTTCTTAGCCACAGAACACTTCTTAGGGAAAGATATACTCTATGAAGCAATGATCCTCCCTTGCCAAGGATCGGATCACTGGCCGATAAAACTTGAAATAGCCATGAACAATCAAAACCAACACAAACCTTTCAGGTTTGAAGCCTTTTGGCTAAGAGACACAATTCTAGTTGAAAAGCTAGAAACTTGGTGGCAGAAAAGTGAAGGAGTAATATAGGGCAAGAGTAAGATGCACACACTCCAATTGAGACTTAAGGAGTTTAAAAGTGAGATCAAGACATGGAATAAAGAGGAATTTGGCAACATCCATAAAGATAAGGAACAACTCCAAGTAGCAATGCAAAGGATACAACAAAAAATTAAAAAAGAAGGAAGAACCGAGGAGAGAGCGAAAGAAGAAGGGGAAGTGCTAATCAGACTGGAGGAAAGGAGAAAGTAGGAGGAAATCTTGTGGCACCAAAATTCAAGAGTTCAATGGCTAAAATAGGGAGAACATAATACAAAATTCTTCCATCGAGCAATGTTGCAACACAGGTAGAAAAATTGAATTTTCTCCCTCAAAAACATATAAGGTAACAGAGTAATACAGAAAGAGGAAATGGAAACTCTCCTAACCCAACACTTCAAGGATATATTGACAGAGCTGCAAAACAACAGAACTGAGGAGATAGCAAAGATAAAACAATTCATTCCAAAAAATGTAAGTAGGGAGTAGAACCTTGTGATTTTATGGGTGATCACGGAAAAGGAGGTGGAGGAAGTAATCAAGATAGCCCGGATGGTTTTACAGTGTAGTTTTTTCAAGCAACATGGCGGTTCATGAACCAAGATATTGTTAATGGAGTAGAAGAATCAAGAAGCCATAAAAGAATGCACCCAGCATGGAATGCTACCTTCCTGGTATTAATACCAAAAGTAGACCAAGATGAAGAACCCCATAGCTTTAGACCTATAGCTCTATACAATGTAATATATAAAATCATGGCCACTATAATCGTAAAAAGATTACAACCCCTGCTCTCGGATCTGATAGCAAAGGAACAAATAGGGTTTGTGAAAGGTAGATAGATGGTGGATGGGATTTTAGTTGCTCAGGTGGTGATCCATTCCCTAAAGAAAATTGGAAATAAAGGAATGATGATCAAACTTGACTTAGCGAAGGCATATGATAAACTCAGTTGGCAATAGCTATAAGAAATCCTACAAGCCTATGGATTTGATGATAGAAGGATTGCATGGATAATGTCCATGATATCCACACCTAGCATGTCTATCCTACTAAATGGTACCCTAACTGACACCTTCAAGCCTACCCATGGCCTACGACAGGGAGACCCTCTCTCACCATTCTTGTTCATCCTAGTAGCGGATGGTTTAGGTCACTTAATCAACGCCAAAGTAAACATGTTAGGATATTCCGACACATAGGATATAGTTAAGTTCAACTTGGTCTAGTTTAGAGTTAGGTATAGAGTTAGGTAAAGTGTGTTTCTTTACCGTTGTACATATTGTAACTTACAATCCGACGGTCACGATATGTAGTGGTCCGACGGTTCACTCTCACCTCGGTATTATCGACACTTGATCCGTGGCTTGACACCCGATTGGTCCATGAGTTCTATTTAAAGTGCATGGAGGGTCATTGTTCGGGTAATCCGTGCATGAGAGAAGCTTATGTAAATTTTCATTCTTTGATTAATAAATTGCCTGTAGTACCCACGTTGGGACAGGCCGTGGACTGTTTCCCTCCTTGCACTCTGAGGGTTTTAACCACGTCAAAAATACTGGTGTATTGATTTGAGATCTGGTTGTGAGTGGTGTCCTTTTGGTATTCTTTCTGAGGAACTTACCCTGTAAATTCCTACATGGTATCAGAGCTATTTGAGGGCCGCGTCCGTTGGTGATCCAAATCTGAAGCCGGTAGAACTGCATGCGGCTGTTGTTTCCTAGATCTGCTGTTTCTGACTGCTTTCGGGCCGAGAGGACTGCTCTGTTGCGTTTGGAGCATCTGTTTCAGTGAGGAACCCCTTTCGTTTCACGCGAAAAGGTTTCCGGTAGCCCTATCTGCGTCATTTTTCAGATCGGGAGGTATATAGTGTTTTTTGCAGTTTACTGTTATTTTCTCTCTGCTTATTTCGGTTTCGGTTTATTTAGCCTTTTTTTTAACCGGATCTATACCTTTCATTTCTGCGTATGCTCTTTGCCCTGCGACTCTGTGTGATCTGGGCAAATCAGAAACAGAAAGGAAGGATTTTTCTCATGCGTATGCTCTTTTCCCTGCACCTTAATGTGATCTCGGAAGATCAGAAACATTGAGAAAATATTTAGTTTTTCGGCTAAAGCTAACTTTGAGATTTTTTTTTTTTAAATTTCTAGTTTTTCGGCTAAAGCTAACTTCGAGCCGCAAGGTTCGTTTTTCTTTGCATATTCGTGTTGGGTTTTGTGTTTTGTGTTTTGTAGGGAAAAAGAGCTTTCTCAAGGCAAGCACGCAAATCAAGCCCCCCCCCCTCTCTCTCTCTCTCTCACACTCTCTCTCTCTCTCTCTCAAATTTTTTGTATAGATCAATTTGTTCAAAGCTATTTTAAGAGAGTAGAGGTCTTGGGTTCAAGTCTCCATTTTGTGGGGGCGGATTTTTTCATTCCCGCACATTCGCGCACTTTGTCGGCATCGTCAACAATTTTTTTTAAAAAGCCATAACTTCTTCATCCAGAAGCCTTTTTCAGAGCCGTTTTTTTTAAAACCGCCTATTTTTTCGAGATCTATCCATTGGACCACTTACTTTCAGCATCTTCAGCTTCAGTTTTTCTTCAAAAAATGGAAAGTCCATGCCAAGTCATTCTTGACAGCACTAACTACTTCCAATGGGTAGCCTACATGGGAGATTTACTTAGAAGTAAAGGTCTCTACAGAATAGCCACAGACCAAGAGAAGAAACCAAAAGATGAAGACAAGGCGGCAAAATGGGAAAATAGACAAGATCAAGCACGTGGTTTGATAGGGATGTCTGTTTCTCCTGATCTTAGATTCCACATTACAGAACTTGAGACTCCTCATGAAGCATTAGAAAAACTTGCTAAAGTTTTTGGAATTAAAAATGAAATTAGAGCCCATCAACTTGAAAATGAGCTGCTTACTTTGGATCCTAATAATTTTTCTTGCATTGAAGATTTCTTGTCCAAATTCAAGACCCTTAGATATCTCTTGGAAGGTGTTAAAGTTAAGAAAGAAGATGGTAACCTTATTTATTCCATCCTTACTAAGTTGGGACCAGCCTACTCTGTATTTGTTTCCACTTTCCATTCTACAAGGGAAGCTTTCATTTATCAAGGACAAGAATACAAGGCCCCTTCCTTTGACTCCTTTTGTGATTCCTTAATAAGAGAACAAGAAAAACTCTTACACCTTGGTCTTCTTAATCTTGGAAACTCTTCCACGAAAGCATTAGCCGCCCAGCAGCAACCAAATTCAAAGAATCCTAAGAAGTCATATCCTCAAAAGAATGGTCCTAAACCATCTCAGCCTCAAAATGAAAGATCATTTCAGCAAAATGATAAGACCAATAAAAACAAATGCAAGAAGTCTGATAGACATTGTAACTTTTGTAATCGAGATGGCCACTTAGAATCTAAATGCTTTAAGAAGATGGAAGCCTTGGAAGCCGCAATGAAGAAACATAACATCCATGTGGAGCCTACTTCAACTTCAACTTCCGGAATGGCACTTTCTGCATGTCATTATCAATCATCTCAGTCTGGTTATGCATTAAATGTATCTTCTTCTTCTTCTCATTCTCATGAGTGGCTCATTGATTCTGGAGCCTCTTGTCACATGGCCAAAAATCAAGCCATGTTTTCTTCTTTAAATGATTGTAACACCAAAAATATATATATTGGTGATGATAGATCTCTTAATGTTGTAGGGACTGGAGCTGTTCATCTAGACAATGGTCAGTTTAATGATGTATTATGTGTTCCAACCTTATCCTGCAACCTTCTATCTGTCTATCAGATAACTCATTCAGGTGAAGGTAAAATTGTTGAATTTTCACCTCATGATGTTGTAATCAAGGATCTAAAAGATCCTAAACAGATTCTAGCTACTGGTCTTGCTGATGATTCCAAAAGGTTGTATAAGTTTCACACCTTTGGGTCATCAAATCTTCCCTCAGTATTTGTTGCTCATAATGATGAAGTGAGCAAACTTTGGCATGAGCGATTTGGTCACTTAAACTATCGCTCCCTTCAGCATCTATGTAAAGAAAATATGGTGACAGGTCTTCCTATGGTATCTTGCAGAGATGGTGTTTGTTCCGGATGTGTACTCGGAAAACATCATCGGGACAGTTTTGACAAACGTGCCTCTTGGCACGCCTCAGCCCCTTTACAGCTTGTGCACAGTGATTTATGTGGTCCTCTTCCTGTTGCTTCATTCTCTGGCTGCAAGTACTTCTTAACTTTCATTGATGATTTCTCCAGACGCACTTGGGTATACTTCTTAAAACTCAAGAGCGAAGTATTTAACACTTTTTTGGCCTTCAAAGCCTTTGTTGAAAAACAATCTGGACATCAAATTCTTAAGCTACGAACTGATAATGGTGGAGAATATGTTAAAAACACATTCATCAACTTTTGCACTGAAAATGGAATTCAAATGCAACATACTGTTCCATACACTCCACAACAAAATGGTGTAGCTGAAAGGAAAAATCGCACCTTAAAGGAAATGGCTAATTGTATTCTGCAATCTAAAGGACTCAGTCTTAGTTTTTGGGCCGAAGCAATTAATTGTGCAAATTATATAATCAATCGCACTCCTACTAAGGTTCTAGAGAATATCACTCCAGAAGAAGCTTGGAGTTCCATTAAACCATATGTAAGTCACTTTCGTGTGTTTGGAAGTGAAGCATGGGCCCATATTCCAGATGAAAAGCATAAAGCTTTAGAACCTAAGAGTGAGAAATGCACTTTTGTTGGATATTCTGAAGATGTAAAAGGTTATAGACTTATTCCATTTAAGTCCAAAAATGTTATCATTAGAAGAGATGTAAAATTTGATGAAAATAAATCGGCCCGCGAGCCTAATCCGACGGATGTGCCACCTCTTCCTATCTCTTCTACTTTTGAAAACATTTCTTCTTCAGATGATGAAAGTGAGGATGACATTCCTCCCCCTCCTTCTCAGGATCCTCAACTTCCAAGATGGGTCCGTGCTACTCGAGATGCAGCAGGTGATCTTGCCGGTGATCCTACAGATCAGCGACGTACACGTTCTCAGTTTGAAAGAGCCTCTTCTTTATTGGCTCAAGCTCCAGTAAATCATGATCCTGACACTTTTGCAGAAGCTTCAGGCCATCCACATTGGGAAGCAGCTATGAATGAAGAATATCACTCATTGATGACAAATGATACATGGGATCTTGTTCCTCTACCAAAGGGATGAAAACTTGTAAGATGTAAATGGGTTTACAGAACCAAGTATGGACCAGATGGAAAAATTGATAAACATAAAGCTCGTCTTGTTGCTAAGGGCTTTTCACAGGTTGAAGGCATTGACTACACTGAAACCTTCGCCCCTGTTGCCAAAATGAACTCTATCCGCCTTGTTCTTTCCCTTGTTGCCTCTTTAAAATGGGAAGTCCATCAGATGGATGTTAAATCTGCCTTCTTGCATGGGGACTTGCAGGAAGAAATCTATATGGAACAACCCATTGGCTTCATACAAACAGACTCTAGCCTTGTGTGTCGACTTAAGAAATCCCTTTATGGTCTCAAGCAAGCTCCTCGGGCTTGGTATGCCAAAATGGATAGCTTTCTTTTAGAATCTGGCTTTTCTAGGTGTCATTCTGACAATACTGTCTACACCAAGGAAGTGGGTGACTCTCTTATCATCCTTGTTCTTTATGTTGATGATCTTATCCTTACTGGCAGTGATCCCAACCTCATAAACCATGTGAAGTCTATCCTTAAAAAGAAATTTGAAATGACAGACTTAGGACACTTACACTATTTTCTCGGTCTTCAAGTCTTGCAATCCAAGGAAGGTATTTCCCTTTCCCAGTCCAAGTATGCTTGTGATATTCTTCGTCATTTTCACATGGAAGACTGTAAGCCAGCCCCTTCTCCCTTTCAGTCTGGAGTCAAACTTTCAGTCTCTTGTACTTCTCCTGAAGTTTATGCTACCTTATACCGTCAACTTGTAGGAAAACTCTTGTACTTAACCCATACTCGTCCTGATCTTTCCTTTGCTGTTGGCCTTGTTGCTCGTTTTATGCAAAACCCCCGTGAAAGTCATTGGAAAGCAGCCAAAAGAATACTTCGTTATGTTCGAGGTACAGTACAGTTTGGGATTCATTACAGTGCCAAAGCAGCTCCTCTGTTAGTTGGTTTCACTGATTCTGATTGGGCTGGTGACCCTGATGATCGGAAGTCTACTGCCGGTTATGTCTTCACTCTTGGTTCAGGACCTATTACATGGGCTTGTAAGAAACAGGCTGCCATTTCTCTTTCATCAGCAGAAGCAGAGTATCGTGGTGCCGTGGAAGCTAGTAAGGAAGCCTTGTGGCTTCGTCAGATCCTATCAGAGTTTGGCTTTGAGCAGCAGCATCCAACCACACTTTGGTGTGATAATCAAAGTGCCATTCAGCTATGCAAAGATCCAGTTCAGCATCAGTGCAGCAAACACATCGAACTACACATGCACTTCATCAGAAAGCTCATTCATGACCGTGTTCTTGAAGTGCAATATTGTCCAACAGATGATCAGGTTGCAGACATCTTCACAAAGGCTCTCACAGAGGCGAAGTTCACTAAACTTCGATATATGCTTGGAGTTCAGGAAGTTGTCACTAAGGGGGGATAGGCTCTAGTGCCTCCTTCCTTCTCCTATTGTGTCATATTTGTAAATCCTTCAATCCTATCCCAAGTTGTTCTTAAGGGGGGATGTTAGGATATTCCGACACATAGGATATAGTTAAGTTCAACTTGGTCTAGTTTAGAGTTAGGTATAGAGTTAGGTAAAGTGTGTTTCTTTACCGTTGTACATATTGTAACTTACAATCCGACGGTCACGATATGTAGTGATCCGACGGTTCACTCTCACCTCGGTATTATCGACACTTGATCCGTGGCTTGACACCCGATTGGTCCATGAGTTCTATTTAAAGTGCATGGAGGGTCATTGTTCGGGTAATCTGTGCATGAGAGAAGCTTATGTAAATTTTCATTCTTTGATTAATAAATTGCCTGTAGTACCCACGTTGGGACAGGCCGTGGACTGTTTCCCTCCTTGCACTCTGAGGGTTTTAACCACGTCAAAAATACTGGTGTATTGATTTGAGATCTGGTTGTGAGCGGTGTCCTTCTGGTATTCTTTCTGAGGAACTTACCCTGTAAATTCCTACAAAACAGAGGAGAATTCAAAGGGCTCAGAGTATGGGGGGAGGACTTAACTATCACACATCAACAATTTGTGGACGATGTGATGATGTACATCCAAGAAAACCTCAAGGAAGCAAGAAAAACTGGGCGAGATTCTAACTAAATTCACCAAAGCTTTAGGAACAGAGGTGAATGAAGAGAAAACTGAAATCTCCCTTTTCAACACACCGAGAGTGAACCAAGAATTCCTGGAAAGAACTTTGGGGTTCCAAATTGGGCAGTTCCCAACAAAATACTTAGGAATACAACTGAGTGACCAACAGTACAGAGTAGCGAACTGGCAAGGTCTGATAAGGAAAATTCAAAAAAGAATGGAAAATTGGATTTTTAGAATGCTCAATACACTGAGCCATATCATACTCCTGAAATCAGTCCTCCAAGCTATGTCAATCTACCAGATGGCAAGTCAAGCAATCCTGAAGACCATATGGCAGAAAATGGTTAAAATCTTTAAAAAATTTCTATGGCAAGGGGCAAACAAAACAAAAAATGGGCACTGCTTTCATGGACATGGTTAAGAAAGTTCGTATCAGAGGGAGGTCTGGGAATAAGAGACCCCAACATTTTGAACCAAGCCATGGGGAAAAAATTGTGTTGGAGATGGATTCAAGGAGGAAATGACCTCTAGAAACTATTTCGGGAACACAAATATGAAGTAGCATGGACACCGGAGGGTAAACTTAAAACCTTGACAAAAAAGAAAGGCTCAACAATTTGGAACCTAGCCAACATGAACAGAGCCCTGATAAGAGACAACAGCTTTTGGGAAATTCAAGAGGGAAACAAAGTAGATTTTTGGTAGGAAGGATGGCAACAAAGAGGTACCTTGGGCCAAGAACCTCAGCTACATGAAGTAAAACAATACACAACCAAAATAGGGGAGGACGCAGTAAGGAACTATTGGACAAGAGACAAAAATAGCTATTGGAGACAATGGAAGACAAAGAATGACTGGCTAGAAACCCCAAAAACTGATCAATGGACTACCTATCACAAAGAAATGGAAACTAGGAAAATAGCTATCAAAGAAGTACCAGACATAATAAGATGGGGAAAACGCATTAAAGGCATGTTCACAATTTCACAAGGCTACCACCTAAAAACAGGAGAAGCTAGAAATGTAGACACAAAAAAATGGAAAAGAATATGGCAACTAAAAACCTTGCCAAAAGTGGCATTTTTTACCTGGACAGTGCTACATGGGAGAGCTCTGACTTGGGATCAACTAAGACGGAAAGGGACGCATGGGCCTTCTCGCTATGTGCTTTGCCAATGGCAAGAGGAAACCATGGAACATGTTGCCAATTCCTGTAATGTAAGTAATACCTTATGGCAAAATCACCAACAAATATTTGGGATTACAGAAAGAAAATTAGAAAGTATTAAAACCACAATTGCGCTATGGAGCAACAAACCGTACCACAACGTAATCCTTAACCATTCTTGGAACTTGCCAATCAGTTTCTTCCTGTAGAACCTCTGGAAAGCCCGAAACAGGGTAATATTCAGAACAGATAAACTGGACACAGTGGAAATCTAGAACCAAATTATGAGGAATATAAGGGAAACAATAATTCTAGGAAATTGGACAGAGGAAGACTAGAAGACGGAAGGTATGGAATCCAACATCATGAACCGACTGGAAATTAAAATAAAAAATACAAGCAGCACAAGGAAGATACAAGATGCATAATAAACAAGAGCGGAAGAAAGTTATAGGAACCCCCCCAAGGATTCATAAAACTAAACTTTGACAGGGTAGCCAAATGCAGCCTAGGGGAGGTGGGTATAGGAGGGATATTCAGAGATGAAGAAGGAAGGACCGTACAGGTATATGAAATGGATTGCAGCATTGCCACAAACAATGAAGCAGAATATCATGCACTGAACAGGGAACTAGAGATAGCGATATGAGGAGGATACCAAAGATTGCAGATAGAAGGGGATTCTAAGCTAGTCATAGACACCATAAAACAATTACAGCAAGGAGTAACTGCAGAAAAACTAAGCAAAAGTTGGCAGATTGCGTGGGTAATTTCAAAAGTTGAAAAGCAACTTCAATGACTGACATATACTATCTCGTCCCATGTGAAAAGGAAAGTAAATGCCCTGGTGGATCTCCTCGCGAACTGGGGATGTCAAAACAGAGAACACCAGTTAGATACGGGAGAAGCAGAGCTCAACCGGAATGAGGAAATGAATCAGATAAAATAGGTAGCTGAGGCAGACCAGAGACAGCAAGAGAATTCGAATGACGTCAATATGACGGCAGAAAGACGGAGGCATGTGCAGGTAGATTAGCATAGATCATCCATTGAACATCACAGAATGGAAGAAAGGACCGAGCGGATATGGACGAGGGAAGAGGAAAGAGAAATGATAGACCTGAGAAGAGTGGGGGCAGAAATGGAAGGAGGTGGGCGTAGGGAGAATAGGCCAGCAGGACCAAGAAGGGACAGCAGAGGAGAGCCAAATGACAATGCGAAGTCAACAAAAGGACAACAAGAGCAGCTGGGAGAAGATAAACATTAATGAAGCACGGAGGACAAGACATTTGGGAAGCATCCAAAGGAAGGTAGGTGGGAAAGCGCACCACGGATCATTGGAAAAGGAGACAGTTGGAGGTAAGGTTAAGATGGAGGAATGTTAAAAGAATAAAGTATGAGGGACTTCATGCAATTTGCATGTGGATGCAGAAGAAGGAAGGTGGCGAGAGAGAATGATTCGATGGCCAGAGATAGCTGCAAAAGATAGAACAGTGGTTCTAGATTGACGGGTATGTGAAAATTCGTCCCCCTCACTTAGAAAATTTGTCTTTCATGAAGTAAATTGTAGGCATGCAATTAGATAGGAATAATTTGCATCACTCCAAAATCAAGCACAAAGTTAAGATAGTCTGGGTCAGGGGAGAACCCCGTGATTCCATGGCTGGGAAGGGAGATTATAACAGTAACGAGAAGGGCTCTCAAAATATTACTACCTTGTTTACAAAATATATATATATATATATGAATATTAATTAATTAAATAAAATTAATAATTAATTCATTTTTACATAATAATAATTAATAATGATAATAATAATAATAATAATTAATTCTTTGTCACAATGTGATGTCGGACCATGGTTGGCCGTGGTTGTCATGGTTGATTTTCATATTGAGACAATCTTTGTCACAAAGTGACATTTGATCATGGTTGAGTATGATTCACCATGTCTCACTCAAATAAATAACAAACCATTGGGATTTATACTAAAGACCCAAGATTGACCATAGTTGACCACCATTGACCATGGTTGAACATGTTTGATTCTATAACACATGGTTGACCACGATCAACCATGGTTGACCATGGTTAACAAAGATTGTCCATGATTTTTATATGGAGATATTTTTTGTCACATTGTGACATCAAACCATGGTTGACCATGGTTGACAATGATTGATATTATAAACCCAAGGGATTGATATTATCAACCAAAGGGAAATATAAATCCAATGGATTGATATTAAAACACCATGATTGACCATAGTTGACAATGGTTGACCTTGACTGATATTATAAACTGAAGGGGATAATAAACCCAACTAATTGATATTATAAACCCATAGGAATAATAAACCCAAGGGATTAATACTAAAACCCCAAGGGATTATGAACCTATGGGAATAATATTAAACCCAAGGGACTAATATTATAAACCCAAGCTATAAAAACCTAAGATAAATATTAAAAATACTAAAATAAACATCGTTGAGCATGGTTGATTTTCATATTGAGACAATCCTTATCTCAATGTGACATTGGAACATGGTTGACCATGGTTCATTATGGTTAATGATTGTTGAATATAATTAAACCCTAGGAATATGAACCCTTAGATCGATAAACACAAGGGAATAATAAACCTAAGGGATAACAATTATAAACCCAAGGTATATAAACACTAACATCAATATTATAAACCCTAAAATTAACATGGTTGACCATGGTTAACTATGTTGATTTCCATATAGAGACAATCCTTGTCACAAATATGCAACATTGGCCCATGGTCAACCATGGTTTACCATTATTGATTTTCATATCAAGACAATCATTGTTGAATGCAATGTTAGACCATGGTTGACCATACTTGATCTCCATATCCAACCTTGTTTGACCATGGTTGAACATGGTTAGTTATTATTGACCATGGTTGATAATGATTAATATTATAAACCCAATGGATTGATATTATAATCCCAAGGGATTAATACTAAAATCCCAAGGGATTATCAACCTGAGGGAATGATATTAAACCCAAGGGACTAGTATTATAAATCCAACATATATAAAACCTATGATAAATATTATAAAAGCTAAAATAAACATGATTGACCATCGTTGATTTTCATATTGAGACGTTCCTTCTCACAATTCCATGTTCGGTTGACATCATAATCAACCATGGTTGACCAGGGAATAATAAACCCAAGTGTTTGATACTATAAACCATAAGGAACAATAAACCCAAGGGATTAATAATAAAACCCCAAGGGATTTTGAACCGAAGGGAATAATATTAAACCCAAGGGTCTAATTTTATAAACCCAAGGTATAAAAACCCTAAGATAAATATTAAAAACACTAAGATAAACATGGTTGAGCATAGCTGCTTTTCATATTAAGAAAATCCTTGTTAGAATGCAACATTGAACCATGGTTGACCATGCTTGAACATGGTTGACCATTGTTGAATAATATTAAACCCTAGGAATATAAACGCTTACATCAATAAACCCAATGGATTGATATTATAAACCCAAGGGAATAATAAACCTAAGGTATAAAAATTATAAACCAAAGGTATATAAACCCTAAC
Source organism: Pinus tabuliformis (assembly GCA_031772625.1). NCBI lineage: Eukaryota > Viridiplantae > Streptophyta > Pinopsida > Pinales > Pinaceae > Pinus > Pinus tabuliformis. The sequence continues at coordinate 359,951,081 of CM062805.1, forward strand.
ATGAATATTATAAACCCTAAAATAAACAATGTTGACCATGGTTGATTTCCATATCCATGTGGTTTGACCATGGTTGAACATGGTTGCCTATGATTGACCATGGTTTACCATGATTAATATTATAGACCTAATGGATTGATATTAGAAACCCAAGGGATTAATACTAAAACCCCAAGGGATAATGAACCCAAGGGAATAATATTAAACCCAATGGACTAATATTATAGACCCAATGTATATAAACCCTAAGATAAATATTATAAACACTAAAGCAACCATGATTGACCATTGTTGATTTTCATATTGAGACAATCCTTATCACAATGCCATGTTGGACCATGGTTGACCATCGTTAATTTTGATATCGATGCAATCTTTTTCACAATACAACAATGGAACATGGTTGATCGTGGTTTATTTTCATGCTAAGTCAATCCTTATCACAATGCGACATTCAACCATGGTTAACCATAGTTCGCTATGATTGACAATGGTTGACCATGATTGTTATTATAGACCTCAGGGAATAATAAGCTGAAGGGATTGATATTATAAACCTAAAGTAATAATAAACCCAAGGGATTAATACTAAAACCCCAAGGGATTATGAACCCAAGGGAGTAAAATTAAACCTAAGGGACTAATATTATAAACCCAACGTATATAAACCCTAAGAAAAATAATATAAACACTAAAATAAACATGATTGACCATCATTGATTTTCATATTGAGACAATCCTTATCACAATTCCATGTTGGACCATGGTTGACATCATAATAAACCATGGTTGACCAGGGAATAATAAACCCAAGCAATTGATATTATAAACCCAAAGGAAAGATAAACCAAAGGGATTAATATTAAAACCGAAGGGATTATGAACCTAAGGGAATAATATTAACCCCAAGCGACTAATATTATAAACCCAAGCTATATAAAGCCTAAGTGGAGATAATTTTTGTCATAATGTGAGATCCGACCATGATTGACCACAATTGACCATCGTTGGTTATGGATGACCATGGTTGACCATCATTGATATTATAAACCCAAGTTAATAATAAACCCAAGGGATTGTTATTATGAACCCAAGGGACTAATATTATAAACCCAACATTGGTAAACCGAAATAAAATATTATAGACACTAAAATAAATATGGTTTATTTTCATGGTGAGATAATCCTTGTCACAATGCGACATTCAATGATGGTTGACCATGGTTGGCTATGATTAAAAATGGTTGACCATGATTGATATTATAAACCTAAGGGAATGATAAACCCAAGGGAGTAATACTAAAACGCCAAGGGATAATGAACCCAAGGGAATAATATCAAACCCAAGGGACTAATATTATAAACCCAACATATATAAACCCTAAGATAAATAGTATAAACATTATAATAAACATGATTGACCATCGTTGATTTTCATATTGAGATAATCCATATCACAATTCCATTTTGGACCATGGTTGACCATGGTTGCCATCATAATAAACCATGGTTGACTAGGGAATAATAAACCCAAGTGATTGATACTATAAACCCAAAGGAATAATAAACCCAAGGGATTAATACTAAAACCCCAAGGGATTATGAACCTAAGGGAATTATATTAAACCAAAGGGACTAATATTATAAACCCAAGGCATATAAACCCTAAGTGGAGACAATTTGTTTCATAATGTGAGATTGGACAATGATTGACCAAAGTTGACCATGGTTGGTTATCGTTGACCATGGTTGACCATGATTGATATTATAAGCCTAAGGAATCGATATTATGAACCCAAGGGAAACATAAACCCAAGGGATTAAGACTAATACCCCAAGGGATTATTAACCCAAGGGAATAATATTAAACCCAAGAGACTAATATTATAAGCCCAACATTGGTAAACCCAACTATATTCCAAAGGGATTAATACTAAAACCCCATGAGTGACCATAGTTGACAATGGTTGACCTTAATTGATATTGTAAACCTAAGGGAATTATAAACCCAATGGATTGATATTATAAACTCGAAGGAATAATAAACCCAAGGGGTTAATACTAAAACCCCAAGGGATTATGAACCTAAGGGAATAATATAAACTCGAGGGACTAATATTATAAACCGAAGGTATAAAAACCCTAAGCTAAATATTAAAAATACTAAAATAAACATGGTTGAGCATGGTTAATTTTCATATTGAGACAATCCTTGTGACAATGTGACATTGGACCATGGTTGACCATGGTTTATTATGGTTAACCATTGTTGAATATGATTAAACCCTAGGAATATGAACCCTTAGGTCAATAAACCCAAGGGATTTGTATTATAAACCCAAGGGAATGATAAACCTAATGGATAACAATTATAAACCCAAGGTATATAAACCCTAACATAAATATTATAAACCCTAAAATAAACATGGTTGACCATGGTTGACTATGTTGATTTCCATATAGAGACAATCCTTGTCACAAATATGCAACATTGGCCCATGGTCAACCATGGCTGACCATGAATGATTTTCAGATCGAGACAATCATTGTTGAACACAACATTGGAGCATGGTTGACCATGCTTGATTTCCATATCCAACCTTGTTTGACCGTCATTGAACATTGTTGGTTATGATTGACCATCGTTGATAATGATTAAGTTTATAAATTGAATGGATTGATATTATAAACCCAAGGGATTAATATTGAAAGCCCAAGTGATTATGAACCCAAGGGAATAATATTAAGTTCAACGGACTAATATTATAAACCCAACGTATATAAACCCTAAGATAAATATTATAAAAACTAAAATAAACATGATTAACCATCTTTTATTTTCATATTGAGACAATCCTTATCACAATTCCATGTTGGGCCATGGTTGACTAGGGAATAATAAAGCCAAGTCATTGATATTATAAGCGAGAAGGAATAATAAACCCAAGGGATTAATAACAAAACACCAAGGGATTATGAACCTAAGGGAATAATATTAATCCCTAGGGTCTAATATTATAAACCCAAGGTATAAAATCCCTAAGATAAATATTAAAAATAACAAAATAATAAAATCCTTGTTACAATGCAACTTTGGACCACGGTTGACCATTATTGAATAACATTAAAAAACTCAAAATATAAACACTGACATTAGCTAAACCCAACTGATTGGTATTATAAACCCAAGGGAATAATAAACCTAAGGTATAAAAATTATAAACCCATGGTGTATAAACCCTAACAGGAATATTATAAACCCTAAAATAAACATGGTTGACCATGCTTGATTTAAATATAGAGACAATGCTTATCACAATTCCATGTTGGACCATGGTTGACCATGGTTGACATCATAATAAACCATGGTTGACTAGGGAATAATAAACCCAAGCAATTGATATTAAAACCGAGAAGGAACAATAAACCCAAGGGATTAATACTAAAATCCCAAGGGATTATGAACCTAAGGGAATAATATTAAACCCGAGGGACAAATATTATAAACCCAAGGTATAAAAACCCTAATATAAATATTAAAAATACTAAAATAAACATGGTTGAGCATAGTTGATTTTCATATTGAGACAATCCTTGTCACAATGCGACATTAGACCATGGTTGACCATGGTTGAACATGGTTGACTATTGTTGAATAATATTCAACCCTAGGAATATGAACACTTACATCAATAAACCTAAGGGATTGATATTATAAACCCAAGGGAATAATAAACCTAAGGTATAAAAATTATAAACCCAATGTATATAAACCCTAACATGAATATTATAAACCCTAAAATAAACATGGTTGACCATGGTTTATTTCCATATAGAGACAATTCTTGTCACAATTCAACGTTGAACCATGGTTGACCATGATTTATTTTCATGTCGAGACAATCTTTGTGAGAAAAAAATGTTGGACCATGGTTGACCATGGTTGATTTCCATATCCATATGGTTTGACCATGGTTGAATATGGTTGGCTATGATTGACCGTTGTTTACCATGATTAATATTATAAACGCAAGGAAATAGAAAACCCAAGGGATTAATAGTAAATCCCCAATCGATTACGAACCTAAGGGAATAAGATTAAACCCAAGGGACTAATATTTTAAACCCAATGTATATAAACACTAAGATAAATATTACAAACACTAAAGTAAACATGACTAACCATGGTTGATCTTCATATTGAGACGATCCTTATGAAAATGCCATGTTGGACCATGGTTTATTTTCATATCAAGGCAATATTTGTCACAATGTGGCATTTGACCATCATTGCTCATGGTTGATTTTCATATCGAGACAATTTTTGTTACAACACGATGTTCAAACATGTTTGACCACGATTGACCATGGTTGACCATGTTTTATTCTATAAAACATTGTCGACCATCATCAACTATGGCTGACCATGATTGACCATGATTGTCCATGATTGTCCATGGTTGACTATGGATATAAACCCTAGTGTTAAAATAAGTATAAATAGTGGGGTGAAAAAAAAATGTGTCTCCTCCATATTTATTTCTATTCCATTTCATGTATTTATATGATTTTCTTTACAATACTTCCCTCAAGATTTTTTTATCCTAAATTGATTTGAAAGATAGAAAATCTAACATGTCAATTGTACCAAATGTCAACTTCAAACCTACAATATATGAAATATTAAACATTAATATATTAATGCATTGTATTATTAAAGTAATTATCAAAAAATTAATATGTTATTTAATTTTTATTGATAATAAGGTTGTTTTTTGGATTAATCACATTGTAGAGATTTGGTCGACTTTTCGAACCAACTAATGTGGTTGATCCTCATGACAAATGGTGTGAAACATCCAACAAATGTGATTTGTCATGAGGATGAACCACATTAGTTGGTTCGAAACGTAGACCAAATCTCTACAATGTGATTAATCCCTAAGACAACCTTATTATCAATATGGATCACAAAGTCTAAGATCTAACATTAATTTTTATTACTAAAAACATATAAAAACATTATATATTAAAACCGTGTTTTGCAATAAATCATTTTATATTATATTAAATTACAAATTATCATATAAAGGTAATGTACATTGAACTAGACAATATTGTATTGATTACAAATTATTATATAAAAGTAATGTATGTTAAACTACACATTATTGTATTGATGAGGGTGTTAAAGACTAAAAATGGATTCTATTAAAATGATTTGGAACCATTATAGGTTAAACCAATGTTTTGTATTAAAATCAATGTCCAAAACCCTAGTGTTATAATAAGTATAAATAGTGGGGCCAAAAAAAAATGTATCTCCTCCATATTTATTTCTATTCCATTTCATATATTTATATGATTTTCTTTACAATATTTCCCTTAAGATTTTTTTATCCTAGATTGATTTGAAAAATAGAAAATAGAATATGTCAATTGTACCAAATCTCAACTTCAAACCTACAATATATGAAATATTAAATATCAAATATTAATGCATTGTATTATTAAAGTAATTATCAAAAAACTAATATGTTATTTAATCTTTATTGATAAATTTTTATTGATAATAAGGTTGTTTTTGGGATTAATCACATTGTACATATTTGGTGAACTTTTTGAACCAACTAATGTGGTTGATCCTCACGACAAATGGTGTGAAACATCCAACAAATGTGATTTGTCCTGAGGATGAACCACATTAGTTGGTTTGAAACTTAGACCAACCCCAATAGCAGGGACTCCTATTTGCATAAATATGTGTACAATGATTCTTCCAATAGCATTAAGTGAAGAAGAAAATCATTGGAAGCTTATATACAATTTTTGTTCATCAGTGAAAGGCGATCTCTGTGGAGCGAACAATACTATGATGACTAATCATCTGATCTCATTCTCATGAATTTTTGGGTTGTGGTTGCAATATGTGTAAATTCTTCTGGTTATGACCATTGTTTCATGGAGACAACGTTTTGGTGAAAACAAATCTCACGGTTAAGGTTTCTTCCTCGAAGTTTGGTTTAATTTTGAAGTGTTATTATGATATTATATTGTATAACACATTAGACATTTTTTTTACTCATTGCCATATTGCCATATTAATCTGTAGAGCAGCTCTTGGCATTCTATATATTATGAAGAAAATAATTGTTTTATAAATTTTTATTTTGATATTAAACATGACTCTTAAAATTCTAATAAATAATAATAATTAGTGTCTTAGCTTAATGTCTCACTTGACATTACTGAATTTGCAAATGAAAATTAATTAACTAGAAAAGCAACCTCTTGATTTCTATGGTTTTATCCTTAATCAAAATTCACTACCGACTTACAAGTTAAGATCAACAGTCATCTCATTTCATTTCATCGACTTGGAATTCGCTACATATGTGCTGATTTTAGGTAGAGGCAGATCATATACACATTATGAAGTGCACTGTGTTTAGAAATGGACTTCTCCTCTCTTTGCCAGTCGAGTGCAGTTTAAGTTACCAACTCTCCTCTGCGTAAAAAGAGCAAAAGGAAGACATGGACAAGTATCAATTTATACATAAACTCAGGGAGGGAACATACGGGAATGTCGTCAAGGCGAAATTGAGGGAAACTGGTTAGATTGTGGCTATCAAGAAATGTCATGTAGATATTACGGAGGAAGGATTTCCTACCAGTTCTTTCAGAGAAATTACAACTCTTAATATGCTCTCTCGTCGTAAACACATTATCAAGTACGAATATATTTCTAATTTTCACAGGGCAGTTCATATCGCTCCTTTTCTGTTCTATCAATCTACAACAGATGATGCGCTAAAATGCTGAAAGAACTCTCTGCTCTGCTCTTTTATTTTTTTTTACATGCTGTAGATTGCTAGCTGTGGAGATCAAACGGATTGAAGGTCGAAAGCTTTCTCTCTACCTGGTGTTTGAATATATCGACTGTAATCTTTTTGACTTCTATGATAGATGTACCACCCTCAATACCCAAATACCACCAATTTGTCATGAAGGTGCCCCACTATTACACATAGAGTAGCATTGTATTGTTAATAGCCTAACAATCCTCTACCAAATAGCCTAACAATCCTCTACCAGAACACCATCTAAAATCACTAAATTTCTTTTCATGGAAGTGAATATTAGCTAGCTCTAGAAATATAAATAACCAGTAATGAAAAAAACCTGAAATGAGCTCTGTAGTTGAGCTCAAAAGATCAAACAAATTCATATTGCCTCTACTTGTAATGCAAACCCTTAACCATGAAATGGGTGAGGGAATTAGTAACCCATAGGCAGCCACTCACTTTACATCAGATCTGATAGTAGTTGAGCTCAAAAGATCTAACAAATTAAAATTTCTTCAGTGGATCAAACAAATTAAAATTTCTTAAGCGTGTAATGTGACCATTTGACCATGAAATGGGTAAGGGGAATAGTAACGCATAGGCAACCACTAAGTTTAGCTTAAAAAGATGGGAAAAAAACACTTGGAAAATGGTTGAAGAGGCATAAGTTTAAGAATGTGAATATATGTTTCTCAGTGCTGAAAAAACACTTGGCAAATGGTTGAAGAGGCATAAGTTTAAGAATGTAAACAGACATATGTTTTAGAATCAACGCTGGTTTGAATATATATTTTATAATTTTTTTAAATACATTTCTCACTAATGAACATACACGGTTATCAACCAGAGGTACAGTAAATTTTTAATCATTCGTTGTAAAAAATTAATTCAAGTATGCTTTAAACATGTGATTTAGACATGCAAGTAAGTTAGTGGTGTGAATTCTATCCATTGATATATAATGGTTCCTTGTTGCATTTCGATTTTGCTAGTTTTCTAGGCTTGTATTGCCGCTTGCTTTTGGACATCAAATATAATATCCATCGATAGTCCTTGTGCGAAAATACATGGGATCACTTTTTTTTTTAATCATGTTTTATTTATAGATAACATGCCATGAATAACATATCACCTACTTAACTGATCATTAATGATATAATTTCTAACATTAAGTGAAATAACCTTAGAAAAAGATTAGCAAGTCACATAATGTAATAGTCATTAAAGCAGCTTGTTAACATAATGCTTTTTGTTGTAACTTTGCATCATTACCATTATTCATTTAACTAGGCCTATAAATAAGACTTTGCATGGTATATTTTTTCATGTCATGCAAAGTAGAAAGATAATTGATGCAGGAAAAATAGCCTAAAGGAAATTTCCCTGGTTTTCATAATCACCTTACATGAACCTCTGGGTTATGACCCACCTATACCCATCAGAAGCATTCCACTTTTAGGTTTTAAGCAAAACCCAACCAATCAACCAACAACGTTTTAGCACATAATCCTCCAATGGACGTTGGTCCCACATGAATGCACAAGACCAGACTCCAAATGAAATAAACCCGTGTCCATAAACTTCTCGGGTCCGCTAGGGATCCTAGTATCGCACATCGCATTTTGCAACTCCTCAAGGCCAGGGTTCATTCACTCATGAATGATGTGATGCGATATTAATCCAATGGTCAGCATTAGCAATGATCCAACAATCTGTGGCCCTTCAACTAGCACGCGGCTTACCAAATGCTCAATCCCCTGTAGTTGACTGTGACATAAGCGTTGAAATTTAGTTCAACGATTGTGATTGAGTGCATGCCTTCAACTATGATCATGAAATCCGTACACTCCTATCCCCCATTGTTGCTGATCACTGTCATTCTACAAATATGTCGATCTGATGATCCAAATCTCTTCCTCCCCCATTCCTCTTCCACCATTAATATCCATCGATCTAACAACCCACGACTTCCTTTGCGCTTGTTTGCTTATGATGGAATTCACCTTTCCACCTAGATTCACTCTACCAAACTTTGTTTAAACACTCACAGACATATATCATATTAACTTTGGATCATCATCAATCTTTATAGTGATCGATGGTCTATCAACAATCTTGTAACACAGAATTTAAATCACACTAAAGAATATATATGTAAATTGTACACAGGCATACAAAAATCCACATAACACACAATTTATATTATACACAATATAATTACAGTCTAAGGCATTTCAGTGTTAGTCACAAATTCTCCTCTTGACTACACTGAATCCACACTCTTTGTCTATACTCCTCTCTCCTCTCTTATCACACACACAGACTCTTTATAGAAAAATTAAAAAGTCATGGATCATCTCAGATCCACAATTTCCTCTCACAAATCGCCTAATTCTCTCAACACACATACATGGCAGATAATTACATTAAATCAAGTCTTCTCGAGACTTGTCAATTCCATCATATTAGCTCGTTTTTAATAGAAATTTTCTCCGGTTCACATGATTGTCCACATCTCCTCCTCCATAGCTTTGACTTTGACTTTTGATTAAGGGTGGTTGGATGTTCCTGCATCAATAATCGAGATAACAAAGTAGAGAATCATATACATGGAAACCGATATAGCCTAGAAACGTTATTCATTTAACCAAGCCTATCAATAAGAGTTTGAATGGTATAATTTTTATGTAATGCAAAGTAGAAAGATAATTGAGATAACAAAGTAGAGAATCATATACATAGAAACTGATAGAGGCTAGAAACCTTGAAGGGAAAAGCCAGCAAACATTTATTTTATTAAAAGTTTGGTTAGGGAGTTCACTCTTCACTCAATGGCAGCAAGGGTGTCCATCGCTTGTCCATTGTCAAAATTTTACAAAAGAAGATATTTTTGAATTCAAACATAATTAACTATAGGTCAATACATTCAACATGATGTCATGTTTCTCAAACACTTACCCCACGTTTCTTGAGCATAGTATCTTCATGACATAGTTGTTTCCCATAGTAAGTTATAGTTGTTTCCCATAGTAAGTTACCCCTTTCAAATTGACGATCCTTCACTCTGCATGAATCAATATTCAAGCATAATGACCTCATTGCCTACCATAGTGTTAGTTATGATCCATCTTTTTGTTGTTGCAAAATGGATAGATTGGAAATATGAATCCATTCTTCGCATATTTCCTGAAATTTGTATCTTCAACAACTCTCACCTCATGATTAGGTAAAATATTTATTTGTCAAAACCCAAATAAACAATTTCTACTAGTTATAACTAATAATTGTCTCCATTACACATCTTTTGATGTTTCACTTTCTTGCACATGCATATTAAAAAATCATCGTTAATATTTTACTTTCGCGTGCAACACCACTTTCTTCCACATGCATAAATAACATTAAAATTTATATTTAATCTTTTACTTTTACATGCATCATCATGTACAAACACATGAAACACCTCAATTACTAATTGCAAAACCATACCTTTAATGTTTTTTTATCAAATGTAAATCTATGGGAACAAATTTTCTCATCCATGACATTAATTTTCTTTTTTCTAGCAATTGTTCTCGTTACCATACCATGTACAACAATCTACTTGTTCCTTTAATATAAAAGCCTATGTTTATATTAGTTTTCGTATGAATAAAGAATGTGCATAGTTACAAAACCTCGTCTATTCAATAAATCACCATGCTTAACCTTTTTTTTACACTCAAGAACCATGCAATATTTTCAAAAAGATTAACCCAAAATAATCATGTAAACCTTTTCAAAAAACAACATGACTACTTATTTTTTTATGCACAAGATTCATATACAATTGTTTCCAGAAAAAACAACATAATTACTTATATTTTTATGCACAAAATTCATATGCATTATGTTTCAAGAAAACAACATATTTACTTATTATTTTATGCACAAAATTCTTCAATAAATCAACATGGTTACTTATCTTCTTATGCACAAATTCATATGCAATGTTTTGCTACAAACGACAAGGTTAGTCATCATTTTCTAAATCCCCCAAGGGATGCAACTTCTTTCGAGTTCCTACGTAGCTTTCCAATTTTTTTCGAGTTCCTACGTAGCTTTCCACATGAGCTCTATGTTCCAACTAATGAAATTGTATACACCCACTCCACTCCCCACTATCGATGAATATTTAAAGCATTGATGCTACGTTATACATAGGTAACTAGATATTCCTGCGCACGGCTTTTCGATTTTTTCTGTCAATGCAAACACCTGCAATACACTCTTTGTTTCTTTCTTTTGATACATGTCCGTGAGGGTTTTAATTGGGAGTGGGATAAATTTCAACTCCAACCTTCATCGGCTCTAACCTCCCATCAACTCTGCAGGGAAGCAAATGATGGAACCAGGGAAGTCAACATGGTGTATCATATGGGACTTGTTAAAATTACAACCACATGAAATCTGGACCAAAATACAGGCTGTGCTTTTCAGAGAAGATGCTTTGGCAGAAGGAGCCAAGAAAGTCAAGATGAGGCACGCAACCCAGAGCCATCCGATTTTGGTGCACAAAAAATGAACTCTTCGGTTATACCAAACATGAAATAGATATTAAAAAAAAATGGTAACTACTTATGGAAACCATCAGGAATATATTGAATTAATAATATCTTATGAAAGGTCAATGACCTGGAAAAATATAGATGGGTGGCTTATTCTTTCTTCCGGTCCGAAAGAGATGTTAAAGAGTGAGCTATTTACCAAGATCGCTGCCATCTTATGAATTTCGGGCGAGAATTTGTTTTATCCTTTCGGGCGAGAATTTGTTTTATCTTTAATTTTCAAAACGGAAAGAGGGCTTATTTGTTTTTCGGATCCGTAAGGGAGGTTAAAAAGGGGATAGTTGCCATGATCCCTTTGGTTCTCCTCCATCCTATGGATTTCAGGCAGACAAACTGCGCGATGGTTATTTCCTTATTCGGACCCGAAAAGGTTTTGAAAGGTGGCTTAAGTTACTCTTCTGGTGCATAGGAAGAGTTAAATTGCGGGATAGGTGTCAGGCGAAATTAACGGGTGATCATTGGATCTGAGAAAGAGGGATCGCACGGTCTTCGGGATAACAAGTTAAATACAGTTTATGGTTGGTCTTTTATTGAAGTTTTGTGAGCAATTAGATTTTTATTTTGATGCACAATAATCTGACTAACAAGCTCCTCTGTAGTCTTGTTTGGGCTTCTCATGGTTTTTGAAGTTTGGTTCGTTTTTTGCCAACCCTGCTGCCTGTTATATTTTCGGTGGAGCTCTATATATATTATGTATTTTTTTTAGTTTAATAGAAAGTCGCACTCTTACTTGAGCCAAAAAAAACTCAATGAAAATACATGGAATAAAAAAAATTTAGTAACTATTTATGGAATCTATCAATATATTGAATTAATAATATTTTTATGAATGCTCAATGAAAATGCATGCTTCTAGGGATATTACGTCAAAGTATTTTTGGGAGTGTGTTTTCTTGTCTCGGCAATTAGCCACCCGCTAATAAATCTAGTAAAAGTGAGAAGTATAGAATTTTGATAAAATGTAAACAATAATATAATTTTTCTTTGTAAATAAAAAATCTAATTTACAAATATTTACAAATATTTACAAAGAGGTGTAATTGAAATTAAAAATATTTAATTATTTCTGCATAAGAATATTAAATTTGAGATATGTAATTCATTCAAATTTGTAATACAAAATGAATGATTGCATTTAAAATATTAATAATAACATACAAATTTTAATATAAATCATAAATAAAAAATTCTAATAAATATTAACATATGTTTAAAAATATATCAATAATATTAAAAAATATTTCATTGTTTAAGAAATTTCAATGTCAAAAAAATGTGTATATAATATATAACTTATTGGAAAAAATAATTTTTAAATTTCATATATTTATAAAAATATAAGTAGTTTGCATTTCAAAAAATGTTTTCATTTATTTGATCCTCTAGGCATGTGGTTAAGTTAAATCTATAATGTGCATGTGGTTAAGTTAAATCTCTATTAAAAAATTGACACAATAAAATATAAGTTAAGTCAAATCTCTATATGAAATGAGTTAAATCTCTATATGCGAATTTGGAATGAGTGCCACTGTGCCACTTACACAATAAAATGGCGGCCGTAGAATCCGGATGAAAAATCATGAGAAATTATTGCTACAAGGACAGGAAAAGTGATATTTTGGAAGTTTAACTTATAAACGGAAACATTGCTTTGGAGGAAAAATCACGAGAAATTAATGCTACAAGGACAGAGGAAAAGTGATATTTTGGAAGTTTGACGTATAAACGGAAACATTGCTTGCATGCTAAGCCGCTCCTGATCAGCGCGCAGCTCGTACCTGCTTTAATTGTAAAGCGTTTCTCATCTCCTCCACTAAGAAATCGTGCCTTCCAATAACGTTCGAAAAGACAGTATTATTCTCAGCTTGTCAGCGAAGGACCCGATTCACCGAGGTCAAGAATGTCTTGTTTTCTGAATGATTCCTAGAATGTCATTGCTTTTCTGCCGAACTCCTAAAAATTATACCCTTAATTGCTTCCGTGTCTGTGAACTGAAATCACGGCCCAAGAAGTAATATTGTCTTGCTTTTTTGCCTATGCGGAATTATAAAAGAAAAGCAGCAGTGAATATTTATCCAGAATATCCCACACGTATAAGATTCCTGTGACAGTTCCTGAAAAACTTACTCTGTTACAATGCTCAACATTCTTCGTGTCTCTCTTAAAACGCATAAAGTACTTAGGGTTGCATTGTCAATGCTAAAATCTGCATCCTTGGCCAGGCTATAGGAAACTGAGCGGAGATCCTTTGCACTGCTTTACACAGCTTTATAAAGATAAGATGATTCTGCTGAGAAAGAGACAATGTTGAATCCCATACAACAAGTGGGTGGTAAGAAAAGGGATCCCACATAATTTTTTTTTTTCCTGCATGTGATGTTAATTACAGAATGTGCTACCGCGACAGACAAGGCATTTGTATGGGAGAACGCACGCTACTCTTTGAATAGGTTTGTTATTCTACTCTTAAACATGCTACCGCTACAGCATGTTATAGGGCATTAAATGAGTTGCTGAATGGCTGTTGATTCTCTAGAGCTAAAATTGAATGGTGAGCATATACAGCCAAGGCCAAAATCCAAAGGTAAAAATATACAACCATAATTTATTTAATGTCATTTAATGCCTTGTAGCAAACTACTTATTTTCAGCTGTACTTGTTATTTTTATTCCAAAACAATTGTAATTATAAATTGTGGTATGTTCTGGCAATCAAAATGGACAAAACCTAAACAATCAACTGAGATCCTCATAATCCAAAACAATTGTAATTATAAATTGTGGTATGTTCTGGCAATCAAAATGGACAAAACCTAAACAATCAACTGAGATCCTCATAATTTTCTTATGAGGACAGAAGAGTGGAGAAGAGTTTGGCAGATGTGAAAATCATCAAATTTGACAAGTAAGTCTGTTTTGAAATTCTAAACCTGGGCCCACTTACTACTTACATAATATCTAACCTGCCATTTGTTATCAAATATTAAAAAATTGCAAAACCTTCCAGGTCCTTCATTGACATTGTGAAAAAAAGTTAATGAGATATGATAACCATCAAATTTGACACATAAATCTGTTTCGAAATTCTAACCCTTGGCTCACTTATGACTTAAATAATATCTAACCATTAGATGTTTTAGAGTGTTTATGGTGAAGTCTTGATTTTTGTTTGTTATTTAAACTTTTCTTTTTATTATATATAGATTCACACTATAAAAAAAACTAAGTAACACTCAGATTACAAAAAATTGACAACTCAAATTTATGATTCCAATAAATTTTTACTCAATTATAAAAAAAATAAAGAAGAAAACCTTCTAAAATATTTAAAAATAACACAAAACCATTTAATATTTTTCATACATATTAATCTAATCTCCGTTAGATTAACATTTTTATAATTCAAAACCCACTCTGCATTGATATGTACTTATTCACAAAAATTTAAACCTTCAACCACACACTTTACAAAGAGATCATAGTCAATCAAACTGCCCCTCCTTTCATTGCATCTACATATTTCCATTTTAAGAAAACTACCTATGTTCCTTTGCATTAACATAATAATAAATTTAGTAACAATGGTTAATTTTAGGCGAAAACCTGAGACACATGACAACGGTTAAATTGTGCTGGTCATATTATCATTATTAGCATCGCCTCCTTCTTTTCTTTTAAGATTTCAGAAATAGAAATCTTCACAGGGTGAGCTGTAAAAGCATCTCATTATTCATTTCTTTTGATAAAGACGTGATCTGGAAAGATATCTAACCATACAACTTTGAAAGGATATGTATTAGCGTTTTGCAATAGATATTACTGCAGGACAAATAGCTATTGCCATATGGAGTTTACTAGAGTTGATTTTTTCTCTAAGATGGCATAATTTTTTGTGGAGTTAGGGTATCATGACCTCTTTTCCATCACTTTTATTGCCATACTAGCGTTGATTTTGTTTCTAAGATCGGCAAATTTTTTAATTAGGAGTTCTCTTTTCAAATACTTTTTTACCAGGCATCAGTGAAAATGATTAGTAAATTTTCATGCATTTTCGTACCTGTGCAGTTTAGATTACATCAAAATCACAGTTTTTGAACTGAAATTCGTCGTTATATAAAACATAAAATATGAAAAAAACTAATCTGATAACGTTTTCATGTAAACATGAAAGTTTATGAAAAACAAAAGATCTTTATATTTTACTGCTTTATGTTGTCCTCTGCAGGCTAATTACACTGCATAGTACGTTGTCCTCTCCAGCATAGCCACGCTATCCATAGTTATTTTTGAACAATTTTAAACTAACGGAGAGAATTCTGACTATTTCAAGGATACGACAAAGTATATACGACAACTTCCCTATATTGATTTTACCATTAATTCTACTTATGTTATCTTTCATCATTTTTCTCTTAATGAACCACAGAAAAAAACGGATTTTTTTTTTCTTTTCATTCATGAATCTAGCATTGTATAATTTTTCATAAAAAACATTGTATAAATTTTCATAAAAAGGTTTGTATGACTTAAACCTTTCTCTAATGTGGAATAGACCTTTCATCACTTTTCTGTTGATGAACCACAAAAAAACGGTTTAGCTTTTATCCATGAATCTAGCATTGTATAAATTTCCATAAAAAGCATTGTATAAATTTTCATAAAAGGTTTGTATAACTTGAACCTTTTTCTAAAAAGACATTAAAACTTCATTAAACACTTTAAAATTAGTTCCATCTCTTCCCTTAATTTTTCTGAGTAATTTTTTAGTTTTGCAAACTTTCAAAACCGAGAATATTTTATCACATTAAAATTACCTTGAGTTGGGATACACCACATTGCACAAGAATTTTTTTCCAGACTATATAGAGATTTTTACTTATTTTGATAGGTAGAGTTTATTGAAAGTAATCTTTCCATGTATGTCATGTAATTTATATGTTGCTATGATGATATTTTAAGTGTTATTCTAAAAATTACTGTTTATTATATATGAGTTTTAGTTGTCTCATGTTTGTATCATAGTTCCATTTTCTGAAAACCTAGATTTATAAAAATTAGTGATCTACATACTACGTGTGTAGCTTTTGTAGTTTTTATTAGTGTATGATATTGCTCTCTATCTGAATCTCCATCTTAATATTGGAGTGTATTTTAATTTGACTTCCCCTCATGGAATGGTGAGGAAGATGAGAGAGTCTTGAGTTTATTCCTTTATAAATAAATTAAAATAAGAGATTTGGTTATGTAGAGTGCTCAATGTGTGCATATTTGTTTGTTGTGTAGATCTAGAGTCCAAGCAAAATTTTTAGGCTTGATTGTGAGGAGCAGGAGCATGAATATTATACACGTGTTGTTGTCAAAGGAACGCAAAGTTAGGGCCGAGTGTTGTACTGTTCTTCATTGCTATTAAAAGAGCAGACACATGGATTCCTCGGCATTGCTCGAGGCAAGCATAAATATACGTAGCTTTTAAGTGAAAAGGCATATGGCAATGGCATCGTCTGTGCTTCAGGGGACCGCTGCGGTTACAACTACTGCCATCAGAGCATCTAGCATCCCGTTCCCTGCGAGTGCAAGTTCGACCTGAAATGTAGATAGGCAAGCGGCAGCGTCCAGCTGGATTTGGAATTGAAGGTTGCTGGAAGCGTCCAGCTGGATTTGGAATTGAAGGTTGCTGGAGTTGATGGAGAATTATGATGACATCAATTCTTATATTTTATGTAGGCCTGTCAGTGCCGAATTAAGATGTCTATTGTGGTAGTAAAGGTCTAGTATGGGCTTATCATGGGTCTATGTTTTACTGTTTATTTTTGCTCTATTTTTTAGGGTTTTGAAGTGGAAGACGCTTTATATTTGTCTTTAAAACATCGAACATGGTGAATCTTCATGGGACGTATTTCATAGGAAACACTTTCATGATGGACCTTCATGGGATGTATTTCATAGGAAACACTTTCATGACGTTTGTTGGACTCCTTAATCTGAAGCTTGTGTCCAGTTAAATCATGATTTTGCTTATGGATATCAAGTTCATGGTTATTGAAGTTATTTGGTGTTAAGACAATACAACGATTTGGTTTTATTGATGGTCTAAAGTTCATGGTTATTGAAGTTATTTGGTGTCAAGACAATACAACGATTTGGTTTTATTGATGGTCTAATTTCTTTTAGTGGTAGAATTATTGTGTGGTGTGGGCTGTAAAATTATTAAAGTGTGAAAAAAGAAATTGTTGGTAGAAATTTTTATTGTGAAAAGGAGTTGTTCGTAAAATCAAATGATGCAGAATTGCAAAGAATAGGCTAATTATTGAATAGACTAATGTGATTCATCGTATTATTGGAGCATCAGTTATAGGTAGTTCTTAATAAGGTCAAGTTGGTGTCTGTGGTCGTGCTATGGGAGAGTCAGTGAATGTTATTTTATACGAGGTTAAGTTGTAGAATTGTTTATTAAAGGCATTTTGTACTTGGAATGTTATCCTAGATAACTTATGAAGTGTTTAGAAGGACGTGAATTTAACAGATGGTGGCAATTCCATACGATGGTTCAGTATGGAGATTTACCTATTGTGCTCTGAGAGATTGAGAAGCATCAATTCTGCAAAGTACGTTAATGCTGGTCGGAAGTGGTTATGTCTTAAATGGATCAAGTGGGAAGGTTGAAGGTTTGGTAGAGAAAAGAGTCGAAAGTATCAGATTTGAAGGTGGATGCAAGTGCTAGTGATATATTAGACAAATGTGATAAAGATTCAATTATTGTTGTAATGTGTTTTTTTAATACTTGTTACATATAAGCATTAAGGGAGGGTATTGGAAGTAATGCTTCCATGTATGTCATGTGATTTAAAGGTTGTTATTATAAGTCCCAAGCTATTATTCTAGAAGACATTGTTTCCTCTCTATGAGTTGTAGTTTTGTCGTGTGTGTCATAGATCCACTTTCTCAGGATCTAGATTTGTCGAAATCAATGATCTATATACTAAATATGTAACTTTTGTGACATGAATAAAATATAGTAAACTGTGATTTGTGTGTGATATTGCTCTCTATCTCAATTTCCATCAGAACTTTTCTGAAATGTCACGCTTAGAAATTCTCCCCATTGAGATATAAATCATATTTGAAAAGTTTTACAATCCAAGGAAAATGACGAAATATCACACTTAGAAATTCTCTCTTTTGAGATATATCATATTCTAAATATCATGGGTCTATGTTTTACTATTTATTTTTGCTCTATTTTTTAGGGTTTTGAAGTGGAAGACACTTTATATTTGTCTTTAAAACATTGAACATGGTGAATCTTCATGGTACGTATTTCATAGGAAACACTTTCATGATGGACCTTCATGGGATGTATTTCATAGGAAACACTTTCATGATGTTTGTTGGACTCCTTAAGCTTAACCTTGTGTCGAGTTAAATCATGATTTTGCTTATGGATATCAAGTTCATGGTTATTGAAGTTATTTGGTGTCGAGAGAATACAATGATTTGGTTTTATTGATGGTCTAATTTATTTTAGTGGTAGAATTATTGTGTGGTGTGGGCTATAAAATTATTACAGTGTAAAAAAAAAAAATTGTTGGTAGAAATTTTTATTGTGAAAAGGAGTTGTTGGTAAAATCAAATAATGCAAAATCACAAAGAATAGGTCAATTATTGAATAGACTAATGTGACTCATTGTATTACTGGAGCATTAGTTACAGCTAGTTCATAATAAGCTCAAGTTGGTGTCTATGGTCGTGCTATGGGAGAGTCAGTGAATGTTATTTTATACCAGGTTAAGTTGTAGAATTGTCTATTAAAGACATTTTTTACTTGGAATGTTATCCTAGATAACTTATGAAGTGTTTAGAAGGATGTGAATTCAACAGATGGTGGCAGTTCCATACGATGGTTCAGTATGGAGATTTACCCATTGTGCTCTCGGAGGTTGAGAAGCATCAATTCTGCAAAGTACGTTAATGCTAGTCAGAAGTGGTTATGTCTTAAATGGATCAACTGAGAAGATTGAAGGTTTGGTAAAGAAAAGAGTCAAAAGTATCAGATTTGAAGGTGGATGCAAGTGCTAGTGATATATTAGACAAATGTGACAAAGATTCAATTATTATTGTAATTTGTTTTTTCAATACTTGTTACATATAAACATTAAGGGAGGGTATTGAAAGTAATGCTTCCATGTATGTCATGTGATTTAAAGGTTGTTATTATAAGTCCCAAGTTGTTATTCTAGAAGTCATTGTTTCCTATCTATGAGTTGTAATTGTCATGTGTGTGTCATAGATCCACTTTCTCAGGATCTGGATTTGTCAAAATCAATGATCTATATACTATATATGTAACTTTTGTGAGATGAATAAAATATAGTAAACTGTGATTTGTGTGTGATATTGCTCTCTATCTCAATTTCCATCAGAACTTTTCTGAAATGTCACACTTAGAAATTCTCCCCATTGAGATATAAATCATATTTGAAAAGTTTTACAATCCAAGGAAAATGACGAAATATCACACTTAGGAATTCTCTCTTTTGAGATATATATCACATTCAAAATATGATGGGTCTATGTTTTACTGTTTATTTTTGCTCTATTTTTTAGGGTTTTGAAGTGGAAGACGCTTTCTATTTGTCTTTAAAACATCGAGCATGGTGAATCTTCATTGGACATATTTCATAGGAAACACTTTCATGATGGACCTTCGTGGGATGTATTTCATAGGAAACACTTTCATGACGTTTGTTGGACTCCTTAAGCTCAAGCTTGTGTCTAGTTAAATCATGATTTTGCTTATTGATATCAAGTTCTTGGTTATTTAAGTTATTTAGTGTCAAGACAATACAACGATTTGGTTTTATTAATGGTTTAATTTCTTTTAGTGGTAGAATTATTTTGTGGTGTGGGCTGTAAAATTATTACAGTGTGAAAGAAACATTTGTTGGTAGAAATTTTTATTGTGAAAAGGAGTTGTTGGTAAAATCAAATGATGCAAAATCGCAAAGAATAGGCCAATTATTGAATAGACTAATGTGACTCATCGTATTACTGGAGCATTAGTTAGAGGTAGTTCTTAATAAGGTCAAGTTGGCGTCTGTGGCCGTGCTACAGGAGAGTCAGTGAATGTTATTTTATACGAGGTTAAGTTGTAGAATTGTCTATTAAAGACATTTTGTGCTTGGAATGTTATCCTAGATAACTTATGAAGTGTTTAGAAGGACGTGAATTCAACAGATGGTGGCAATTCCATACGATGGTTCAGTATGGAGATTTACCCATTGTGCTCCCTGAGGTTGAGAAGCATCAATTCTACAAAGTACGTTAATGCTGGTCGGAAGTGGTTATGTCTTAAATGGATCAACTAGGATGGTTGAAGGTTTGGTAAAGAAAAGAGTCGAAAGTATCAGATTTGAAGGTGGATGCAAGTGCTAGTAATATATTAGACAAACGTGACAAAGATTCAATTATTGTTGTAATGTGTTTTTTTAATACTTGTTACATATAAGCATTAAGGGAGGGTATTGGAAGTAATGCTACCTTGTATGTCATGTGATTTAAAGGTTGTTATTATAAGTCCCAAGCTGTTATTCTAGAAGTCATTGTTTCCTATCTATGAGTTGTAGCTGTGTCATGTGTGTGTCATAGATCCACTTTCTCAGGATCTAGATTTGTCAAAATCAATGATCTATATACTATATATGTAACTTTTGTGAGATGAATAAAGTATAGTAAATTGTGATTTGTGTGTGATATTGCTCTCTATCTCAATTTCCATCAGACCTTTTCTGAAATGTCACACTTAGAAATTCTCCCCATTAAGATATAAATCATATTTGAAAATTTTTACAATCCAAGGAAAATGACGAAATATCACACTTAGAAATTCTCTCTTTTGAGATATATATCATTCTGAAAACTTTTACAGTCCAAAGAAAATGACTTTAATCAGAGTATGTTTTACTTATCAAAATTCTCATCTTTAATTATATATTATTTATCAAAATTTTCATGTTTGATTCTATATTATTTATCAAATTTTTCATCATTCACTCTCTGAATATTATAAAAAAATTTCATCTTTCACTATATCGTATTAAAGAACTCTTTCCTTAATAATAATAATGAAATTGTAAGAATTTTATATTTATTCCATTGGTTTCCTTTAGCTCACACTTGGGAATTAAGTAAAACATAACATAAAACTGATATTTTTCCAAAGTAGCAATAGTGAGCCTCATCTTACCTTAATATTCTTTTTTTCCTATTTGACACTTTGATTTAATCTGTAATGTGACATATTAAAAAATAAAAATAAAGAGTCCATGAAAGTCACATATTGATTATAAAAAACGAACATTTGCACTTTTTTGAATAGCTCATTTTACGGTACTCTAACGCATGTAACTCTTGTTTTTTTATTTATGATGGTCGGTTTTGAGTACATTTTTACTTTGAAAAAATTGTCAGAACTAGTTAGGTTGAGAAAGGCTCTCCAATTAACTATCCTCTTATATTGGTGTGCTATTGAGAGAGTTGATTATGTATCTTGAAATATCATTCTTGCATTTATTTGTATCAATATTTGATTACTACATATATGTTTTCTTAATTTTCAATTTGTTATAAGATCTAGAGCTCATCACTCGAGGAAAATGTGAGTGTAAATTAGCTTAATATGAGGAGAGGATTGTCGACATATGCCATGCATCGTAGTTTGTCTATGTATTTGTGTGTCTCACTGTTTATTGGAACAAAAGGGTGTATATTTAACACTGTAGGATGAGATGATGTCAAAAAGTAAGAACTGCTTGGTTTTCAGAAGGAGGGATCTATGCATTGGAAGAATAGATATGGAAAGCGAAGTTACACGAATCTGAGAGTGTTTATAGTCCTTTGCTCAATATTAGATCGATGTCATTGATGCAAAGCAAAATCAAGTCTCTCTTACATGTGCAATGAAATATTTTGGTGTAGTTGGAAGAGAAAAGAGGATGACAAAATCGAGAGCATGGTTAAATTGAAAAATTAAAGCATAGTTAGTGGTAATTTCGTAAATCTCATGATGATGATTTTGATGATGAAAGGAGAGTTAAATGTATTGGTATATGATTTTGGTGATGAAAGGAGAGTTAAATGTATTGGTATATGTGCAATGAATTGGCAAGTCTCTCTTATATGTGCAATGAAATATTTTGGTGTAGTTGGAAGAGAAAAGAGGATGAAAAAATCGAGAGCATGGTTAAATTGAAAAACTAAAGCATAGTTAATGGTAATTTCATAAATCTCACGATGATGATTTTGGTGATGAAAAGAGAGTTAAATGTATTGGTACATGTATAAATATGTGATTATTGAATGAACCTTGTATAAGAAGGGACATCCAAGTGGAAAGGTGGTTATAAGTGCTAGCGATTTGTGTATATGTATGATATTTGTTTCTTTATATGGATTGCAATATTTTGGTAGTGTTATTCAATACTAGCCATAGATAAACTTTGCTAATAAGGAAGTGCTTTAATTCATAGTGGATAATTCATGTTGCAAAGAACATATGTTGAAAACTTCAACTAATCTATTTTAAGATGAATAGTCATTAATGGGGAGTGTTTTATGTTAGATCTAGTTAAATTGAAAGATATTTTCTATCTAACTTCTTGCTTTGTTAGTGTGTAAATTGAGAGATTCAAAATAATTTCTCTGTATTGAAATAACATTCTTATATTTATACATATCATTATTTTATTAATATATATGTTTTATGAATTTACAATTTCAAATCTCTCATAACCACTCAGAATATAAGCATTCACAAAATAACTCCAATTTGTTATACATATATTCACCTAGACTCACAAGTAATAACTAGGTCCATTTTTCATCTAACCTAAGATCATCCGAGTACCCAAATAGAAGAACCAAGTGGAAATCTCCATGCTCAATTCACTAAACGGCCCCAATGCTTACCATTCTACCCTAGGATCACCCAAGCTACGAAATAGAGGGACTATGTAAAAGAACCAAATGGGAATCTCCATGCTTAATTCACTAAACGGCCCCCAATGCTTGCCATTCTACCCTAGGATCACCCAAGCTACGAAATAGATGGACTAAGTATCTTGTGCTCTAACCGAGCTACCAAATAAAATATTCATTCTTCCCAAAGGATAGTAGTTAATACCCTTCCCAATTATGGTTTTTTAATCTTTTTCCCTTTCTCCCTATGAACTTGCTGTACCAAAAATTTTAATATAGATTTTAAACCTTCAACCATAGACTGAATCCCCGTGTGGTTTTTTCATGAAGGTTTTAGGAATTGTAATTAACTCGCATTACTGGAAAGTGTCTTCATTATTGGCTGTTTCTTACTTAAAGTCGAACGCCATTATTGGCTGTTTCTTACTCAAAGTCGAACTCCAGTGCATCTAGACATACAAAAAATACACTCGGAAAGGAGTCTCAAGCTCAGACTTTGTTAGAGAATCCTTTAGTATTCCAAATTGAGAGTGGAGTCAATCCAGTGTTCCCAATCAAAATCTAATTGAGAGTGGAGTCAATTCAGTGTTCCCAACCAAAACCTACATAAGGAAATTCCCTTTTCTCCTTTCTCCAACCCAAATTCAGTAGAAAATAGTCACCGTTAACATAGGCCGCGACGGCGGAATTTTTTAGGATGTACAAGTTTTCACTAGTGTTTTCTCGTGTGAAGGTGAAAATGATTGGCTTTGAAATATAATTATTTTGGACTCCTTTTATTTTTTACATATAAATATTTATTGTAGTGAGAGGTAGCCCAGTAAGACCGATGTATGATTTCCTCTAGGTCTAATATGGAGTTGTTGACCTATGTAAAAGATTATTTTAATAGGAAAATGTTGTATTTTGTTAATAAGAAAACAACATTGCATTGAACAAAACACATAATAAATGTACGAGTATACAAAGTACAATTATTTTTAACACAATCACTCTGTGTAAGGTGGAATTTCATTAGATTGACTTAACCATTCATAAAGTGGAAGTTCCATGACAACATATTCAATAAATTAAAGTATCAAATTTAATTAAAATTAGTTTAGTGGTATTTAACAAGAATCATTGTACAACCAACAACTTATCATTATTACAAAACTACTCTTTTTTATTTTCGGATATGAATCCCACCAAACTATATTATTCAATTTCAAAAATGAAGTATAACACAAATTATACATAATTAAGATTCTGTGAGATCTATACTACTACGCCAAGGAAACTTTTAAGACATTTTTTTAAGACAAAAGAAATCTTTTGTCTTAAAAAATAACTTTTTATTTTAGTTATTTTACATTAAAATTTAATATCAATTGAATTGTCCTAAATATAAACTTTAAGACAAAAGAACTTTGAGACAAAAATATTTTGATACAAAACTTTATATTTAAAACGAAAATATTTTAAGACAAAAGCAGTTTGAGACAAAAATATTTGAAGGCAAAACTTTATATTTAAGACAAAAATAATTTAAGACGAAAATATTTTTGAGACAAAACATTATATTTAAGACAAAAGTAGTTTGAGACAAACATTTAAAGACAAAACTTTATATTTAAGACAAAAACAATTTAAAACAAAATTATTTTAAGACAACTTTATATTTAAGACAAAAACATTTTGAGAAATTTTTTTTTTAAGACACAACTTTATATTTAAGGTAATGGCCACTTTAGATGAAACCTATTTAATACAATTAACAATTAAGACACAAACATATCAATTTAAGGCAATATTATCTAACAATTGCAAAATTGACTCTGAGAGTGCGCCCTAAGTACACCAACTTGCAGGAAACTATTGTCTTGTAGTTATACCGAGTTTGTTATTTTACTTACCATTCACGTTATCTTATATAAAGACAATGATTTGTTGGGCTCTTTGTTTTTTGGTGGTAGTCAACTAAGAAGAACGCGACAACTTTTACTGACAATATTTCTCAGACATCAATTCTTCTTATGTCCCTTTCGTATATGTTGATACGATTAGAGACAACTTGTCTATTGTTGGATTCGGCAATGCTACATGGAGGGGGATTTTAAGACAATTTTTTAAGAGAAAAGAAATATTTTGTCTTCAAATTTTGAATACGACGCGCTAGTAAAAAAAGGTGAAAGTAAAGGATTAGGGGTCTTTCTACTAGCATTCAGCAAGTGGTTAGTTTACCATGGTTGTAAAGTGATGTTCAATAAAGGAAAAGAGTTCCCGAGACACATAGTCACGAGATACGTGAAGCAGATCGGGATTCGTGTGAAGAACCTGTATAAGTTAGATGTGGAAGACTGTGCTACATTTAGCACTATGGCGGAGAAGGTGTAGGTCATGATGTCGATGAACTTTGGCACAAAATACTTGGTCATTTGCATCATGGTAACTCGAATATTATACAATAAATAACCACTGGCCTCCCTAAAGGAGCACTTAAGTAGTAGGATGTATGTAAAGGATCTACGTTGCAGAAGTACATAAAATCTACATTGCATGATCGGGACAACAAAGCACATGCAATCCTAGAAAGGATCCACTATGATGTTTATGGACCTTTTTCAACAACCTACACTATCAGATACAAATAATTTGTCATTTGTATTGATGAATTCTCACGGAAGTGTTGGATCTCCTTCATGTGGAAAGATGAGACATTCTCCAAGTTCGTAGAATTCAAGACACTGGTTGAAAAAGAAGCTAGCAAGAAGGTGAAGGCTCTATTGTAGCGGCTGCAACACCTTCCAAAATTTTGGCCTGCACTTAAATTTCAGATATTACTATGGATATTCTGATCTATCATTCCTTAGTCACTTATTGGCAAGTTGATGATCTCAAGCTCCACTTTTCGATCTTAAGAGTCATTCATGCTTTTATCTTTACATAGAATGTGTCATCTTCGGGCATGGGGGCTATTGCTTGTCATGCAAAGGGAGGTTTGTTTTTCTTTAAGGGGAAATCTTTATGAGAATGGGTTGTCCTCACCACATAGACATGTTTCGCACTCATTTCACACACTCTTACACAAGTGTTTCCTTTATCCTCCTAAAGTCTATCATCGAAGTCGCACTTGTCGTCAGCTGCCACAAAGTTTGTTGCATTAAGCGAAGTATGTGTTATATGTTCTAGATGGTCTATGTTGTATCGCTAAGTTTTACAGTGTGTGATCGTAGTCAAGTTTTATCATTGTTCACATCAGTTCCACTGATCCCACACTGAGCCAAATTTCAGAGTTTCCTTATCAACCTAGTCTCATCCAACTTTCCTGAACTACGCACTTAACATATGTAACCCTCATGCTTTTCCCTTACCTATTAGAACTGTGCAATGAGCAGAAATCCCAACCTCCCTTAGCATTCAAAATTATGCAGTGTTTTCCTCCAATGTCCTTCCCTCAACCGGAACCC
The DNA here is from genome assembly GCA_031772625.1 of Pinus tabuliformis. Classification (NCBI taxonomy): domain Eukaryota; kingdom Viridiplantae; phylum Streptophyta; class Pinopsida; order Pinales; family Pinaceae; genus Pinus; species Pinus tabuliformis. The sequence goes on from CM062805.1 coordinate 359,977,955, forward strand.
TATGTCTCTAGAAACTGTGCAGTTTTTTCCCTTGACTACCTAGTCTACCTTGCATCCTGAAATTGCATAGATGTGTCCTCCCAAGGCCTCATCCCATACAAGTGACTTTTGTCCAGCTAAAATTGTGTAAATGCTTCCTCCCAGGGCCTCATCCCGCAACAATTACTGCTCACTGAAACTACACAATTATGTCTGTGAGGGGCCACAAAGAAAGATTACATGATAGATGACTCTCAAGGAGATGAGGAGAAAAATAAGCAGACTAAGGAACCCAAGGTATGATAGAATATTGGGACTGCATGAAGACTCCATCTGATGCATAACCCTTTGGAGGCTAGGTATTGAAAACAAAGCACATCTTTTGAAATACACCTCTTACTGTAGCTTAAAAGTTTGCCTATCATTGGCGTATCATTATGTTTTCAATGACATGCATGGTTACAAGAATTGAAAGTAATTCCATGTGTTTCCTCTACGTGTCTTGCTCCCTTTCAATTTTTTATTACATAGCTTAGAAGACGAAGAGTAATAACGCCTGTTTATTTAAGCCACAGAGGTTGTGACCAACATGATCTTATGACTAACCAGGCATGATGTAGGGCATCCTAGGTGGGATGAAAGATTTTTGATGATATGTATATAGTCAGTACACTCCTTTTCATTACTCCTTTGCATTAATCCTTGCTTTGTATCTTGCATGTACCCTCACTGCTTGTCAGATTTGGCTACCTACTGCTAGTAGTCTCTTAGCTCTTTCTTGACAAAGCAGGGGCAGGAATTTCATTCAACCTGATTTCTTCAAGGCTCTTCATAGAATGTATAGATCTAAGAGAAGGATATGTGGAATATCACTATCAAACTCTTGAAAATACTTTGCATGTTCGAATCTATCCAAATGATTAAGTTACCACTCAACAACATTGTCAATCTTGGAAGACTCAAGAAAGATCATGTCTCTAGATATTATAAAATTCTTATTCACTTCATCATAGAGATGGTATGCTTTGGAGGTATGAGTACCCAAAAAAGATACATTTGTGACTCCTTGCACTGAGTTTTTTTATCAGTTCCTTAGATATGAAGGCATAACAGGAGGAACCAAAAACCCTGAGATGCCTCACCGAAGGAATCTGGCCATACCACATTTCATAGTGAGTCTTATTTCTAATAGCAAGAGATGGACAGGTAAACCAAGAATGCAAATCTTTAACTAAGTATAGACACAAAAAATGCAAGCACATAGCAAACCAATCAAAATCAAAATTCAACAAATGACACACACACACACACACATACAAATATATGCGTTCAACTATTCAAGAAAAGTGAAAATTCAAGGTACACGAAGAGGTGCATATGAAAAAAACAAAGGATTGATATTACAAAGTTGTAAGTGCACTTTTTTGGAGCAAAAAAGGAGAGCTTACCCATAAGGACCATGTAGTGCAATCACAAATAGAAGCCTTTCTATATAATCAGAAAGTGTGTGAACCTCAAAGCAACAAAACAAACTATAAAATGAACTGTTGGGAAGGGATTATATTTATAAATAGCTCACATGTGTGAGCTCATTGGGCTTTTGAAGTGCACCCAACACATATTCTTGTGACAAGGGGAGTCGACTAATGTTTAGACATGTGCTTGCACTAATCATGATTGGTGTTGGTTTTGAGAAGTGAACTAGATTTCCAAACAAAGGTCCACTACAAAGGGAAAGAGCACGAATCTTGTGAGGGAAAAGTGTGTTTACACTTGATTTTCAAAGAAAACTCGAATGAATTCAAACGTTGAGGAGATTTCAAACAAGTTTAGAGAGACCTTGACCACTTAGGCATATCAAGAATATTATCAATAAGGGCTCCAAAAATGATATGAATTCAAAATTTTGGAGGGTGGTTGTAGTAGCTAAAACATATGCATAAAATCATTTGGTGAAGTATCAAAGGAATACTCGATGAGTGAAAGAATCCCTTTGAGTTACGCATTCCTAGAATGTCCATCTTTTTAGAAATCTTATTGAAACCACACATGAGAAGTGTAGAAAGGAAACATTGAGTATGCATATCTTTGTGTTGTGTGGGTCCATTGTGGCCACACTTTTGATGAGAACCATCCTTGGATCAATGGTATGAAAGATATGATATTAAATTCTATGTCGATGAAGGGATTTTTTTCCTTCATACCTACACCATTGATATGCTATAAGATATTTTCCCTTTTCTGGTTGCTTGTTATGTATTGTAGTTAAAACAACACCCATAATGATTGGGCATACTGTAGGTTTAAACAAGGCTTTAATGGAACTAATGAGTTAACTTCATGAAGGGGAATGACCTTCCTGATCCTGCCCTATAATGTTGATTGAAAAATTCCCTCATGGCTTCATGGTTTAGCGTGGGGGTGGCCAGACGCAAGAATGAATGCAGTGTAGCTCAAACTATGGTGAGGTAGAACATGGCTCACCCTTCATGAGTTGTATACAACACAAAATATTCATTACATAAGTACCCTTGTGGAATTCAACTTTGGCATGTAAATCATGTTAATAAAGAACAAATGATGATTGACAAAATGAGTATATGTATGCACTAATATGGATATTATGGCATATGTGATGTCTATTTATAATTTGAATAATAGAGTTGGATGCAATGGTTGTATAGTATTCATATGCATTTTAATCAATATTTAATGTGAATTTATGATGTTATTTTCATGACTACGAATAGGGATGTAATGGTTCACTTAAGCATGTGATTAATGGACTAGTAGTCACAATTATTAATAGTGCTCATAGTCAAATCTTAGAGGGGAAAAAAATTCTCTAAGTTTATTGAAATGATCAGAGAGTGTTGTGGATGATATGGACTTTGAGACAAAAATATAAGCCTTGATCTCAAAAATGATACTTAAGGGAAAGAGTATTCTCAGAACATCTGGTGGAAAGTATTAAAGATTTCACCAAAGAACACTTGAGTTGGTAAAGTATACTAAAGAAACTAAAGGAAAGCCCTAGAATATGGTACTGAGATGGAGTATGGATACATTCAAGGATAACAAGGAAATTTGTAGTTTTAGAAGTCATTTTGGTAGACCCATGCCTCTAAAAATATCTTCCACCTTTGGAGACAAATTGAGGAAATCCATTCTATATGGCTATTTTCCTTGGAGAAATTTACAGATTGGTTCCCCCTTAGATTTTTGGACTATTTGGAAGTTCGGTGTTTGGTAATATGTCCAATAATGGGGCTATGACCAAGAGCTATCCAGAACGGGTATTAAGAACCAAAGGACATAATATCATTTGTTAGGTATTGGGCTAATGACATACTGAATACCTCTATTACAAGCGAAATCCAACATAGTGTATCAATTGGCTGACATATAGTTTACCAAAGTATCTGGTATCAGAGATCAAGACATGGTATAACACATACCAATGAGAATAACCTAATACTAATAGATCCCAGTGATAACCATCGAATGTTAGTGACGTTTCCATTATCTTTCTACAACATCATATCTCAACAACAAGTCATCATACTAATAGGAAAGGCATGGTATTGGGTGATAATGTATCGACTTTAGGGCAATGAAAGGTCACTTATCACCCTTTTGACTCTCCATTTATTAGGATTTCAAAATGCAAAAACCTCAATATATAGAACCTATTATGTTATTACATGGGAGTGGTTGATTATAGATGACAGATGGAGATTGAATATTGGTCATCAAGTGCTTTCTATTGCGAGACCATGACCCGACCATTGGGATTTTTTCTCAATACTGATGAAGCCAAGTAAAGTGCATACATGGGCTAGAGGACATGACATGCTGGAATATTAGACCTGGTAATATGGCACACTTGGTAGTAGTTGATGTGCTAAGGTAACTAGTCATGATGATGTGTCACAAGGTTAGATTTTTAATGCTGTGGTAGCCAATGTGGTGCAACGTTGTGGATCAGAGTGCACAATGGTGACTACGTGGCACCCAAGGTATTAGTGACATGGATGTTAGGATTTCAGACTATCAGGTATCAATAGTTGGAGATTTCCTCACATTTCTTAGGGCCATGGTATCCTGATGGAAAATTATTGATCTATTGACATGTCAAGCTATTGGCCTATTGATATCTTGAGATATCAACCTATCAGCGTGTCAGGTGTAAGTTATCGATATATTATGAGAATTGAAAAAATGATTTATGCCCAGTGGTTGGTGGCCTAGGGTTCCAATACATAAAATGATGAATGACGAGAAGTAGAGTCTACATCTAGTGATAATCCAATATCAGATTAGTTTATCAAGTGTTGGGGGGAACAAAAAATGGAATTGTAGTGTGTTGCAGGGGCTTGGGGACTCAGTTGATAGAGTGGCAGGTGATGAAAGGATGAGTTTTTTCAGTTAATGGCCCAATATCAGGATTGGTTAATTGGAAATGGATTAGGAAAATTTGGTGAACTATTTCTTAGGGGGCTAATAGCTAACAAAACACCAAGCTTCCTAGCTAGGCCATTATTGTAGTTGATATGGCATGGACCAATATGATGGTGACACATGAATGGGTTTTTCCACATGGATCTATAAGTATATTGATGTGTCCTTTGAGGATAGTTTTCAAGTGGGAAAAAATTTGTGCGAATAGATAGGAATTCAAGTCAAATATATATCGTTGAAAAGCTCTCGATGAGTAGAAGGAAATGTTGATTTGACAAAAAAAAATTGGGGTGATTAAAGGAAGATGAAATTTCGATAAATCCACTACCATAAGGTGGCGAAGGAGGTCAATGTTCATCACCTCGAAGCCCTAATCATAAACTGGGGGGTTAGGTACCTTATAGTTTTCTTCCTAGTGGGTTTTCCCACTTTACCTCACTCTTCTCATATTATGTCTTACATAAGTTTTCTCATGAGTACCTAACATAATTGAAAATTTCCAGGATTCTTTGATTTTTTTACATAGTTTTTATGCATGAGTACCTAACATGACGAAGAATTATCGAGACTTATTCACTATCATAATTCTTGGTTGAGCTTTAGGGGGTGTTGGAGAACATTGCACTTGGTAGTTCATTAGGACCTTAGGAGGTCTTCCACTTTAGCCATTATTATACCATCTTCCAATACATTATTAGGAGCACATATGACCACTTTTCATTTAGTACTAGACATTCCATATCATTTGGACATTTTCGATTTTCAAGGTTTTATATTATCAGTGGGTCTATTTTTATCAAGGGGTGCCACCTAGGATGACATGTAACATTGAATGACATTGGTTGGAGGATGACATGGCTAATTGTACTCAATTAATATTAATTCCCTCACGCATAGGCCTTCTTATTGTGAATGTGTAATTCCTCCCCACTTTTTAGCAGTTGGGCACCATTTTTCTTTTTCCTTCCCTTGTTAGTTGACTTTTACAACTATTTTGGTGTTTAACTATGTTTAATTGATTTTTTTAACATGTGATAACTACTAATAAATTTTAACTAATTCCTATCTCCACCTATTTCCAATTCACTCAATTATTAGATATTTTGTTAACCTTGGGTCTACCCATCCAATGTTGACTTACATTCCAAGTAGGGAAAGCACATTTATAGATAATTGGGTGCATACTCATGGAATTCCAATCTAAATTAAATTGGTTCTTACTCCTGAAGAGTATATATACCATAGTCAAATTCAGATTTTTTTATAAATAATTCAAATTAATTCCTTAATTCATTAGTCAATTTCTCAACAACTTGATTTTTTCTCCTTTATTATTTTACAAGTAATTGCTGTAGTATTTTTTAATTGTGACTAAAATCCAATGGCTTGAATTAGCCACAACAATATCGTAAGTTTTCCTGGCCTATTAAATTAAGGATTGCATTATATTTTCTTCACATATCCAGTGCAGAGCATATCAGAGTACTATGTATATCTGTCACCCACTACGCTAGTCTTCGTTTCCATTTATGAAAATGGCATTTGGAACCATGGAGAGGTTGCCCACAGCTAATGCTGTAAGTTTTCCTAGTCTGTTAAACTAAGGATTGCATTATATTTTCTTCATACATCGAGTGTAGAGAAGATCAGAGTATTGTGTATATCTGTCGCCCACTGGGCTAGTCTTCATTTCCAATTATCACAATGTCATTTGGAACCACAGAGAGGTTGCCCAATAGAAATATGATAAATATGATGAGGGATTTGAAATTATCAAAGGTTCCTAATCTTGGGAAATTTCTCTATAGAGCTTTCCACTCTGATAGCATAAATTTTGAGGAAAATATGTTGAATGTCCTACACATGAATTCAGGAAATGAGGACAATAGCTATGCCCACAACTCCACCAGATAAGGATTACAACATCAGCGCTAGAGGAGTATCAAAATTTATGCATGAGAGGAGGGCCTCGTTTGCCCCATTGCAATGGAGGGTTTGTCGAGAAAATGGAGAGGCCAACACCAATGTTTGAGAGCCACAAGACGAGGGTTTGAGAGCCTCTTAGGGTTTTAGAGCCACGAGATGAGGGTTTCTTTGATGAGAATTTAGGGCAGCAGGCCCAACGGTTATACCCCTTACGATCATTTAGGGAAATAAAGAACATATTTCTTTATTAGTGGGTGGCGGGAGATAGATATTAAGTGACCCCAATTCATAGGAAAATTTGGAGACAGGGGCACCGAATGAGTGGGAAAAAACAGGAAACAGTGGATAGGCCGGCTAAAAATGGAAACAAGCCGGCTGAAACCACTGAAATTTTTTGGGTGCAGAGGCTGAATATCATTTTGGCACCAAATTGTTTTAGTTTTTATATGCTGGGGCTCTCATTGTGATTTTACAAAGGAACTGGAAGTTGAGCTAGATGTTTCAAGGAACACATCAAAGGGTTTATTTTCCAGAGGTATTTTCCTTGTATTTTCTAGAGGTATTTTCCTTCCATAGCCGAAGGAATTGGTACTGAGGTTCCGTTTCATTCACTGAGTGTTTTTGTCTTACTTTTATTTTAATTATTTAATGCCCTAACCTTCCAATTATATTTCCTCTCATTAGGTATATGGTTGGGTATGAAGGGTTTGAAAGTGTGATGTCCATATGAATTAGAGCAGCCAAGGACACACAAAATCGTTCACATGTTTAAGATTTGGCTTCATCCTTATCTTTCCTTACTATCTTCATTTCACCTCTCAACTCAATCATAATCATTCAAATCTCATAGTTTTAATCCTTTCACTTCAAAAATAAATTCACCTTCATTGAAGGATTCACAACCAATCTTGTTGGAAGTGGTCATGGCATAATGAATGGTGAAGGCATAATGCAAGGGTGCATGGAGACATTTGAGTGCATTAAAGTCATGAGCCTTAGTTAAAGTTCAGAAAGAGCTTACCAGGGTGTGATGGAGACATTCAAATGTATTGAAGTCATAAGCGTTAGTTGACATTCATAGATAGCTTTATCCTCTCATGTGTCTTATAAACAAAAATCATCAGACGAACACAAGGGCTCAACTAAACTTCATGGGGTTGAGGAAAATTAAGGAACATGTCCATTCTTATTTTATGTCAAGTATAAGTATTAGATATATCATTATTGTCTCCTTGTGATAAATAAAGGACCTATTGATAGAAAATAGTCATAGAGGAATAATGATAAGTATAAAGACGTTAGAATTAGATGCTTATGAGATTAATATTGGCTATTATCCTTATCTTAGAAACTCAATGTCTCTAAGGATACTTATCTTAGAAACTCAATGTCTCCATATCCTTAGAGTGTTACAAGTAATATGCCCTAGCATAGATTATTATCTAGTTAAAGTGATCCACTTTATAATTAAGCTTTCCCTCTTACAGGCATGCCCCATTTCCTAGACCTACTAAGTGCTCCTGAACGAGGCCTTGTATTTCACTTTTTATTTGCTAAACCACTCCTTAATTGAATCGCTACAAACCCAACTTTAAGTACCGAAAGAAACATGTATTGCTACTGCTAGCTATAAGAAATCAAAGAAATCGAGATCAAAGGGTAGGATCTATTCTCTTCGAGTGAGGTGGTGAGGCAAATGATTTTGGTACACTCCATTCTGATAGAGGAGTAAGATGTTGACATTTTGACAAAAGCTTTGTCATGAGGGAAGTTTGAATTTCGTAGGTGCAGGATAGGGGTGGTTGGTAATCCCATTATTGTAGAGAGGGATTCTTGAAAAATGTAGCAAGAAAGTCTACTTTATGACCTTAATTCCCATTCCACGTTCATCCATTTGGACACACTTTATGATGTTCTAGGAAAACCTAATGTCCTTGTCAACTCCCTCTCATCTTCGCTCTCATCTTCCTTGTCATGTTTTCTAGGACTTGTGTATCCAACAAGAAATTTTGGAGATGAATGCCATCAAGGTATAAAATCAAGGGGTTTTCAAGTCATTTATTTAGGGTTCCCACTAGCATAATCCTACCGTATGATCCACCCAATCCCTAAATTGGGGTCTAGTGCTATTTCAATTAATTATTAGATGATCATGGTGGGTCATAATTCCAAGTTAAATGTTAGGACTCTTTATAGGAAATTATTGGAGATACTTGAAGAGACACATCTTTTGCTAAAGGGTTAAGGAAGGATTTTGACTTCAATATCGGACAATCAACCATATCCTCAACATATCGAACCAACAATCAAGAAGAAAAGTGATGTGAAGCATGGGCATCCTCTCCCGCCCACGTTGTTAAGGATATATATCAATCTATGAATGCCTCTACACTCCACCAACTGTGCATCAATAAAATTTTGGGTTGCCCCACTGTCCACCAAGATGGATACATGTTGTCCCTGCATTGTGCCTCTAATTGCCAAAATTGCAAAATTGGGATTTTCCATGTCAAAATTTTAATTCAAGACTAACCATGCATTGGAAGGCCATTAACACAATATTAAGACATAAAAAATGAATAATTGACACAACACAAAATACAATACATACATTTAGTTTTATCTCACAAGGTGTCTAGATGCTAATTGAGCAAGTTCACGTGGAGAGAAAAAGGCCTTGCCATGATACATTGTTCAATTTGTAATCAAGAGCATTATCTTGGATAAGGGAGAAGTAACATTTAGTTTCTTTCTCATATACAAAGGAAAAATTACGAAGCAATGTCAAATGCTTTTCGTGAAGCAATGTTGTTGTAAAGGGTGTTAGAAATCTTGCATTGTAGGCAAGACCCTCACACCATACTAGATTGTGTTAACCAAAGCATGTTAGCCATGTCCAGGGATCTCAACTTTCATGAGCATGTTCAATGAGCGACCATAAATGAGGGGTGTCAGAGTGGCTAATAATCATAGTTTACATTGGATGATTGTCATCGTGCATAACATCCATTGTCCAAGTCATTTGTTTGGTGCCTAATGTTGGTGAATCATTGTATTGCATCATGGTAGCATATCTTGCCTTTCTTAAAGAACAAATATATTGAAAATAAATTAAGTTATGTGTCATGAAAATGTTCATTATTGTTGTGTTGTGAGTGGTTTGCATATTATATGTATCATATATCTATAATCACTTATTTCAAGCCACATTAAGAAACAAAGGAAGAGGTGCAAGGCCTATTTTAGGGAAAACTAGTGTTGATTTGAACTGCTAGTCCCACTAAGATGGGTAGCTACCTTAGAAACAAACAATCAAAGCAGTTTGAGATTTCCTTTAAGTGTAATAGATAAGAGGGAAGAAAAGAGGACCAACCTGGATCTTCCGCTTGGATCCTTGCTTGATTTCTCTTCCCCTTGATAGAGTTTGCCACTTCTCTCCTACTTGTCCTGCTTTAAAGAGTACCTGTAGAGTCAAAGTAACAGAAAACCATCAAAGCATCTCTATCTAAAACATCATAAACAATGCAGAATCAGAAACACATTGACCATACAATTGCATTCATAAACAATAAGATTCACAAATACATGATTATATGGAGGAAAACTCAAAGAACTTTATTAATAGTAGAAGAGAGGATTACAACCTAGCTGTCTGATCCAACATCATCCTCCCAGCAATGAAGCCCTCTTCACCTCATGAAAAGAAAGATCACCTAATACAATATCTCTTCTCACAAATAAACCAATCGCACTTCCTTACAAATTACAAAATTCCAGCCTCTAGATCTCTCAGATGAGGGATCCATTTCTAGATGTCTTGCAAGGGTGTAAGTCAGCTATGAGTTTTTGATTAGTGTCATTCCACTGATAGTTCTTGGTTCCACTTGGAGATTTCATTGATCTCTTACTCACCCCTGGGTGAATTCAGAGAGGCAAGTATCTTGGGAGAAGTTTCTGGAAGATTCCATGAGCTTCCACTTAGCAAACTGTCTCTGCCATTTTTCTATTCTCACTCATCGCACCCTATAGAAGGTCATTTCAGTATGCATTACACTTGGCTAGTGTGGCAGCCAGTATGCATCGCACCTTGACCATGGAGCAGTCAGTATGGTCCAGTTTTGGCCAGTTCTAAGTGGTTTTTCAAGTGGAACTTCTGGGAAATGATGTAATCAGTTGAGCATGATCCTTTAGGGTATGAAACAACACTTTTAGGGACTAAAGAGCCCTTGGTTTATGGACATATTAGTTTTGGGTTGCAGTTCCCAAATATGTCTATAACAGTTGCCCCGTAAAGCATGAGGTCGTAAATTTTCTGATGTCAGGTGAAATGCTTTATCATGAGGATCTGAGGTATTCGAACTGGAAGGTGACCTATATAAGATACAATACAATACATCATCATCATATTATTTTCATGATCTAGCTGAGGTGGGCATTCCCATGCTCAGCTTCATAAATTCATTTTCATGTACATAGGACAAAGTGATTCTTCATATGAAGAGTCATCTTCTTTTTCTTAGATGACTATCTGTGTAGATTCCGTGCACATTTGATGTCTTTATGTTCCTGAATATATCACAGCCTAGATGGATGAAACTAGATCCGGGGTCTTCAAACTCATTCAATCTTCACCCGATGTACAAGTTGATCCATGTGAAAAGATGTTCTCAAGTCAAACATGGAAAGACATCACCTGATTGCCAGCCAATAATGTAAGCTGTTAACAGGTGTGAGAGGAGTCAACGATAATGATAATGACCCTAAAGGCACTACAGTATAATTCACGTGGTGTGAATATATGAGCCGATGTCAAACACCACACAAAATCTTTCAGTCAAAGGCCATTGATGTAAACTTGTCGCCGGAAGTGAGAAGCTTTCCATTGAGGCATGCAAGCTTCAAAGTACTGAAAGGGTTGTTTCTAAATCGACTTCTTGGATAATGAGCCGATGTCAACAAGAAGTGACCCATCGTAGGAGGGCCTTGATGTGTCCCACATCTACAACTTGAAACGGAGAAAATAATTTTTTGGAGGTGAAAACGATCTGATGATATAAGGTTTAGGAATGGCAGTCATGAAAAATGAAGGGTGAAGGTATTGCAGTGGATGAGGCATTTGCTAGATGGTGAATTCTCTAAATGACTTCTCTTGAACATGTCGACGACACTGATATGGATTGGTAGCGTTAACCCCAAGGATGGTATGGAAGACCAATGGTGATATGATGAACGGAATAACCCAACCTGACTCAATCATGGTGATGGAGTGAAAGTGTCATGTTCAAGAGCGACCTGCTACCAATAAAATTATTCATGTTTTCTTCCCCTTTTCCCCAATCATTGCTGACCAGTACCTCTTTATTTTTGTCAAGCTTGAGGAGGATAACATATGCTTGCTCTATAATTTTCCGTTCAGGCAAACCTGTCACTATGTTTTTAGCGAGCCTAGCATCAGTGAGACTCGTTCTTGTCTGGGTGGACAAGTTTGTTGCTATTGTTTTAACGAGTTTAACGACAAAGATAACTCAGTCCTTTTCTTGTTTAGAGAGTTTGAAAAGGGATTAAAAGGGAACTCCAACAGTCCTTTTTCATAGCTTAATCCCTTAAGTCCGAAAAAGTATAAAATAATATGAAAGGGATGACTTTTCAATCGCTTTAACGAGCCGAAAAAGGCAATCGCTCGATATTTTTGTTTGATAATCCCTTAGGTCCAAAAGGATGAAAATGTACAAGAGGGATGGTATTTCCATTTACTTTAACGAGCTGGAAGGGCGAATGGCTTGACAATATTTTTATATTTAACGAGTCTAAAAAGAGTTTAAAAGTGACTCATTTTTAAGGAACGAGTGGTATTTTCACGTAGCAACTGGTTCCAGGAAAGTTTGGAACTTCTCAAAACATGGCAGTGTGAAGAGGGTGGCAATCTGAGTCACTCATCGTAGCTATTCCTTAAAAGGGTAAACAATCAAGTGCAAGCATATTATCGGCCAAATGAATGGAGGTGATGGTAGGAACACAACGAAGGTTCGAAAAGGCTGATAGTAGGGAAATCATGAAGGTTATTTAATGAAGGTGGATTCATTTTTTAATGAGCTTGAATCGGAAGAAACTATGCTTAGTGGCAGGTTTATTTTTTAACGAGCTTGAGCCTTGCGAGAACATTGCTCTTACCAGTCGTTTGAAGATGTCTCTTGTTGGTAGGTTTATTTTTTAATGAGCTTGAACTCTACCATAACATGTGCTCATTGCCTTTTTATGTAGGCTAGAAACGACCAAGCTACAAAGCTAGAAACTAAAGCTAATAATGCTAAGAAGCTAAAAAAATCAAATTGGTCATTTTTCACTTACATACAAAGCTTTGCATGCCCCCAGCTATTTAAGAAAAGGAGAGTTTCCTGGTTACCATATGGAAGTTCCTGTGGTTAGGCAGGATTGTTTATGTCGGAAGACAAAAACTCTTCCTTGGTTTTGTCTATCGAAATAGACAAAGGTGAATGGTGTGAGCTTCCAATCACATAACATACAAGGAAATAACTATTTCAGATTGATCACATATCCAGCAAGGAAATGGTTTTTCAATCCAATCATATAACCTTCAAGGAAATAGTTGTTTCATACTGATCACATAACTTGTAAGGGAATGTTTTTCAGTCCAATCATATGACCTTCAAGAAAATCTTTCTTTTCATATGGGTTCCCCTATCGAAGCAGACCAAGGTGCATGCCCCCTAAACTCCATTACATTCACCGAACAACTGCCAGTAATTAAGTGGATGGAATGAAGGTTGAAGAGACATTGTTGACTCAAAGAGACCATTTAGGGATGATGGTTGATTCATAGCTGTGTGTGAACCAGGAAATGAAAGCTAGTCAACAAGTTTCACCATTTGGCCTTCATGTGGAAAACACATCACTCAAAAGAGTGTGGAAACAATAGCTTCCATGTTATATATATAGTCACGTCCAAGGAGTAGATTGTAATCTAGTGGCCCTTGGACTACCATCACGTTCAAGTGAACGGTTTTCCTTTTCAAAGTTATCGGCAACTTTGGAAGGCTCCCTAACGGTCGACTGGTTTCTTTGTTGAAGCCTGACAAATTTTATGTTTAAAGTAGAAGTGATGGTGAATCAAGCGCTTTCCATGTAGTTGAGGAAATGATACTCACTGAAACCCCTTCATCTATGATAGTGCCAGACATGATCATTTTGTAAACTTGTACTATGATCCAGAATGGTATGCTCGATGGAAGGCAGGGTCTTGCTAGTGGATTCCAGTAAAAGAAAACAACTAGACTACTCGAAGGAGGTACCGGATAAATGGCCGGATAAACCTCGCGAACTGGGGGGTTTTCCTCCTGTTGTAAAGGAACGCGTAGATTGCCCCCAAGTTCACTAGACTCTGTATTGACAAAAAGAATTTGAATGGTATCGTTCTCATTCTCTTTGGAAATTGTATCATCCAAAGGTGGTCCTCCTGAAGGCAAGACTAGGTCAACTTCCATCTCGACCTGTTGACTTTGGTTTGGTATGGACTCAGAAGGTTCAATTTCAACGATAGGTGTTTCGATCGATAATTGAGTTATGTCAGTTGGGTTTTCAACTAGCAATGGACTCAGTAAGAGTTTCTTGTACCCAGGCAGAAATCGTTGTGGTGAAGCAGGACTATTATGCAAGATTCTCTTGGCCTCATCTAGAAAAGGACAACAGGGAAGGTGATGGTCTCCCTCACATAGTAGATGTTAGCGCTCAAATCTGCCTTAGGCTGAGGGAAGGCGAGACTCAAGGCCACATCAAACCACGCTCAGCCTCATAGCTAGCCCTACGAGGACAGGAGAGGGCTCTCTCCAGTTGATCTCGAGAAAATGAGCAATAGGATGCGAGATGACTTCAAACTGGAACTAATTTTAGGCTAGTAAATAGATATGAAAGTTTGATTTAGATTTTTGAGTTTTTGTTGGAGAAATGGGAAAACCAATTTTGGGTCCAGGGATTGAGGTCAGATCTTTGCAGATTTCGAGTTGGGGTGAGGTAGGCAATAGTCTTGATGCCTTTGATCAGGTGTATGGATGGATCAGAACGACAAGGAGCTGAAGAGGGCAAAGGAGAACATGGATCCTCTCCAAACTGGCGAAAACATGTAAAACTAAACAAATTTAAAGGAAGAGCACTGTGAACAATGAATTCAACCTCATTTACTCATTCATTTAGTTTCAGAAGCATAAGAAGGAATGGCATACATGTAAACATGAATAAACTTACAATAACTGAGAAATAACACCATCAAGAACTGAAAGCCACAAGAATCCCAACAGGTGCTACAAAATCTCTGATCTTTCCTTAGCCAAAATATGAAAAATATGTACAATAGTGTGCCAAAATCTTCCCAAGAGTCCAACCTGTGCTACTGACTGAAAATTTACATATATAGATCAAGCTAACCTCATTCCCTAACCTCTAGGGGTCGAGCTCCTCCTTCTAGGAGTATTTTGAAAAAATTCTAAACATGGACCAAGAATCTAGGTGACCAAAACAACCTCCCTCTAAAAAGAAGGAAACTGATTCATTACATTAATTTTTTGCTATTTTGTGAATGAATCATCTAGAATAAGGTAAATAGGCGCCAAGTTACCTCATACACATCATATTACATCATGCTAGGTCAAAAATCACATCAAGGAGTGAAACTGGTGAAAACTGGCCGAATTCCTGAGCTGGAGGATGAAAACTGGACCAAAAACCTCTATGCGTAGCGCCCTGATTCCTATGCGTAGCGCACCTTTTAGTGTATTTTTGGGGCACTTCCTGACATCGAAATCAAGCTCACAATAGCTGGTTGGAAATCTTTGGATTTCTACTATCCAGACCAAGTGGAATTTCCCAATTTGGAGCTCATTTGCCCCCTCAAACTTGCATTCTCCCAGAAGTACTTCCTGCTGTTACAAAAGGTGGCAGCAAGGTGGTTTTCATGGTGTTTTTAGGCCTTTTGATCATCCAGAACTTGATGAAATGCCTCGGAAATAACTGGGCATGTATAACTTACCATGACAAACCCAAAAATATAAAGTTTTTCTCCAACAAGTGCCCCAATCGAAAGCGAGCGTGCCGACGCGCTACCCATAGAGCGGAAAGAACTGTTTTTGAGACCAAAAATTTCAAAATGACAAAAATTTCTCCAAATTTTCTCAAATTTGGAGCGAAGACCCTCCATCATGTGTCATTCTCAGCCAGAGAAGCCTCGGCCAAAACTCAAAGTGGATCTAGTCTCTTCCGCTGTTTTAGTGCTTTGCTCAACCTCCTTTGCAAAATCTTCATTTTTGTTTTGCAACATGCATGCGAGCCCAATAATGATTTTTCATGTGACGAAGCATGTCTTTGTCTCTATTGGCCTTCGCCAACAACTCCTCCAGATTTCGATTGACTTTCTCAAGCCAAAATTGCCGCTCAACAGGTGTCAAATCGCCAGGTCTTTTTCGGGCCAACCTTCGGTCTTCACGAATTTGTCGCAGCTCTATAAGTGTATGTTCATCCTCTAGCTGTTTATTGCGCTGCTCCAAGTATTTGATTAGACATTCTGCCTTCAGTAACTTCTCATTCAAGCGGTCAATCTCGACCTTCTGCTCTTGAATGATCTCTTTCAGCTTCGAGCAAGGAGAGCTCCTATCCACATCACTCAATGCAACATCAACATCATGACCACCTGAATGGCCCTCCTCATAAATTGACCTGTTGCCTTTGTCCTGAACCTGTACCTGTATTGAAGAAGAAGGAGAGACCCCTTCCACACCATGTGGAGATAGTACTCGTCGTGTAGCTGCAAATAAGGCGCTGTGGCCTCGCTGATATGTCACATATGCTGGAGCATTGACATGCTCGGTCTCAGGAATGTCAAACTGATGTGAAGGCTCTCCCTCATCATGAACTATCTCGAGAGGTGGCTATGGCACTGTGAAAAAGTCACGAGAAATAAAATCCTCCCAAGTAATCCCTTGCTGTGCCAACTGATGAACGACTACGATCTTGATCAGCGCGTAATGATAAATACTTCTATGCTACTATGCTGGGGTCTTTCTTTGTACTAAAACAACCATTCTCTCTATGTTGCGAAACATGAAGTATGGAATGTTCATCAGACGTACCCTTGTAAAATGCATCAACAAATGGAAATGGTACGCATAAAGACGCGAGAATCTGCCCTCACAACTGAAATACCGAATGATGAGTTTCATCAAAGGTGCAAACTGATCATTCAAGTATTGGAAAGGAAAAACCCTGCTCAAGTGCCTTATATACCCATGTTTGATGTATGGCTCATAGTAGGATTTCTCTAATTGCTGACGCTTATTCCATTTCTCTCCAATATTTGGTATCCCAGTGGCCTCTGCAATAGTCTCTGGTGACAAAATGAAATCAACTCCAGCGAGGTTTACATGGCCATCATGTAAATGTAGAACAAACAAGCGAGCTAGTTCACGATGATGCTGGATTTGTTAAATTAGCTCACAATAGTGATAGCATGACTGATAGCGAAAACAATCCATTGCAAGCGGGCAAGCCTGCAATTGAACCAAAGAAGTGGGCTCTTCTCTGAGATGCTTACCACCTTTGCCACCTCTGCGAGGCCTCCGTGGCACATTACCCTCTGTTGTGGAATCACTGTCATTCTCCTTCTCATAAACTGAATCTGTGTCTGACATGGCTTTGAAAACACAATGTCTACAATATGTAGAATGTCTACAATATGTAGGATGTCTGCAATATGTAGGATTTCTGCAATATGTAGGATGTCTGCAATATGTATGTTGTTTGCAAGTTTTGGAGTCAATTTGGCAAGATCTGGTCGCATGAACAAAATTTTTTTTGGTGCTGTGACTGATTGCGTAGCGCCTGAACCCAATGCGTAGCGCACAACTGAGTGCGTAGCGCCTGTGTATTTTTACACTGGCCAGTGAGGCCCAGTGCGTAGCGCCCACCTGAGTGCGTAGCGCACAGACCCAACGTGTAGTGCACACCTCCAAACGCTGTCCACGGGTATGAAAACACACTTTTGGTCTTCACAAACTCAAACACGATTTTGCCTTGGAAATTTTTGAACAAATGGACTTGTTTCCCCTTTTATATGTGAACAAAATATCTTACCAAATTAGATTTGATTTAAATTGGTTCAATAACCCACTTTATAATGTTTGGCACTTTTTCACCTTTGGTCTTTTTAATACAATACTGCTTTTTGATTTTCTCTTTCTTTTTCTGAGGTTTGGACTGATAATATTTTGTTGATTTTTGCAGGGATCCGGCATTTTGGCTTTGCAGAAGATCAGAGGCTTGCTCTGAAGCTTTTGAAATGAAACAAATACAATTATTTACAATAACAATTTTTAGTTCCAAAACAGAGTTTTGGACTAAAAATGTTTTAAATTGCTTTGTGAGAAAACTATTAAATAAGAATCTTTTGAAACCAGCCTCATGGCCTGCGGGCTTTTATTATGTGTATGCAAAGGACCGACAACCCTAGACTCTAGAACTAAAGACTTTTTAATGAAGCTAATCTTTTATGATGATGAATGCAATGATCATGTATTTCGGTGATTTTTGAGAAATTTTTTACTAACCTTGCAGGGAAAAGCATGAGGAAACACAAGAAAACCAGACCCCCTCGTCAGTCAATGGCATGCCCCTAGCGAAATGCAACGAAGTGGAACGAGCGAGACGCCTGAAAATGATATGCAAAAGCGAAAAGATCTCTGACGGAGGGCTGTAAGGGCCGACTCTAACATTGGCTCCAAAGGGGATGGTGGCTCCTTGGACATGCCAAGAACGGCAGATCTCTGGGAGAGCAGACCAGTGCTTTCATCCATTGGGCGATGGAGTCATTATTTCAACAATTAACACAAAACTTTGACACATTTATTGACTCCAGATTTGACTGAAAACTGAATACAACTCTGATCAAACTGACTCAATTTTACAACTGAAAGGACTGTTAAAACTGACTCGACAAATCACAAACCAACTTACCTTCATCTCCAGAATTATAGCCTTCGCTGTGGGCCCCAAACTAAATATGAGAGATCAGTACACACATGCAATAGAACAGAAGTAAAACGATATATACAATGATGATGAAATGAGCAGAAAATACTCAGAAGTGGTATCGCTTTAGCAGTCGACCATTGATCGGCCCTCCAGGACAATCATCTCCATTCATTTCCTTGAGAAGAAAAGTGTTTTGACCACGATATGCTGCAATCTTATAAGGACCCTTCCATAAATTTTCAAATTTGCCGTGTTTTCCTTTATCTTCATTCTGGGCATCCCACTTCAAAACTATCTCATCCAGCTGAAACTTATCTGTTTTTGCCTTCCTATCATAAATCTTCTTTATGCACTCCTGCAACTTGAAAGTATTTTGAAATACTTCCTCCCGTGTCTGCTATAAACGAATCATCTGATTAATCCTCCTCTGCATGGGATCTTCCTCACTACTAGCTTCTTGAAGCATTTGACTACCGGAATAGCAAGCGAAGTAGGAAAAACCGTGTCTATCCCGTACACCAACTCGAACGGAGACATGCCAATAGACTTTTTCTAACTTACCCTATCAGCCCACAGTGCATTCACTAATTTCTTGTGCTAGCCCTTTTTATTGATTTCCAGCAACATTTTAATGATATTTACCAAGGACTTATTTGAAGATTCCGCCAACCCATTTCCTTGCGGATGGTAGGCAGTTGAATGCCCCAAGCTGATATTGTACTTATAGCAAAATTCAACCATTCTCTTTGACTTGAATGCCGCTGCATTATCTGTGATTAGCTTACTAGGACACCCAAAACGTGACAGAATATTATTTTCAAGAAAAGAAATAATTACCGCATCCGTGGCCTGTCGAGTGGGAATTGCTTCGATCCATTTTGTGAAGTAGTTTGTAGCTGTCAATATCCATCTATGTTTTCTTGACGATGCCGGATGAATTTTCCTGATGAAATCCAAACCCCATTGCTGAAATGGTGTCCTAACTTCAATTGGTTTGAGAGGCAATGGCTGTAGTTTCTGCTTCCCTTGAAAAATTTGGCATTCATGACAATTCTTAACAGCCTTATACACATCTCAAAATAACGAAGGCCAATAAAAACCTGCCCTTAGAATCTTATTCGCTGTGGTTTTCCGAAACAGATGGCCCCCTCAGTCACCTCTATGAAAATCTTCCACAACTCGTTTGGCTTCCTCCTCTACCAAACAATTCAGCAACATTCCACCAGGGTCTTTTTGAAACCCCGAAAATCGGGTCGACAACAAGGGGGATACCCACCTGGTCCGGACCTTGGTTGGCAGCTCCTTATCCGTTTGGTATAGTGGGTC
Organism: Pinus tabuliformis; assembly: GCA_031772625.1. NCBI lineage: Eukaryota > Viridiplantae > Streptophyta > Pinopsida > Pinales > Pinaceae > Pinus > Pinus tabuliformis. Next base: position 359,997,680 of record CM062805.1, read on the forward strand.
CGACTGGGGATAATGGGACCAGTTTCCCAATCTAAGGGGTGTGTGTGTGTAGAGTTGGATGATGCTGATCTAGGAGTATTTTAAGCTAATTTAATTCAAACTTCTAAACTAAGTCTATGCTATTGTAATCTAATAAGAAACAACACATCTAATCTACACTAACCCGGGGTGTATTTCTTTTATTATGTGATCTAAAGAGATTTCAAACAATAACTGGTAATAAAGATCATTCAGCTATCATAAGAATAGAAATCAATTAAGATAAACCACTTTGCATAAAAAGTTAAGCAAAACAGTTGTCAACAACATACCGCATAATAAGTTATTCATATATCAAGCACAAATAAATGACTCCACCGTACAGAAGTGCCAAATGGTAACCCACACATTCATGCATTAACATATAAACAACTGAAAACTGCATATCACTTTAAGAATATAAGCAGAAATTGGTCAAGAGATAAAAGTACCATTTATGACTGGTTCCACTCATAAGCTTCAAGCAATAACGATTTATCTCTACTTGTTCTAACATCTACTAAGACTACAAAAGTGCAACATCAGTAGAAGACATTAAATGCAAACATTGATAAATCTCGATCCATCCATTCATCAAAAACCCCCTCCGAGGGTGCAAAAGTGCATGTTCTGAGGACAAGTTTTTTGACAAATTTCCAGACCCTTCTCCAAACGCCTGAGAAGGGTTTAAATACTACTAACTAATTAATCTTAACTACATAAATTTAGGACACAGTTTCAAATGACCGCCCTTCTACTAAAGCAAATATATTTCTAAAAATTGAATCTAATTTCTAACCGTTTCTGTATTTGCTCCTTAGTGTTGTAAGCAATGCAACATTCGCCTGGGAAGAGTCGGCTGGTTGTCTTCTCCTTTCGTTTGAGCTATGAAAATAGAAATAACAAGACTTGGCACCGTTTTCTGACAAACTAGAAGATATTTTCGAAAATCTTCCTCTGGCTTGGTGTATTCACTGTGTGTATACTTGGTATAACCCAAATTTCTTTCAAACTGATTGTGCTGTTGCTATTTCAGTTTCTGGCCGTGCGAATGACTGAATAAGTTAGGGACTTTGCTCTCTGAACAATTTTCTGTATTGAAAACTGCTTCCGTTCTTTGTTCCAGGCTTTTCTGGAGCGTCTTCCCTCTTTAGCGTTTTTCTTTTTGCTTTACCCAGTCTGAGCTTCAGGATCTTTTGTAAACATGCTGCTTTTGTGCGCCTTTGACTCTGAGTCTTGGATAGTCTATTTCCATCAGTATCTGTTGAGTGATACTCTGGAATCCGTGGTCCTGCTGCATGCGGCATCCATTTGCGAAGGCATCTCTTCTCTGTTCTTCGAGTATTGACGCTTTCCCCTTTTCCTTAGATGTTTCCTGCACATTGATTTATATTAGTTGCTGCCTTACAGTTTACGCAAAGGAAAAGAGTAATGACGAAAAGATTGACATGAAAGCTTTAAGTTCTAATGAATGCATAATCATGACACTCATAATGACTTGACTCTTCGAAAAACACAACACAATCCTTCTTGGATACTTTGGCATACAATCATTAATTTCTCTTAAGGTGCGCGCCCAATTTTGGTCTACAGACAGCTTTCCTTGAACACTATGTCGAGGAAATTTTGCGATGAGTGATTTCTGCGATTCGCATCGCAGTATCGAGAATTGCGATGTCAAGATGTGTCATCGCAGGAATTGACGGTCGCATTCATCGCAGATCGCAAATCGCAGATCGCAAATCCCAAATCGCGCTTAATCATCCAATCACTGTGTCCTGCTTATGCGATGTTGCGATATGCGACGTCGCATATTGGCCGTCGGCAATTCCTTAATTTTTCATTTAAGAGCGCTTCTCAATATATGCGATGCGATGAATTTCGCGTCGCTTCTTCGCAGCTTATTTATGCGCATAGGAAAACGCTTCACTCTCTCTTGGCGATGTGATACAACTTTAGGGAGTTGAAATACAAAAATTTTGATAAAATGTTTTTTGGATTTTTTGTTAAGGGTCCCCATTTGCTTGGTGTTATTGCTAATACCAAACAAAGAGGGGGGGTGTTGGTGACCACATCAATGGCGATTCACTGTGAAGAACCCGTTATCTCTGCTTTTCTATTGAATTTCCACTTCCGAAGCAGAAAAATTTTCATATGCCTAAATTTTGTTATGGACAGATAGAGTACATTACTCCTTATCCTATCAATGATACTTTGTCTCAACCTTTTCATATTCCAATTATTTGTTTCCTCAGGCTTAGTTCTTGTATTTACACCAGACATTACTTGGTCTTTTTTGAAGATAAAATAAGGTCTTCTCTGCGTGCTGGCTTTTAAAATATGCTCATTTGTCGTAGGTAGAGCCTTTGCTGCCCGCAAGCATCAATAGGCTCGACAGGGTTACCTGTTATCCAGTAATGATCCTTTATCCTGCTTGAGGTTATTTACAACATTTTAGAGAAAAACCCTTTTTGACACATTTTCCTTTTTTATTCTCTAAAGAACAATGTCTTGGTTTGGTGGCCAAATTATGACACAGTCATTCACTCAATTTACACTTTTGCTGAACAAGCTGGCTTGTGATGAGACCCCTTGTCTTTTGATTGCAACAATCTTGAGTCGTTGCCCTGTTTTGGTAGACAGTATTGGCAAAGTCAGCAAGTTATAATATCTGTGATCATGATAAGACAGCTCGTGATGAGACCTCTTATTCTTTGAGATATAGTGTTTTCACGGATTGTTCCTCTCAATGCTGCGATTTCCTTTAGCAGGGAGGAAGTCATTGTTTTTCCTTAAGAAATCTCTGGACGACAATAATAGAGTTTGAAAGCAGCAGCTTTACAGAGAATATTTATTTTATTATTGATACCTTTCATTGTGCTGATATAAAACAATTTCTTACCAAAGGTTGCTTTCATCAAAGTTTTTGAAGTTGAAACTAGCATCATGTCTAGGCTAAAGTTAACTCTACCTGTCAATAATAAAAATCAGATTTTTCGAAAAATTTTGCTACTTGTACAAGCGAAAAGCTCAAAATCCGATAGAGATTTGGTGTCTTTTTCATGAACCCTTTTAGTGACCATCTACAACTGGTTTTATTTATAAGAAAGAGAAAAACAAATAAAAACTAAAACTATCCTACAAAAATAGAAGAGTGATCTTCTATGGAAAATATATTTTAAGAATCTGTCCATTAATAGGGAGAGAATCTCTTCTACCTGCCAAATCCTGCAACACAAACGTCGATGGGCCTATGACTTCTACAATCTGAAAAGGACCAAGCCACAGCTTCTGAAATTTCGTATGTTTTCCCTTTTCTTCATGAGCCTTATCCCATTTCAAAACTAAATCTCCCATCTGAAAGTTTTTTCTGGTCATTATGCTTGAGTCAAAAGAGGATTTTATCAGCGCTTGATGATGGGCATGGGTTTTCTTAGCTTGTTCTCGTTGTTCTTCTAATTTTATTATTTCCATTTGTCTTAGTTGTATGGAGGAGGTAGATACCTCATCAATGTGTTGTACTAAAGACAAAGAGGGAATGACTAAGTGAGTTGGAAGAACCACTTCTTTCCCATAAACTAAATTAAAGGGAGAAGTGTCGATTGAAGCTTTCTTCGTTATTCTATCTGCCCATAAAGCATTTACCAACGCTTTGTGCCAATTCTTTTGGTTTTGGTCGACTGTTCTTTTAATAATCCTGATCAGGTTTTTGTTTGTTGATTCAGCCAATCCATTACCTTGCGGATAGTAGTTGGTCGAATATTTCAGTTTGAACCCTCTTTTAAGTGCAAACTCAGTCATTGTATTTCCAGAAAAGTATGAAGCATTATCAAAGATTAAGGCCGTTGGCAATCCAAACCTAGTGATTATAAATTGATCTATGAATTCAATAATGTTTTCAGAATTAGCTGTCTTAAGAGGAACTGCTTCTACCCATTTAGTAAAATAATCTGTTGCCGTGAGGATGTACCTATGCTGCTTAGAAGAGTGAGGAACGATCTCACATATTATGTCCAAGCCCCACTGGCTGAATGGTTGCTCGATGTTAACCGGCTGTAGTGGCATGGACGATTTCTTTTGTTTCCCTGCAGCAGTCTGGCAGACTTGGCATTTCCTCACGTAACTGTGTGAGTCTTTGAACATCGTGGGCCAATAATATCCTGCACGTAATATTTTATGTGCAGTAGCGTCTCCAACATAGTGTCCGCCTGCTGGTCCATCGTGGAGTTCCTGCAAAACCTTTTCGGCTTCAGTTTTCTCAAGACACCTAAGAAGCATAGAATCGTAATTCCTTTTAAACAGAACATCATTTATGAGCTGGTATTGTTTAGCTTTCAATCTCAGAGCTCTTTTCTTGGTGTGATCCAGGTGTGATGGAGCATACCCGTTCTTACGATAATAAATGGTGTCAACATATAATGATTCTGCATCGTTTAGGCTTACCTCATACGTATGTACCTCTTTAGATGAGTTCTCAAGGATTTGCGATGCTCCAGCCAACATCTTGCAGAAGCCTTGACCTCTTACAATGTTTGCTGGTTTGATCTCAAGATCATATTCTTGTAAAGTGGTGATCCAATTTGCTCTTTTTTTGCCCACATCCTTCTGTATCAGAAGGTTTCTTACCACTGGAAACGATACTATGACTTTGGTATGGGCTTTAAGTAAGAAAGGTCTGAAATACTTGATCGCTTTGAAAACAACATATGCCTGTTTCTCCACGCCTGAATAGTTGAGTTCAGCACCTTGTAAGTTCGAGCTAAAAAATGTGATTGGAGCTTCCGCCTTCTCTTGATTTTCTTGAGTTAGAATCGCGGCATAAGATTTCTCTGAGGCAAATGTGTATAAGATAAAAGATTCTGAAAAATTCGGGGTTGCTAAAGATGGAGCATTAATGATAGCTTGCTTGATCAAGTTGAATGCTTCATGCTCATCTTGACCCCATTTAAAATTTGAATTCTTTTTAATCATATTTTGAAAAGGAGAAACAATACATGAGAAGTATGGGACAAATCTCTTCACAAAATTGATTTGACGAAGGAAAGATTGCATGGCTTTTTTGTTATGAGGCATGGATATTTCGGAAATTTCTTTGATTCTGTCAGGTTCAATGTGAATACCAGATTTTGACACTATGAATCCTAGCAGTTTTCCTTCACTTAATGCAAAAAAAAGATTTCTTTGGGTTAAGTGAAATCCCATACCTTAAACATCGTTGAAAGATTTGTTTCAAGTCTTTGAGATGGTCGCTTCGCTTCTTGGAGTACACTGTTATATCATCCAGGTAAATCACTACAGGTTTATTGGCTAAACCTTTAAATGCGATGTCCATGGCTCTCTGAAAGGTAGCGCCGCCATTGATCAGACCAAATGGTATCTTCTGATATGCGTGTGTGCCCCATATAGTTCGGAATGTGGTTTTTAACTGATCATCGGGATGTACCAGCACTTGATTGTATCCTGAAAATCCATCCAAAAAAGACATTAATTCTGAGCCTGCTACTGCCTGTAATATCTGCTCCATAGGTGGGAGGGGAAAATTGTCTTTTTGACAGGCTTTGTTGAGATTCCGGAAATCGATACAGATTCTAATGTCTCCGTTTTTCTTTCTAACGGGTACCATATTGGATACCCAGTTGGAATGTCTGACGGGGAAAATTATTCTGGCTCTCAACAACTTATTTAGCTCAGTTTTTATCTGATTTTCTAAATTGGGGTGGACTTTTCTGAGTTTCTGCTGGATAGGTTTTTCATTGTCAATCATAGGGATAGTATGCTGAATGATAGAAGTGTCGTATGTCTCCAGCTCATCGTAATTCCAGGCAAAAACATTTTTGTATTGCCTCAAAAGACGGATATACGCTAATTTTTCTTCAGGGGCTAGGCCGTGGCCTAGATTAACGTTTTGTGGTTTCTCATCGGTTCCTAGGTTTACTAATTCGTAGTTCAGAGTCAAACTGTAGAGTTTAGAATTGGTAGACCTTTTAAACCGAATTTTCAAATCATATAAGTCTTCTAACTTAACCACCGATTTAGGTATAGCATTATCAGTGCTATTTTGTTGTATTTGGTGATCATGATGGTCTTCGTCAATTATTTGATTTGAGTAGGATCCTTCAGAAGTGAGGAAATTTACAATGTCAGGATCGTCATTGAATACGCTCCAGTTTGTAATGTTGTCAGGGATGGATGGTCTAAAGATTAATTCTATTGAGAATCTATCTGGACTAAAATCTTCGGAGGGAATAAGTCTAGAGGCTACGTTAGCTAACAGGTCTGCGCTCGAATTTTGAAGTCTTGGGATTGACGAAATATTGAATGCTATGAAATGTGCAGTCAGATCTTGTACTAAAGATTGATAGTGTTTCAAATGACCTGATAGGCAATGTATGGTGTTACGTACCTATTTGACGACGATCTCAGAGTCTCCAAAGACTTGAAAGTACTTAACGTTCAACCCGATTGCTTTGTATAGGCCTTGCACCAAGGCCTCGTATTCCGCTGTATTGTTTGTGCAATCGAATTCAAGTCTGCACGTAAGCATGGTCTTATTTCTATCTGGGCTAATCAGAACGCATCCTGCTCCTGCTCCCTCGTTAGATTTAGAGCCATCAAAATATAATTTCTAAAACAAAGATGTATTTACAGGGTTATCTAAAAAATTAACACACTTTGAATTATCAGTTTGGGAAAAAATTTCGACTTGGGACAAAACTGAATTTTCTAAGTAAGGTGAGCTATGAGCATTGAAATTGCCGAGGAAAGAATCTACCGAGTAATTGCCTATGATACTGCTGTTGTATGTTATTTCTTCATTTTCTCCCTCAAATTCCGTCACTATGTACTTCTGGTGTAACTCTCGTTCAACCTTTATTTGATTCGGTTTACCATTGTAGGGTAACCACATGTGCGACCAGTCGGTTGAGAAGTATCCATGGAGTTTTTCAGACCAATTCCTGCTAAGAATTAAACCATAGAATTCAGGGATATCAGCTACTAGAATGTCAATAACCTGACATACCTTCGGGTTAGACGACAATCTTATGGTCACTTGATTAAGTTCACCAATCACCTCGACTTGAGATCGATCAAGCTGAACTATGCGCACCGTGGATTTTTGTGGTTGAACATTCAACTTGGCACATATTGATCTGGGTAAAATATTCGTTGAAGCACCAGAATCTACCAAACAATTGTGCACATTTTTCTTGAAAATTTCATAAGTGAGAAGAAAAGGGGGAGTGTGAGACCTTGATCTTCCTCCAATCAAGGCGATGTCATTTGGGTCAATCTTATTGATCGTGTTGGTTGGAGGTCTTCCAATGTTATGGGAAGCTACAGCTGTAGGTAAAGATGTAGTAGGCACGGCATGTAATTCTTTCATCATTATCTTCTGTTGATGTTTCAATTTGCTCAACTCGTAAAGAGTGATATTAGCCCTAGTATTTTTCATGTCATCGATAATGTTGTACTCCATTTCATCCGACACAATGAGTGTTCTTGATGGAGGTGTTTGATCTGATTGGACTCGGCTATATTGAGTCGCTTTAGCAGTTGTTTTCTTTGTTGCGACTTTATCTTTTGCTGCATGGCTTGCGCCCTTCTGCTTAGGGGTAGTTTGGGGAGGATCAAGTTGGTTTTTGCTTCGTGTGCTAACCGGAAATGCTTCTTGATCTTCTTCTTGTGGGAGGATGAAATCCCACATTCCTTGTAGTTCCACAACTTCTTCATCATCGGTCTGCCCTTCAGTGGTATTCTCTTCTTCTTCCTCTTCTTCGGATTCGACGTTTGAGATAGCGTTGGGTGGTTTCACATCCATTGAAGGATTTCTTTTAAAAGCTCTGTAGGGTTTTTTTGAAGAAGTTTCTGCTACTTGTTTTTTTATGTCAATCATCTCATTGGACATGGTTTTTAACACTTTTCGTAATCCTTCCAAATCGAAAGGATCTTTCGTTTGTTTCTTCTTGGGGTCTTCCTTAGATTTGCGTTCCTCTATCGCAGATCTTTTTTCCAGGGCTACTACGCATTTCTCTACTGCTATCGCCTCTGTCAAGTTTTCAACTAAGGTTGTCTTATTTGCCCTATCGACGAAGATTGTCAAGTTTGATGGTAAGGTTGTAATATACCATTCACATCTCACTTCTTTGCTGGGCTGGGAAGCAGCGGGAATTTTGTTGAGGATTTTATTGAACCGTAAATTAAAATCATTGATGGGTTCTCTAGCCTCGGCTTTAAGATTGGATAGGTCATTGATCAACGTCGTCGTTGATCTGTCATCCCCAAACTTGGTAAGGAATTGACTTTGAAAAATGTCCCAACTTGTGATAGACCCGGAAGGTAATGAAAAGTACCATGACCCGGTTGTCCCTTGCATTGTGTAGGGAAAAAGCCGGACGACAGCATCCTCGTTGGTAACTCCGTTGAGATTAACAGAAAGCATGAAATTATTGATATGCTCTTCAGCTAGCATGCCTGTTTCTAGATTGAATTTGGGTAGCCATTTCTCAGGATGGGCCGGTATTGGGCTCAGGGGTGGAGGCATTAAAACCGCCCCAGGATTGTTCCATGGAGACTGGGCCATCGTTGAGCTACTAGTGGGTGAAAGTGCAGAGGATGATCCCTGATGCTTGGAAGATGAAGATATTATGATCTTTGATGATTGAAGAGGAGGGGCTGTGGAAGATGGATGAGTGGTTTGGAATGAAGACGTGGGTGGTTGACTTCGCGGTGAGGGAGTTGAAATGGACGACGTGGATGAAAGAGTCTCACTGTCAGACTCTGGTGGTGTTTTCCTTGCTCTTTTCCTGGTGGGGAGAGGGAATTCAGTTGGCTGGATGCCAAATTTTTCGCTCTTTAATCTGGTCATGGGATGAGCAGGATTGTACTGCGAAGTCACGCTGCTTTGAGATTTATCAGACCTCTGAGTAAAAATAGAGAATCCCTGGAGTTTACGAATCAGAGTTTGAATTTCAGGGGGTTCAATGATAAATTGGTCTGAAATATTAGGGTATGTAGCAGCGGTTGATACTCGAGCGACTTCTCACTCTGGATTTAAACGTACTGGGGAAGTCGGGGGAGTTGATGAGGGCGATTTACTCTCAGAATGGTATTTAGATTTTGATTTAGGTGCCATTCATAGTTCGGGCCCTCCTTCTAGTGCCAAATATGTTGAAGCCCCAAAAATCGGGTCGACAACAAGGGGGATACCCACCCGGTCCGGACCTTGGTTGGCAGCGCCTTATCCGTTTAGTATAGCGGGTCTCACTGGGGATAATGGGACCAGTTTCCCAATCTAAGGGGTGTGTGTGTGTGTGTAGAGTTGAATGATGCTGATCTAGGAGTATTTTAAGCTAATTTAATTCAAACTTCTAAACTAACTCTATGTTATTTTAATCTAATAAGAAACAACACATCTAATCTACGCGAACCCGGGGTATATTTCTTCTATTATGCGATCTAAAGAGATTTCGAATAATAACTGGTAATAAAGATCATTAAGCTATCATAAGAATAGAAATCAATTAAGATAAACCACTTTGCATAAAAAGTTAAGCAAAACAGTTGTGAACAGCATACCGCATAATAAGTTATTCATATATCAAGCACAAATAAATGACTCCACTGTACAGAAGTGCCAAATGGTAACCCACACATTCATGCATTAACATATAAACAACTGAAAAATGCATATCACTTTAAGAATATAAGCAGAAATTGGTCAAGAGATAAAAGTACCATTTATGACTGGTTCCACTCATAAGCTTCAAGCAATAACGATTTATCTCTACTTGTTCTAACATCTACTAAGAGTACAAAAGTGCAACATCAGTAGCAGACATTAAATGCAAACATTGATAAATCTCGATCCATCCATTCATCAAAAACCCCCTCCGAGGGTGCAAAAGTGCATGTTCTGAGGACAAGTTTTTTGACAAATTTCTGGACCCTTCTCCAAATGCCTGAGAAGGGTTTAAATACTACTAACTAATTAATCTTAATTACATAAATTTAGGACATGGTTTCAAATGACCGCCCTTCTACTAAAGTGAATTTATTTCTAAAAATTGAATCTAATTTCTAACCGTTTCTGTATTTGCTCCTTAGTACTGTAAGTAATGCAACATTCGCCTGGGAAGAGTCGGCTGGTTGTCTTCTCCTCTCGTTTGAGCTATGAAAATAGAAATAACAAGAGCTGGCACCATTTTCTGACAAACTAGAAGATATTTTCGAAAATCTTCCTCTGCCTTGGTGTATTCACTGTGTGTATACTTGGTATAACCCAAATTTATTTTAAACTGATTGTGCTGTTGCTATTTCAGTTTCCGGCCGTGCGAATGACTGAATAAGTTAGGGTTTTCTCTCTGAACAATTTTCTGTATTGAAAACTGCTTCCGTTCTTTGTTCCAGGCTTTTCTAGAGCGTCTTCACTCTTTAGCGTTTTTCTTTTTGCTTTACCCAGTCTGAGCTTCAGGATCTTTTGTAAACATGCTTCTTTTGTGCGCCTTTGACTCTGAGCCTTGGATAGTCTATTTCCATCAGTATCTGTTGAGTGATACTCTGGAATCCGCGGTCCTGCTGCATGCGGCATCCATTTGCGAAGGCATCTCTTCTCTGTTCTCCGAGTATTGACGCTTTCCCCTTTTCCTTAGATGTTTCCTGCACATTGATTTATATTAGTTGTTGCCTTACAGTTTACGCAAAGGAAAAGAGTAATGACGAAAAGATTGACATGAAAGCTTTAAGTTCTAATGAATGCATAATCATGACACTCATAATGACTTGACTCTTCGAAAAGCACAACACAATCCTTCTTGGATACTTTGGCGTACAATCATTAATTTCTCTTAAGGTGCGCGCCCAATTTTGGTCTACAGACAGCTTTCCTTGAACACTATGTCGAGGAAATTTTGCGATGAGTGATTTCTGCGATTCGCATCGCAGTATCGAGGATTGTGATGTCAAGATGTGTCATCGCAGGAATTGATGGTCGCATTCATCGCAGATCACAAATCGCAGATCGCAAGATCACAGATCGTAAATCCCAAATCGTGCTTAATCATCCAATCACTGTGTCCTGCTTATGCGATGTTGCGATATGCGACGTCGCATATTGGCCGTCGGCGATTCCTTAATTTTTCATTTAAGAGCACTTCTCAATATATGCGATGTGATGAATTTCGCGTCACTTCTTCGCAGCTTATTTATGTGCATAGGAAAACACTTCACTCTCTCTTCGCGATGCGATACAGCTTTAGGGAGTTAAAATACAAAAATTTTGATAAACATTTTTTTGGATTTTTTGTTAAGGGTCCCCATTTGCTTGGTGTTATTGCTAATACCAAACAAAGAGGGGGGGTGTTGGTGACCATAACAGGTCTTTCCAATATAATGCAGAATTGAGTATGCAAAATTTGGCAGCTTTCAATTTCAATGTTCTACTCTTGTTTCTAGGCATCCCGGGAGGTGAAGACAAATTTTGAAGTACATATATAATGTCAGCATACCAAGGGGAAGAAACAAAAATATCATATACCTGATTTACCAGACTCTCCTCATCTTCATCGGACATAGCAACATTCAAATTTATGTCTAGAAGATGCAGATTTGTTTCAGCCATTAGTTTGGCGAGTCCTTGACCTTTGATCAGCTTGGTTGGTTTAATCTCCACATCATACTCTAACAACGCAGCAATCCACTTACCCCGCCTTCCTTCTGGATCTGCCTATACCAAAACATCCTTTACTGTTGCGTTAAGAACATATGCTATAATGTGGGAATGCAATATATACACACGGAAATCTTTCAAGGCCTTTACAAGCGCAAGTTCTTGTTTTTCAATAATGTTGTATTACAATGCTCCGTCCCTTATAATACGACTGAAAAAGGCAATGGGCTTCTCAACTCCATCCCTTTTTTGCATTAGTACAGCTGCCAAAGTATGCTCAGAAGCAAATGAAAACAAAATGAAGTCCTGTGTGCAGTCCGAGCTAATTAAAGTAGGGGCTAAAGAAAGAGCTAACTTTACCAAATTGAATGATTTCACCGCCTCTTCTGTCCATTTTAAATGACTGTCCTTTTTTAGCATGTTCGTGATTTCTCTAAGATGCTTGGCAAGATTTGGAATGAAAGGACGCAGAAAATTCAGTTTTCCACTAAACGACTATATTTCTTTCTTATTCTGGGGTTGTTCAATCTGCTAGATGGCCTCAACACGCGTAGGTTCCACACGAATGCCATCTTTTGATATGATGTGGCCAAGGAGCTTGCCTTCGTCCATGGCGAAAAGGCTCTTTTTGGATTCAGCGAAATGCCATATTTGCTACACTTTTGGAAAACAATTTTCAAATGATATAAATGCTCCTCATCAGAATTTGAAAACACGGTTAAATAATCAAGGTAAACAACCAAAAATACATCTTTCTCATTGGCGAAAGCCATGTCCATCGCACGCTGAAAAGTGGCACCTGCATTTTTCAAACCAAACGGCATCTTTGCATAATGAAACGTTCCCCATGGAGTGGTGAATGCAGTTTTGTCACGGTCATCTTCATGCACTAAAATCTGATTGTATCCTGAATAGCCGTCGAGTAGTGACATCCTTGATGTTCCAACTACTTGCTGCAATATATGATCCATTTTGGGCAGCGGATAATTGTCTTTTAAGGACACCTTATTCAAATTTCTGAAGTCAATACATAAACAGATCTCACCGGTTTTCTTTCTTACGGGTACCAAATTTGATATCCAATCGGAAAATCTGATAGGCACAATGATTCCTGACTTATACAACCTGTTGACTTCTTTTTCTATCGATGGTAGCAGCTTAGGATTGATTCTCCTCAACTTTTGACGGAAAGGCTTCTGATTTGGTTTTATAGGGATAGTATGCTGAATGATATTAGTGTCATATGTTTTCAGATCTGAGTAATCCCAAGCAAAAGCATTAGAAAATGAAGACAACAATCTGACATACTCTTCCTTTACCTTTGGTGATAATGACTTTGATAGCTTTACCATCTTGGGATTCTCAGCTGTCCCAATGTTTACCTCCTCAACACCTTTTTCAGTCGGTCTCAATGTCGGTTTGCGGGCGACATCGTCTTGGTCAAACAGCTCCTCCAAAGGAATCAATCCCTTAGGAATAATGTTATCTTTAAGTTGCAGCACTTCCATTTGATTTACTTGTATATCAATATTACCATCATCATGTTCTGTATCTATGGATGTATCTTTAAACTTACCCTTATTCTGCAGAAAATCATTAATCTCTTCATCATCCTGAAAGACTTGCCAACATCGCTGATTATCTGGAAAGGTTGGGCGGTGTTTCACATGAATCTCGAATATTTTGCTGGAATTCATTGGAATTTTTAAATTACTTGCTTCCTTAGCCAGTCCATCAGCAACACCATTTTGTATGCGAGGCACACATGTCAAAGTATGATCAGAAAAGAGTTTCAAAATATCTAAAACTGTGTTTCGATATGCCCTCATGCGAGGATGCTTGGCTTGAAACTCACCCTTCACCTGCTTTATCACCAACTCTGAATCACCATATACTGTAATTCTTTTTGCCTTCAGCTTTCGAAGAATCTTAAGGCCAGCAATGAGAGCCTCATATTCCACTTCATTATTAGAACAGTCAAATGCTAGTTTGTAGGAACATACTCTCACCTTTCTTGGAACCTTATCTTGAGCGGAAAATGGACTTCGAATCCACACACCAATTCCAGCACCATCACTACCTACAGCGCCATCAAAATCCATGGTCCAAAGACCATCTTCATCCTCCTCCAAGTGCTGAAATTGTGTTAGCTCTGTTTTTCCTGTTTGCTGCCCATTATCTTCAACTGTTTGCTCCATAATAGCTTGCTTTTCACTTCTTTCTTTCTGCAGAACTTCTCTAAAATTCTCAGTGATTTCTGGTATATCTTCTACCTGAACTAATTGACTATCTATCTCATTAAAACTATCAACAAACAAAACAAACGACTCCAAAGCTGTATGTACATAATTTACAGGATGATTGATTGGTTTTTCTTTGCTTGTTATAATGTATTTCATCTTCTGCTCTCGATATAGCTTTCTCATTTGACCGAAGACTGGAATTGTAGCATAAGAAAAATCTAACTATAGTGTACCTTTCAACTTAGCCCCCCAAGATCTTGAAAGCAGCATACCAAAACGCACAGGAATGTCCGCCACAACCACATCCATCAAGACATTCTTTGCTGGAATTTGATCTAAGCTTACCACCAAGTCCTTGATCAATCCGATACATTTTACACGGCTGGAATCAAATGAATACAAATCATGGTATTTTCTTGTAATATCTAATCCCAACTTTTACATGATTTCTTTTGGCATCAAATTGTGCGAAGCACCTGAGTCAAACATAGCATTGTGTAAAACATATTCATGCAACCTCAAACTGATATAAAAGGGAGGAACATCACTTTCAGGAGACTCACCATCTAAAGCAGGCCCAAAAATCAATTCCAGCTGATCATCTTCAACATTTATCGTGTCAAACATTGGATCAAAATTTAGAATTTTGGAGACTTGACCTCGGTAGCTGCTGTTCTTCATGATTTCAGTCAAAGGAATAGATACTTTCAGTTTTGAAATTTCATTTTCCAAACTAAATGCTGAAACTTTTTCAACCTCTTTGACCGGAACTTCTCTTTTTTCAGCTTTATCCCTCATTGTGTTTGGTGGCTGATTTACCTTGTCTGCTGATGATGATTTACTAGCTGCGGGATCAATTATCTCTTGTCCTTTCTTCTGTGGTACAGCTGAATCATTTTTTGCTGAAATCTCCTTCTCCTGAATGGCGTTTATGGGCACATCTCGATTTATTAATGAGTATTGCTTCTGTTGGGCAGACAAAGCATTCATGTATCCTCTTTGGTACTCCTCCGATTCTTCTTCAAGTGCCGCATCATTTGATAGAATAAAATCCTCATCTTTGTGTGTGGTGGAGCTTTCAACATATTCTTCCTCTTCCGTGATGTAGATAGGCAGATCATCAGGAGTAAAGAAATGGTTTTCCTCCCCTACAGTATCACCATCATCATCAGATTCTTGACCAACAAAATTTTGTTGAAGAGGAGTCTTTACCTGCTGCTGAACTACCGGCTCTTGTGTTCTTTGTTCACGCTGCTTAATTCTGAATTGTGGCTGCTGCTGACCACGGAAATTGGGATTGCGGATCTGCGGTTCCGGCTTGTCAAGAGTGAGCTTTTCGAACATCCTCTCTACCTTGCGAAGTATCTGATCTGATGTAGAAGCTTCTTCTTTGATGGTCACTCGCTTTTCAGCTTTCATCCTAGCTCTTTTATCATTCAAATTTGCTTCAACACTAACAACAATCTTTTGCATATCTTCCAAGTTAGGTGGATCTCTGTCCCGTAATGAATAAGCCATATCCAGATCAAAACCATCTGGGAAATTAAGGAGAGCTGATTTTCAAGATGGTCTTAAATCATCTGGAATAACATTATAAACTGTATTAAATCTGATAACATAGTCTTGGACAGACTCAGCAGGATTGCGTTTGATATTGTTATACTCGGCATTGATCTGAAGTGGATCTTTTCTGATTTCCCAACGATCTAGAAACTATCTATGAAGCTCAGCCAATGTAGTTACACTTCTAGCTCCCAAGCCTCTGAACCATTTTCTTACCTCTCCTCCAAATGTTTGCACAAACAATCGCATAGTTACATCCTCCTCATCAATCTCATGTAAATCACAAAAATCTGCCATTCTGTCTATGTGTTGCTGAGCGGAAACACTTTGAGGAGTGCCATCAAATATAGGAATCTTACTCTGATAATCCGCGGGCATATCATGCAATTGCTGAGGTAAAGCAAGAGGTGCAAAATGAGCAGCCATTGCTCTTGGCGGATTTGGTCTGGGGGTTGTTTGAGACGGTGTATGCGGAGGAGTAGCAATGTGGGATGAAGAAGGAGAATTTACTGCAGACTTTTGATATGTGATGATGGGTTGCAGGGGAAGAGTGGGAATGAAAGGCGGTTCAGTGGGAATTTTGGAGGTGAAATCAGTGATAGAAGATCCAATATTTGCAGATGCAGCTTCTAGGAAATCAGCAAGATTTGCAGCCTGAATATTTCTCTGAAGGTGTCTCAAGATAAAGTTTTCAATTAATTTATTGTGTTTTTCAACTTCAAGAGCTGCAACAAAGTCAGGATTTGGAACTAGAGAATCAAGTGCACTTTCGGATTTGGTTTTAAACAGTGACAATTCAAACTTCTCGTCAAAGTCAAGTTCTTCAAGATACGTAAAAATTGCAGGACAAGAGGGAGACTTAAACAAAGGAATTATGGGACTTTCTCGTCGGTGTATTCTCGCAATCAGATTTGGGTTCTCATATACTAGAGGTGGATCTGGATCAGGATTTAATCTCGTGTATCTTCTAGTAGCCAGTGTGGAATTGTTTCGAACAATCAAAAGGACACAAACAATTTTTCAGCCTATCAACTTCTAGACTCAATCATCCAAGGTCTAGAACAAATAAGTATACTGGGGTAAATTGCAAATCAAGTGCTACATTCACAAGCTCACCGGAGATCGACTGAAGCAGTGTTTATCTACTTTCGCTTATGCATAGAAAAACCGTTTCAAAGGCTACCTGAAACCAACACATCAACCAGCAAACAATAACAATTTTTCTCCCTAGTATCGTCGCCGCTATGTTAGCGATCAAATCTTCCTTAGGCTGAGGGAAGGCGAGACTCAAGGCCACATCAAACCACGCTCAGCCTCGTAGCTAGCCCTACGAGGACAGGAGAGGGCTCTCTCCAGTCGATCTCGAGAAATTGAGCAATAGGATGCGAGATGACTTCAAACTGGAATTGATTTTAGGTTAGTAAATAGTTATGAAAGTTTGATTTAGATTTTTGAGTTTTTGTTGGAGAAACGGGAAAACCAATTTTGGGTCTGGGCATTGAGGTCAAATCTTTGTAGATTTCGAGTTGGGGCGAGGTAGGCAATAGTCTTGATGCCTTTGATCAGGTGTATGGATGGATCAGAATGAAAAGGAGCTGAAGGGGGCAAAGGAGAACATGGATCCTCTCCAAACTGGCGAAAACATGTAAAACTAAACAAATTTAAAGGAAGAGCACTGTGAAAAATGAATTCAACCTCATTTACTCATTCATTTAGTTTCAGAAGCATAAGAAGGAATGGCATACATGTAAACATGAATAAACTTACAATAACTGAGAAATAACACCATCAAGAACTGAAAGCTACAAGAATCCCAACAGGTGCTGCAAAATATCTGATCTTTCCTTAGCCAAAAAATGAAAAATATGTACAATTGTGTGCCAAAATCTTCCCAAGAGTCCAACCTGTGCTACTGACTGAAAATTTACATATATATATCAAGCTAACCTCATTCCCTAACCTCTAGGGGTCGAGCTCCTCCTTCTAGGAGCAGTTTTAACAAATTCTAAACATGGAGCAAGAATCTAGGTGACCAAAACAACCTGCCTCTAAAAAGAAGGAAACTGATTCATTACATTAATTTTTTGCTATTTTGTGAATGAATCATCTAGAATAAGGTAAATAGGTGCCAAGTTACCTCATACACATCATATTACATCATGCTAGGTCAAAAATCACATCAAGGAGTGAAACTGGTGAAAACTGGCCGAATTCCTGAGCTGGAGGATGAAAACTGGACCAAAAACCTCTATGCGTAGCACCCTGATTCCTATGCATAGCGCACCTTTCAGTTTGTCTTTGGGGCACTTCCTGACATCAAAATCAAGCTCACAATAGCTGGTTGGAAATATCTAGATGTCTACTATCCAGCGCAAGTAGAATTTCCCAATTTGGAGCTCATTTGCCCCCTCAAACTTGCATTCTCCCAGAAGTAGTTCATGCTGTTGCAAAAGGTGGCAACAAGGTGGTTTTCATGGTGTTTTTAGGCCTTTTGATCATCCAGAACTTGATGAAATGCCTCGGAAATAACTGAGCATGTATAGCTTACCATGACAAACCCAAAAATATAAATTTTTTCTCCAGCAAGTGTCCCAATAAAAAACGAGCGCGCCGACGCGCTACCCATAGAGCGGAAAAAACTGTTTTTGAGACCAAAAATTTCAAAATGACAAAAATTTCTCCGAATTTGCTCAAATTTGGAGTGAAGACCCTCCATCATGTGTCATGCTCAGCCAGAGAAGCCTCGGCCAAAACTCGAAGTGGATCTAGCCTCTTTCACCGTTTTAGTGCTTTGCTCAACCTCCTTTGCAAAATCTTCATTTTTGTTTTCCCAACATGCATGCGAGCCCAATAATGATTTTTCATGTGACGAAGCATGTCTTTGTCTCTATTGGCCTTCACCAAAAACTCCTCCAGATGTCAATTGACTTTCTCAAGCCAAAATTGCTGCTCAACAAGTGTCAAATCGCCAGGTCTTTTTCGGGCCAACCTTCGGTCTTCACGAATTTGTCACAGCTCTATAAGTGTATGTTCATCCTCTAGCTGTTTATTGCACTACTCCAAGTATTTGATCAGACATTCTGCCTTCAGTAACTTCTCATTCAAGCGGTAAATCTCGACCTTCTGCTCTTGAATGATCTCTTTCAGCTTCGAGCTAGGAGAGCTCCTATCCACATAACTCAATGCAACATCAACATCATGACCACCTGAATGGCCCTCCTCATAAATTGACCTCTTGCCTCTGTCCTGAACCTGTACCTGTACTGAAGAAGAAGGCGAGACCCCTTCCACACCATGTGGAGATAGTACTCGTCATGTAGCTACAAATAAGGCCCTGTGGCCTCGCTGATATGTCACATATGTTGGAGCATTGATATGCTCGGTCTCAGGAATGTCAAACTGATGTGAAGGCTCTCCCTCATCATGAACTATCTCGGGAGGTGGCTGTGGCACTGTGAAAAAGTCACGAGAAATAAAATCCTCCCAAGTAATGCCCTGCTGTGCCAACTGATGAACCACTACAGTCTTGATCAGCGCGTAATGATAAATACTTCTATGCTGCTGTGCTGGGGTCTTCCTTTGTACTAAAACAACCATTCTCTCTATGTTGCGAAACATGAAGTATGGAATGTTCATCAGACGTACCCTTGTAAAATGCATCAACAAACGGACATGGTACACATAAAGACCTAAGAATCTGCCCTCACAACTAAAATACCGAATGATGAGTTTCATCAAAGGTGAAAACTGATCATTCAGGTATTGGAAAGGAAAAACCCTGCTCAAGTGCCTCATATACCCAGGTTTGATGTATGGCTCATAGTAGGATTTCTCTAACTGCTGACACTTATTCCATTTCTCTCCAATATTTGGTATCCCAGTGGCCTCTGCAATAGTCTCTAGTGACAAAATGAAATCAAATCCGGCGAGTTTTACATGGCCATCATGTAAATGTAGAACAAACAAGCGAGCTAGTTCACGATGATGCTGGATTTGTGAAATTAGCTCACAATAGTGATAGCATGACTGATAGCGAAAACAATCCATTGCAAGTGGGCAAGCCTGCAATTGAACCAAAGAAGTGGGCTCTTCTCTGAGATGCTTACCACCTTTGCCACCTCTGCGAGGCCTCCGTGGCACATTACCCTCTGTTGTGGAATCACTGTCATTCTCCTGCTCATAAACTGAATCTGTGTCTGACATGGCTTTGAAAACACAATGTTTGCAATATATAGAATGTCTGCAATATGTAGGATGTTTGCAATATGTAGGATGTCTCCAATATGTATGTTGTTTGCAAGTTTTGGAGTCAAGTTGGCAAGATCTGGTCGCATGAACAAATTTTTTTTTGGTGTTGTGACTGAGTGCGTAGCGCCCGAACCCAACGCGTAGCGCACACCTGAGTGTGTAGCGCTTGTGTATTTTTACACTGGCCAGTGAGGCCCAGTGCGTAGCACCCACCTGAGTGTGTAGCGCACAGACCCAACGCGTAGCACACACCTCCAAACGTTGTCCACGGGTATGCAAACACAGTTTCGGCCTTCACAAACTCAAACACGATTTTGCCTTGGGAATTTTTGAACAAATGGACTTGTTTCCCCTTTTATATGTGAACAAAATATCTTACCAAATCAGATTTGATTTAAATTGGTTCAATAACCCACTTTATAATGTTTGGCACTTTTTCACCTTTGGTCTTTTAATACAATACTGCTTTTTGATTTTCTCTTGCTTTTTCTGAGGTTTGGACTGATAATATTTTGTTGATTTTTGCAGGGATCCGGCATTTTGGCTTTGGAGAAGATCAAAGGCTTTCTCTGAAGCTTTTGAAATGAAACAAATACAATTATTTACAATAACAATTTTTAGTTCCAAAACAGAGTTTTGGACTAAAAATGTTTTAAATTGCTTTGTGAGAAAACTATTAAATAAGAATCTTTTGAAACCAACCTCATGGCCTGTGGGATTTTATTATGTGTATGCAAAGGACTGACAACCCTAAACTCTAGGACTAAAGACTTTTTAATGAAACTAATCTTTTATGACGATGAATGCAATGATCATGTATTTCGGTGATTTTTGAGAAATCTTTTACTAACCCTGCAGGGACAAGCATGAGGAAAAACAAGACAACCAGAACCCCTCGTCAGTCAATGGCATGCCCCTAGAGAAATGCAACGAAGTGGAATGACCGAGACGCCTAAAAATGATATGCAAAAGCGAAAAGATCTTTGACGAAGGGCTGTAAGGGCCGACTTTAACAGTAGACATGGAGGTTTGACCTTTCTTTCTTGTCCAGGACTTTCATTTTCACTAGTTGACGGTGTGCTATCAATCTAATTGCCAGAGGTTGATGACACCAGATGGTGCGAACGGGGAGAGCACTCTCTCAAGATCCGCGGAATGCAAGGACAATCTTGATGAAAATGGTTTGCTTTGCAAATTAGACAAGGATATCTACGATATTTAATGTGCAGATTTTCACTAGATGATTCATTGTTGTCCCCTTGCTTAATTGGCTTCTTCTTCTTTTTCTCCTTCCCTTTCTTCTTCTTCTCAGCTACTTGGTTTTTAGTATCACTAGTTTCACCAAGCGAAGAGGAAGAAGGGTAGGGAGAAACAAGTGAAGTAGAAGGTGAAGGGATAACTTCAGTATCATCTAGTTTCTGATTTGATTGTTGAGGAATTACAATGTTTTGAATGACAGAGGTCGAGAATAGCCATACTGGCAAGCCGATTGTGATTCCTGGAAGGGCTAATGTAGCCATGCATGGAGCACCAATATCTCCCCAAGAGGAGAAAGGACTAGGATTCCCCCCAAGAGGAGTTCCTTGATTGGACTCCATTATCTCAACCTAAGACCAATGAAGGAACATGGATGTTATTCCGATTTGAATAAATTTTAAGACACTTTGACTCAGCTTTGCTTTTTCAATTTTTAAGAGTCAAGAAAAAGCTAAAGGTGACTCTAGTCGCCTTTGATTTTTAATGAGCCTGAAGCAACAAGTTCTCAAATGGACCTTTTCTTTTAAGGAGTCGAAAAGGAACGAAAGCGACTACTTTGGAAATCTAGATAGAGGAATTACCAAACCAATTGCAAAACTACAAAACACTCCTTGGTGATAAATGATAGAGAAATTACCAAGGACTTATGTACGGTAGTTAATCTTCCTGAATGTTGTGTTTAGTGCATTGCGATCGATAAGGTGGCAGACACGGCCTCCTAAGGATAAAGGGTATCAGCCCATTTTGGTCTCCCAATATATACTCGATGGTACAGGGAGCACAAGTCCATACTGGCACTTGTTGTATCAAAGAGGAGGAATCACCCAACCTTTGATGGAAATGATAGTTACTAGGTTTTACGACACCAGAACACGTCTCTAGCCTAGACTTCTAGATGTGTTGCGTTAGGTTCCAAAGCGTTTTTATGTTCATTGAGATTTATTTTAGAGTTGATCTTGCTTAGAAGTTTGTCTTTCAAGGTTCACCGCATGATGTAGATGTAAAATTCCTAAATATGCAATATAAAATGATAAACAGTCGTTTATTTTGTTTTAGCAATGAAAATTCTAGTTACTAAGGAAAGAAGAGTACGATTCTTTCAGCATAGAGCAAAGAGCACTCACTAAATGCACTTTTCCTAAATCATCTTTCACACACAGTCTAAATGCAAATGCAAATGCATGTATTTTTTTTTGTTTTCTTAATGTGAGAATGCTCAAAAGGAAAACTAAGTATATATCTGAAATATTTTCTTCAAAGCGACATTTCGACAATTTATTTTCAAAAAGGAAGGAAGACTAAAATGACACTTTCAATTTCGAATGGAAAAATACTTTCGGCACTGCAAATATTAATAATTCAAATCAAATACAAGGACAAAAGTATAATCGACTATCTAAAGGATGAAGAATTTACGACACTCTTCTTTTTAACTCAAAATGATAGTTATGACACTTTTTTGCATAAAAAATGACAGTTCAATTAAGCTACTTGCAACAAAGGAGGACAGTAAGTGATGGACAAATACATAAGAAAATTTACAAATCCTAATCAATGGAGGCTGAATAATGTAAAGGAAGGAGGCTTTAGCAATGAGATACTGATCATGAACAACAAAACTACTATATAAAGCTGAAAATCAAGAGGAAAAAACCAACTTTCAAAGAGAGAAACAATATCACTCAATCATCGCACCTGTCCTTAAGGGAAACAGGGATGCATCTCACCTGGAACACATGGGAGGTGCAATGCATACAAGCTACCAGTTACAGACAGTGTAATGGACCAGGAAGCAAAACTAAGTTTGGTTTTTGCTCAAAATTTGTAGCTAAGTTTAGTGATTTAGGCTGAGTTATGATGGACAATAAAAACAAAGTATAGGAGTATGATCTTATGAGTTTATTGAGCTACCACAAGGGCACTTAGAATGCTTGTAAGTGAGATGTTTAGTTCATAAACCAACCCGGAGATTAACTGAAGCAGCATTCATCTACTTCACAATTGCATAGCAAAGGCGGTTCGAAGGCTAGCTGGCTAACTTTAGGCTCCATCTATAGTTTATAAAGCAAACAATAAACAAACAAAACAAACTATTCAATCCCCAACGGAGTCGCCATTTTGCTTCTCGGAAAACTAATGTCGATTCGAACTGCTAGTCCCACTAAGATGGGTAGCTACCTTAGAAACAAACAATCAAAGGAATTCAAGATTTCCTTAAAGTGTAATAGATAAGAGGGAAGAAAAGAGGACTAATCTGGATCTTCCACTTGGATCCTTGCTTGATTTCTCTTCCCCTTGATAGAATTTGCCACTTCTCTCCTACTTGTCCCGCTTTAAAGAGTGCCTGTATAGTCAAAGTAACAGAAAACCATCAAAGCATCTCTATCTAAAACATCATAAACAATGCAGAATTCAGAAACACATTGACCAGACAATTGCATTCATATCACAAACACATGATTATATGGAGAAAATCTCAAAGAACTTTATTAATAGTAGAAGAGAGGATTATAACCTAGCTGTCTGATCTAGCTTCATCCTCCCAGCATAGAAGCCCTCTTCACCTCATGAAAAGAAAGATCACCCAACAATACAATATCTCTTCTCATAGATAAACCAACAACACTTCCTTACAAATTACAAAATTCCAGCCTCTAGATCTCTCAAATGAGGGATCCATTTATAGATGTCTTGCAAGGGTGTGAGTCAGCTCTGGGTTTTTGATTAGTGTCATTCCACTAACAGTTCCTGGTTCCACTTGGAGATTTCATTGATCTCTTACTCATCCCTGGGCAAATTCAGAGAGGCAAGTGTCCTGGGAGAAGTTTTTAGAAGATTCCATGAGCTTCCACTTAGCAAACTATCTTTTCCATTTGTCTATTCTCACTCATCGCACCCTACAGAAGGCCATTTCAGTATGCATCACACTTGGCTAGTGTGGCAACTAGTATGCATCACAACTTTATCATGGAGCAGTCAGTATGGTCCAGTTTTGGCCAGTTCTGAGTGGTTTTTTAGGTAGAACTTCTGGGAAATGATGTAATTAGCTGACCATGATCCTTTAGGGTATGAAACAACACTTTTAGGGACTAAAGAGCCCTTGGTTTATGGACATATGAGTTAAGGGTTTCAGTGCCCAAATATGTCTATAACAAGGCCTTATCATAAGAAGGACTCCCACCAACTCCTCTCCTTGTAGCAACATTTCAAACGCTAGCCTATAAATCAAACACATGCCCTTGTTTCTCTAGTTTGGAAACACTTGGATGGATCTAACAATGAACTCCTCCTAACCACTACTTTAACCTTCTATTGAATTCCTTTGATTGGTATGTGTAAATGATTTTGATTGATTCCTAGAGAGGTGTGAAATCTAATTTTGCATTGACATAATACAAACACCAAATTTAACCCGTGGTAGCCAGAATTTCAGCCTTACAACTCCCTCATCCAATATTAAATACTTCACTAATTATTTGAGGGGTAATCTCCTTAACAATATATTAAATATTAGAAGAATTCATATTAATAGAAAAAATAAGAAGAGTATTTAATATTAAGTTATAATGCAAGTAGCTACCAAGTTGACATATGAAACCCCCATGTTTGTCAGACAAGGGATGCCCTCCATTCATTGCATTAACTATTTAATCTATCAAGGTCTACATACCTTTATTTCCTTTGGATCCAATCCCGTGACCTTCAAAGAGGAAACACTTTAACACAAATCAAACAAGTAAATACAAACTTAATTTGTATATGTATCAAAGTTACTTTGAGAGTTGTTTGGCATGCTTAATTTTGTATAGAAGTAAGGGAAAACTTTAAGGGTTGATCACAAAAAACATGTATGGTTAATTATGATTATCATAGGTATATTAGTTTGATTTGCCCAATCTCGAACTTGCACACTTTTTTATTACTATTAAAGGCATGTCATGGTGGTTTATTGGTTTAACATCATGTACATTTAGTTGTGTCTATTAAACACATGTTAGTTCAATGACAAAACCAATGGTTTTTCAACTTGGTCAGCTTAGTGAGTTATGTGTTAATCATCTCAGTGAACAACATATCAGGTCAATTAGCTTAGTCATTGACATGCACATTCCATTGTCACTATTAGTGACATGTTAGGTTGGATATTAACATGTATTTTTGATTAACATTATCTAGGAGATTAACCGAATCAACATGCATGTTTGACTACAATTGTGGGAGATATGTTAGATAGGTCAACCCCATCAACAACATTTATGTTCAATTTCACATGTTAGAGGCATGACACAATGGTCACTTGATTAGTAACATGTATATTTTCATTATCGCTATTAAAGGTGTGTTAAGTTGGTTAAATTGATCAATGACTTGTATGTTTGGTTACAATTGTTAAAGCCTCACTTGATTGTTTAATGTAGTAAATGGAGTGTAAGTCTAGTTATCATTGTCGAAGGAATGTTTTGTTGGTTAAATTAGTTAACATCATATAAATTCAACTATGATCGTTAGAGCCATCCAAGGCTACTATACCCATCTAAAGTAGTGCATAACATTGATGGGGGCTTGCTTATTGCATTGTATGTGAGTATAGTGTGTTATTTTTTTTGTAAGTCGAAGATTTTTCATTAATCAAAAAGTATGTACAAGGGCGTGAAAATGTTTGTTTGGGTTCAACCTCATCCCCCACCATAAATCATTTACTCCACCGTTATGTACACATGCATATCTCTAAAAGGCATGCCAAACTTAACCATTTTCATGGCTTACAAATGAATTTAAAAACATTATTATATTTGCACCATAAAAGATACATATTTGTAATCAAGGTTTTCTGAAATAATATGCAGTACTCCTAATTACAATCTACTACTACTTTGACTACCCATACCCTACCCTCAACCCCATGGAGATCCTCGTATTGATGTCATGACCCTCTCCATTTTATAGATATTCTCTTAAATTGATCTTAGAGCACCCTTCATTAAAATCATTACATGCACTTACATTAGAACCCTTTCCCTACCAAAGTGGACCAACAAGGACTCACGAGGCTTTACTCACCCAACCCAAGTGCAAGGAATTTCTAGCAACAAAAGGCGGGAACTTGAAAACATGCATGGGAAACATACCCACTCTCTCAAATTCCGCAAGAAAGTGAAAAAAAATTGCAATAGGAAGGAAAAATTCCCAATCCATGGTGAGAAGGCTAGAAAAATTGAAAGAAATTAAATGTCACCACGCTGGTCAAAACACAGGTCGTAGCATAGAGTTTCTTTTAACCCAAGTTAAAACTGGGATATTTGAGTAGGAGATCACGTAGGAAAAACAAGGACTCCAGAGTGCACATCATGCTGAGATTAAAGAAAGAGGTGCGAGTTCTATCGCAACTTTCATGCAGCAGATTTGAACTCTGAGTATCTCAACAATTCCCCAAGCTGATCATTTAGTTTTTCAAATTCGGTGTAACATCCCCTTCTAGGTTTTGTGGGAGAGCTAGAAGCTCAGGTGAGTACATATGCGATTGTCAAAAACTTATCTTTCTTTCTGTGTATTGCAGTTAATCAGTGCAAATTCATTTTTCCCTTTTTCCATGTTGTATGAATATGCACCCTAGGGTCCTTGTTATTTTCTAGTATATTTGAGAAATCCGCGATGGGTTTATCTATTAACTCCCTTATATGTTGGTCTAAGCCATGAATTTCATGTTTTTATAGTTTCAGCATCCATTGATGAGAAGGTTTGTGGGAAAAAACTTTGTTGGGTTTGTGCGACTGATGTCAAGGGTTTTATTTGGCTGTCCTATTAATTTCTTTCTTAAATGCGTACCATGCCCTTTGCATGTCTTGAGTTGTTCTTCATCCTCTGTATAGAGTGCGTTGATTGGGCTCTGGCTATTGAGTATTTTTTTATTCTATATATGGATTCTAATACCCTCAAAAACCTCTGAATCACTTCGATTGTGAAGAGTTCACCTATCAAACAAGTTTATATCGACCAGAACAAACTAGATAGAAAAATAAACTAGAAAACTTTCCAAAAATCACAAGGGTTTTTGATAGGTTCTTTCTTCTGCAATATCTAAAGAATGACTTTCTCCTTCAATATCTATGGTATTGGGTTTTTCATAATATGAACAACCTTTCAAACTTACTTGAGGCAAAATAGTAGGGGATGGCAAAACTATACCTGTCATTCTTTCAGCTCCATCTTGCTATGATCATGGAAAGCAGCGGATAGAGATGGGACGTGTAGCTTATCTTCAACATTGCTTACCATCTACATGTTTTCATCGGAGATTATTATAAATTAAAATGTAACCCATTTTTGCTGAGGATTTCTATAGCCAAAAAATCTAAATACCAACAAATGACCAATTGGTTCTGCCAACCAAAAATGAGCAAGGTGATTGGAAGAAATGGCAATGGAGAGAATATGAAAGACAATATGTATATGCATAGCTTGGATCCCTTTCCAGTGAGAACTAAATCACATAGATGAAATTAAAGTTTGTTCTCTGAAGAGAATTCAACAAGGAAGGTTGCCCTAACTATGACTTGGTTTTTTTGTTCTGTAACAAATTTATTTCAAAGAAAGTCATCACAAGTCATATATTTCTCTAAATGATGCACCAATCCATTATTTCTACCTGCTACTTTCTTTTCACATGTTCTGTCCAAAATCATCGGGTTCAATGAACATTTCATTCACATCAGATTGTAAATGTTACTTCCATGACAAATCAATTGGGAACAACTTTTGTGTTGAGGTACTGGAGGCTAACTCTATTAAGTTTATGGCTCCCTAGACCATAATATATAAAATACAATGATAATCAATGAAATATTGAAAAACGTATCTGAAACTTAGATGCAACAGTGAAAAAATATGAAAATGAAAAACTCAGTTTAAAGAGATAGGTTAGAGTTGTAGAAAACAAGTATCAGAGGAGTTGTAGTGTAAGTTCTAGATCATGATCATTTTGCAAATGTTCCTCCTCCTGTGCTTGTCAAAATAGCACATTCAATTTTTAATGTAATGTGACTACAAGGAAGAAAAGAAGTAAGAGATAGACTGTTAGTAAGGTTGCGTTGTTTTAGCAGTTTGTCCCACATGATTATGATGCCTGTGACCATGGAACATCTAGTTTCCCATCGACTACTATACATAGGATTGGAATACCAGATGTTAGGATACTTAATACTGATAGAAATGCAGGTAATATTCTTGTGAAGAATATTGAAAATGTAGGAGGATATCCCCAAGTTGGAGAAGAATCTATTGATATTACACCTATAGATCATGGTCTTTGCTTCTCAGAAAATCTAGAGGATCCTTACTTTGAGTGGCTCCATTGGCCTCAGGCTTCTTTTTCTGAGAGGATGAACTAGAATATATTCATAAGTTTGATGTTATCAATGATGCATAAATACTGAGATGGGAGTTACCCATGATAGGAGAGGCTTGTTTAAGGGTTTTGATGGTGTGCACTATATTCCTAAAAAAAATGCTGAAGCTAGAAGTTGGAGAAGAATCCCTTGATATTACACGTATAGATCATGGTCTTTGCTTCTCAGAAAATCTAGAGGATCCTTACTTTGAGTGGCTCCATTGGCCTCAGGCTTCTTTTTCTCAGAGGATGAACTGGAATATATTTATAAGTTTGATGCTATCAAGGATGCATAAATACTGAGACGGGAGTTACCCATGATAGGAGAGGCTTGTTTAAGGGTTTTGATGTTGTGCACTATATTCCTAAAAAAAACTGTTGAAACTGGTCTTTGTCTTGCAGAAATCAGTGCAATGATGAGTCGTGAGTTTCATGGAGTGGAGGAATCTAGTAGCTTCAAGCGATTTACTTGATTGTTGTTAGTCAAGTGATGTGTAAGTTGGAAGTTGATCAAGAAATGTCTATCATTAAATCTCATGGAGAGGATAATCGCTCAGAACCTTTTTTAGAAGAGGAACATTTGCCTGAACAATTTCAATTTGATATGGATTATGAAGATGATGA
Source organism: Pinus tabuliformis (assembly GCA_031772625.1). Lineage (NCBI taxonomy): Eukaryota > Viridiplantae > Streptophyta > Pinopsida > Pinales > Pinaceae > Pinus > Pinus tabuliformis. Next base: position 360,026,685 of record CM062805.1, read on the forward strand.
GGATTTCAATTACAAGAACTCTATTATCAGTGGTTGGATTTCAGTTACAAGAACTCTATGGTCATTGGCCGAGGCATGTGGTGGACATGGGGTGTGGAATTTTCAATTTAGATTGGAATTAGTCTATCATGATTTCAATATTTTTTTAATTTCTTGCACTGAAACTAGAGTTTATTTTGCCCATGTTTTCACAGGTTGATTTTCAAGTAGCAGATGCATTAGACCAACCTTTTCCATATGGGAACTTTGATCTAGTTTGGGCAATGGAGGTGGGGAGCACATGTTGGATAAAGAAAAGGTGGGTTTAAGATTTGTTTGTTGCATTTATTCCTTCTGTAAATTGACATGAGTCTGATTTTAAACATAGTATTTCAAGAACATTTTATAGTACATATTATTTCAGACATAGGAAGTGATGTCTATGTTTAGATTTGTTTAACAGTTTATGAAAGAGCTGGTCTGAGTAGCCGCTCCTGGTGGTTTGATAATAATGACGACCTACTGCCACAGAGACCTCTTGACAGGGGAGACCTCTCTGCAGCCTAGTGAGCAGGTACATGAATAAGCAACTGTGAGTTGCACTAGGACTAAAAGGCATTATGTCAATTCTTTTCGCATAACTAAATCACTCAAAATATTAGAAGGCCACTTGGGTGGAGGGGTCCTTTAGTTTAGTGACAATATACATGGTTACAGCTAAGCCATATAGGAGACATTAAGCAAATTCCTTATAGGAGACATTAAGCAAAGTAATTGGTCTCCTATTGTACTATGTTTCCAAGGCCCCTTGGCACATGCTTAAGAGTTCCTCATCAAGCACAAACCAAGGGATCAAGTAGAATTCACAAGGTAATGCATCCAAACATGACTAATCATCTTTTAGCCATTCTTCTTAGAGCTTCCAACAGTTCATGCTCCTTGGCTTCATTTCTATTAGCATCACTCCTAAGTAAAGATTCTCTGTATTAGCGCTTAAAAATGTCCTTTATTCTATTCCTATATTTTGTCATCACCCTACTATCCTCCTAAGATCTTTAGTTGTGATGATGATGATCCAAGATCTCCTTACCGATGATTACTAGTGATAAGAACACACACAAGGAAAGATAGAGACACAGAATGGAAAGAAAGCACTCTATTCATTACTTCGGACTCTCAGAGAGGGCTAATATAATATCAAAAACAACAGTGATTTCCATATTGGTTTCAGTTGGGTTTTCATTGGTCAATTAAAATATATTAAAATAATAGCTAAATTAATTGCTCTAATTAAGGGTGGGATCTAGCTGCCTTGAATTAGTGAAGACATAGGTAACTAGCTATGAATAGGCTTCAAGGGTCATCATACATGGTTCTCTCAAAAACTTATTTTTATCTTAAAAGTTGAAAACATTTTTTTGTAGTGTCATTGTCCTTGGTAGCAACTTTGCTTGATTTTAGTCCCTTTGACATTATAACTCTTAAAACTGAAAGTGAAACTTGAGCTTTCAATACACTTGGGATTTCAAATAACCATTGTGGTAAAAATAACTGGCTGGACACTAACAAAATCCTGCACTAAGATAGATTGTCTAGATCTACTGGTGAAGATGACATAAGGCCTATCCATCTACGCTTATAGTCTAGCTGTTGTTCTTTGTTGACTAGACCATCCATGGCAACCCACTATTTCCAATAGTTTTTTCTTGAGATTGATTTCTAAAATGTCTGATGTCTGAAATATCCAACATAGAATTCAAATGTTTCCTATTTTTCCTTTTCATGGCCTTGAGAGTTCTGGCTCTATCCCCAGTTCAGTGATCAGTCTAGTGAACAAATATTTAAATCATCACCAACGATTCACTGAGCTATTGGTAAGGACTAGTACATCCAATCCCACAAATGTGTTATGCCAACAAGTCATTTGAAGTGTACACAACAAAAACCACATACTGTTCTAGCAATCAAAGTTGTCATTTAAGAACATCTACAAGCGGGCCTTACCCACTATCTAGAATGAAAGACGTCAATGAAGGGGATACTGCACATGCTGTCTGTCCTTGTCATTCTGCATTGAGAATCCCATCACTTAGAATCCCATCACTGGGAAGTTATCACCTCATGGAGTTCAAAATTGTTGCTTCTCTTGATCTCATCTCCCATGGAAATACCTAGTAAGGGAAATGGGGAAGACATGCCTGCAATATACATGAGCAATGTCTTGGCAATTGGTAATTTGAGGATAATTATTTTTCTTGTATATGTGGGCATAATTCATGGATTCTGGGAAGATTTGCATGAGATTCTCATTTTTCTTTTATTTGTTTCCATAGAAGCAGTTTACTTGGATAAATGATTTGGTGAAAGGAAAGTGGAGCAAGCATCAGTAAGTTAAGATAGATTCCTTTAGAATATGGATTTGTCCCAAGAGTTGCTAGCAAATTTCAGAGAGATTCCATATTAGATTAACTTCAACAAAAAGGTGAGAATTTGGCCTTGGAATATTGCTTTTGTTTTATCCCCACTGACACTTGACCAATGGTTTAATGATTTTGTTAATACACGCTTAATTTTACAAAATTCTTGGATACTCGATTCAAAGTAGATATTAGTGCTAAGACATGTAATCTGGTGAGAAGTCATTATGCCATGATAGAACATAAGTTGTAGCCCTTGCAATCATCCAAGTTCCAAATAGTAGTAGAACCCAAGTTGTTGTCTCTTCACAGTAAAAAACTAGACAAATATAGCCTTTCCGAGCCTCAAGAGGACTCAACCAGATGAGGCACTTTACTTGTATTGACAAATCTTGAAGTATCGCAACAAGCTTCTATTTGTGGCAACATGAAGCTCTCAAAGGGTAATTTTTTTCCTTAACTATACTCTTCTTGTGGCGAGATTTAAAATGCGTGGAGTATGCAATAAGGGGTAAAACTCATGCAATGTGGCATTGGTGATCATTGGGTTAACCATTGCCACTGCTAATTGGTTTCTTAGTTCTGATGCTGATGTAGTTGTTGGGTTGAATAAACTTACAACTTCTTACACAACATTTTGTCACTCTCCCTGTACTTCCAATTTCTTGATCCTGGAGGACCTCTATAGTGAGCCCTGCATGCTTTGCCTTCATGAAGAAACTCCCCTTATGTCCATCTTGATGAGCAGATCATTTCCCCTGAAGCTTCTGTTTTGCCTAGTTTACAAGGTTGGTGCTAATGACCTTTGTCTCCCTCGCACTGATGTGCAAAAATTAGCACTATTCCCTATGCCAACCAGTGCGATTGAGCTTTGTTCTAGTCGCACCAGTCCTATTATGAAATTTTTTTAAATTAGAGCCAAAGCTTCCATACACTAGAAGCTCTGTAATGGAAGTCTGGTAAATGGTTTGGTTGGATGGGGCTAAGGATGATAGTTTGGGATCCTTTCCCCTATAACGATGGAACTACCTCAAGGGATAAGTCCTTCTCCCATGAGAAGAGCATCCATCTCCCATCCATATTTCCTATATAAACCTCCCTTCTTCCTAAGCACAGGCTAGTTAGAGTGTTGGTTGAGTGTTAGTATACTATTTTGATTAGACAAGAAAGCTATTACTAGTTTTTGGCATCTAGCTGTGTGAGGGAGAAGTGTGTTTGGTTTGTAGTGAATCCTAAAGGGAAGAGCTTTTAAACTATTGTTGTTTGAAGCTACCATGGAGTGCTAGTAGAAGTGCGTGGGAACTCGGTCTTGTTAGAGGATGATTGCAACGTCAAGGCAAATGGTTGTAATCTCTATTTGATATTAATATAAGAAACTATCGATTCATTTCCTACATGTTTTGTAATATTACATGTTTGTGTCTTGATGCTTCTGGACTCATTAAGTAGGTCGAATTGCAATTTTTCTATTTATGTTTGTGTGCTCTTGTTGTTTACTTGTTTCAGGAACTTGAAGAAGGGAGCAAGAGATTGCTAGAGCGAACAAGGTAGGACATCATCAAGCAGGATAAGTGACCAAGAGGTAGGCCCTCCTTATTGATTATAACCTAAGGAAATATTCCATAGAATGTATCTATCGTGGCTAGACCCATAATTTATCGGGTTAAAGGAATTCATTCATGTCCGCACTTATAATTTTACTTCACTAGAAATTGGCGACTCCGCTGGGGAGATCCCATAGTTTGTTTGCTTTGGATTTCATGATTTCGTGGGAACTTTGCTAGTTTCACGTTTTTCCTTTCATTATGTTTCTTTTCTCCTGCTTACTAACCTAAGTCTAAAATTAATAGTAGCAGATTTGGTCCTTATTTTTATTTTTTATTTTTCCTTAGTTCCCTCAGACAACGCGTTTAATCGGCTGATAGTCACATTGACTAGCACGAATTATGGAGTAACAATCACATCAACCAACCTCTAGTGCTTGTTGTCAATTAGGAAGTCTCACCAATCCCTGTAAGTGAAGATTAGGGCTAGACCACAATCTTGGCCAATGTGTTCTTCTCTTGTGTTTTTGACCCCATAAGCCCTTTTGATTGTTTTCTCCCTGATTAGGAAGCTACTTTTCATTTGGTTTTGCTTTCTTGTTGGATTGTCATCTTGCTGTTTGATTGATTGAGTCATGGAATGGCTAGCGACACTAGGGCATTTAGCTAGTGAAACATTCAGCAGCGTGTGGACTCATCAAGTTCAGTTGTGGGTGTGTTTGCAACTTGCATTTACTTTTGGTCCCTCTTATGACTTTGACCTCTTTTTGCACAAGTTTGAAATGTTTTGTTTACTAGTTTGAACATCTTTTTCCAACATAGATTACATTGTCAGTCTTGTGTTTGGTAAAGTCAATGTTTCATCGATCTGAATGAACTTCTCTTTTCATGTTTGCATCTGCTTGAAGAGCTCATAGTCTTGAAATTTTTTTCATTGAAAGATTGTATGGGAAAAGTTTGTTTCGTTGTTTCATGGGAAAATATGAAATTCTAGCTTGTTGCATCATTATGATTTACATCTCTTAAAAACTAGAATTGCATCAGCATTTGAAAAAGGAAGAGAATTTATCTTTTTCATTTTGAAAGGACGGATAGATAAGTGCTTGTCAGGAAATTAGGAATTGGAATGCATTTTTCATTAGTTTATTTTTTGAAAAGTGAAGTAGTGAAAAATCATTTCGTTTCCAATTGCTTGATTGTTTGCATTTGATTGAGTACTTTCTACTCTCTCTAGTGTAGGAATTTCATCGAATTGAAAGGGTCTTGTCCCATTTAGTTGCATTTTAGGTTTTTCGAGCAACATTGCTAAGACCTGAAAAATTAAACTTAAAGCAAGATCAACTCTAAAATGAATTCAATTAAAATAAGGTGCATTTGACATTAACGATCATATCTAGAAGATCTAGGCTAGAGATGTGTTCTGGCATCTGTAAAACTAGTAGCTGTCATTAGCACAGATTTGTGCTCCTTGTACCGTCGAGTATATAATGGGAGACCCCACTAGGCTACAATCCTTTTATCATTAGGAAGCCGAGTCGGCCTCCTTGCGAACATGATACACCGAACACAACATTCGGGGATATTACCTGCTCATACTTCTTGGTTTGCCAGGGGGTATTCTGCAGTTCATGGTTGCCTCGTAATCCCATTTACCTAGATCATCCAGAGTAGCCATTTGATCTTTTTGACTCATTAAACCTGAAAGATCATTCGTGCACTTGTCCTTTTGAGCTCGTTTCCAAAGGGAATTTGTAGAGTCACCTTTGTTTCTTTCTCAACTATTTAAAAATGAAAAAACATCAGTCTTTTATGTGTCTTAATAACTGATTGCCCACGATCTAAAACATCCAGTTAGTCTTTTTGACCAAATCATGAGTTCCCTTAAAAGGACATTTTAAAGCCTTGAAGTTATTTATTTTGTTGACTAAGACAAAGTCATTGTGGTTGAACCATCTGGTTCACCCAATTCCTCTTCCTCTCCCCTGTCTGAAATATTGTCTAAGGAGTCATTTCCTGAGTTATCAGAGTCACTTGAGGACCAAAATGTTGAACTCACAATTGTTTTGAGTGTTCAACCATTGTCATGCCATCCTCCACCTACTTTCGGTTCAGGATCATCTAGTGATCTTGGCTCGAAATCTTTGGATAATCCTTTTCGAACTCTAGAGAACTTGTTGACCACTAATGGTCAGCTTGGACAGGTTATCTATCCTCTAAACCTTCTATTTGATGTTGTTGAGATATCACCGTAGCATCTTTACAGTCCGTACGACCAACTGGGTGTTCCTTTGGAACTATCCCTAGTACACATTCAACCATTTGTCATCATTTGTTTTCAAACATGGAACCTGAAGGCGATGCTCCAGTCACTTCTCCGGATGAGTCTGAAGTTTCTACTACACACATTGTTGAGGGAAAAGAATTGTAACTGCAGTTTCCTCTAGAGGGATTCCCTTATTCGGAAGGTATTCCTGCCAGTTTGCCACCAGGCTATGAGTCTTTGGGACACTTAGTTTCAGGCACACATAGTGCCTCATCACTCTACCATAATTCTGTTTGGGTGTCATGCATCAAGCCTATATCAGGTCCATTCGTCACAAGCACGACCTCCCAACCAATTGTTACTTCAGTCCCGTTGCAACCCACCATCCCGAATACTACTGTATCATCAATCTCCGTTACACGTCAGTCACAATTGATGGTTTCAAAGATTGTTTCTATTAGTTCTTCTGTCCCATTAGTGAGTGGCCAGGTTGTGCCACCGCCTGGGGGGTAGAACCTGAATGTCTCTATGGTATTGTTTATAGCCCTGCTAACCCCACTGGATCAAGCAATGTCTAGTACCAACAAGATCAGAATCCTAGTGGTCCATCTAGATCGAGCAATGTTCTGTATTAGGAGCCATATGGGGTTCGAGTCCAATACCAAAATCCTTACGTTCCATATGGTTCTCAAGGATTGGTTAATCAACCTTACACCATCCAATCTGGGTAGTACATCCAGCCTGGCTATGACCAGATTCAGTTTGGAAATTTCTCGGGCACTGTTCAAGTACCCTTGCAATAGCAAGGACAACTTTTGCACCAACCAGGGCAACCTTTGTTACCGCAAGGGCAACCTTTATTGCAGCAAGGGTTTTCTATGCAACAACAAGGGAAGATTATCCCGCAGTAAGGTCACCTACAACAACTGCAAGGTCAGTCCTTTCAATAGTTGCAGCAAGCCATGCAACAACAGATGCAATATGCTCTGCATACCTCTCAACCCATACCCTCGCAGGGCCAACCTCTGCAGCCCTAGAGACAAATTTTGCAACCACAAGGTCAATCCCCACAACAGCAAAACCAACATGGGTAGCAACAACCCTTGTATACATATCAATAAGGTCAACCCTTGCAGGGACAAGGTCAGGGTCAAAACCTGCAACAGCAGGAGAGAAATCCTCTTATCTAGGGTCAATAGGTTTAGAATCCTGTCAACCAAGGGCACTAGGTACAAAACCCCTACATCCAAGGGCAATAAGTGTATCAACCTTATGCCCAAGGACTGTAGGTCCAGAACCCTCTTGTTCAGGGACAACAGACCCAACAGCCCTATGTTCCAGGACAATAGGTCCCATATCCATATGTCTAAGGTCAACAGGCTCACCAACTTTTTAACCCATACGTTGCCTATTAGCAACATGTGCCTGAATAGTTTCAAGCTATTCAAGGTCTCAATCCTCCTTATGGTCAAGGTAATCTGCAATGGGGCAACCTCAGATGCCATATGGCCAAAATCCCCCACTATGGGGCCAAAATCCTTACTAGCAAGGATGGGCTCCTCCTTATGGGCCCGCTTATCGACCTCCCATTCGTTTTAACACTCAATTACCTTTCTTGGCAACACTTGAGTTACCATATGTACCGTGTCTTAGGAATGATCCAATCCTTCATTCGCCATACTGGCCTCTGGTGTCGTCCAAGATTCCAAGTGATTGCCCAAAGTTTGATGGAAAAGCTAAAGAAGATCCTCAGGCCCATGTGATGACATATCACCTCTGGTGATCATTGAACTCGTACGTGGATGATTTCATTCATCTTCATGTTCTCCAACGGGCCCTCATGGGTGTCACAGCGAAATGGTACATCGAGCTACCTTGAAGTACTTTCTATGACTTCAATTCATTGGCCATGGCTTTCCTCATGCATTTTCAGTTGCCTGTTTGTTATGAAACTGACACCTATTTGCTCACATTGCTTAAGCAAGACACTGCGACACACATCTCTGATCATATCCATGAATGGAGATGTAGACGTCACTTGATCAGGTTCAAGATAGTTGATCAATTGGTCACTAAATGGTTTACCAAATCATTCATAGCCTGAATTGCTCGTGATATAGCTATGGGTGCATGCGTATTGAAGAGAAAGCCATTGCCCGTGCCCAGTACTTGGATCTGGTTTACTCTAAGTCTGGCACCTTATATGAATTGTTACCTAAAGCTCCACAACCATAATCCGATCCCACAACGTCAAAGTCACCAGCTATTCCTCCCATTGATGGAGTTATTGGTTCAGTATCCCAAACCCCTGGTAAAACTTCTTCCAAACAGAAGTCGGTCTCGAATGCTGCTCCTAATAGTCCATCTAAAAATCCGCCAAGCCCTGGTAAAACCTTAGAGGTCTGCGCTGTCTAGTCTACCGTAGCGAACAAATCCTCGAAAGGAAAAGATAAAGGCAAAGGAAAAGCTAAAGTCGATGCCCCAAAACAGGGTCCGCCCAAGTTGTTTGTTGGCGAATCTTTGAAACAGAAGCCTAAGTATCCCTGCCTCATTTGGGAGGAGGATCACTATATTAAGGATTGTCCACAATGATCCGAAGTTAGTCACCTACTCAAAGGGACCCTTAATATCCCTAAAGAGCCATTTACGTCTCAGCAGACTCAAATGGTAGACCAACCCCAATCTGCTTCGTCTAGATCTCAAGTGTTCATGATGAGCATGCCCATCAATGTGGCTACCCAATCAAAAGATTATCAAACTCCAGCTCCGACAGTTGGGAAAGAAAAGGAAGTTGCACCTTCTACTTCTACCCCGAGTTTTGGCCCTTTGCAAATCGAGCACCCTAACCCTGATTATGCTACACGGCCACCATTTTGAGGTGTGCTATGGAAATCCCCATATAATCCCAATGCTCGAGCTACTGAGCACTACATTATTGTTGAAGATTTGGCTCAGGCACCATCAACCATGTCAGCTGTCAAGGTACTCCAAAGCTCCCCATCGCAGCAGAAATCTTTGCTATCAGCTATCAGGGGCAACAATCCCACTGATTCCTATTTGATATGTTTTGATCTAGAGAAGCATGTTCCACAACTCCCTCATCAGATTACCTTTCTTATTTAGGTAATCATTAATGAGAAGACCATCCACCACACTGTCATTGATGAAGGTGCTTCTACCTACATCATGTCAACCGCATGTTGGAAGGCTATTGGTTCCCCTGCACTGAACCAGTCTTTGAACACTTTGGAAGCTTTTGATTGGCAGGATTCACAACCCTTTAGTGTCTTACCCAACCTTGCCATCACCCTGGAAGGCAAGACAGTGCAAGTCGAAGTAGGGATTGTTGACACCAATCTCAATTATAATCTTCTACTCGGCTGAAGTTGGACTCATGCCATGCATGCCATGGCCTCCTCTTTGTTTTGCGTGATCCTTTTTCCCCATCAAAGGAAAATTGTCACCGTCGATCAGTTGTCGTTCTTTACCTATTCCTCCTCGGATGGAAATGTTTCGTACGTCAAGAACTCTGGTGCTCCTTATGAGAGTGTGGGGGAAAGTCTCTTCAAAGATTCTGCCTTAATCTGAATTTTTCCACTCCCACCTCTTCATGTTGCCTCTGTCAACATGGTCTCAGTCAAATTTGATCCCTAGGTCATATCTGCACCAGATCTTATTGATGCTTCGGGCGAGATCGTGTTGATGTTGCATCCTCAACTATTGATGGTAAGGAAGGGAAATATTAGACTCCCCTGTAGGTTATGTGAAGGAGCACATCTTCTTCACCTTTTTCCTCTTATGGATAAAGCTTCCAAAGTTTTGGGAAACCTTACAGCTCCTCAACCCCAACTTCCTATTGGTTATCAGAGGCTTTCTTCTAACCCTCTCCTAGTTGGTGAAGAGTTTGACTTGGATTCATCTCTTGCCCATCCTGCTCTTCCTGACCATGACTATCTTGTGTCTGTTCCCAACCAGCCATTGGTCACAAAGAATGTCAGCGTGGCTCCACCTTTAGTTGCTCACTCTGTTCCCAAAGAGAGTGGTGAGCATAATACTCATGTTCTTCTCGTCTCCTTAGATTCTCATGAATCAAAGAGTGATCCTCCCATCCTAGTTGTTCAAGAGAGTCCTTCTTCTATTCCTGTAGAGCATGGGGGCAATCATATGATACCTCCACCAAGTAGTTTTGTTGTCTCTTTAGATTGGGGTCCATTGTCTGCTTTCTGCCTCCCATCTTATGTGCCTTTCCAGATCACAGTACAAGCCTATTATATGGTAGTACATGGCACTATATTAGATGAAGGTGCATTAGTTAGAATCATGTCTTCTACTACTTGGCAAGCTTTGGGCTCCCCACAGCTTGTGCCTGCAACCTAGAATCTGTTGGCTTTCAACAAAGGAACTAGTCAACCTTTAGGGATCCTTCTGAAGTTAACTATTACTTTGGGAGGAAAGACTGTCTATATAGACATCATGGTAGTCCAAGGTTCCTTAGATTTCAATCTTCTCCTTGGATGCAACTATGTTTACGACATGGGAGCTCTTGTTTCTTCGCTTTTATGTGTGATTTGTTTCCCACACGAAGGGAGAATAGTGACCATTGATCAATTGTCATTCATTGGTCACCAAGTGCCTCCTACGTGACCATCATCCCCGATCGGCTCTTGTTTGCAAGAAGTACCTACCCTGCCATAGGTCAATTATGTGGCTATCCGTTTATTCTTCGCATCTACTGATGATCACACAGCTGGTATAATACATTATGTACTGGGGGAATTGGAACCCGATCTATCTTTGCTACCAAATGACATGTATTCTTCCCACAACGTGGTTCTTCCATCTAGTGAAGACCTCTTGGGAGCCATGTTCTCGTATGGTCCATGATTATATTAATGAGGATAGTTCCACATCTTGTGTCAACCTCGTTAAAAAATGAAGCAAGGAGTCATGAGGATAGTTCTTGGTCTTGCGTCGACCTCATTAAAAAATGAATCAAGATGTGAGCATAGTTATTTGTCTTGTGTCAAGCTCGTTAAAAAATGAAACAAGGGCCCGAGGATAGTTTCTTCCTATATCAACCTCATTAAAAAATGAAACATATGTCTGAGGATAGTTCTTTTACTGTGTTAACCTTGTTAAAAAATGAAACACCTCCCTTTTCCAAATCGATTCATTGATTAAGATCTCGTAAAATCCCAGTCGAGTTTTTCCTGGATCTCGAAAGTGAATGTTCATTCCATCCACCTAGTTGACTGAAATGAAGCTTGGGGGGCATGTACCTCGTTTGAGTCATTATGCTGGGGGCATGCCAACTTATAGAAAGCATAGTTTTTCGTTTCAAGCTTGTGTCAACATGAAACCGAATCCAAGCAGAGTTCTCCGTGGTTCAAGCTTGTGTAAAAATGAACCCATGCCCCAATTTACATATTGTAATTACAATTTTTATCAGCTAATTTATGCTAGATGAGCCTTGGTTGTTTCATTCCATCACCACCATTTCTTTGGTTGATCATATGCTTTCACTTGGTTGTTTTTCCTTTCCTGAGGAACTGCAGTGATGAGTGGTTTTATTAGCCAGCCTCTTGACCGTTACATGTTTTGAGCAGTTCCACCATTGCCGGATCCAATTGCTACCCATTTATACCACTTGTGCTTCTACGATGAGTCAGGTTTCAGCTCTTTTTTCGATTCATTAAAACTTATATGAAAAGATTGTCGAGTATTTTTCCCTTTTTGACTTGTTAATGAGAATGAAAATGGGGGGTCCGCTTTCAGCTCTTTTCTGACCCTTTAAAAGCGAAAATATGGTCGAGCCCTTGTCATTTCGAACACGTTAAAGGTTGTGAAATGTTGTGTGCCCAGAATAAGTTTACCCCTTTTTTGGGTTGGGAGGCACTATTTACGAAAAAGATACTCCTTGACTGAAATGGTCAAGCAGTTCTCTCAAGTATTCTTTTCTACATTTTCGGTCTCGAGAGACACAAACGTACGAAAAGGGACCATGTGGAGTTTTCTTTTACATGTCTTTTTCAAACTCTCTAAACATGAAAAATATATCGAGTTACACCTTTGTCGGACTCGTTAAAATATTAAACGATGTCAAATTCGCCACCATGATGAACATGAGCTTCTCCTTCCTAGGGCTCGTTAAACTTAGTAGGTCGGATTTTTCCGAAGGATGAACTTAGAGTACAAGCATATGCCATCCCCTTCAATCTTGCGATTAAAAAATAATTGGGGTACTCACCAGAAATGGTGGGAGAAAATTTGGAAATCTATCAGTCATGTCGGCAACTCACTCTTGAACATGACACTCTTTGCTTCATGTCAAGTTGGTACATCCTCCATTGTATCATTGACCTTCCTAGGTTTGGGCCATTCATTTTTACCTTCCATTTGATCTCTGTCTCATCGTCATGACCACCAATCCCATGGATCCAAAAGCTGCCAAACTTTTAGTTGTATCGCCGATATGTTCAAGAGTTGTCCTTCTGAAGTTACACTTACCTCTGATTCTCTGTATCATCCAAAATCATTTTGCATCCTCTCATCTCACGTTAATGATGTGGGATTCATTATGGACCTCCTTCGACATAGTCACTTTCTGTCAGCTTCAACTCATTATCTGGGAAGTTGACTGAGATACTCCCTTCTAGTACCTTAGAGCTTACATGCCCTAATGGCAAGTTCTTTGCACTTGATGACAAGTTCACATCATTGACTTTCGATCGAGTGATTTCACGGGCGTTTGACTTCAGTTCCTATATTCACATTCCATGAATTGTGCTGATAGTAGCTTGAGGGCCATTGTCATTATTGGTGGTTTCTCTCTTGCTTGTTAAGAATTTACATCATTGACTGGTAATAAAGAGAATTTATAGCATGTTCGATGTCAACACATCTATTCGCATGCTAGGATCTATACTTTGATCGGGTTGTGTTGGAGCGCAAGACCCTGGACTCAGATCACACAAGTTCAGGTTGCGAAGTGGTGTGGCATGGTTTATGATGATATGCACGTCTCTTCTAGATGGATGACAACGACCAGAACATGAGTTATCATATGTGATCCTTCTCATGGTTGCGACCATACCTTGGTTTCATTATGATACTCTTTGACAGATGATTGCGCTAATACCTGGATCCATTTACTTGATCATTCTCTAGATGGCTGCATCCATGCCATGATTCATGTATGATTTGATAGAGATCTCAGCTTATGTATATGTATTTGTACTTTCTTGCAGGTTTTGCGATGACAGACTAGTTCCCTGCACTAATTTATAAAGCATTTCACCCCTCACTCTAGCTCAACCTTCATGCTTTAGGGGGAATTTGTTACACAACATTTTGTCACTGTCCTTGTACTCCCCATGTTAGTGTTAGTATTTGCATCCTGCCATCAGTGAGAAAAAATCGTCTTTTCATATCGTTTTAAGGGTTCGATTCAATTTTTTTTTATCATTCCACTAGGTCATGCAAAAAATTAGTCACTAATGGTAGTCCTAGTCCAAAAACATCACTCTTCCCTAAAAGTGATTACTTGCTGGCATAGTTTCATATCTTGTTGACTATACATCATCCATAAAGTTTTTTTTATTATGCCATTTGTATCAGTCATGAGGTCATTATGTCATCTTGAAATTTAGTCCTTGAAGGTCTCATTAGGTCTTTAGGGTTTTTCAAGGTTTCATTAGGTCTTTAGGGATTTTCAAGGTTTCATTAGGTCATTAGGGTTTCCAAGGTTCCATTCCATTGCATAATACCAGAAAGTAAAGGGTGATCAAATAACATCCCTTCACCATGTGAAGATGATTTGTAAAGAGAAATGCTTATTTCATTATGTAATTTTATGTCTTTCAAATGTAATAATTTCACCATCCCAAGCTGTTAACTTAGTGTTCCAAAGATGCCAGACCATCAAAACATCAATTTTTCAAAGGAAATAGTTAACTAAAAGGGTAAAGTTTCAAACGGTTAAGTGCATGCCAAAGGGAGTTGTTTTTTCCCAAGGGTGTCCAAATCATCATTTTCTAGAAGCACTAAACCCTAATTTCCTCACCCATTGAGCTAGGGTTGGCTATGAAATCAGATATATCTGAGTATGTGAGGCATAAGGGAGGTCATTTCAATGAGTATGAGGCCATTCCAACTCATACACATCATGTCTCTGTTGAAAATAATACTGAGAGGGGGGGGGGGCGAATCAGTATTATTAAGTCAAATTCTTTTTCAATTTATACAAAGATTTGTATATGCTACTTCAGTTAATGGAAATAGTGTGTATATGCAACTCGGACTAATTAAACTCACGTATAAATTCCAGACTGATAATTTAAATTATTCTTTAGATGTTGATCATTAATCTGTGTGTCAAAACCATATAACAGTAAGTAGGAACAGAATAGTAGAGCAGACATTCACACAAAAGAACACAAGATATAGGGTGGAAACCTAATGTGGGTGAAAACCACCTACTGCAATATGTATCTATCTTCTTTCAATTTAGAAACTTCTTTCTACAATGATTCTGTACCGGTACAGTCTTATACCAGTGCACAGGCTTCAACCTACAGAAGGCTACAACCTTCTTTCATTCTCCAGCTTCTTCTGGAAGGGAGCTACAACCCCCTTAGCTCTTGTACCAGCTGAGGTACTAGTACATAGGTTCTAACCTACAAAAGGCTTCAACCTTCTCTTTTCTTCCACGGACCACGTTTCATAAATTTTCAGATTGGATCCATGAATATCAATCAAACATCAAGTAGATCTGTAACAACCAATCTCCTTTGTACAAATATTGAATCAACCAATAACTTCTTAGAATGCTATAACCAGAAAATAATACCAGTAACCAGACACCAATTCTGAACCCAGAACACTGCAGTAATAAACAGAAGCAGCTAAAACATATTTCAAGAGACGTATGCTACTTCACCTATAAAAACCTGTGTACATACGCAGCTATGCCAAAGCCAACCAGCGTATACACAGTCTTCACTTGCTTAACCTGCGTGTATACACACCTCCACTGTGTTGAACCTACGTACAGATCTATAAAAGATAATTTATCCTTTTACTTAATCAAACATCAGTTATACCCAAATTATTACATTTATAGAGCTAATCATGTACCAAATATAATAGATCAAAATCACATAATGATACTACTATTCAAGCCTTGAGATGTCGACCCATCAATAGATCTTAACCATCGTGTAATACTCAGGTTGCTCCTTGATTCAGATCCAGCTATAACTCACCAACCAATCACTAGTATTCCAGATCTTGCTCCTCTCAATATATTCAACACATAAGTCAATGCCCTTGCCAAATGATCTCCTTCCCTTTTTATAGTCTTAGGCCTTACTCAAACCATGGTCCAAAACCATTGAGAACTAATACTAGGGACCTAATACTTGGGTTCAACACTTTAAATGCGATACTAAGGACCAAAACCATAGGTTCCACTATGTCAGACTAAAAACCATGGACCAACCATAAGTTTTCCCACATGTACGTGCTTTTCTTTGCATGAAAGTGCATGCATACATATACGCACCTTCTGATCAGTACACCCGCGTGTATACGCAACTTTGTTAGGAGAAACCTACATATACCTCATTTTCTTTCATTCTGAGAGCCTAAACTGTGATCTGCCATTTGAGTGAGTTGCCATCAACGACAACACTTATGTCATAGAGCCGAACCTGTTCCAGACCTGTGTCATAATGCTAACAATCTCCCCCTTTGGACATGATGGCAACCGAAAGTCACTCAAAGTCATTCTCCCCCTTTGACATCAAGGGAAAAGGGTTATGCTCCCCTTGATTCCATGCTAAAATCTCTGCTCTGATGTGCTATCCAAGCTCCCCCTGACTTGTAGGTAAGGTGTGCAAGAAGATGTTCTATAAAAGAAACATGACTTTATACATCATAAATGACCTTCCTATCACCAAAGACTCATACATACATTGATCTCCCATCCAAATGGGAATATAACAGTATTGACTTATCCAGCCAACCAAGTGGGGATACATGATAAAATAAGAACATTACATCATCCATCCTAGGCATAGTGGGTAAACCAAAATAGGTCGTTACATGACCTTGATAAAATAAATATAAGACATAGAGACAAAATATCTACAGCAAGACTCTGACACTTATCAACAACAAACATCAACATCATTTGTCAATCATTATTCAGACCAACACCCATGTTCTCCTTCTACACCTATTCCACCTGAAATCAAACCAACTGTGAATTTGAACCAAGATCTTCTAAAATAATGCCAACAATGCATTATTAGAGGAATATATGCTCCTCCTGAACCTGTGCCAGATGGTCTCTGTCAGACCCATATCAGACTCTTTTCATCCTGAGCCTGGCCCCACTGCTTTTCTTCAAACCAACATATACACGACTTTACCTTAATAAATCGGCGTATGTATGCAGATCCTCCTCATTCAACTCACGTACAACTACTTTTATTTGAAGTAGACAAGATTCAGGAACAAGATGATGCATCAAATACCCCTAGCTTCTGTCTGAGGTATTCAAATGTCTCCCTGGACAGTGGTTTGGTGAGGATATCAGCAACTTATTCCTAAGAGGGAACATACTCCAATTTGACCTTTTGTTCAAGCACTTGTTCCCGGAGAAAATGATACTTGATCGGTATGTCCTTAGTCTTTGAATGCATGACAGGATTCTTTGAACTCCTGATTGCACTTGTATTATCACAAAAAATGGAGATAGGTGGAGTACAAGTGATTTGAAGGTCTTACAATGTTTGCATCATCTAGAGGAGTTGTGTGCAACAATATGCAGCACCTACATATTCTGCTTCGGCTGTAGAAAATGCAATAGAACTTTGTTTCTTGCTGAACCAAGATACTAATCTAGGACCCATGAAGAATGCACCACCAATAGTGCTTTTTCTGTCATCCACGCTTCCTACCCAATCTGCATCTGTATATGCATGAAGTGTGATATCTATACCTCTAGGATACCTTAAGCCATAGTTTTGAGTTCCTTGAAGATACTTGAAAATTCTCTTAACTGCCTAGAGATGAGTTTCCTTTGGATTTACCTGAAACCTTCCAACTATTCCCACTACATGCATAATGTCTGGTCAGGTACCTGTTAGATAGAGCAGACTACCAATCATGGATCTATAGGTTGGTTGATGTATTGTTGTTGATTCATCATTTGCGCTGAGGTTGCATCCTGTCACCGTAGGGGTACATACTGGTTTCGAATCCTCCATCCCATATTTCTTCAAGATCTGCTTGAGATACTTGGTTTGTGATAGAAAAATGTCGTCTTTGTTTTGCTGGACTTGTAAACCAAGAAAATATGTGAGCTCACCAAGCATGGACATTTCAAACTCTTTCTGCATCACCAAGGCAAAATTTTGACTCATGTCTTCTTCATTGCTACCAAAGATGATATCATCAACATACACAACAAGTATTAGCAACTTATCATTGTCAATTTCTATATATAGATTGCTATCAGTTGATCCTTTTATAAAACCTTGTTGATGGAGATACTTATCCAACCGATAATAACAAGCCCTTGGAGCCTGTTTAAGGCCATAGAAAGCCTTTTTGAGTCTACATACAAGTTTTGGATCATTTCCAAGAATAAACCCATCTGGTTGTTCAATATATACTTCTTCATCCAAGTCCCCATTCAGGAAGGTAGACTTCACATCCATTTGAAATACTTTGAACTTCTAAAAGCTAGATAGAGCAAGGAACATTCTTATGGCCTCAAGTCTAGCAACTAGTGAAAAAGTTTCTTCAAAGTCTATCCCTTCTTATTGAGCATACCCTTTGCAAACAAGTCTGGCCTTTTTTCTAATCACATCTCCATTTTCATTCAACTTATTTTTGAATATCCATTTTTTTCCTATGACATTCTTATCTTTTGGTCTAGGAACCAACTCCCAAGTGTTATTCTTTTCAATCTGCTCAAGTTCTTCCTCCATGGCCTTGACCCAGCATTCATCCTTGCATGCCTCTCTTACATTTTGTGGTTCAGTGGAGGAGAGCAATTCTAGATAGCTTTAAGATTCTTAAACGGTTCTTGTTGTCTATACACCTGCCTCTTTCTGCCCTGAAATTTGAGATTCTAGATGATTCTTCTGAACGTACCTGGATGAAGTATTTTCTTCTATACTTATCTGTTCTTCTAGTGCCTCATGGGTTTCTTCTTCATCATGAATCTAATTGATGTTGATGGATAGTCCTCATCATCTTCGAAATCTTCCGATTTTACCTGCCTAGGAGTGTTTCCTTCTTCATCAACCACTACATCAATACTTTCAACAATTTTTCCAAGCCTTTTATTGTAACACTTGTATTCTTTGCTATGGGGAGAGTAACCAAGGAGAATGCCTTCATCTGCTCTAGGTTCAAACTTGCCAAGATTTTCATCAATCTTCTTGATGTAGCATTTGCTTCCAAAAATTTTGAAGTATTTTACCATGGGAGTCTTACCATACCAAAGTTCATGAGGCGTCTCAGTGCTGTTTACCCGGATATTTGTCTTGTTGAGAATAGTAACTACAGCAAATGTAGCTTCACCCCAGAAGGTTGCAGGAGTTCCAGACTCATCAAGCATAGCACGATCCATTTGTTGAACCATTCTGTTCATCCTTTCAACTACTCCATTTTGCTGAGGAGTCCTTGCAGTAGAGAATTCCCTTCTTATTCCATGTTCTTCACAAAAATCGAAAAATTCATTCGATGTAAATTCTCCTCCTCAATCAGACCTAAGGCATTTGATTCTGCGATCTGATTCGTTCTCCACCAAGGCTTTGAATGATTTGAATTTTTCAAAAGCTTCATATTTATGCTTCATAAGTTTTATCCAACACATCCTGGAAAAGTCGTCAATAAACAATATAAAGTATTCTTCTCCTCGAGGTGACCTTTTCCTAGATGGACCACATACATTAGTATGGACAAGTTCAAGTGGCCTGCTAGCTGATCCTTCCTTCTCAGGGAAATTAGTTCTAGTTTGCTTACCAAATTGACATGACGTGCATATTGTATTGTCTGGAATTCTGATGTCAAGTAGATCATTAACCGCCTAATATTTGCATGCTTTCCTTATCCATGAGAAGCTTGTATGCCCCAATCTTCTGTGCCATATCCAGTGTTCATCATTCTTTCTTAGATATCATTGTTGTTGTCCTCCCTTGAGTATATATAAATTATTTGGAGTTCTTATGCCTTTGATCACTATTTCTCCTGTATCAAGCTCATGAACAATGCATCCATTTGATTGAAATATTACTTCATTTCCTTGATCACACATTTGACTGACACTTAATAAATTATGCTTTAAGCCATCAACATACATAACATTTCCATCCTTGACCTTTTGTTTCAAAATAAAAAACCTCTACCTTTTATGAGTGCAGGGGTGTCATTTCCAAATGAGACCTTCTTTTCCTTTTTTAAGGCACTATATGACTGAAGTTTATCTTTATCACCTGTCATATGTTTTGAGCATCCACTATCGATGTACCACAAATTTTCCTATCCTTCTTCATATAAGGCTATCCCACATCTTTTTGGTTGTGATTTCTTCTCTTTCCATGACTTGGGACTCAATGAAACTTGCTCCTTAGTTGTTTGCCGAAACCTGCTCCTGCATTCAGAATCTTCATGACCGAAGTTGTTACAAATAGAACATTCTACTTCATTCCCAAGAGCAGAAAAGTTATTGTAGGTCCTTTTCATGATCGCAGTCATACTCCTTTGTTTTTGAGCTTCTCTACTCATGATTGTCTTGCAGGCAACACATTGAGCTGCTTTGTGACCAAAGTTATGACAAGAGAAACATTGGCCATTGAAGAAGCTCCTACGATTATCAAATCTACCAACCAAATGATTGTAGTTTCTATTGACATCCATTCTTGAGGAAAATTGAAAATAATTTACCTGTGGTTGGTTGTGGCTTTTGTTCATCCTTGAAGTAGATTGCCCCCAATTTCCCTGGTAGTATTTGTTCATTCTTAAGGTAAATTGTCCCTGACTTACGTGGTGATCTGCATTATGCTTTTGTTGTGGATTGTCAACCTGTTCACTTCTCCTTGCTGCATCAAGATAACTTTTGGAGGTGGATGGCTTTTGTGCTTGAGATGCTTCTTCAGTATATCCAAGACCTGTCTTGGTTAGAGGAGAATGCTGCACTTTGATAATCTCATCTAAAGTTTCAGATCCTTTAGCAAATTCAAGATTAAGAGCTTTTGTTTTCTCAATATCTTTTCTAAGTCACACAATTTCACATTCTAACTTTTCATTGTGTTTTTCTCTTTCAGCAAGTTGGAATGTCAAAGTATCTATAATCATATTCTTTTCCTCTAAACAAATTTTGAGTTTAGAAATTTCTTCATAGAGACCTTCTTCATCTATAGCATCCAAGAAATCATCATCTTCAAAAGCCATCAAAAGTATATAATCATTACGTTGTTCATCTTCATCACTAATTGAATATCCATCACTGTCTTCATGTGTATAATAGCTCTTCTTACTTACATTTTGTTTTCTGTTCCATCTAATTGGTTCCTTGCCTTTGTCAAGTTTATCTTTATGAGGACATTTGGCAGCATAATGACCGACTCTCCCACAAGCAAAGCATTTGAAAGGCAGCTTACCTCTGAATCTTCCAGTTCCCCATTGAAGCTTCTTGACAAAATTAGATTCTTCCTCTTCTTCTGACATATGTTCTGACTCAGTGTAATCTCCTTTTCCTGAGGCTTTGAATGCAGCTTCTCTCCTGTCTGATGGTCCACCTTTTCTCATTTCGTAAGCAGTTAGGATTCCGTGCAGCTGTGACATGGTAAGGCTCTGTAGATTCTTCTTTTCTTCTATGGCAGAAACTTTTGAATCAAACTTAGGAGACAAAGATCTTAGAACCTTTTCAACCAAAACAAGTTCTTTTATTTCTTCACCCAAGTTTTTCATACAATTAACAATCTCATCTATACGAAGGAAACAATTAGCGACACTTTCATCATTGTACATTCTAAGATTTTCATACTGAATTCTGAGAGTTTGAAGTTTTGCTCATTTTACCTAATCATCTCCTTCATAGCTCAGAACGATCTTCTCCCATATTTCTTTTGCAGTTTTGAGCTGCATAACCTTGACGAATTCTCATTGAGATAGACTCCCTAATAGGGTATTGACAGCCTTTGCATTTGTTTCATACTGGTTCTTACCAGCCGTATCTGTAGGAGTTGTTGAAGGAAATGTGTATCCTGTTTCCACAATATCCCAAACTTCTGTACCAAGAGATTGAAGATAGGTAGTGATTCTTACCTTCTAATAGACGAAGTTGCTCCCATCAAAAATTGGTGGCCTGATTGATGCTTCCTTTTCGTAGTTGCTCATGATGATAAATCTTCCTTCAAGTGATCAAGCTTCTCTTGAAGGACCTGATCTGATACCAATTGTTGAAAATAATACTGAGATGGGGGGTGAATCAGTATTATTAAGTCAAATTCTTTTTCAATTTATACAAAGATTTGTATACACTACTTCAGTTAATGGAAACAACGTGTATACGCAACTCGGACTAATTAAAATCGCGTATAACTTCCAGACTTATAATCTAAATTATTCTTCATATGTTGATCATTAATATGTGTGTCAAAACCATATAATAGTAAGCAGGAATAGAAAAGTAGAGCAGATAGTCACACAAAAGAACACAAGATATAAGGTGGAAACCCAATGTGGGTGAAAAACCACCTGCTGCAATATGTCTCTATCTTCTTTCAATTTAGAAACTTCTTTTTACAATGATTATGTACTGGTGCAGTCTTATACTAGTACGCAGGCTTCAACCTATAGAAGGCTACAACCTTCTCTCATTCTCAAGCTTCTCCTGGAAGGGAGCTACAACCCCCTTAGCTCTTGTACTAGATGAGGTACTAGTATGTAGGTGCTGACCTACAAAAGGCTTCAACCTTCTCTTTTCTTCTAGGGACCATGCTTCATAAATTTTCAGACTGGATCCATGAATATCAATCAAACATCAACTAGATCTATAACAACCAATCCCCTTTTTACAAATACTGAATCAACCAATAACTTCTTAGAATGTTGTAACCAGAAAATAGTACTAGTAACCAGACACCAATTCTGAACCTAGAACACTGTAGCAATAAACAGAAGCAGCTGAAACATATTTCAAGAGACGTACGCTACTTCACCTATAGAAACCTACGTACATACACAACTATGCCAAATCCAACCAGTGTATACACAGTCTTCACTTGCTTAACCTGCGTGTATATGTACCTCCGCTATGTCGAACCTACATATAGATCTATAAAAGATAATTTATCCTTTTGCTTAATCAAACATCAGTTATACCCAGATTATTATATTTATAGATCTAATCATGCGCCAAATATAATAGATCAAAATCACATAATGATACTACTATTCAAGCCTTGAGATCTCGACCCATCAATAGATCTTAACCATCATGTAATGCTTAGGTTCCTCCTTGATTCAGATCCAGCTGTAACTCACCAACCAATCACCAGTATTCCATATCTTTCTCCTCTCAATATATTAAACACATAAGTCAATGCCCTTTCCAAATGATCTCCTCCCCTTTTTATAGTCTTAGGCCTTACTCAAACCATGGTCCAAAACCATTGAGAATTAATACTAGGGACCCAATACTTGGGTTCAACACTTTAAATGCAATACCAAGGACCAAAACCATAGGTTCCAATATGTCACACTAAATACCATGGACCAACCATAAGTTTTCCCACATGTATGCACTTTTCTTTGCATGAAAGTGCATGCATACGTATACGCGCCTTCTGATTGGTACACCCGCGTGTATACGCAACTTTGTTACGAGAAACCTACATATACCTCATTTTCTTTCATTCTCAGAGCTTGAACTATGATCTGCCATTTGAGTGAGTTGCCATCAAGGACAACACTTATGTCATAGAGCCAAACCTATTCTAGACCTATGTCATAATGTCAACTATCTCCATCATTTTTCAATAAGTCATTCCAAGGGACAAATCATTTGCCACACATAGGGCCAGTTTTTGTTCAAACTATGTTTTAGACCAAATAAGGAAGAATTTGGAGAAAGTGAGAGAGGTTTTTGTCCACAATAGGCCAAGGAGGAAAAACCAACATCAATTTTTAAACAGGTGTCATTGTCTTAGAGAAATGTCAAAAATACAGTTGCCTCATGAGACTTGATGCACTTCTGGAGTGACCTTAGGAAAATCAATATTTCTCCTAGCTGGATTGACCAAATTACTTCCGTGATGAGTCAACTGATAATTATACACATATATATTTCCAATGAGCTATCATGAGTGCAATATGGAGTTGAGGAAGACCTTCAAAAGTTGACTGCAACATAACTCTGCATTTTGGCAGCCTCACTCTGCACATTTTGACTAGTCGTGGGATATTGGGATTTTGATAGGGAAAATGAGATCCAAATTGAGAAATTAAAGATGTTCTGGAAATTAGACTTGACAAGATTTCCAACAAGCTATCCCACACCCAATCTAGACATCGAGAAGGCAGTCAAAAGTGGACTTTAAGTGGTGTTGCGCTTTTGGCAAGGTGGCGCTGCGCTTTTGGCAGGAGAGCTTAAAAACCCTCAAACCCTCAAGGAAACTCTAAATTACTCTCTCCTTCCATCATTACAAGTAAGTGGACATCCCTCACTATAGTTTTAATTTGCAAATCCAATGTTTAAGCATCATTTTCCATGTTTAATATGAAACCCTAAAATCTCCCTAATGATGCCTAAAACCCTAAATCCTCATTGTTCATCCTATCACCTATCCCTACAACTCTAAATTTACCTATCCCTATGCCCCTATCACCTTGTCCCTTTTTTTCCCTTTACCACTATTATGTATCATTCCCATTCCCTTTGTCCCTCCTCCCCAAGAGCAAATTCTTAAGCAAACAAGCCGACCCTCTCATTTCCTACTCCTCCATTCCTTTCCTAGTCAAAAGTTCATCTCCCATCCCCTCATTCCTAAAACCACTTTCAATTATTCCCTTCATACACCTCAGCCTTGCAAACATGGACCAAGAAGACCGAGACTATGAGGAGGGGGAAAACACAAGCAGTGACACCTCAGCAGATAGAGCCAGGCAACAGAGGAAACCACACAAGGGAGGAGGATAGGCTTAGGATGCTGGCTTAAGCTTCCTTGGCTCATCAGAGCACATGATGATAGTACTTCTCACCAATTTTGGAAAATTTGGAGCAAATTTTGTCATTTACAAATTTTGGATTTCAATACACAGGAAAGCTGCCTAAAAGAACAACGCCAACGGTGCTGCACTCTTCCTAGGGGCACCGTACCCTAGCAAGTCTCAAAGCTTTTGGGGCATAACTGATCCACCAAAAGGTAAAAAAACACCCTAAAAATGACCTTTCTGCCAATTTGGACACACAGAAGCAGTCTTGGGAGAATCAAGTTTTAATTAGTAAAATGAAATTCAAATTAATAAATTCTAGGTGTTTTGGAAATCATACTTGAAGACCTTTCGAATGAGCTATCATGGGCTCAATTTGGATGCCGGGAAGGCCTCCAAAAGGGAGCTGAAAGTGGTGCTGCACTTTTCGCAATTTTGCTCAGGGTTGCTATTCTTCCAGTTTTTTTACTGTAATCATGGATTCTCTCTCATGATGGATTATTTACCATTGTAAATGATGACTTGGCATGTAATTATGATTGATAAATGGTGATAGAGGGTAGATTCATTGCTTTAGAAGTTAGTTTGAGCTCAAATGAATTAGTTTTTCACTTTTAGAGGCAAGTTTTTGATGATGCCTATATTCATGTTTCTTGTTCAGTATTAGTTAGATTAGCTCCTCGTCTTAGGGATTCTACACCTTTTATAAGCAGTTTGGCAGGAGATTAATAGGAATTGCAACTATTTTTATGGGATCCATGTGGTATGAGTTTTAGTACAGTTTCTTGTTATGTCATCATATGTTAATGTGTTTTATGTATTCCATTCATCATTTCATTGCTTCTAGTTGAATGTTTTCAAGTTGATATGTAGAATTCATTATATTAGTGCTCTGCCTTGGGAAACCATTCATCATTTCATGTTTTCTACAGTATAGGAAGGATACATGGTTTTCACATGCCCTTATTAGCTTCTCACCAGTCTAAAACATCTCATCCCATCAAGCCCTTGAGTGCTAAAACCTATGCCTACCTTGCCCCATTGAACACCCTGCAATTATGACCTAGTTCCCTAGACCTAAACTGTCCAGCTCCTCCTGATCTGGTAAAACCCCCTCAAAATCCAATCAATACTCTGTGCTACTAAACCTAGCCTAAAATTCTCTTCCTGATCTAGTAATCTTGGCTGAGATCCTTACGGAGAGAGCCCTCTCCTGGCCTAGTAGTGCTAGCTACTTAGCTAAGCGTGGTTTTTGGTTACCCTGGCATTGCCTTCCTTCAGCCTGAGGTTCAATCCAAGTGATAACACCCTATTCCTTGATGCTAGAGGACCTCTACAGTGAACCACGCATGCTTTTCCTTCATGAAGAAACTTCCATTATTTCCCTCTTCATGAGCAGATCATTTCCCTTTTGCACCATTTCCCATGAAACTTATGTTTTGCCTAGTTTACAAGGCCAGCTCTAATGACCTTTGTCTCCTCCACACTGATGTGTAGAGATTAGCAATATTACCTGCACCGACCAGTGCGATTGAGCTATGTTTCAGTCGCATCGGTCTTGTTATGGAAATTTTTTTAAATTAGAGTCGAAGCTTCCATACTCTCGAAGCTCCGTAATGAAAGTATGGTAAATGTTTTGGCCGGATGGGGTCAAGGATGATAGTTTGGGCTCTTTTCCCTGATAATGATGGAACTATCTCAAGGGATAAGTCATTCTCCCATGAGAAGAGGATCCATCTCCCATCCATATTTCCTATATAAACCTCCCTTCTTCCAAGCACAACCTAGTTAGAGTGTTGATTGAGTGTGAGCATACTATTTTGATTAGACAAGGAAGCTATTACTAGTTGTAGCCATCTAGTTGTGTGAGGGACAAGTGTGTTTGGTTTGGAGTGAAGACTAAAGGGAAGAGCCTTTAAACTATTGTTGTTTGAAGCTATCATGGAGTGCTAGCAGAAGTGTGTGGGAACCCGGTCTTTTTAGAGGAAGACTGTGACATCAAGACGAATGGTTGTAATCTCTCTTTGATATTAATATATACAACTATCGATTTATTTCCTACATGTTTTGTAATATTACATATTCCTATCTTGATGCTTCTTGACTCATTAAGTAGGTTGAATTGCAATTTTTCTATTATTATGTTTCTGTGCTGTTGTTGTTCACTTGTTTTAGGAACTTGAAGAAGGAAGCGAGAGATTGCTAGAGTGAGCAAGCTAGGACATCATCAAGCAAGATGAGTGACCAAGAGGTAGGCCATCTTGATTGATTATAACCTAAGGAAATCTTCCATAAGATGTATCTGTTTTGGCTAGACCCATTATCGGGCTAGAGGAATTCATCTGTGTCTGCACTTGTAATTTTACGTCACCACACAGTCGAAAATCATTCTCTTCCAACTGCTACTGAAATACACTCTCCTTTTATTTTCCGAGGAAATCCTTGTAGGAAAACATCAGAGAACATCCTTGTATTTTGCATATGGAACCTAGTGTAAACCTGTTGGTGCTGGTTATAGTGCCCAACCCAGTAGTGACATTGTGTGAGGCACATAAGAGAGACAATTGGTGCACGAGATCAACGCATAGACACCTGCATGAAGCTCAAGGCACTCCACTCAAACTAGCCTACTAGGCTAACTGAAATATTCCTGGTAAAATGGAATTTTTTTAGGAGAGACGCCTAAATGTGGATTTGTAATGTTGATCATCAAATATATTATTTTGGGTACCTCCTTCATAAATCTAAACTATTTGAAGTCACCATTACATTGCAGTGGATTCTAGAGTGTGTATATCTATGAGATAATTAAGACCACTCATAGGAATTTGATGGTTTCATGTTTCATTCCCTTGTAGATATCTGACTGTAAGCAATGTTATCATAATTAAAATTCTATCTCATTTAAATCCTAAGTTGTTACAAATATATCACCTCAACCACTTGTTTTGTTTTGGTACAAAAGAAATCTTTATCTTGAAGCATTATATCATAAAATGAAATATTTTGCTAAATTTTTTTGTTACAGTCAATAACAATTCCATCTCTCTGGCTTGTGGTATGTGGTATATCTTGAATTTTTTGATTCTAAATTGGATGCTTTTGCCAAAAATAACCTTGAAGGAGACATCAATGTAGTATGACCTCTAAAACAAGGAAGCATTGTCAATTAACATGACGTATACATGATTAATCCTCTCAATTGATTAATGTATACTTCTCACGCCATTGAGGAAGATTGTATTTACATCCATATGATATAATTTCCAACCAAAATCTGATGCCAAAGACATGATAGTCCTGAGAGAAGAATACCCGATAGGTGAGGTCTTTTGCGGTACTGCAATCTTTTGTAGTTAGAGACTTGCTTTCATGGCAAAGCTGGAGAGTTGAGACCCTACAGAGCTTGCATGGAAAAGTAGAGCACATATTGAGGTTACTTGGAGGTAGAGAATTTGATGATGGATGACATGCCAGGTGGTGCTATTTTAGTGACATTTATTTTATAGTAAGTGTTGCCATAGGAGATATTTTGGAATTTTGAGGTTCCTATATTTTCAGAGGCTCAAATCAACCTTTTGAGACTCTGTTTTTAGAAGGGGTCATTACTATTTTTAATACACCTATTTTTAGGAAATTACATGGTCTTAACTAAATATCCCTTCATATAGGGAATAGTGTCAGGCTGCTTTATGAAAATCAAGACTAGGTCTTCGTGATGGTATTGATGACCAGTTTTTCAATAGGAGCATCATTTTTCCACTCAGTAGTATATAGATGTATGTATGAAGGCACACAACTTAGCAGAGATCTTAGTAGCAATCCTTAGAATTCTACACATTTAGGATTCCAAATCTTGATAAAGAAAATACCTAACTGATCGTACTCCCTCTTTACTCAAGGAGACCACAATCCTAAGCTTGAATTTCCAGAGATGGTTCTTCAATATTTCATATGATTAGATCTCTCTCAAGGTATCCGTCTGGAAATCTGCTCAGCATGAGATCCATTAAGTTTGAAGATAATTTATTAATGTAATTAAGCATTCCATGAATCTGGTAATGTATTTCCATAAACAACGTCTTTTGCTATACTTGTGGGGAGGGTTTAACAGAAAACTCCCTTTGAGACTGAAGATATGTTAGAGGTGAGTTGCTCATAAAATGTCATAGACATAATCAGTAACCAAAAATGCATGAGGGGATCCTATCATGGACCAGGGAATCTTCAAATCTTACTTGTGTTGTTCTGTATTCTCTATGCTATCTTTAACACAACGATTCAATAAATTATCTAGGCTATGTTATAGTTGTACCAACATCTGAGTATTGTAAGGATTTGGTATAATATTTGCATTGTATAAATTATATATAGCAAAACATGCTCAAACATGTCACCATCAGACAAGTTTTAATATGAAGACTCTTAGAAAGACATATTTTTAATGAGGAATGTCATACTCATTCTAATTGTAGTATATATTATATACTGCATCTAGTGAAGGGTCTCGGTCAGCTAATTCATACATACCCTTATTTTAGTTATCACTCTTTTTTCAAAATTTAGCGATCACATCATTTAACTTATAACCATAACTTCAACATGTTGTATTCCTTTCGATTCAGTCAAATTATGAACAATCTTAGTAGAATAGATTCTGATCTCTTGTAGAATTTCGATAACATAACCTCAGATGTCATGTTGTAACTTAGTATGACATATATTACTCTAATTATATCACCTATAAATTGAGTAATATGTAGAGTAACTCTTGGACTTCTTAGATCAAGATCATCAACCAATTGATGTAGTCTTTGGATCTTTTAAATCTCATCATTTGACAACCAGTGTAGACCCACCTTACCTAACTTATTTATTGCAATCTAGATTAGAAAGTGTTATGAAACCAACTCAAGAAAAGATAGAAAAGATAGATCGACGCCTTAGAATTCAGCCTCTTCGAGGGGGCAACCTCCTTTACATTACATAAATGAACAATTCTTCGATGATCGAATGACAAAACCTCCTTTCTATAAATAGGAATCTAAGGATTCACAATATAACCCAATCGACCTAACAATAATAATATAAAGCCACAAAAATAACAATAGAGGGATTCTATAGGGCAGAGTAATAACAATATGGGGATAATAGGGGCACAACAATATTAATAAGGGATGCAACTACAATAGTAATGGGGTAATCACTAGTATTATAGGGACCCAACATGCCCCTCTCCTTCAAAAAAGTGTTGTCCTTAATGCTTGAGTAGTTCTGGATGCTTCTGTATAAAATCCTCATCCTCCCATGTGGAATCTTCAGTTGATAAGTTCTTCCACTTGATAATATACTTTGAAATTGATCGATTTAGTAGCTGTCAAGTTCTTGTTTCTGTGACTGCTTCCAGTTCCAATATAATTTTTCCTTCCTCATCAAGTTCTGGCAATATTGTTTGAACTGGGAGCTTTTCACCTATAACCTTCTTTAAACATGAAACATGGAAAACTGGGTGCAATCGAGAAGCTGCAGGAAGCTCTAGTTTGTATGCCATAGTACTAATATTTTGCAACACCTTGTACGGACCATAATACTTTGGTGATAATTTATTATCCTTCTTAGCGTGCTTGAGGGACTTTTGCTTATATGGTTGTAGCCGTAGGAATACCCAATCACCTACATCAAAACTTCTTTCACTGCGATGTTGATCTGCCTGTTGTTTCATTCTATTCTGTGCCAACATGAGGTTATCCTTTAAGAGTTGGAGGACTTGTTTTTGATGTTCGATGTGATGTTCCACTACTTTAACCTTAGAATTTTCTCTTAAATATGATGTGATGGATGGTGGCTGATATCCATAAAGTGCCATAAATGGGGTCATTTTTGTTGTTGTATGGAAGGAAGTGTTATACCACCATTCAGCCAGAGGCAACCACTTGACCCATTGTGTCTGTTTATCAGATACAAAGCAACGAAGATATCCTTACAAACATTTGTTTACTATCTCAGTTTGCCCATCAGATTGAGGATGATAAGATGAGCTATGATCTAACTGAGTACCAAGAAAAGAAAATAATTCTATCCATAAATTTCCAGTGAAAATGGGATCTCTGTCACTTACAATAATCTTTGGGTTTCCATGTAGCTTTTGAATTGTTTCCATAAATGCAGTAGAAACTGTACTGGCTTTAAATGGATGTGATAATGCACAAAAGTGTGCATACTTGGTAAGTCTGTCAACTACCACCATGATGACACTGTTTCCCTCAGACTTGGGTAAACCTGTGATAAAATCCATTGAAACCTCCTCCCAACGTTGGCTTGGGATGGTTAAAGGTTGTAATAAACCTAGTGTCTTAATTGTTTCAACTTTATTTTGTTGGCAAACCAAACATTCCGCCACAAATTTTTGAATATCTGATTTAAGGCCATCCCAAAAAAATTCCTTCTTAACCCCGTGGTAAGTTTTTAAAAATCTTGAGTGCCCTCGTAAGGGAGAAGTGTGCAATTCCATAAGAATCTTATGTTTTAGTTGGGAATTCTTACAGAGGTATACGCGATCCTTGTACCATAAAGAATCATTTTGCCAACTAAATGTATTAGACGTACTGGAATCTTGTTGTAATTGTCGAATAAGTGCCCACACTTCTTCGTCATTCTTCCATTCCTCCCTTGCTTCGTTTATCCAATCTGGTTGGATAATAGAAATGGTGGACAGCAATGCTTCCACATCCTCATCCTTTCTTGAGAGTGCATCTGCCACCACATTTTGCTTCCCTTTTTTGTAGATGATTTCAAAGTCATAACCCAACATCTTTGTGACCCACTTTTGTTGCTCTCTTTGTTCTAAAAAGTATTTAAGGCTATCATGATCTGTTTTTACCTTGAAGTGTCTTCCCATTAGGTAGGGTCACCATTTCTTAAGTGCATGGAGTATTGCCAACATTTCCTTCTCATAAATATTTTTGTGTAAAAACTTTCCCTTGATTGGACAACTTTCAAAAGAAATGGGTCTTTCATCTTGCATTAAAATAGCACCAATTCCATTTCCTGAAGCATCACATTCCACAATAAAGGTTTTTGTGAAGTCCAGTGTAGTTAAGATCGGTGCTTGGCACATTGCCTCTTTAAGATGTTCGAAGGCCTTTGTTGCTTCTGGAGTCCATGAAAATGCATCTTTCTTCAATAATGTTGTCAGAGGTGCTACTATTCTCCCATAATTCTTAACAAACTTGCAATAATACCCTGTCAACCCGAGAAATCCTCGTAGATGCTTTATGGATGTGGGGATTTTCCATTCCTTAATGGCTTTAATTTTGCTAGGGTCTACCTTAACTCCTTCATGAGATACAATATGACCCAGATATTCCACCTCTTGTACTCCAAAGAAACATTTGGATCTTTTTGCATATAATTGTTTCTCCTCCAATAGTTGTAGCACCCTATCAACATGTTCAACATGATCCTTCGAAGACTTGCTGTAAATTAGTATATCATCAAAAAATACTAACACAAATTTTCTAAGGAATGGTTTGAAAATGGAGTTCATCAAACCTTGAAATGTTGAAGGTGCATTGGTAAGGCCAAAAGACATGACCAAAAATTCATAATGACCTTCATGAGTTCTAAATGCTGTTTTCGGAATGTCTTCAGTCTTCATTCTGATTTGATGATATCCTGAACGAATATCCAACTTGGTGAAGTAAATTGATCCATGTAATTCATCTAGTAATTCATCAATGACGGGAATGGGAAACTTATCTTTAATAGTGAGCTTGTTGAGCTCCCTATAATCCGGACACATGCACCATGATCCATCCTTCTTGTGCACTAATACTACTGGAGCAGAGAAAGAACTTTGACTTGGTTGAATTATACCAGTCTCTAGCATTTCTGTAACCATACGTTCAATTTCACTCTTTTGGGCATAGGGATATCTGTACGACCTGATGTTTGGAGGAACACTTCCTGGAATCAGATGAATAGCATGATCATGATCACGAATAGGTGGGAGACCTTTAGAAGTCTCAAATACCTTGGAATGATTGTCCAAGACTTTTTGGAGATCTGGAGAAATAGATGATTGCAATGTGGAAACATCTAGCGAACATAATTGTGTAATTACAACCCTTTGTTCCTTTTTTAGAAGCTTTGTCATACCATTAGAGCTAATTATCTTTCCTAGTTTCCCTGAAATACCCCTTAATTCAACTTCCTTTCCTTCCATGGAAAATTTCATGAAAATTAAAAGCTATTGTACCGAAGGATTGTAGCCATTAGACTCCTAGTACAACATCAACACCTCCCATTGGAATGGAAAGCATCGGGCTATCCAATACATATTCTCCCATCGATAGCTTGATATTATGGCACTTTCTGGAGCAATTTATTGTTCCTCCATTTGCAACCATCACCTGACAATCTGGTGTTGGATATAAGAAGAAATTCAATTCTTTTGCTACCTTACAATGAATAAAATTGTGGGTACTTCCTGAATCAATCAACACTATTACCTTTTTCTTCTTGATTTGTCCTTCTATTTTGATGGTTTGAGGAGTGGTAATTCCTGCCAATGCATTACAAGATATGGTTGGATTCATTTCTTTTTTATCTAGGCTTTGTTCCTGTAGTATATCCTCTTCTTTTGACCTTTCTTGCTCCTTTTCTTCTTCCTCTTCACAATCTATGTAGAATAATTTCTTCTCAGCACACTTATGACCTTTAGTGTATTTGCTATCACAACTGTAACAAAGCCCTTTTGCTCTTTTTTCTTCCAATTGTTGTGGTGTCAACCTTATAGGTTGTGGAAGACTAGGGGCAACAAAACTTCCATCTTTATTGTTGTGAGTGGTATGCTTCCTGGTTGCCATAATTTTGCTTTCCATTTTTCTTGCTAACTTGAATGCCTTCTCTAATGAATCAGGTTCCCAAAGGCAAACATCATGTTGGATTTTATCCTTTAAAGTCGCTATGAACACATCAATCCTATGCTCCTCTGGAATATCTTTTACCCTTATGTTCAATTTTTGGAACTCCTCAATGTGCTCCATTATTGAACCCTTTTGTTTGAGACTTATCAATTGGCTAAAAAAAGTGTTGCTTTTTGTATCCTCATAATGTGCTGTCAATTCTTCCGTAAAATTTGCCCAAGTGATGATTTGTTTACAAGAGCAAAGCCATTGATACCATACAAACTGATTTGGTTCCAAATATAAAGTTGTAATACGTACCTTTTGTGTGTTTTGCACATTATTGAGATTGAAAAATTGCTCCATCTATAGTATCCATGTTGCAGGATCCTTGCCATCAAACTTCCTCATATTGATTTTTGGAATATAGTGGGTCTTTGATCCCACATTAGAGTCTAATAAATCATGATTAACATTTCTTTTGTTTGCATCATGAGTTTCCTTTACTACCTTCTCACCGTTAGTATGTATTTCTTGTAGAAAATTTGTCAAATCTGTCTTCAAATCTGCCATGTCTCTCTTCAAATTTGTCTTCAAATCTGCCATGTCTCTCTTCAAATATATCTTTAAATCTATCTTCAAATCATCCATCTTAGCTTCCACAACCTTTATCTTAGATTCCACACCATTTATCTTAGCTTCTGTTAGCTTTTGTGAGAGTGACATTTGTTGCACTTGTTCTTCTAATTTTGATATATCATGTAGCATTTCTTCCTCTTCTTCATGAGTCATGCTAGGGCTTTCAGGTTGCTTAATAGGTGTTTGAATTTTCTTTCCTCGGGACATCAGTTATCAATAATAATGCTCTACTATGCCCTTTGAATTCCTTCAAAATAAATTTTCAAACCAAGCTTAAGCAAAAATTTAAAAAAGTCTACAGACCTTTTTTCACTTTGTAGGGGCTCGATATTGCCTCTAATGTATCTCTATACTTTCTAATCATCTAGTTCTGAATTTACAACCTGCAGTAGCCCTCTGTGTCCTCTTTCCAATGCCACCAGTTTGACCCAAATTGGATTCTCCAAGGAAACGTTATGCGAAATCTACCACAGTGACTTGATTATAGACTAGTTTAGTAGAGCGAACTTGTAGGAAGTGCCACGAGTCACTGTTTTGACCTTTGGCTCTAAAAGATATCTACAAGAAACTATAGTCCATTCTATTTCTGTAACTTCTTATGAAATTTCAATCCAATGCTCAGATAGAAAGTTATGACGATTTTCCCCAGGTTGCCTGTTTGGAGTGTAATTCAGGAGTCTGCAAAAAGACCAACTTCCTCAGATCATATCTCCAAAAATATAGTGCAAAAAGCTCTAAAATTTGGACCCGAGATTCAGCGCGGTGTCTTCTCAAATGGATTTTTTTTTTATCTTCTGAAACATCGCAGAAAAAAGTTATAGCGAAAATTCCACGATGACCTGTTTGGAGCAGCGAAACCCTAGAATCCAAAGCTCTGATACCAAATGTTATGAAACCAACTCAAGAAAAGATAGAAAAGATAGATCAACGCCTTAGAATTCAGCCTCTTCAAGGGGGCAACCTCCTTTACATTACATAAATGAACAATTCTTCGATGATCGAATGATAAAACCTCCTTTTTATATATAGGAGTCTAAGGATTCACAATGTAACCCAGTCGACCTAACAATAATAATATAAAGCCACAAACATAGCAATAGAGGGATTCTATGGGGCAGAGTAATAACAATATGGGGATAATAGGGGAAAAACAATATTAATAAGGGATGAAAGTACAATAGTAATGGGGTAATCACTAGTATTATAGGGACCCAATAGAAAGCCTTATAATGGTGGCATAACATGTCTCCTTAGATCTCACAAAGATAATATTTGGATATGAATCTCAGTTTTTCTTCTATGGATGACACACCACTCCTTAACAGAGATCTAGATATGAATGTCATAAGAAATATTCTTCAACAAAGAAATGTGCCTGATAATAGAGGAGGGTCTGGAAAATTTCTAATACTCTCTTCAAGGACATCTTTACTGAGACACAAAATCCCTTTCTTTGTTTAGGCTTGATCAAACCAAGGCACTAGCTCCCTCTTGGTCAGATGATCCTTCTTACTGCATAAGATATGGAAATCTAAAGAGGATCTTGGTCTCTATATCTCACGTCATGATCCTTCTTACAACATTATATATGGAATTGTAAAGAGGATCTCGGTCTCTATATCTCAGAACTACATTGTATCAACAAAAATAATAAGTTTAGACCAACTAAGATCCATGTGCAATAGGTTGTAATGGGATTGTTCTCATTGCATGATTTCATAGAAGGATGGATCGTCTAAGGATTTTTCAACACATTCTCTCAGCCTTATTACCTAATCAACACATCCTTTTCTTGAAGGAGAAACAAGAATATCAGCCTATTCAACCACCCTTGATAGGTTGGCTTCTTTAGAAGATAGGGATGGGATATATATATGAGACTAAGTCATAGTTGCTCGAATTTTCTACCAGTGGCTTCTACTTCTAACTATTCTTCATGAATGATCACTTCAAGAGTGTTATAACCCTTATCCAAGATGCCAAATTAAAAAGGAGTTGTATTTTCTTTTACTGGCAGATCAAAAACTATCAAAAGAGAACAATTCTTCTATTTCCTTTAGACTATTCCTTGAGATAGGACTTTGATTTACTCATAAAAGTTTCACTAATCATGGCCTTCAGTTATTCTGGCAGTAGCTTTGTATACTCTCAGGGAATCACCTTCGTTAAACACTTTGGAGAGGCTAATCTATCGTCCTTGGTAGCTTCATCAATTTCGTTGTCGAGACTTGTCATTCCAATTATTGCAATTACCTCAAAGAGTTTTAAAATGTGGCCCTGTATGAGCCTATGGTGGAATATAGCCCCCATGTTAGAGAAGAGTGTGAAGAAGTTTCAGTGGATTGTATGGAGGTGGATGAGGTTCAATCCATGCTGCAACCTAAAAGCAAATCCTGCAAGGTTCTTTTTGAAGCTGGAGTTGTTTTCAATCCCAACGAGGAAAAGGAACCTAACCTTGAATTAAGTGAGGAAGGTGAGTCATTAGCCTTTCTGGCTCAGTTTCCTGATCCTGGCGATGAGCCCACAATCCTTCCACCCTATAATCCTAAGACTAATTATCTGTCTCCCCAACCTCGATTTCTCCATTATTGTCCAGAAAGAGACCTAGAGTTGGAGGTTAGGGGACTAGCTTGTGGGGAGCATGGGGTTTTGGAATCTGAACTAGAAAGTGGACTTACCAAAGTCACAGAGATTAAGTAAATATAGTCCCTGGGAGACCAAATGGCTTCTGTAGGTTTATCCACTAATTGTAAAGAAATCCATGAGGTTGAAGAAAAAGAAATAACATCAGTTGATAAATCTAAAGAATAGCCCTACAACACTAGTGGTGCCACCTTTAAACCCAGGTTGAACATTTTTGAAAAAGGGCAGGCAATGTATGACGATGAAGATGAAGAGGAGGAGAAGCCCTCTGGATGGTTGAAAATTTCAGTATTGCTTATGTTTGTTTTGTTGTCTGCCTCAGTTGCTTTGTTTGGATCCAAAAGCCTCGGTCTTCTACCACCATCTTTGCAGAACAATGCATTGGCTACTAGTGAGTTTTATGCCTCGACAGTGAATGTTGTTAAAGATGTAGAAGTGTTTTGGAGATAGGATTCTGTCAAAGATATGAATCATTCTCTTTTACAGTATTCAAGGACAAAATTTGATGTTATTGTAGAGAATGTTAAGTTTTGGTTTGATTCATCCTTGACCAAGCTAAAGGTGCTAACAAATTATGTGATGGAAAGAATCATGTATAAATCCTTTGAGAAAACCCATAGCAGTGGTATTGAAGGAATGGGTAATCATTTTGGCTTGGAAACTATTATAGAAAGGGAAATCAAGGACCATAGCCTTTCCTCCAATGAGAGCTTACTAGAGAAGGGGAGTAGCATAGAGGCCACTCTGAAGGGATTTGATCAATTTGCTACCTCTTTAGGTCATAATGAACTATCCACCCAAATAGCCAGTGCAAGGGAGGGAAAGCATGTTCCAGAGGGGAATACTAAACTTGAAGTTGATCTTCACAGTTCATATGAGAACCTATCATCCTTTGGAATGTAAGAAAAGGAGAATAAAGTTGGAGCACATGAACATGGAGACTTGATGTCATTATCTTCTCCAAAAACCCTTCCTCATTTAGACATACCTTTATCCTCCTACTCTGACATAGATGATGAAAATGATAGATATGGTAGAGAAAAGGGTTTTGAGGAATCTATGTTCTCATCTTCTTCATATAGAATAGACATATATGTTGCTTCTGAGGAGTCTCTGCCTATGGTTCATTCTTAAGAAATAGATAATATCAATGAACATGCTTCTGAAGTAGCAGACATTGATGAGATTCCTGAAACTACCATCCTTCCTAACCATGACTAGAAGTTTGTATCAATTGTTAGTGAAGATTCAGAATTCAATGAAATTTTCGTTCCTTTGGTTTCACAGAGAAACTTAGAAGTAAAGGAAGAATATGAGGCATTAGACATGGACAACCAAACACTTGAGAATGTGACTGTTGAAGATATAGTAGAAAATATATCTGATTTAATTTTTGAAGCTTTTCCATAGATTGAAATATGATGGATTCCTATATTTCCATTCAATGAGATATGAATTGGTCAAATACAATAAATTTGTGGATACATGTATTATTAATTGAAGAGTTGAATTTATGATTGTGGATAAGGTGCTAGTATTTTATTGTTTTGTTAGAAATTGTTTTTAAAGCTTATACATGGCTTATTCTTTGCATACCAGAATACAAGGGCCTTTAAAGAGGTTGCAATTATTCATCATCCACATGTAGGGGAATATGCCTTTGGTTTTATTACATCATCACTTGTCCTTCCGGTTGTTTCTTATGCTTTAGATATCCTTGAAGTTGAGTTAATACTGAAGCATTCCACATGAATGTTGAAATTGAGTGGCAGATGGAAATGTTTCTTTCATATCTGCAAATTAATATCTATTTGTAGATTATCGTTATTGTCATAAATAAAACTCCATGTTTATTGGTAAACATGCAATTCCTTTTGACATGCTATAGTTTAAATAAATATTATTTCAATTTGTATGGAAGGTAGTTCTTACTTTTCTCCCATTGTCATATGTAGGTTGAGAGTGGAGATGAAGAACTCTGTAGTGTCTATGTTCCCATGAATCATCTATATATTGGTGACATTTTCCTTGTTAACTCTAAATATATTATTCGACCAAACTTATTTGTTTGTGAAAGCATAGGTTGGTAGTCATGAATTTTTCTTTCATTACTATTCTTATTTATGGTGTATATGTTTCCATGACATATTTAATTATTTTTGGGATTTTGTTTCATATATCTATGGATGATACTTTACTCTCTTATTTTCACTTTCCATATTATCCATCCTTACTTCCTTGGGGGCACGTGTTGTGACTTCATATCCTAACTTCATTGGAGACCTACATTGTGACTTCATATGTTGTACATTTGTAGTAGTGGAAAGTAATCATAAGAGGAAGGAGAAAGTTATTAACATGGAATGGATTCCCAACATAGGGATACTGAATTGTAGTAGTAAGACGTGAAATTCTTATGAGCATCATATAGATAACAACCACAAACCAAATAGGGCCCACAAGGCATGACACCAAAACCATTAGTGATGTTAATGGCAGAGTGAAGGAGGATGCTATAACATTGGGGACCTGCACTCCAAAGGAATGGAATCCCAACATGGGAATGTGCCACTTTGGTAATGAGACTTGAAACTATTACAAACCCCATATATATAGTCATTATTATTATTTTTTCGAAGGAAAATCTCATGGGAAATCCAAGGGATTCTTCCCCACATTTGTGGATAATGTCCCTTTTAAACTTGTTGACATAGACTTGTTTGTTTAACCTAGTGAGATTTGGTTTGGAGCTTCAGAAGCAAATGAGAAACTATTGGAATGGCCCATTTTAGGAATTTTGAGCATTTTCAAGGGAGTAGAGGCATAGTGCTTTCTCTTTATTTGTCTTTGCAGAATCATGTGATTGCTTGTGGTTTGGATTTAGTAGGCATGTATGTTTGGGTCATGTTCTTGATTTAGGACCACGTGATACATTTTTCTATTTTGTATGCCCCTATCCTTAGCTTTGAGCAAGAATAGTTGTGGAATTGGATGGCGTCTTCTTTGTGATAACTTAATGCATCTTTATGGGGAACTTGACCATGTTTGAGTGCAAAGGAGACAAGTGTGGAGGTGGGGTTTTATATATGGACATTATATATTGTACATATGTAGCAGTGGTATCCCTTTGTCTATATTTTCTCTTTTTGCTTTGAAAAATAGTGTGGCTATTACCCAAGATGCTTATTGCATGATAATCCTTTGCAAGGTCACTATTGCACGATAATCCTTTGCAAGGTAGCTATAGCATGTTGCTTTTCTTTTGTTTCCATGTATAAGCTCTAAGCTATATCCAAGAAATTCTTTATGGTGATAAATTCTATGGTTAGATCATCTGCCTATTTCTGCACCTCTTCAAAAGATGCCAATGCATCGATTGCATTTTCAAGAGCATTGTCCCTCAATTTAACTCAACATAGGTATTCTGAAATATCTTGCTCAAGCTTTTGTTTGATAGCTTGTAGTTCTAAGATTACTGATGCATTTCTTTCCTCTTCAACCTCTATTTGTGTCTTCGTAATGATATTTTATTAATCCAAATTAGCATTGTCCTTCTCCACAACTCCTAGCCTTGAAAATTCCAAGTCAAATGTTACTTTCCTTTCTAAAGTGTTAGCACTCTCCAAATTTAATGTTAATTCCTTTATAAGACACATTGTTTTGTCCATATCCCATATAGCCTGTGATTTTTCATATTTTGTTGCAATGAGAAGTCCTTTCAGTTCTGTAAACTCTTCCTCCATCTTTTGAAGCTCGGCTACTACATACTAGCATCTCTTTACATATACTTTTTGTGTTATTTTGTACCAACTACTATAAAGACTAGAATCCCATTTTGTAAGTCAATTAGAATAGTTGCAACGAATAATGTTGAAAAAAATAGATCTTTCTTGAAGTTATTCTCTAGAGTCATAATTTTATTCACTCATAACTACCGTATGACAGGTTACATGAATAGTATGAAGTGATTACTTATCTATAAGATACAAGCTCCATTCCAGTAAAAGTGTTAATAATAGTAATACCAACCACAATCAATAGTGTCACCTTATATGGGCTTAATAGAAAGGATTATACTAATAGATAGTGTGATTGCCTAATATAGCTTATCCATATTGTCAAGGTTACAACTATGTTAACTATGTACAAACTTGTGAATACAGGTTGTGGGTTGTGAAGATCATTGATTATGGAAACTAGTGTACTCAATGCATATAATGGTAAAGCAATAGGGCATGATTGAGCTAACTATATTGAGCTTGAACTATACTATCATTCATAAGGGTACTAATCTCATGACTATGAATACTCTAATATGCTACCATAATTATGTCACAACCTTACTGTGATTGACCAATGATAGATTATCATATAGAATAAGGGAAGGCATAGGATGGCTTGTACACAATGTAATAAGTATTAGTACTATTAAAAAATGTCATGATTATTCCATAAGATTAAGTGCATATATTGGTATCATTACAACTGTTAACACATAATCTAATATGCATAAGCCACTAGCTTGTTCATATACAAGATATCCTATAGGTATTGATGATCAAAGTATATTCTATTCTTCTTATATTTGCATATGCCTTCTTGTCACATGCATTCTTATATTCATGGTAGGGTAGTGGAGAAATTGGTATCGGAGTAGTATAGAAAAATGAAAAAAATGAAAAATTTAGAAGTACCCCTATCCTCAATGGTTGATAGAGGGTATTGGGTATGTTATAGATGCAACAGTGAAGCATACATTTTGGTTGATTGTTAGCCCCTTGCCCAACAAAAGGTTTGCAAGAAATAAAATCCTTTAAATTCTAGAATGGGATGTCCCCTGCTTCACACATACATGGGGATCCTTGACACCATCAAAAGATCCCCATGCCATATACAAATCTATTTATGGAATTTTCAGAGTTCTAGGAAGCTTTATGTTAATAGGTTTCTAGATTCCTCCATAGGCAAATCTAACTTGATGACACACTTGGATTGGAAGAATTTCATTGCTTTGAAAGGCCATTTCATTAAACTTCTCCCTAAGTTGATGGTATCAATGGGAATATATATTTTTCAATCTATGTATTTCTTATTTGTTCTTTACTACTAGTCATTCTCACTAGTAGTAGCTCTTGATAGTTCTTTGGGTTGACATAATCTCTTATTGGTATGCCAAGCATGGAATTTAAAGTAGTCAATTCAATACGTGTAAGCTAGGTGTATGCGTGATCAACATGGGGAAGGGAACTGTTTGTGAATGTTTAAATATGGGTTGCCAGGCTAGGACTCAAGATTACCTGCAATGAGACAATCCACAAGATGGAAGCTTTGGAGAAAATGAGTCTAGATTCTGGAAAGATTATTATAGACATGTAGTGTGAAGGAGAAAATCTATAGGAGAACAAGAGGATGTGGTTGTTTATTACCTATTCTTTTGTTTGGCTATGCATTGAATGCTTCATGAACATGGTTGGAAGGGTAGAGAATCAATATGTTTGGGGAATTTCTTTGTTATTAATGTAGATTTTAATAAAATCATCTGAACATATCAATTGAAATACATCTCAACTTCTAGTTATTTGTTTTGCAAGCGATTCCTCCTGTAATCAGAAGTGTCGTCGGGCATGACATGTGGGTGTTTGCATTATGTAAGAAGCTTAAGGATCGCTGGTACCATGTAGGTTATAAAAATAGGATAGGATCATTGTAGTTCAGTAACATAGTTCTAGAATCTATTATTCCACGTTGAATGCAATAAAATTTTTAAATGTGTTGTGACTGAAGTAGCTTATTTACTTTTATATATAGGTAGCTGAAGGGGAATTTATAATTATTGGAGCCCATGGGTGAGTGTTTAAGCCTTAAATATTTTTGTGCCTATATGGATTTTATTCATCTGTGATCTGAGGCTTCCCTTCTTTTGTAGAGAGGAGAACATATCATACAAGTAACTTGATCCTGGTTCCTGGGTGTTGATTTTGAAAGCACCATGTGAGATTCGGGTTGAGGTATAAAACATATTTGCATTTCCATTTTGGTGGTATCATCAAAATGCAATGATTCCATTCATCCTACGTTGTGACCAAGTTTAAAGAAAGGCATGAATTTTCTGGTATTTCACCTTTACTGTAGTTTTGGTGATAATATATATTTTTAAATAAAATTGCATTTTTCCTAGGTAAAATTGTTCTTGGTTGCCTCATGATCAACATCGCAGTTCTATTGTAGTGCTTCCAAAATAGTTCATAGATAACAAGATCTCTGTTTTTGCAATAAAAAAAATCATTAGGTGCTTATTTGGTGGTGCCAATATTTGCAAACCATTACATCTATATCTATGTTTTTTCAGATTCTCTTTAGTTGCATATTTTTCTTACATTTAATCTTTCTGAGAACATCTCATTAATGGGACCATCGTCTTTCGGCATTTCATACATGACAACAAGAGGACATTCATCCCCATATCTATAGTTCTCTTAAGCATGGAGTTCAAATCTTAGCATTTCGTAATGAGCGGATCGAGGGCGATTCACATGGAACTTCCTACTGGTAAAGTTGTAGATATTATTGAGTCTTTGGTGTTGCATTCTTGTTTATAGACTATTGTGATTCTCATGATTTGAAGGTCATCTTAGCCTTATTATGAGTTCATTTGTTACAATTTTAGAACTTATACCCTAAACCTTAATTGTTATAAGGTGGAGATTTTCGAAATAGATTGCACAAAAGAAACAAAATTTTAAGTATGTGGGTGCCTGCTTTGTTGAGTGGGACCATAGGTACGATCATGACAAGTGGTATTAAAGAGCCATAGCTCTAGGGCTTGTTGTGCCAAACCTATCTTTTTTCTTCTTTTTGGTTCATTCTAGGTCTTTTTATTTGAGTATTTACTATTGTTATAATTGATGTGTTCATCACGTTCTATTCTTTATTTGATTCATTTAGGAAGTTGTGATAAGTTGATTCTAATACTTATATGTTGGATTGATTTTAAGGTACGAGGATGATTCCATTATTGGTCACCGTTTATACAGGGAGATTCGGAAGATTGAGGTAAAAAATAAGACTAGGGTAAATGTCATTTTTCCTTGCCAGTGGGAAACCATAGCAACCAATTTTGATGAATTTCAAGCTGTAGCGGTAAGTAATTTAGTATACAGACATCTTATCCTATTCACAATTTTTATGATATCCATTGCAATCAGAAGTTTAAAGGTTCAGATTGTGAATAATTTTTGTGTTATATAATATATTTCATTGCATGAAGAATAACAAACTTAAAATGATAAATAAGTAAGTCGCTTCATAATGTTGAAGCCATTTTTTGGCATGCTATATGTAACCTTAGATGTTAATTCTTTGTTGCAACTATTTGTAAGACACTTGGTAATGAATACTTCTAACAACTAGGATAACAGATCTCTGCTTGGGCTGAGTTTAGTAGTGAATGCATTTATTCAAGCTATCTCCCTTGTCCTTTATGTCCCATGACACTCACTACCCCGAGATGGCCGTGACAAACCTGTCAACACTATCATAAGGCCTAAGGTGCCCTTAATGATGAAGTCTAGGCCTGATTTTAGAGTTTTAATCAATCTTTTGGAGGAGCTAGAAACTAAAAGTCCTCCATCTAATAGTCTTCGCTATTAGATAGAGGACTTTTAGTTTCTAGATCCTCTAAAAGATGGATTAAAAGGTTTGAAATCAGGCCTAGACTTCATCATTAAGGGAACCTTAGGCCTTATGATAGTGTTGGCAAGCTAGTCAGGGCCATCTCAGGGCAGTGAGTGTCATGGGACATAAAGGATGAGGGAGATGGCTTGAATAAATGCATTCACTACTAAACTCAACCCAAGGAGAGATCCGCTATCCTAGTTGTTAGAAGTATTCATTACCAAGTTCTTACAA
Organism: Pinus tabuliformis; assembly: GCA_031772625.1. Lineage (NCBI taxonomy): Eukaryota > Viridiplantae > Streptophyta > Pinopsida > Pinales > Pinaceae > Pinus > Pinus tabuliformis. The sequence continues at coordinate 360,071,218 of CM062805.1, forward strand.
ATAGTTGCAACAAAGCATTAACATCTAAGGTTACATACGACATGCCAAAAAATTGCTTCAACCACAAGGTTGAGCAAATCCCAGGTAAATCTTTCAAGAGATTGTGGATGTGAGTCTTGGTGCCATTTTAGCCAAATCACATGCATACAATTGTATTCTATTCAAAATTACACCTTTAGGAAGAAACTCTAGATTTCAGCTTATGTCTCTGTGATGTGGATTCTAATCCACAAATTTCACCCCTAGAAGAACTAGTCCAAGGAATGAAAAGAACGTTGTAAAACCTTAAAATGTGAGTAGAGAAGCCTATTGCTTCAATTGATGCTTTAATTTATTTACAGAAAAATCCATGAATGACCTTGGTGAAGCATCCATGCAAAATTACTAACAATGTCACAGACTGCAAGCCTTATTTTACATTAATCTTTTTGCTTAGAAAGATTTCAATTAGAAATTAGCTCCATTATATGATTCAAGGTACATGAAATCTCTTTTGTTCTCATTGTAGTTTTAATTCTACATAAATATAAATTAGTTCCATTATATGATTCAAGGTACATGCAATCTCTTTGCTTCTCTCTGGTTTTAATTCTGCATAAATATTCAACGATTTTTTAGTATGGCTAGTCCAAGAATTTTTCTTTGTCCACCAAAAAGAGCTCCTAAAATCTGACCAATTTTACTATGTATAAAACATGCATTGATATATAGACCATTTTAGTGGCTAGAATGAGTGATAAACGATAGTTTAAATGTAACTTGCAGTCTCCATCTTATTATTTGAGTATTAGATATTCTTTGGAAAAAATATCAAAATATTTTTACCTCTAATACAGGTGTTGGAGAATTGACATTCAGCCATGGAAACTTCACTTGTAAAATATAATCATTATTTCTCTTATATAAGTTATTCATATGATAACAAATTTTAGGATATGTATTGTAATATACCCAAATTTCCACTTTGCAGATGCCTCAAATTTAATTCGTTGATTCAACAATTTATTGAGGGTACTAATTTTTGCCCCGACACTTTTGCAAAAGGAGAAAGTGTAGTTGTTAGAGATGAAAAACAGGTTTTCAATTTGGCCAAGATGAATACCCTACTTTGTTGAATCATAAATGAAAGCTTATGAATCTTAGGGAAACTATTTCTTATTTGGTAGGTCCTTTAGTGAATATTTTTTCAGTTGTTGATTATTGGAGATGGATAATAGAAAAGTTTTAAAAAAGAAAAATTCAAGCTTGGAGTAATATTGACATACTGCCTTCCAAGAAAATTGCAATTGTTGATAAATTCCTAGCAGTGGGTCAGATTGGTTTCTGTCTTTTTTCTTCCCAAGTGGCCTGTAAAATGCTTGAATAGGTACTCCAAAAAATTTATTGGGTAAGCAAGGTGGGGTAAAAGATTGATACAGTGTCTCTGAGTTTTTTGTAATTGCACATTACCAAGTGATCAATGGGGATTGGACATCCCCAAAATTAGTAAACACATGATTTCCATTGTCTTTTCAATTTTTGTAACATCTCTACAAAATTTCCATTTTTTTGGATTCTGTGAGACGTTAATATACTTTGCGCCTATAAAGATTTCCAATGTTCTGGGACATTTACGTGTGTAACTTTCTTTTTAAATTTAACCTCCTTGCTACATTCTTTAGAAGATATATAGAAACTCAAATTTCGATTGTATTTCACTTTCCATATTATTCACTTTCTCATTGGCTTCCACACTCCCACTTCTATCGACATTCCTTTGCACTTCTCGGTGCAATTGCTAGTTTTAAAATCAATGCTTATATATGCAATTTCAAGGACTACCATAACTCTCACATAATTCATTAAAGGGTGCTACCTCAATGGAAGAGTGTATGCTTTATAAGCAGGAGGTTGGTGGTTCGATTTCACTGTGTCCTAATATGAATTAATCAATGATATTGTAGTTTATTTTTAATTAAATACTTTTAATATTGGTTTATTTCAATGGCGAGATATTTTCTAGATTCATTATTTTATTGTCTCTAATGAGACAAAAGTGATGTTCTATTATCTTTGAATGTAATTTTTTATTTTCTCTAGAGAGACAATAGTTAGGATCAAAGATATTGTCTCTTTAAAGACAATATGTCTTTAATCCCAACTATTGTCTCTGGAGAGACAAAAATGAAATTGTCTCTCGAGACAAAAATTCTTGTGTTATATATTGTCTTTATAAAGACAATATTTTAAGACAATTTAATTTGAGACACCCGCTTAAAGACAATATTTAAGACAATACAAAAGTTTTCTTTTGTCTCAAGTTAAGACAATTTACCCGAAGATTGTCTTAAAACCCCCCCTTGTGTTGCAGTGATATAGTTATATATTTACAGAATTATTGAAATAAGATTGAAAATTGGTTTGTAAAGTTTTATGATATAATATTTAGATGAAGTATTATGATCATTTAGGAGATGGGGTTTTAATTTTAACCAAAATAAATTTGAATTGACAATATTAATTTTCTTATTCTTCTTTATTTTTGGCTCATGTCGTTAACCACAATGCATAAGGATAACCTTGTTGGAAATTGCATTGTCCTTCATTAATATATTATAGATAGAGTACACCTTTTTTTTTTTTAATTTGAAGAATTTTTAATTAGAAAGTACAATTATTTTCAAGTGTATACTTTCAAAGTTTGAATCCATATGAAAGGATGGAAAAATAATTATAAAATTAATGTGAAACAGTCTATAGTGAAGAAGGACATTTCACACTCATTCTATAGTTATTCCAGAAATATCAACATTATATAATAAGTACAATTTTCTCTATAAAATATTTAAGATTTAATTTGATTATTAAATGAAAAAAACCACATTGAAATTTAAATTTGGTGATCTTCAAATCATATGGAATAGGATTAACTAAATTTAGATTTAAATGGATAATATTATTAAAGTGAATTCCAATCATTTAAGAAATAGACTCAATATATTTTTTCATTTAAAATCTAGATTAAACATATGTGAAGATAAAAAAATGTGCAATTTTTTTTTAGATTCATCAAGATCAATAATAATCCCAATTTGAATTAGCTCCCAAAACTACAATATAATAAACCTAGATTTTATCAATGCACTTTGGTTACTACACATTATACAATTATTTACATTTGCTAATCAACTCTTCAACTTAGAATTCTGCGTTTTTATGCTCATCATTTACCCAATTTGTCTCTTCCCACAACTATTGTTATATGCAATAACCACAAGTTAGATTTCCCTAATTCCTAATCAACCCAAGAAAATCATTCCATTGCTATAACCAACTACCATACTATATAGGCAAAACTCAAGAGTGTGGGGCATTAAATCAAATCCCATGTGAAAGGCCAATAATGTAATCATTATTTTTTTTAAATGAAGGATAATTATATGTAACAAGGTGATTTACCTAATAAATAAAATTACCATTTTTCATAACACTTAAACTTTCATCTAAATAACTTATTGATGATGATGGTGGTGGTGGTGGTTAACGTCCACTGAGACCAAATTGGTCTACCGGACCTATAATTTTCTTAGTCTTTAATTATCTGGCTCCTCTTCTTTCTTGGCAAGATTGGTGTTGTGGCTTTGTTTTTTTTCTCTGCGGTCTTCCAACTTCCTTTATCTTGCATCTCCTTCATCTCTTCTAGTTCTTGGGACATTAGTGTTTTAGCTTCGTGATCTATTGTGTTCGTCCTTTTGAAGATAGTTGGAGAATAAGTTTGGTTTAGGAGATCTGCTTTGTTGTTAAATGAAGATTTATTGTGTGTGGTATTCGAATCCTCATAACTGTTTATTCGCTGGGCGGGGCTTTCTCCCTGCTTGTCTTGAGAGTTGTTTCTTTCTTGCCCGATTTCTTGGGATTCAGAGTTTTCTCTAGAGTATTCTTCTTTGATTATAAATAAACCATTTCATCTATTAATTAGATTACACTATTTAAAAAATAAATTTAAAAAAATAAAAATGACAACATAAATATATGATTTACAATTAAAATAAATCTTAACTATTTAAATTTATTTATCATAATATATATCATAATTCATAATAAATTAATTCTATTTAAAAACAATAAAAAAAATATCAGATTAGGTGATCATATGAAAGTGTGCATTATTATTTGTTTGACTATGAATATATGTCATTATTATCGATCTGACTATAAATATATGGCGTAAACAATGTCACTAATTTTCTCTTTTACAAGATTAAATTTAAGTTTCTCAATAATGAGTTTTAAACCATTATTGTTTAATTTTTATAATATTTCAAAAATTTGTATGTTATTATAGTGAATTCCAAGCATTCTTATTACTGGGCTAGCAAATAGACTTAATACACCTTTTCATTTAAAATCTAGATTAAATATCTATGAAGATTAAAAAATATTATAATTCTTTTTAGATTCATCAAAAATTAATAATAATCCCAATAAGAAATTGAATTCCAAAATGAAAATATAAAATATGTGGCTTTCATAAATGCACTTCAGTTATAGCACCAAGCCTTGACATGTTTCTACAAGTATTTAAATTCATAATAATATTTTTCTAATTGAAAACAATAAAAAAATATGAAAGATGAGATTTATAGTAACAAGGTCTTCAATATTATATGTCTGACTATGAATATATGTGGCAAACAATATGATTTAATTTCTCTACTACTAGAATGAATTTTTACTCCTTGTTAATGAATTTTAAAACTATTATTATTTTAATTTTCATATTATTTAAAAAATTTAGATATTATTGTAGTAAATTTCAACCATTCTCATTATTCCATCCAGAGATAGAGTCAATCTACACATTTTAATTTAAAATTTATATTAAATGTCTACAAAGATTAAAAAATGTGAGATTTTTTTTTAGATTCATCTAGATTAATAATAATCTCAATCTAAAATTGGTTCCCAAAATGACAATCTAATAAATCCTGTTTTTATTGATGTACTTTCATTATTGCATTAGAGACTTGATATTCTTATGCAAGTATTTCTATTTATAATTCAAATCTTCAACATAGAATTTATTTTTTTATTATCATCATTTCCCCAATTTCTCTCTACAACAAGTATTGTCATCTGCAAGAATTTAGATTTCCTTAAGTTCCAATCAAGCCAAATAAATGATGCCACTACAATAATTTAAGATTAACAATAAGAACGATATTGCCATAACTTCTAATCAACAAAACAAAATGATACCATTGTTATAACCAACCATCACACCATAGAGGTAAAACTCAACTCCCTAAGGCATTCAAATTAAGGGGTAATCATATGCAAAAGGATAATCAAATTGAGGTTAAAAGTATAGGGAAACTTAACTAATAGAAGAATCACTCTCTTCATAAAACTTACCATTTCATCTAAACATGTTATTGTAAGTAGATTATTTTATCTATTAATTATATTATGATATTTAAAAGTACAATTTAAACAATTAAAATTGATGACATAACTCTATCATAAATAATTAAAATAGTTAAAATACATCATAACTATTTAAATTTATTGATCATAATATTTATAAGAATTCATAATAAAAATTATCTATTTAGAAATAATAATAAAAATATTATAAAATAGAATCACAATATAAATGTGTGCATCATTATTTGTCTACATGATAAAAGATGTGACTGATTCGCTCTTTCATGAGATTCAATCTTAATTTCTTGTTAACATATTTTAAAGTATTAATATTTTAATTTTCATATTATTTGAATTTGAAAGTATGAAGTTCATCACAAACATTTACATAATAATGATAATCTTAAAATTTGACACTGTTGCCCACAACTAAAACTAGCCTATATCCATCTATCATGAGGTGGATCAAATCACCTTGAGGTGCGAAACTTTCCTCAAGTTCTATACTCCTAAACATATGTTTGCAACTCGATGGATTTGATTCCTCTTAACACATGATAGATCCAGATTTAGATAGATCTAGGTTGGTTTCTTTTGAAATAACACTATTAATGTAATTATTATTAACATGGATAGTTGTGTGATTAGATGGTTTCCAATAACTATAGTAAGTAAAAGGAACTCATCACTGATCTAAGCTTAGATGATGAGAAGGAAATGTGAGTAGAGTTGGAGATGGAGGTTCAAGGTTAACATATGTTAAAACATGAAAATATAGAAAATTATAAGATATATATTTAGCATTAATTTTTTATATTTCTTACCAAAAAAAATTAAATTTTCATTTTTTTTAAATGTTTCTCTCAAATTTTATAGGATAAAATTATTTTACTCTAATATTACTAAAAATAAATAAAATCTATATAAAATGCATAGAAATTTTAATTTAAAAATGTTGGCAAAAATATTGTGGTTTCCATTTTAAAGTTAGTAAGATTTACCTAATTCATACACATAAGTATGAATCCTTAAAATTTTCTCAGATTGGCATTATCTTCAAGTGGAGAGAATTCTAGCATATATCTAGTCCTCAATAGAGAACCTAATCTAGATGAAGGAGCATACTACTCTATCAAGGATTATTAATTGCATGAGGTGGAAAAACTTCTCTCCTCATTAAGATTTATAAACAAAACACATAGATACAGTGAGACAAAACTTGAATTAATAAACAACAGCTTTTGAAAATTGTTTACATGCATAACGAAACAAGCTAGCTTGACTGATGGTAGCTTACTTATGAGAAGTGAGGTCACAACAACATACCTTCTAAATTGAGGTACAATGAGGATTTAAGGCCTTTATATCATGAAGAAACAATGAAAAACCCTAAACATTCAAAAACCCAATCCTAGGTGATAAAGCACCAAAATTTTGTGAGCCTCAATAATGTTTTGTTGGAACATCAACTTCTAGGGGTCGTAACTTTAGCATATGATCTTTATTTGGCACGCATGATACCTCATTAGAATATCTATCATAGGAAAGAGGAATTGACTAAAAATGGTGGGTTGTCATCCCTATTTCCCTGTTTCACCAAAAAATGTTAGTTAGGGCCTTAAAACAATTCTAGAAGTTTAGGACCCAAAAGAACTGCTACAAATAGAAAGCATGTTGGAAAATAAGAAACTGAAATGAAATAGTGTTGTGGATCCATATAAAATGGATGGGTGGCCACCAATATCCACTTGGATCATTCCTCCCCCCTAGGTAGTAATGGTCTCCGTTGCATTGAGTTCCTCCATGAGATGGGGAATCTTCCGTTGAACTTAGCCCCTGCTAAGCCACTTCCCTTAGTGCAAGAGATGGTAGGCTTTGAAAACAGAATATAGTTGGATCCTTTTTTGGAGAGTGTTCTTAATTTGTGTGTCCATGATCTAATCAATTTTCTCCTACTCAATGCAATACAGGGGTAGCTCTGTTGGTGTCAGTTACCTAGGAATGTCTGATGTGTCTAGAAATGGTGCAGAGTATGGATAAAGGTGGTACACATTAAATACTTGATGTAGGACAAGGAATAGGGGAATAATTAGCTCAAAATAATTGTCACCCTCAACCTTGGAGATGGTGGAAGGCCCATATTAGAGTGGTTAGATATTTCGATAGGATCTGGTAAGACATTCCTTCAGCAAATACAATCAAACTTTACTGCCCACTTAAAACTTATGTGGAACCTGATGTTGATCATTACATTGTTTATACTTTGAATTGGCTTTATCTAGGACATCATGAACTTACAGGCAAATGCATTGGATGTGTTCAATAAACTTGGTGCTTTATCAGCTTCAAACTGAACATGTGCAAATTCTGCTTATGTAGTCACAAGAGGCATTACAACATTAATGGGACATAATGGTTTAAATCCCAATCCCACTTGAAGGGGTTGTGTCTAGTCGAGCTATAGTTTTGTTGCATGTAGGGAAGACTCTCATCCCATGCTCATAGATTCTTGGAGTTGTACATGTGTAGTATGTGCATTATCATCCTATTTATAACCTTTATCTGGCCTTCAGTTTGTGGATGGAATGGAGTCAAATTGGTGAGTTTAATGTCCAGCAATGACTAGAGGCTCAACCAGAATGCGTTTAGGAACCTACTATCTGGATCTAATATAATGGTTTGTGGAATCCCAAAATGTACCCACAGTCATTCAAAGAAGAGTTGGTAGTGTCTTCAACTATGTTATTCTTCTTGCAAGCGGTCAATATAACCATATTAGAAAATATATCAATGACCATAAATAGACATTAGTTACCATTCTTGATACAAGGATGGAAGAACATATACTCCATGGAGATGTATTCCCAATGATGGCTACTAGTAGGCCAGAGTTTATAGGCCTTTCTTCTTAATGGTTGGATTGGAAATGGATAAGAAATGTAGGATCTGAGATATTTTCCAACATACTGCCATATTTTTGGCTAATAGAAATATTTATGTAGTGCTATTATGTTTTCTCCAAACCAAAGTGTACTGCGACCCAACTATAGTGTGCCTCCCAAATTAGCTTGGCACACTGGCTTGTAGGAACATAAAGGTGCCATAGGTAGCATAACAATGCATCATGTAGGTGGAATTCTAGTATTTTCTTGCCATCCGTCATCTGGTATGTGGTGAAAAATTCTAGATCATTTTTGTATAGTTGTGACCATCTAGAACTTTCACTCCCACAATAGTTGAGAATAGTAGCGAGTGCCACAACTAGGCACCAACTGAGACAATTTGCAACATTATTGGTGCTACCCTTCCTATATTTAATTCTCAAACGAAATTCTTACAAATATGTGGACCACTTACGATGTTGATCATTCTAAAACTTCCCTTCTATCTCCATAAATTGAAGAGGTCAGTAATCTATGTGGATGATTGTTTCCTTCCCCATAATGTAATGTTTCCACTATCAACAAGGATGCATAATGGATGCACAATGGAGTACATCTCCTTATCATAGTTGGGGTATTTATGAATAGTATCAAAGAGTGTCTCACTATGATAGGCCACCAAATGTCCTTGTTAAGTGAGAACTACAATGATAGCATAATCACAGGTATCTATCTGAATTTCAAATGGTTGTTATAGGTCTGCCAATGTGAGTACGGGTACATAACAAAGACAATGTTTTAGCTCAATAAATTCCTTTTATTTTACCTCATACCAAAATAGTTTGCTTTCTCTTTACCCTTGGTAACTTGACTCAAAGGCAAAGTGATATGAGAGAATATCAACACAAACCTTAAATAGAAATTGGTAAGTCCCAAAAAGTTGTGAAGCTCTATGAGAGTTGTCGGTGTTAGCCAATCCTAAATGACTTGGATCTTAGCCAGATCCATGTGTACACATTTTTAATCAATTATGTAGCCAAAATATTGGACCTAGTTCATGACAATGGAGAATTTCTCCAAGTTGGAACAAAGTTTGTTTTATCGCAGGGTTTGAAAGACCTTCCAAATATGTTACAAGTACTCTACCCACTCTTGATGAAGATGATAATTTCATCCATATATACAACCATGAATGAGTTGGTGAAAGGCCACAATATGTTATCCATCGACCTCGTAAAATTTGTAGTGCCATTTGTCAACCCGAAGGGCATGACCAACCACTCAAAGAGGCCCTCCTTGGATTTGAAGGTCGTCTTCCACACATCCATGGGTTCTATTGGAACTTGATGATAGCCATACTTCAGATTAATATTTTGTAAGTACTTGGTCCCCTTGAGTTGGTGAAGGAGGTCATCAATCTATGGTGCCGGGTATATGTCCCTGACAATGATCTTATTTAGTGCCCAATAATCAATGCATAGTCCCTAGGTCCCATCCTTTATTTTTACAAGTACAATTGGGCCTGGACGAGGTGAGGAACTTGGATGGATGTGCACTTTTTGCAGCAACTATTGGATTTGCCACTTGATTTTCTTGTTTTCTAAAAGAGAACTGTGGTATATTGGCCCATTGCGTAAAGATCCTTCCAAAGTCAGGTCAACCAAATGCTTGACCTAACAATGCAAGGGTACCCATTTGGGTGAGGATAAGATGTCCCTTTACTGCTCCATGAACTTATCAACTTCTTTCTACTATATATAGGAACCATTTCTCGAGGCCATGATATTCCACTTACTTTGAGAGTGAATTAGAAAGAAAACAAATTTCCAAGTCTGGGAGATGATCTTACTACATTTATTAGCAGAGATCAAATAAATAGCAATATGTGGGGCTACCTTGGTATCCTGTATATTTTTTTTCCCTAAATTAATAATGACAATGCGAGGTCTGGACTCATACAAAAAATGATGCTTCCACAAGTATATTTGGCCTAATAAAACATCACATAATTCAAGATGAGAAACATCACACAACACCTCATCTATCAAGGGCTTGATGCTATAAGGAAGACAACATTGTTGGCTTACATGGAGATCTCTTCCTTGTTGGAGCCACTTGATGGTGTATGGTAGTGGGTGTGGTGTTGTCAGTAGGTGCAACTACTTAATAACATATGCTAAGGTGAGGTTATTTTGGCTCCCACTATTGATAATGAACTATAGTGTTGAACCCTTCACACACATATGTCAGTGAAAGAGACATCCCCTCCTCTAGATCTTTAGGTTCAATATTTTGGACCTTAGTGGTGGAAATAGTGGCACTAGGTTATGTATTATTAATTCGCTTCCCTTTGTTGTTCTCCTTAGGTTTTGGCTGAGATTCATAACATGCATCTAATTTTGGAGCTTTTAGCCCATCCATCGGTGACTAAATGACACAACGCTCATTTTTTTTGCGGGTCGAACTCTTGTGGAACTCATACAACTTTTTTCCATCCTTTGTCTTCATGGTTCTATTCCTTGATTGTCACCTTAATGGGTTGTATTAGGTCCCTCCATCTTAGCTCTGTCCTTTGTTATATGGTTTGGAGGTGTATTTTCCCTACTTTGGATTCACATATCCAAACTATCACTTCTTTTGTTTAAATTCTTGCTCGATACTCGCAACATATCAGTACATTGTGCCAAGTGATGAGATGCCCAGGAACTCCATTTCTACCGGGATCTATTTTTGCAAACAACCATAATACTTGAGTATTAGATGTCACTTAGAATCCTTGATAGCTAACTTCATGTGTAGGTTGTGGAAAAAATTTGTGAACTCTGCCATGTCTTGGTCCCTTTCCTGATGTAGTGTGGTTGACTTTATATACTTATCTTTACAGCTCCCAACAAGGTAATATTGTTCTTTAATTACATCTCAGAAATTATTTTAAGAGGTTGCACTTAAAAATAGTGAGGGTTCCTCCTCATCCCCCTGCTCATAGTAAGTTTCCCACGAGTCCTTGACATGTGGGGTGGTTTGAGGAGTACAAAAGTAATATTTTCCCAATCAGAAATATTATAGACCGAAAAATATCCTTCCAACAAATTTAACCATCTATATAGGGAATATGTTTCTATCTTTCCTTCAAATATAAGAATGTCAAAGTTAACTTCTACATTAAAGGGGGTGGCACCTCTAAAGTGAATATTAGATGAAGATGCTTTTCTTGATGATAGCCACCAAAGGAACTTAGAAAATTTGTCCATCATCTCATCCCTTTGTCACTTGAGGGCCTCTTCAAGCAACATTTTGGAGGTCATCGGGGTTAGTGAAGTTAGCCTTGCAAGGGTTCAAATAGTTCAAGTTATAACTCCTTATATCCTAACCTCGTTGGGGACATGCACAAAAAACACAAAGAAAGAGAAGACCGCTCTGATACCACTAACCTAGATTTATGAAGGAACAAAATGAAATACATATTTAAATAAAAACATAGAGATGTAGTGAAATAAAAGTTCAATTAATAAATAGTAACTCCTGAATGTTGTTTCCATACAAAAAGGAAATAAACTAACTTGGGTGATAGAAGCTTATTTCTCAAAAGAGATGTGATGGTTGCATATCTTCTAAACTCAGTGAAAATGAGTTTCTAAGGCATTTTTATCATGTAGAAATAATGAGAAATACTAAACATCCAAAAATCTAGCCCTAGGAGAATCACCAAATGTTTGTGGGCCTCCATGGGGTTAGTTGTAATGTCAAATCTTGGGGTTGTAACTTTGGAATATGATCTCCATTTTTTATGAATGATACCTCAATAGAAATATCTATCTGAGGACAACAATTTTTGAATGCAAACAAAAATTTGTCATATCTTTTTTTCTTGGTTCCCTAAAAACGCCGTTTAGGGCATTAAAATGGTTCTGAAAGTTGAGGAGCCCAAAGAAACTGCTAAGAATAGAAAGTATACTGGGAAATAGGAAACAAAAAGGAAAAAATGCTAGGGTTCCAATTGGAATAGTCGAGTGTACACCAATATCCACCTGGATCATTTATATTTCTCCTACACATGTTTTATTACACATAACCATCACCTAGTTCATTAGTTGGGTCAACATTGATCATAGGCATATTGGCGACATGTATGGGAAATACATTTATTCCTAAAGAGTTTAGACTTCTATGATCCATACTTGATTGTTAGAGATTTCAGCAAAATCACATAGAGAATCATTTGTCGATGTGTTTCGAACCAACTAGTGTGGTTCATCGTCAGGACAAGTTGAGGAACAAATCTGAGCGATCCGTTAAATAGAGTATGCAGGTCCTTCAATGGCTATATGAACGGCTATATGAACAGGCAACGGTTAAAAAGTCCTTTAACGGTTATAATATATATATATATATATATATATATATATATAGATATATATATATATATATATATATATATATATATATATATATATATATATATATATATATATATATATATTTTATTTTTTTATTATATTTATTTTTTTTATTATTATTATTATTATTTACATTTATTCCTTTTATTATTTTCCCATGGATATATTTTATAAGTTCCCTATTATAGAAGTTTACCATGTTCCAAACCCCCCTCTAGTTGTGAAGATTTCATGAAATTTTGGTGGCTACATGGAAAAATATTCAAAGACAGAATAACAAGAATAAACCTAAGCAACCTAGTAAGGCCTCTATATAATATTATAGTACCTATTCTAGGAATTTTGTATGGTTAGGAATATGTTATAGAGTTCAACGAGTCATAGGTACCTTTAATGTATGTTGTCACCTAAATGAGCATAGTTTTCAATTAAGGTGCAATCATATTCCTTTTCTTGGTTCAAGCCATATAAATAGCTAAACATGTAGTTATTAGAATTCATATGGCCTATTATTACAAAATACTTCACCTTAGTGCAAAGCTTATCATAAATATATACACAAGGGAAACATGCAAGTATTGTCAATGTCACCTTAGTAACCACTTCCCACACTTTAGTGAGGGATGAAATCCAACACAAGGGAGGCTTACCTAGAAACTTCAAGGATCCATATAACATGATGGGATAAAGTCTATGGATTGCTATGTTATTTACTCAAAAATTTAGCTAATAAATGAAGTATTCAATATGAAGCAAGGTGCTTAAATCAAAGAAAATTCCATATTTATTTAAGTGAATTATCCAATATTATAAGAGATATTTTTTGTGTGAAAATAGGCCAAGAAGGAGACCAATACACTATAAATAAAAGAAATGTATACGGTTATACAAATATTGTGTAAATATGACAAGCTTGAGCAATATATCAAGTTATAAAAGAATAAATAATTCAACCCTCCAAACAAATAATCATCCAACAAACTAGGGTTGAAAATGCAAGTTAAACTAGGGTTTTATAAATATCTATTTTATAAAATAATAAGGGGACATAATATTAAAAATAATGCAAGAAATTAATCTCTAGAGAGGTGAAATTTCAATTAGCAATGTAATAACTGAAAATGTGATATGTTTTTAATGATTAAATGCTAATTAAACCATAGACATATAGCCTAATTATGGCTTAAAGTTGAAGTACATTTGCATATAAATCCTAATGTAACTTTAGAACAATAAAAAAAAGGATTATTTGTATTTTAGAGATTTAGTCATTGGAGTTAAGGATAGTTTCTACTATTCTTCTGGGCTTATAGAGTCTAACCATGAAATTTCTTGAAAGATAATGAAAAATGGATGTTGGATAAAACCTAGGGTAGTCAGCTACAAACCATAAATGTTTGTCTCCAAAACAATAGCTACAATACTCTGCTACAAGTCCTAGATTACCTTCCAATGTGCTTCAACCATACTTAAGAAAATATTTCAAGGGTGGGTTCTCCGCCACTGTCCCTCCTCGGGTTTACAAGGTAAGGTCTATCTAAGAAAAATACAAAGGAAAAATGTCCTCTCAGCTTAATTCATTCAATAGAAAATAAAAAATAATTATAAAGAATATTTACTAAGTAAAAAATGCTCATTATTGAAATATTAGTTATAAATCATAAAAAACTTGAAAAATTATCGATATATCATCACTCCAAGATAACACAAATTTCATTCATTCATAATGAATTATGTAAGATAAGTAGAAAAGCAGAAGTAATTATCTAGAAGTAGCAATGAAGAAATGAGGTAAAGAGCTTCAATATGGCTTAGTTATAATTTAATCTCTCTCTCTCTCTCTCTCTCTCTCTCTCTCTCTCTCTCTCTCTCTCTCTCTCTCTCTCTCTCTCACACACACACACACACACACACACACACACACACACACACACACGCACACACACACGCACACATTTGTTATTTCTTGCATTGGTAATTCAAGTTTCAATGCTTTGGGGCTTGATGTTTTGGATTGTTTGGACTAATATGTGCCCTTATCATTTTTATAGAATAATTTCTTATAAAATCCTTATTAAATTTTTATTTTCATCCCTTATTTACTGCATGATTATTTTTTTTAAGGGATGCATTATTTCTTATGTCATAACTTTATAGGTTCGTAAAATTTATATTATTTCATATAAGTTTTTCACAACCATATATTGTTCTTTTGTTTATAATGTTTAGGGTACCATCGTGACCTATTATCACTTTACAAACATCACAACTAATCTTGGAAATTTCACTCAGATAAATATGGAACATTTTTTGGGTGTGTGTTATATTATTTCCATGACTAGCTCCATGCATTGTACGTTACACTAGGTATAGCAAGGGGGTCATAGGGGGTTTTGTAAGGGGGCAGTAGCCCCCCTCCACATGGTCTAAGGTAGTGCCCCCAATTTTTTTTTATTTTTATGAAAACCGAATAATAGTTGGGTAGACCAAAGGATGGGGGTGTGGACCCAAAGACGATGGGAGGACCTACCCATGATTTTGTGCATTGGTTTTTCACATGGTTTTGGTCATGATGGTTTTCTACCTATGGTATTTTGTAGATCAAGTCAAGGGAACTACAATTATGTTCTAATCTATGGTTAATGGACTGGGCTTTATGAATGCTTTTGAATATATATATATATATATATATATATATATATATATATATATATATATTGTAACATTGAAAGGAATATAATGAAAAATCAATCTGGTAGCCTCGATTTTGGGATCCAAGGGAAACATTTGTATGTATATATATTTTTATATTCTCGCCATTGTTTGTTTTTCTATTTTTAAGAATTCGTTTTCAAGTCATTTCTGTACAGGGTTAAAACCTACAAATTTTTTGGATTATCTCATTGTAAATACTTGGTTTATTGGCAATATGCTTTAGTAAGTAACATAATATTTTTTATACTTAATCACATCTTATTATAGGATCCCTTAAATTTTCTAGGGAAGGATTCCTTGTTTTGGATTTCATCCCTCACTAAAATGAGAGAAGTGATTACTAAGGTGACCATCTTACACTTTGTATGGCCTTGTGATAATATTTACACTTGTGTGTGAGATTTTTTGATAAAATGGATTTTTACAATCTTATGTTTCTAAATCCTTCACAATAGTCAATTTGAAATGACAATCCAAAGATGCATCGATACATAAATATTACTAGAATTTGTAGAAACACAAATATTAGATCCACTACTCTAAATTATGTAAGCAATTCATAGTTCCCTTATATCAAGCATTGTTCTATGAACTAGCCAATTACATATTACATAAGTCAATGTAGGTTACTTTATGGGTGGGTTATTATTACATCAGAAAGAGGGAAACATATATTATAGTTTACAAATACAAAAAACTTTTTAATATACCACCCATGTTCATATTAGACATGATATCCCTTCGAGAAATTATATATCAAATATTAGTACATGGGTTTTGAGCTACTTTAACTCATGACATGAAAGACCATTATCCCTAGTTACCCATCCATTTCTAGTCATAAAAAATTGAAGGTATTTAAGAGGCATTGATAGAGTTATAGGTCATATAAACTCATTATTGGAAAGAAAGATTGCAACAACATGACCCACTGGATGTTGTCAACAATCATTTTGGAACTTGCAAGTAAATGGAATACCAAAATGTGGTGGCAAGAACAAGAGATTTATATAAGATCTCTATATATACATGAATTCATTATTAGAATGGAGAGTGACTCCTAGCTAATAGGAGCTTAAACTAGAGAACGATATTCTAGTAAGAGAAGGATTGGAAAGGGAATTTGTAGATTGAGTAGTGCCAACGAAAGAAATAATGGACAATAAGGATAAGAATTAATTATTCAACAAGCATAAGAAGAGGATAAAATAAATAAATAAGCTAAATCATTAAGGATATTGTTATTGTATCAAATGTGACCACCTAGCCATAATTAATTAAGTGGATCAAAAAACACCATGTAGTATAGGTTTTTACACATTAAAACTCACTTTCACTTAAGAAAATAGCCTAAGAAACCATTTTTCCTAAATCATTTCAATTAATTGATTTATTCACATGAAAATAAACCATAAATGTATTAATTTTATATTATTCTCATACTTTTACGCATTAAAGTGAAAAATTTTGAAAACATTTTCACTCAAAGTTTCTATTTTCATAGGAATAATTCAATAAGTCACTTATTTATTAATTAATCCTTAATCCCTTAAAACATTCTCATAAAAATAATTTTAAATAATTTTTAAGTTATTTACCATTTTACATGGAAGTAATTAATAAACTCATAAATTTATTATTTATTTCTTAACATTTTACCCATTCTTATTAATTAACTCAATAAATCATTCTTTCTTGAGTTAGATACATAATTAAATGTTATTAACCAATTTTTTTACCATTTCCTCTCATAAGTAATAATAAAATAGACAAATTGTTTAGATCCTGATTTGTTCCAACAAATATTTTATTATTTGACTACATCAAATTTAATCTAGCATTTTATTATAAATAGAGATGTTTTTTCTCCTCATTTCACGTGACCATTATTATCATCCAAACATTGATCATGTGACATTTGTGTGTTCTCCACTAAAACCTCACCATCTTCTTTTTATTTTTATTTATGTTTTAGTATTATTAAACCAACTTTTGGATACATGAAGTAATCGTAGCTACAAATCAAGAATCTTAAAGAACCCTCCCACGGAGGAGGATTGTTTAGCCATTCTAAGGAGATTCTTCATAGGTGATATCATTTAAATAAAAAATAAATTTTCTTTGGCAATTGAATTCTTGTAATAATTATGTGTTAGATATCATGTTTTCTAACTCAATTTTTTTTTATTATTTTATGTAGATACGATTATAGCACATGAATTGTTATTGTTTCTAGGTTTTAAACCTCATAATTGTTGTTAGCATACTAGCCACTATAGGAAAAATTTTCTTTGCTAACCGTTATATAGGAAACTTTGTAAAAACTTAAAACTGCACTGGGTAGATGAACACTTAAGTTCCTAGTGGAATTTTGTAAGTTGTTTATTCCCATTTATATTTTTAGAAACATTCCTTTTGTGGTCTTTTTTTGAGAAAATTTTGTTTTCTCTCTCCTTATGTTTTTTAGGTCACATGTATCAGGAGTGTAGCAAATGGAAAAATCTTAGCATACCTTAAGTATATAAAATCTAGGAAGTAAACATAGGTTTTAGGATTAAACCCACATTGGTAAAAGAATTATCTAGTCCAATAACTACATTGGTAAACACATTATCTACCCCAAAATTTTTATTGGTCAATTCTAGGCACTTTTCCTGCATTAGAAAAAAGTTCAAAATTTACATTTTTTTCTTGTTTTTTCTAGTTTTCTATAGGATGTAGAGTTATAAAATATCTCTTATATATATTCATTTAGTAAGCCTCAATATATTCACATTTTAAACCCTATAAGGAAGAAATAAAACCCTTAAGGGATTCTAGTAATTCTCCACCACATTGAGTTCGGAGGTTGAATTATTGGTTTACTATCATAGGCTAGAAAACCCCTTTGTCGCCATTGTGATTACACATCTAATAAATTGTTACCTAATTAGAGCTTTGGTTTAATAAAGCCCCCTTTTTACTAGCATTTAGATCCCCTTTATTTTCTCTCTAGAACCTTGATCTTTGGTAGATCTGTTTAAGGGATGTTTGCAACCACGAAAGCTCTATTTCCTGGTTGTAGCCTCTAAATAATGTAGGCTATCAAATAGAAGATAATATTTCACTTTTATCTCTGATTTTTTTCCCACCATTTGAAGAATCCTTTTTTTATAATTTTAAGTCTCTCTCTCTTTTCACTAAAGCCTTGGAAAGGTGGGTAGTGAGTTAGTGGATCAATTATTTCTATTTTATTGAAACAATCTATTTACTATCATATGAAATTTATTACCTGTTATTTTAGTGTAAAGGAAATTATTTTCAAGTTGTATCACACATACACTTGTACACACCTACACATCACTAGGTAAAATATGCTTAGTTCAAGACTCCAAGGTGAGCCTGTAAAATCAAACCGAACTTAACACATTGATTAATCCCACTTAGGAATCAAAGCAATCTATTAGTTACGTTAGGATTAGTGGGATAGGAATCTAAATAACACACACCAATCACTATACATTGAAACATAGTTTTTTTCTAATGTGGAGCTTAAAATCCTTCACCGTATTGGTAAAACCCAACGCGTAGAAGAAACCCGTGAAGGACCTAAGGCTTAGAATGTGAATATTGGTGACTTCCCTTGAGGGAGAGCTACCAAAACCTTAGATAAAGGTTGGTAGTGATTTATTCATCACTTAATTAGGAAAAGGAGTAAAATAAAACTCTAGTCCACCACATCATGCCTTTCTGAAAAGGTCCCTTGTAGAAGACAGATACGTTGTTCATATATACCAAAATCATAAGGGGATAGTTCTTTATTATCACCAAGAAAAGTTTGGCTATCATTAGAATAGGTGATAGAGTATTATAAATGTAGAAGTATCAAGAAGTCATTAGAGAAATAATGTGCATAGGAGGAAGCACTTGTCATAGGGAACCTTAAATACAAACATAAGGAGAAGAATGGTGAAGTGAAAAGGTTCCAAAATTCATATCATTGGTCTTAGAATATACAATAATTCTAGGAGAGAGTTTCCACTAAGTAGAAACAATGTGTTCAGGAGGAGATTATTTATATATATCAAAATAACTCACTAATAGATGGTGTCTCATGCAATGATCAAAGAACATTAGGAATAAAGGAAGCATATGCATATGGGGAGAAATACTAAAAAGGGAGAAACATCTAGTTGTAACCATATTCTACTCTTTTCCATCAATGTCAAAGGGGGAGACAAAAGCAGACATAATAAGAATTATCATGGATAATAGAGTAAACAGTGGGAGGTCTCAATCACCAAATATTAATTATTATAGATTATTCCTGATAGTTTTTCCATCAGTGCCAAACAGGGCGAGTTTTGGAAATATTTGTTTTTTTTTATGGACATTATAATGTCATTGATTTCAAAAGAAGCTCAATAAGAGGCACCTCCAGATCAACCAAATGAGGGTGAAAGAAAAGGGCATAGTAGGCAGTATGTCGGAATAATGAAGTTACCCACATGGATCGATAGAGTTAAAGCAATAGAAGACCAAGTAGGATGGAATATGAACTGAACAAAAAATGGTGCTCCATGGATTAAACCATGTTGTTTTGAGGATGATTAAACTTGAGAAAATCAACCGTTAATTATGTCTTAGAAATGATGATAAACTGTTTTGATTTGTATTAGTTTCATAATATTAGTGGAGTTTAGAATTCACTTATGCACATCATGGATCCAATGATAGAGGAAAATTCAATCTAATGACCTAGATCAATATTGGTTTCACAACATGCACAAAATGTATAGTGTGGTTGTGCATGCAATGGATATATTTCGTTGTGAACACTTATATCCAATAGTACATATATATATCAGGCTTATATATAAACAATGGTTAAATAAAGGAGAGCACTTGATCTAATATATAGTATGAAGTGGCTCAACAGAAGTGGATCAACATGGAAAATGGTTGCAAGATTTGATGATGTGGTAGAAATGAAAACTAACAAGTGGCAATATTTTTTTGTAAATTTGGATGGGTGAATGGATGATTGGAATGTGACACATGGTAGGTACATGTCAACACTTATAAACATCGAAATCTCTTATTCTTCATAGCATATTACATGGTAGGTGTCTTGGCAAGTCATGTGGACATGGTGGGTCTCATACTAGAGCATCAAGCACAAGGGATCATTTTTCTATATAAATGCCAAGGTAGTTATTTGGTACGACATGGTAAAGGTGGTGTGATAAATGGCATGGAAGTATAACCACACAAAAAACCCTCATTGGTCCATGGTCGATTAATGTGGAATATCCAAAGGTATTAGGACTTACACTAGAATTGTTCTTAGCAAAGGTTTCTCATTCATTTTCTTTTAGGCAAAGAATGTGAAGAACTTGGATTCCAAGCTTTAGCCACAAAAAACCATGGGCTCATCCCTTGTGAGCACATGATGGGATTCTTGGTATTTGAAAGTAGAAAAAAGCATGGATTAGAACGGTATTGTATGACGAGTCCTAGTATGATGGTAAATTTGATGACAAGTGTAGGAAATATGGATACACTATAACGTGTACAACTAACTAGTAGAGAAATACGTTTGGTTTAATGTCACTTTCCATGGTCATGAAGGCCTCATAACTCAACATCTAGAGCTAAAAATATTTTGACTAGGATGGTTGCAAATGGAGTACAAAAGAGTCGTGTGTTTCAACAAAGTTTGAAGCCTATAGTAATAAGTGCTTCATTGGATAACACTCGAAGTCAAGAAAGCAAAGTAGTATGTGATATGGAGAAAGGGTCAAGGTCATAATGCTCAATCATGAATGTACTCTCATCTAGTTCTGGAAGTTGAGGGCTTTAAATAATATATCGTATCTGATATGTTAAGGAGATGGTCATGAACCAAGGTAGCATAGGGTTAAGGAATAGCCTATGAGTTCTTAATAACATCGCAAAAATAAATGAAAAGAGTTAAATAAAGTTTCAATGTACAACGCTCCCATTATAAGGGCCCATTGTTAGAGACGTGAACATGTGTACCATATGTAAAACACACATGGTTGGATGGAATGTTTCTAAGGAATTGACAACCTTAGGAAAATTAATTGTGTTATAGAATATGGAAAAGCAAGTATAATATATGGAGGAGTCAAGGAACTGTTGGGAGCACACAGGCACATTGAAAAAAGTGATTAATTCAACACAAGATACCATGGGTAAAAACCATGGATCAATACCCATGGTAAAAGAAATGGTAATCTATAAATATAGTTTTGATTGATTGAAGTTATGGTTGAGCCTATGTGTATCTATAGGTGAGTGAATTTTTAAAAGTCAGTAAGTTGAAGAGAGAAATAGTGCATTAAGTATAGTTGTTGAAGGTGTTGGACCACCCAACATGTTAGGGGATCACACTGGTAAGAAGTCCCAACTAGACCTTAGACCATTTGGTGTAGGAGTCCCAGCAATGGGTCGTGCAGTATCACCTTGACTGCAGTTGCGCACAGAGGAAAGTAACATGTTCCTGTTTCTAGCAAGGGTGTGACATATACAACAAGTCAAGGAAGGTGCATGAGCAGTTCTAACATGGGGAGGGTGAGGTGAGTATGCCCCTTGGAAACCTGTGAAAGCATGGAGTTAAGAAGGGAACACACGAGCAAAGATGCATCACAACATGGAAGGTAATTAAGCTAGGAATCCAAAGTGATGGTTAAAAAAAGAGCACATTTTAGTAAGATTCATACATACATATACAAAAAATAGCTACACATGCATGCGTAAGAAAATATATACATATATTATTTAGAGTAAACAAGATAGCTAAAATACAATATGACATATGAATGAAACGTTGGCTCTGTTATATGAAGAAGTGAAAGTCCCAGTCTTACAATACAACCATGACCAGCCATTAGTTCCGATAGCAGAACATTATAGTCACTACCACCTGCTCCTCCAAAGAGATATACTAGCTCTACACAGTCGAGAAGCTAAGGCTTGTTACAATACTCTCCAATATTTCTCTAAGATAATCCTATCGGAAGCTTGGCTGACCAAAAGCCCTTATAATGATTTATGAGGTCCTATTTATAGAAAAGGATGGCGTGACCCTTGACATTCCCCTTTGTGACTCTTCATCTACCCTCATGACTCTTCACCTACTACATGACTGTTACATGCAACTATAGACACTTGGAATTTCACTGTACATGACGTTACATTACAATACAGATGTACCCATGTGGGATGACATAGGCTTGAGCTAGCCATACAAGACATCACTAAGACTTAGACATATGTGGGATGACTGACTCTTCGACATCCTCATGGTGGTTGACTGTGGCAAACTGATGCTAAGCTTGGTGGTCTATGGAGGTGTCAGAGCACTCAATGGTGACATCTTGTTGAAGGGTACACTGATATGACTCCTCTATCCAACTCATTTGATAGCATGCGCATGGTCACCCTGGGTGTGTTAGATCAGAAACATACTGATGCATAGTGTTTGTGTTGATCTCCAAGCATGTACTCATGGATATGCACATCAACTTGTCAGAGTACATGTTCAACTCCAGTCAGAATGTCTTCTTGTCTTTTCCTCGGTGAGTGTGCCAAAAGGGTAGGATCGCATGCGTGCACCCAACAATATGCATGTTGTTGAATTCCCTTGCATGTGATCAACAACACTTCTCACCTAGTCTTCATTGTGCTAGCTATTGAGATGGATGTATAACTTGTACGAGCACGGTTTCATCCATCTATGCCTGTTGCGCCCCCTATTGTACCTATTCTTGTTGTAACTCATTCTCTTGTCTCTGTAGCGCCTATTCTTCCTTGAGTTGTTGCCTCAACACATACAACTCCTTCGTTGTTTCTCTCTCTACCTTCGCATGATATTCATGTCTCACCATCACATCATAGCCTCAATCTCCAAAGCTACTTTTGTCATGAGTGGATCTTCTTTAAACTTGTAGCTTTTCTCCGCCTCTATGATGTCAACAACCTTCATCTTGCGTTCATCATGTGTAGGTGTGCTACCTTCTGCTACTGATGATGGTGTTTCTTGATGTGATGTTGTTTCCATTCATCTTGATATCCTCTTTCATGAAAAACTTGATGTCTTCATGGATAGGAAATTTCATAGACACTTGATCGACTGCATCCCTAGTTGCGCTCTTAACGATGTCTTTAACTTTTCTCTCCTGGAAGCCATTGTACCTATGCTTCTAGGAGGCAGATGACACCTGTGATACCTGGAGACATAGAAACTCTCATGGCAAGTAATCTATCAGTTGAAAACCAAAACAAACTGGAGGACTGACATGGAACATACATGTGTGACTCTCCATGAAGATTGCACAATTTTCATTGGGAGGCTGGGAGACTGACTGTAAAGCTTGTGAATGACATAGTTCAAGATAATGGGAGGCTGACTAAATGCTGGAATTATGCAATGGATAGTCCATCCTAACCTGCTGAGCATTGAGACTACGCAATGCGCAATTTCAGTCAACAGTGACATGCAACTAGGAAACTACATTGTGCAATTTTTGGGGCTAGTAGGACACTGCCTCCAAGAATTACGCAATGTAAACTTAGAGGCCACTGCTGGGTGAGACTTGCATAATTTTTGGAGGGAAGGCAAAGCCTTCGCTTTGGGAAATGTGCATTACTAGCCAGGTAAGGCACGGTTTGGGCCGAGGCATCCCATGCCGGCCGATGGGTGACTGAAAACATCAGAAGTTTGAATGCATGATGAGATGAGTGCAAACAAGGGTGAATGATTATGCATGCAAACAATAAGTGCAGGATTCAAAAAATGAGATGCATGCATGTGTGTGAAGCAGGTCACCACAATGATGACCGTTAGTGCAAAAGAAGTGTCATTATTGTGACAACAGTGAGATGAAAATGAAAACTGAAAATCCACTTGTACAAGCTAACATGTGTGTAAACAATAGAAAGCGTTCATAGAAATGAAGCAGACAACACTCACACATGCTGAAACACAAAAAGCAACAGAAACATAGCACAAGGCATACAAAGCAAGCTTACTCCAAAACAACTAAGCTGAATTTTTCGACGACTCATAGATGTGATGTGGGATGTCAGAGCTGCAGGATCAATGTGAGGAATGAGCTTTGCAGCGTCCAAAAAATGAGTTTTGATAAAATCGAGTTTATGAAGCGCATGCCACAAATCTAGGAAAAACGACACTTGGTGGGAGGTTTCTAAAGAGATCCATGCATGTAACCTCCAGCTCCTAAAAATAGATCCCTAAATCTAGGAATGCCTTTGCATGATACCCTAGGAAAATTACTTCATGCATGCAAATTAGTTTTGCTCGGTCTCGGAGCGAAGCGGTCAACCTAAAGGCACATGAATCAGTCTGCGAGCCTAGGAGAGGGATTTGCGTAGTTTCTGGGATGAGAAGAGACTATTGTCCCAAAGGCATTGCACAATATCTAGGAGGAATAGGTGATTGTCTCCCAGGATTGGGCAATTTCTAGGCTGAGCAGCTGTCTTGGTTTAGACTGCACAATTTTCTCAAGGAAGCCTGTCTGATTAGATTGTGCAATTTCTGAACCGACTAGGTTTCCTAGCTAGTTTGCACAATTTTTGCTAGCCGCTAGGATGGCTATCCTTGAGGGGTTGCACAATTTTTGGGAGCATTAGGTGACTGTTGCCTAGAATTACACAGTTTTTGTGCTGAGCAGCTGTCATGGGGTGAATTACACAATTTTTTAGAGGAGTATTGTCGCGAATATTTACGCAATTCTAGAACCCATCTGAGTGTCTTGCTATGTTTTGCAATTTTTGGAGGGAAGGTTAGCTCCCTTCCAGAATTGCGCAATTCCTAGAGGGAGCTTCTCAACTAGAAACTAAGACCAAGTTGAGAAAGTAGCCTATGAATGAGGTGGAACAAAATTGCATGCATAGGCTGAGAAGACTCTATGAAATAGTTGAAGCTGATGTGCCTGACAATGTAAGACATGTTGCTGAGGATGATCGGTAGGGAGTCTTCAAAACGAAGCTAAGGAAAAATTTTGGAGGGTGGTTGTAGCCACTACAACAATAGTATAAGCCAATTTGGCTAGAGTGAGCCTATACGAACTGACTTGTAAATAACTATGTGGTAACAATGTAGATTTTACAGAGGATTAAATCAAATAAGATTATATTGGAAACCTATGTGGTAGTTGTTATGTCTCCCAACATTTCAAATATAATAAGTACAAAGATTTTTTTTTCATATAATGGCAGAGTCTAACCTACTCCATTCAATAAAAATAGTTAGATCTAAATAACTCAGTTTTAAAGCAATTTTCCCATTATCATTATCACATAAATTCTCTCATCTAATCTTTTTTTTTCTTTAAAATGAGCCTATGCTTGACCTATATGTTCTATGGGGTACAATTGCGTATACTAACCTATGTTGGAATTAGGTTTTTTCCATGTTTCTAATGTCAACACCCTAACCTATATGCACCAAGTTAGAGATCCATCACTTTTCTTTTGGGATCTAATCACAGCTTAATACCCCTTTACATCTATGCATTGTGATTTATTTTGGTACCCCTACCATTATTATTATCCACTCAGGCTTAATCCATATGGATCAAACATCTAAGTAGAGAGAATTAGGGTTATTTATGGTTATGTCATGAATATTAGTTTATTACATAGTTTTAAGGCTTAACTCTATGTACTCGGCATCTACCATTTCAATTTGGAGGTGTTGTACACACCACTCCCACCTTG
The DNA here is from genome assembly GCA_031772625.1 of Pinus tabuliformis. Classification (NCBI taxonomy): domain Eukaryota; kingdom Viridiplantae; phylum Streptophyta; class Pinopsida; order Pinales; family Pinaceae; genus Pinus; species Pinus tabuliformis. Next base: position 360,097,364 of record CM062805.1, read on the forward strand.
CTACCTCACTGCCTCCATGTGACGAGATGAGGGTGTACATGTGATGTGCTTAGGCTCGTCTCATTTTTGTTTCAACGGTGGTGATGGTTTTGCAACCCTAAAATACTTTTATCCTAACCACTACTCACATTTAGACACTATTGTCATTGTTTTCTAGGTTTGGAGGCTCACAGAGCACCTCTGGTTGGTTTCTGATGGGGCAAGCTGGTAACATTTCTCAATTTCCATGTACTGCCTTTTGGGTGCAGCTACAATTCCTTCTGGCATGCCCTGTCACTCACAGGAACTTCCTCCCTATTCCCTGGTTTTATACACACGTGTCTGTGAAATTCAGAGGATTGTCTGTGAAATTCAAAGGGTTGTCTGTGAAACTCATATGCTTTTCTTTTCAAGTTATAACTCTTTCAAATTTTATACCCAGTATATATGGTGACATTTCCTAGCAAGGTCTTCTTCCATGCCGACATAGGGTTTGGCATGGTGAGTTGTTACAGGTAATATGATTTTCCTACCATGCATTAATCCTCTTTAAATTTAACTGGTGGCTTCCATTTTTTTCACCTTTTGGTTTCTCTATATACAGGGGTGCAGTTCACATGGTTTCCATGATCTGTCAGGTTTGAAGGTTCATGACACCTCACTGCATGGTCCCTTCATTGGGTTTCTCAAATGGGACATAAATTTTTCACCAGGTGTTTCCAGGTAGTCATATGTGTCTTTTTATATTTCTGGTTTCATTACAGAAACTATTTTATGGCACAAGGGCTTTATATTTACCCTCTTTTTCTTGTGTTTACCCTCTTTTTCTTGCTATGTTCATTCTGGATGCTAGATCCAGGCTTTATCACCAATTTCCCTTCTTTTTCTAGCAGGTAACTTTATTACTAATCTCTACTTATTTACTTGAATGATTATTTGACTAGTAGACATTACCCCTTCTAATTTTTGGGTCTCTTTTATTGCATTTGTTTTTTCTCTGACCATAGGTACCTCGAAACTCATTAGACGATGATTCAAGTTAGTTTCTCATAGGGTTCATTTTTCTATTAACTAGTTACCATTTTGTGTCATTCTTTAGGTCGGTTGAAATCCTTCATTTCGATGGAATTTGGGTGTTTTGGATTACTATAATTTTTTTTTTTCAGATAGCTTCTTGTAACCGGATCACATTGACAACCCTCATGGCTAGCACTAGGCCACTTCCTACACTAAGAGAACTACCATGGTTTATTTTTTCTTTTACATCTAAATGTAGGTTTATAGCTGACATCTTCTTGTAATTTGGCACTGTAATTTCCATACTCCATTATCTACTCTCTATTGAATTTTGATTTAGTTTAATATTTATTCTCAAGAGGACATAGTACAAGTTCTTGGCACTGTGTTTACTTTACAAGCAATAGATATATAATTCCTTCATTACATATGTTCCTGGTAGTTTAAATGATAATAGCATTAATGTAATTTCATTCTCTCATGCTCTGTCTCTAATTTCATGGTACTGGGTTACACTTGAGTTATTCTCTTTGTCATGATAATAATTTCTAAATGATTTACTTTACATGTCGTTCTAAATCACTGTTAGCTTCCAACATTTATAATTCACCTAGGCACAATTTTTTTCCTAGATTATCGTTCATAATGAGAAAGAGACTCTTTATTCAAATCTCACATGCACTAGATCAAAATGGTTAATGAATGTTCGTTGATTGTTAGTTTACCATATCTATCTATTAATACAATTTATAATTTACCCTCTTGTTCATAAATTGTTCTTGAATTTCTATATTTATCGCAATCTTCTAACTACCTACTACTTGAAAGGCAGTGTGACTTCTCATGACTAGAAACTATTTTCTTTAATTACTTCTATTCGCCATAATGTTTTTGTTTGGTTAGCTACAGGGAATGAGGACTTACCTCAATTTCTCCTTCTAGCAACCCATGGAATTGTATTATTTTTTCCTGATTTTTTCCTTCCTTGTAGGCCAAGCCAAAAATATTATACTAGACTACTACCATCATAGGGAATCTCACTTGAAATTTTAGTCTTATTCTATAAGTATTGTCCCACAACAAGGTACATTCCAACACCTGAGACTTACAACACCCTGCATAATAGATACATTTACTACGGATGCATGTGCTTGTCATACATATATTTTTCCTTTTTCTTTTTAAAAGGTATTCATAATGAAATAGTAATCATAAAAGAGAAAATAATTCCTATCTATTATAGACTCGAAAGCTGACCTCTTTATTGTATGCAATTATTTTCTTTCCAAGTGTACTGTAAACCAACTATTACTTAATACTTACAATTCCTAGCTTAATGATAATTATGTAATAAATATATCAGTTACTCTTTACCACTCTCACAATACACAATATTTACCCTAGGATCACGGTTTAGTAGCATATCAAAAAGAAGATATCTATAGGAATATAGAAGTATCTTGTTCCAGAACTCCAGAGTACCAATAACATTAAAGAATATTTTATCGGTGGAATTACCTAAATATTTTTGTCTAGAATTTTTGAATAATAAGAAATGATTTTCCTATATACTAACGTAAACATAATATAGATTCTCATCACAACATCAAATCTTGCATTCCATTCTAAATTCTAGTTTCACTGAAAAGAAAGCAACCTCTACCAACCTTCAACATTATAGCAAAGAAAATCACAACCTAACCAGTAATATGTAGATAGGGCACACTTGAAAGTAGAACATTGTTTTCCTCCCAACCATAGAATTTTTTCTCCTCAGTTCACCCTCGAGCAAAGATTCATTTTCCAATACATCAACAACCTTATTGATCCTTGCAATAGGCATTTTATGCCTTCCTTCCATGTGGGATTTTTCCTCTAGTGGCGTCCCGCTTTTGTGGTTTTTCAAACCACTGGCCTAGGCTCTTTTTTATTTACAAAAGCTCACTTTTTATCCTCAACAATGCTTTATGGCAATCCCATCTTAGAATTTATCTCCAGCTAAGCACTTAATGGATCTTTCTCTCCCATCCATTAAGTTTATCCAATGCAAAGGTTATATTATATATAGAATATAATCTGCAAGTGACCAATTTTCAAGTGTTTCCAATTTATTACTCATTTATCAATAAAAAAATTATTTACATAATTATTTCATCACATTTCATGATTTTTTTGTCATCATAGTTCAGTTTTAGCAAACAATAATAATACTAATACTTCCAATAGAGAAGGGTTACTACATTCTCCCTCCCTTTTATTTGCACCGTCCTCGGTGTTTATGCTTCAACTCTTGTATGTTGAAACAACGTTGGGTACTTTTTTTGCATTTTTTTTGAAGTTCCCAAGTGTCTTCCTCAGGAGTAAAATGCCTCAACTACACCTTAACCTAAGTGACAACTCAATTATGGTGCCAAATCTTTTTCCTATCTAGTTCCACCAGTAGAATTTTTAAATCAATAATATCAGTACTATCATGTTCATATGTTTTTAGTAAATATATATGAAATAAATTATGAACTTTAATGTAAATGGGAAAAGTTAATTAGTAGGCTACAGGTCCGACTTAATCTAAAATTTCAAATGGCCTGCAAAACCATGGGGATAATTTTTAACAAGTCCCTGTACGCAGAGTGATTTTCTTGGGTTTCACGCTCAGATAAGCATCATCCCTGACTTTAAATTCGTTGTATTTTCTTTTCTTATGTGCATAACTCTTTTGTCGATCTTGCACTTCTTTAATATTATGCTGAATTCTCTGCATAGTCTATTCCATTTCGTGCAATAATTCTAGCCCTAGAGTCAATCTGTCCTCTTCTTGACTCCAACTGAGGGATGTATGGAATTTCCTGCCATACAAAGCCTGGAAGGGGCTCATTTTAATAAAGGTTTGATAGTTTTTATTATATGAAAATTAACCTAAATATAAGAAGTCTTCCCACTTGGTAGGTCTATCAATCACATGCATTCTAAGAAGATCCTCCAAAATTTGGTTAACCATTTCAAGCTATCCATTATTTTGAGGATGGTATGCCATGTAGAAATTTAACTTAGTACCCATGTTTCCAAATAATTCCCTTCGAAAGGTTGAGGTGAATTTGGCATCTCGGTCTAATACTATCATTTTAGGCACTCCATGGAATCGAAAAATTTCTTTTATAAATATATTAACAATTTGTGTTGTGCCATAGGTAGATTATACTAGTATGAAATGGGCTAGTTTACTTAGTGTATCCACTATTACCATAATGGAGTCATCCTCTCTTTTTGTTCCCAGGTATCTTGTGATAAAATTGAAGGATATTATTTCCCACTTCCATTGAGGAATAGGTGGTGGATGCAACAACCCAAAACGGTTCTGATGTTTGACTTTAACCTATTGACAATCTATATGTTTTGATAAATAGTCTGCCACCTCTTTTCTCATACCTGGCCAAAAGAGATTTCTTTCTCAATGCCATCATCATCTTCTGGCATCACAGATGTCATGAAAATGGCTTCTTATTATACTCATCAAGTATCATGTCTTTCAACTCCAGTACATTGGGTACATATAATTTCCCTTTGTAAGTCAGCAGTTTTCTAGCATTTTTTGCATACCCCGGAACATGAACTTGCTGTAATTTTTGTTGCATATCCAAGTATTTTGGATCCTAATGCATAGAAATTTTAATTTTCTTAGGGAAGTATGTTTCAATAATACTAACACTTACCTCCATTCAATTGTATGCACGTCTTCTTAAAGCATCAACTATTTTTTCTTCTTTCCCTTTTATGTGCTTAATATCGAGTTCAAACTTGCTAAGAAATACCATACACCTAGCTTGTCTTACATTAGGGTTTGGCTAAATGAATAGATACATTAAGTTGAAATGATTTGTTATTAAAGTGAATTTCTTGCCTAACAAATAGTGCCTCCACATTTTCAAGGCATGTATAACAACAACTAATTCCAGATTGTATACAACATAATTGCTTTTATGGTTCTTCAACTTCCTTGACTCATATGATATTATGGAATTATCCTATAACAAAACTCCTCCCAGACCTTCCATACATGCATCTGTACAAACTATAAATTCCTTGTTTGGATCTGCAAGCTTTAAAATAGGAGCTATGGCAAGTAACTGCTTTAATTTATCAAAAAATTTCAAGCATTTGGCAATGCACTCAAATTTTATCCCTTTTTTCTCTAGATAGGTAATAGGATATGCTATCTTGAAAACTCCTTCAATAAACATGTGGTAATATCCAGCAAGTCCCATAAATGATTGGACAACAACTACATCTTTGGGTATAGGCTAGTTAACCATGGCCTTCACCTTATCTGGATCAACTGCTAACCCTTCCTTCAAGATGACATGACCCAAATATTGTATTCTGGTTTTATGGAACTCACACTTACTAAAATTGGCATACAATTTGTTTTCCTTAAGGTTTGTAGCACCAACCTTAGGTGTTCCTTATGTTCTCCATTTCTAGAATATACCGGAATATCATCAATAAATACTAGTGTAATTTATCTAGATATTTATTGAATATGCTATTGATTAAATACATTAAAGGTGTCAAGGCATTAGTAAGGCCAAATGGTAACACTACAAACTCATAGTGCCCATATCGGGTCCTAAATGTTGTTTTATAAATGTCCTCATTTTTAATTCTCAACTAATGATATCCTATTCTTAGATCAATTTTGGAAAAGATGGTGGCTCCCCTTACTTGGTCAAATAAATCATCAATGCGAGGCAGGGGATACTTATTTTTTATAGTTAGCTTGTTTAGCTAGCGATAATCAATGCACATTCTAAATGTTCCATCTTTCTTCTTAACGAAAAGTATAGGTGCTCCCCATGGTGACACAATAGGCCTAATATATCCTTTATCTAGCAACTCCTATAGCTACATCTTCAGCTTTAATAGCTCTAGTGGACTCACCCTACAAGGTTCTCTAGACACTCGGGCTCCACCAGGTACCAAGTCTATGGAAAAGTATATATCTCTATGGAGTGGTAAACAGGGAATTTCCTCTGGAAAGACATCTAGGAATTCATTAATGATTGGGACAATATTCAGTTTTAGCTCTCTTCATTGTCGTTCACTTTATTCTACATGAACCATGAATAGTGGGAATCCTTTCTGGGCACTCTTCTTCATTTGCAGGGTTGTAATTTTCCTAACTGATTGTTATGAAACAAACTCACATAAAGATAAAAAAATATAGATCAACAGCTTATAAATCAGCCTCTTCAAGGGGCCAACAACTTTTACATTACACAAATGAACAATTCTTTTATGATACAAATGACAAGACCGCCTTTCTATATATAGGAGTCTAAGCGGTCACAATAAAATCAGATCCTACATAACAATAATATTGTAAGATCAAAAAATAACAATAGTGGGCTTCCATGGGGTACAATAATAACAACATGGGGACTATATGGGCACAATAATACAATAAGGGGGCTGCACTAATAACAATAAGGCTTTAAACTAGTAGCATAAGGACCTAACATCCCCCTCCTTCAAAAAGTGTTGTCCTCAACACTTGATTAGTTCTGGATGATTCTGTATAAAATTCACATCCTCCCACGTGGAATCTTCAACGGGTAAGTTCTTACACTTGATGAGATACTCTAAAATTGATCAATTTCACAGCTGTCGATTTCTTTTTTCTGTGACTGCTTCAGGTTCCAATATGATTTTTTCTTCTTCATTAAGTTTTGGAAAAAAAATTTGAACTGGGATCTTCTGCATTTTTTGAATGAGTGCCCACACTTCTTCGTGATTGTTCCATTCATCGTTTGCTTCGTTTATCCAATCTAATTGGATAATAGAAATGACACAAAACAATTCTCCCACATCCTCATCCCTCCTTGAGAGTGCATCTAGAATAGTTTTCTTCCCTTTTTTTTAGATGATTTCAAAGTCATAACCCAACATCTTTGTGAAAATTTTTTGTTTTTCTTCTAAAGATAATCTTTGTTCTAAAATGTATTTAAGATTATCATGATCCGTTTTTACCTTGAAGTGTGTTCCCATTAGGTAAGGTTTAATGTTTGGAGGAACACTTCCTGGAATCAAATGAATAGCATGGTTATGATCATGAATAGGTGGGAGGCCTTTGGGAGTCTCAAATACCTTGGAATGATTGTCCAAGACTTTTTGGAGATTTTGAGAAATAGATGATTTCGATGTGGGAACCTCTAGCGAACATAATTGTGTAATTATGCCTTGTTGTTATTTATTTATAATCTTTGTCATTCTATTAGAGCTAATTATCTTTCCCGGTTTCAGTGAGATACCCCTTAATTCAAATTCCTTTCTTTCTGAAAAAAATTCATGAAAAGTTCCTGAAAATTAAAAGCTATTGTACTCAAGGATTGTAGCCATTGGAATCCTAGTACAACATTAGCACCACCTATTGGAATGGAAAGCATTGGGCTATTCAATACAAATTCTCCCATGGATAGCTTGATATTATGGCACTTTCCAAAGAAATTTATGGTTCCTCCACTTGCAAGATAAACCAACGGTCCCTGTTTGTTTTGCGACATGGACTAACCACCTCTCGTGGATGCCTATCTCTAGGGATGCGATCGTTGATTAAAACCTGCAGGTTTTGGTCTAATGACAATTGTGATTCCTAACAAGTGGTATCAGAGCGTAGGTCATGAGTTCAATACACACCCTACTCACTTTGGCGGGGGAGATTGTTGGAAATTGGATAAACCAACGCTCCCCATGTGTTTCGCGAAATTGACTAACTACCTCTCGTGGATCCCTATCTCTCGTGATGCGATCATTGACTAAAACCTGTGGGTTTTGGTCTAATGGAAATTATGATTAAAAACATTCTGATGCTGGATATAGGAAGCAATTCAATTCCTTGGCTATCTTACAATGAATAAAATTATGGGTACTTCCCGAATCAATCAACACTATTACCTTTTTCTTCTTGATATGTCCTTCTATCTTGATAGTTTGAGGAGAGGTAATTCTAGCCAATTCATTACAAGATATGGTGAAATTCATTTCTTCTTTCTCTAGGGTTTGTTCTTGGTGTATATCCTTTTCTTTTTATGTTTATTGTTCCTTTTCTTCCTCCTCTTCACAATATATGTAGAATAACTTCTTCTCAGCACACTTATGACCTTTAGTGTATTTTCTATCACAACTGTAACAAAGCCCTTTTGATCATTTTTCATCCAATTTTTGTGGTGTCAACCTTGTAGGTTGTGGAAGGCTAGGGTGACAACACTTCCATATTTATAGTTGTGAGTGGTAGGCTTCCTTGTTGACATAATTTTGCTTTCCATTTTTCATGCCAACCTGAATGCCTTCTCCAATGAATCAGTTTCCCAAATATGAACCTCATGTTGAATGTTATCATTTAAAGTCCCTATGAAGACATCAATCCTCTACTTCTCTGGAGTATCATTTACCCTTATATTTAATTTTTGGAAGTACTCAATGTGCTCTGCCATTGTACCATTTTGTTTGAGATTTATCAATTGGCTAAAGAAGATGTTTCTCTTTGTATCCTCATAATGTGCTATCATTTCATTCATAAAAATTGACCAAGTGACAAGTGTTTTACGAGAACAAAGCCCTTTATACCATACAAATTGATTCGGTGCTAAATATAAAGATGTAATATGTACCATTTGTAATAGTTGCACATCATGTAGATCAAAATATTTCTCCATTTGTAGTGTCCATGTTATAGGATCCTTGCCATCAAAATTCCTCATATCAATATTTGGAATATGGTGAGTCTTTAATCCAATGTTAGATTCTATGAAATCATGATTAAAATTTATTTTTTTTCTCATCATGAGTTCCCTCTACTACCTTTTCGTCATTAAGAGGCCTTTCTTGTAACAACTTTGTTCCACCTTCCTTAAAAAATTCCATGTCTTTCTTCAAATCTTCCATGTCTTTCTTAAAATTTGCTTCCATGACACATATAAAACTATTTATCTTAGCTTCAATCCCATTCTCCAAATCATCCATCCATTTTTGCTTACTAGGTGTTTCTATTTTCTTGATTCCAGTCATTATTTTTCTTTCTTTCAAGAGCTCGATATTTAAGTGATGCTAACTCTATAATTTTAGATCTTCAAGTTTTGAAATTGCTTCCTATGATAGCCCTCTAAATCATATTTCCAACCTTGCAAGTCTTATCAATATTGGATTCTCCAAGGAAGAGTTATGCCAAATCTCCCATGATGACCTGATTATAGACTGGTTCAGTAGAGTGAACTTGTACAAAGTTCCACATGTCACTTTTTAGACCTTAGGACCCGAAACTAATACACAGAAGACTGCAGGTTGTTCTATTTCTATCCCTTTTTAAAAATTTCAATCTAATACTCAGATAGAAAGTTACGATTGTTTTCCCCAGGTCACATGTTTGGGATGTAATTCGGGAGCCTACAAAAACCCTAAATGTCTTGGAATGTATCTCCGAAAATGTAGATAAATAATCTCTGAAATTTGGGCCCAAGTTGTGCCAATATTTTTGCTCAAATGAGTTTTAATTTCAGAGTCTTAACCTTCGTAGAAGAAAAATTATAGTGAAAATTCCACGCTGACCTATTTGAGATGGAATTTTGGAGCTTGCAAAAAAACCTAACTTTCTTAGCTCATATCTCCAAAAATATAGCAAGACAAGATCTGAAATGCAGAGCTGAGGTTGAGAAATATTTTAGTTCAAATCAGTTTTTCTTTTAGCTTCTGAAACTTTGTAGCGAAACATTTATAGTGAAAATGCCATCATGACTTATTTGGAGTAGCAATACCCTAGAATCCAAAGCTCTAATACCAAATGTTATGAAACTATCTTCCATAAAGATAGAAAAGATAAATCAATGACTTAGAAATTAGCCTCTTCGAGGGGGAAACCTCCTTTACATTACACAAATGAAAAATTCTTGGATGATAGAAATGACAAGACCTCCCTTCTATATATAGGAGTCTAAGTAGTCCTAATACAAACAGAGCCTACATAAATAATAATATTATAGGGGAACAATAATAACAATAGTGGGCTTATATGGGGTACAATAATAAAAAAATGGGACTATATGGGCACACTAATACAATAAGAGGGCTGCACTAATAATAATAAGGGTTTACACTAGTAGGATAAGGACCTAACGCCGATATTGGTTTTGGCACACCCTGAATGGTTTGAGTTTTTCCTTGCAAGTTTGCAGAGGTCATGGTTTTTGATAGGAAGTTTATAAGTGTTGATTTCTATTCCAGCCAACCCATTCCAATTGACATATAATAAGGCCCAAGGGGAAGTACATTTGAATCTATTATTGTCAAGTAACCATTTAAATTTAGTTGACATTGTTTCACTCGGCTAGTGACTCTTCTCTTGGTACCTGTTACCAATTGCACCAGCTAAGCTATTTTATATTTTTCAGCTTTTACTTTACATTTTTCCACTATTTGTGTTCCAACATAGATTACACTAGCTACAGGATCAATTAAAATAGAAAAACATTAGTTGGCGGAAGCACCTTCTAGCTCAATCATTGTGGGTTGATATTCCGCTTGTCTATCCTCCAAGGTTGCTCTTATTCTCGCAATGCTTCTAGAAAGGTCATTCCCATGTAGTAGCTTCATGGACATCTTTTATATTTTTCATAGACTTGGGATTGTGTGGGAAATCCCTCAGTAAATGAGGTTCACCACACCCCCAACATTTCAGTGATCCTTTCTCCATGTCTCCATTACTTCTTTTAACATTCAAATCTATGATTTTTGACCCCACCTATTAATGTGCTTGTTGATTTACATTCACCTTATCAAACCTTTTCTGTTGATAATCCCTCCAAAAAATTTTAAGATATCTTGGTTTTTGTTGTATACCTCCAGTTTTGGACTTGATCCTATCCGTGTTCAGCAAAACCTCTGAACATTCCCCCTCACTCTTAAATTGTTGGTAACATAACCTTGCTTTCCTCAGAGACTCTGTTGGGTTCATATAAGATGTCTTTTAGAACTCCTAAATGCCTCACATTAATTATCGACCTGGGTAAGTATTTTTGTTTCAAGAGTGTACACAGTATGTGCAAGTGATGGAAATCGTTGTATCTATAGAGAGTAATGCTCAAAATAACTTATTGATTTCAATACAAGAGTAAATGGATCAAACCATAAACTACCAAACTTGTAACTTCAAATAAATTAAACTATCCAAGCATCAAAACGCAATCTTAATAAAAATGTTCTAATTGCAATTGCATGCCATAAGCACATCAACCAAGTGCACTATAGCATTAACAGAGCTCTTTCAGGTGAATAGAAACATCTGCATAACAATAATACACCCGATCTAACCAATAATACTCTGGCTCTCAATTAATAGGAAATAGCTCTTATCTAGTAATTGAATCAATCTATAGCATAAATAAATTAAACCAATCAACAGAAATAAGAAGTAATGTGTAGAATGCACAAACTCAACACCGGTGATTTATATATCAAGTAAATCAATCGTAAAACTATAAAAAAAAAATAGACTTGCAGTAAAAAGGTAAAAATATAACACAGGGAAAAGAAGTGAAATCCACCAGTGACCGGGCCGAAGCTGCCAGTGATTACCTCCTAGTTACTTAGAATATCATGAGCAAACAAAAACATGAATTACATAGTACTCATTAACTTTGAATGTCATTACAGTAACAATGTGTTCTTCATAATAATGCTCTGTCTCTTAAAATTATAGTCGAAGTAAAAAGGAAAAAATTTGCTCTATTTTATTTGTTTTTCCCCTCTTATAGTCAAAGAGGAAAAGAGATGACTGTGATTCTTTAGGATCGGGATATCCAGAGGAATTCGTGAGCAAACACTATTATCAGAACAATCTTTTGTCCTGTGCTGATACTTCTAATTCACTTCTCAACTTGACCGCACAAGATGCGCTCTTTTCTCCTTGTTTAGCCTTTGTTGTTCAATAGATTGAACAACAATTGTCCCATTCGCTAATCTCTGCATAAAAAACAACAAAAGTTAGTTTTGACAACCAAATCATATCAAAGGCAGTTTCGTTCACTTTCTATCAAAATTCTATCAAAACCTTATTACATCATGGCACAAATACATAAGAAGGAGGAAAAAGATAATGTAATCAACAGTTAATTTATACTTGTTGCATGACCCAACATACTTCCCTACTTACTTTGTTTCATGTCCTCATGAAAATAAGTAGTTATTATGTAATGCAGTCAACGAGTAAGTAGGAATTTTTTTTTCCATATAAAACCTAAAACCGTGCTTTTGTATTAATTTTGCAAAGGCTATCCCTTCATGACTGTTAGACAGCTCATAATCAAAACAGTATCCTTCAGGAGGGTACCAAATAACAGGGCTCCTAAATCGACATCCTATCCAATGTGGTCCTTCCCTCAAGATAATATTACTGTATGTGACAAAATGGCCTGCGACAACTTGAAAATTCCTGTAGCCAAATGGTTCTCTATTCTTAACACTATTGGTGGAGACTATCCATCTTTATTTGGATGCAAGTAAGGACCTTTCCTATATGGATAAAAAATACGCCCTTCCTGCTTGCACAATTTCTTTATGTATAGGCCCCAGATTCTTAATTACTCCCTCTTGTTTCATGAACCTCTTGTGTCTAACAAAAAGATGCAATGGTTGAGTAGGCTCACCCCTTACCCACAAATCCAGTCCATGTTGTTTCCTTTGAAAGGTGTTATAATCCCTGGACCACTTAAGTTGGTTCACTGCAAAGGAAATGAAGGCTTGGAACTAAATGTCCCCAAAAACAGGGCTAGGATTGTTATCCACCTCCTCGTCTAATAAAAAATTATCCAAATAAAGTTCACAGAGAAGACATTGGACTTTTATCCCATGCTCCTTACAGCATTTTATGAATTCTTCAGTTGTCTTCAATTCAACCGACTTGCCAACCTTAATAGCTTTAATCTTCAACAGTAAATATCTTTCCAACAAAAATAGAGAATAGATTGTAGTAGGAGATCTACAAGATAAGACATCAGAATATAAAGAGCAAATAACATCATTCTGAACCACGACCTTATCTAGCTTGGTTTTTACTTTCCACAGCTTTCTCCTACCTTGACCTCGAAAAAGTTTCATCCTCAGTTATGTTCAAATCATTGAATTGCTTCTATAGCTCCTAGTACTTTTGCAAAGGAACCGTCTCCTTCTTACATTGTGCTAAAGCAAGCTAGGCCTATACCAGCTCCTCTTGTAACTCTAGAAGAATAAGATCACTGCTTGATGGAGTTTCATTGAATATTTATTTTGTTTGGGTGCTCTTCTTGTGAGAGGATAAACCCTCCATTTGAATAGCCATATCTATCAAATCTATATGAAAGCTTGTTTGTGTGGCTACTGTCTGAGTAGAAATAGATTCAGTCTGGGTTCCTATTACCTTACCTTCACATACTTATGTCTGTGCAGCCACAGTGACTACCTCAGGAATAATGCTCAAAGCTTCCCCATTTGTACCTTCTTTTAATTTCCAACGCAGCCGCTTAACTATCTTCTGAAGCTTCCAGTATTTCTTCTTCATCTTTCTCAACTTTATTTCAGCTACTTGCTTCTTCTGAGAAGCATCCTCTCTAGGAACAAGTTTATCAATACCCTTTGTGTCTAAGGGATCTTGGTGCGTGTCTTGGCCATGTTCCACTATAACCATATCACCTGACTAGTTATCAGATTCATGAATTATTTTTTTTTCCACTTCCTCAGCCCGGTTTGCAGCTTCTAGGGAAGGAAAAATTTCCATGTGGCCATAATCCTTTGTGGATTGAGACTTGTCTAGGCTGTAGTCGAGTAATCCTTCAAGTTGTATATATGTGATCAAATTTGGAAGAACCTGGGCCATCCCTTCCTCTAATTCCTGCAAGAAATCATCTCGGGGGATCATAGGTGGTTTTTGAGAAGGCCTTGCTTCATTTTTGGGTTCACTATCATATTGAGAAAATTATTGTGCTTCCCTTTGTTCTAGGTTAGAATCATGTTCTTCCTCCTATTCTGGTTCATAATTGTGTTCTTCCTCCTGTTCAGGTTCAAAGTCATGTACAACATTTGGACTAGATGGCTATGTCAGGCACTCGGTGCTACCCAGAGGATCTACAAAATTCCTCTGAAATGGATTCAACTTCGTAGAATGCCTGTGCTTAGTGGGTCATGTTACTGTATGAGTAGTTATTTTCCTCTTTAGAATAGGGTTCTGTTGTTCAATTTCCAAGGTTGCATAATTTTGGACTAAAGGGTCTAGCCTAATCTCTAATGGAGCTATAAAATTATACCAAGTTAAATCTTGTTGAGCAATATTGTGACTAAAAATTAGTCTGATCAATCCATGATGACTGACTACAGTATCAGGATGTTTAGCCCGTCTTACTCTATCAGCTATATCATGCAACAATGAATTTAAGAAAAATGGAAAATTGACAGTAAGCTTTTCCTTTAAAATGGCTACAAGTTTAAGTTGTCATGGTTTGACCACATCCCATTGACCATCACAGGTAATGTACTATTGGATGACACTCACCAATTCGCACCATGGTTCTCCCAGAGAGGACGGTTGAATGCCCTTGCCTTTTCAGGTTAGCTCTTCACCTATGTCTTTGAAAATCTCCACTGCGTCATGAAACATTACATGCTTTTCTATCCATGATTCTCCTTCTACTGATAGCCTAGAAACCTCAGCTATCACAGTTTTTGATACTGTTATTCTTACACCTTCTACTGTGGACTGCCCATTCTGTAAGTGCTATAAAAATTCAAGAGCGATTTCACTGCTAGGGGCCTGAAGCTTGGTGAAATATGAAATCCATCCCGCGTGCACCAGAATTTCCTTGGCCTTGTCAGAAATTTCCAACACCAAGGGTTCTCGACAAACCAATTTTCCACGCATAATGCTCAAATTCTTCCAATATTCACTATACATTTTTCAAAGATTAACACAACAAAAAAATGTAGCAGAGAACAACAATTGCTTTGGTAAAATATAACAACAAGCAGACATAACAACTAAATTCCATAATTTCAAGCGAAGTTTCCATGATAATTAATGATATTAACTCCTAGACTATCATACTGCCACATGCCATTTGATCATGGGATATCGTAGTAACATATCAAGTCCAGTAAGCGAAATAAATACAGTGCATGCAAAGGTGTAATGGGAATCCTCCCCCTCCTTCAAAAGAGAGGTCACCTATGATTGAGTGGACAGGGAAAGGGCTATTCTGACGGTAAGGCAAGGGGAAGAACAACACACCATTAAATGAAATAGAGTACACATATAAATGATAGGATGGAAAGAGGTATGGTTATAATGAGAACGGAGTGTGTAAAGATAGGTATGAATAAAAGATAAGATGCTTGGATTGATGATAAGTTATGCGAGAAAAAAAAGGACAACAATGTGCCAAAAAGATTCTCTGCTGATGGTATTCTAGCCGAGAATGATGCGATTGAGCAGAAAACAATATCTCATGTGTAAAGGTTCAAAACGTGGAAAAATTAAGGAAATAACTTCTCTAATAAAAAGAAAGAATAAGAAGAGGGTATTATAGTAATAATTGACAATAAGATATAACTTCAATACCATAAGCAAAGCCTCTGCTACCAGTAGGTGTCCATAGCCTCAAGAGGGTGGATTTTTAACCCATATGAGCCAGGATCCTCAATTTTTAAATGGAGAGTTAAAGTGTTGTTCTACAGAAGACATTAGTGTGCTGGTGTGGTAACTAGATGACCACACTGCCTTTCACTGGGATGTAGCAAAAATGATCAGGTCGGCTCGTGATGAGACCTCCTGTTCCAAGGATATTCTGGCTATCCACTGGATCATAACCCTGGTGTGGTGGCCATAGTGGGAATGTCACTTTGCTATAGCCTTATGAACATGGTAGGTTGGCTCGTAATGAGACCCCCTATCCTCCATCTAAAAACAAAATTTTGTTGTTATTACACATTTTTATGATAAATAGAGGGAGGCCCAATACTCCTTAAGAGCAAGGATGGTGGAAGAAGTTTCACATGTCAATCAAAAAGTATACCCATAATCTTATTTATTAAAGACAAAGAATATTATGACCAGGAACGATGGAACCAACATCCTATTAAGATGACCAATCAGTATCAAGTACAATAGAAAGCTATGCAGCAAATTAGTATATAAATAATTGTGTCCCTTTATTGAAAAGAATCTATCATCAAGAAGTTGGCTTGTTAAAGATCATAACATTAATGGTATTAAATCCCTTCAATAGAATCCATAAATTATTGTCCTCATAAAATTAGTGTATTTCATGCCATGAAAAGAAAACAAAATGAAAAACAAAATAAAAATGGGGTTGAGCGTTTGAGTGAACATCAATCATTCAGAAAAGCAAAGAGAAATCACACAAAAGAAAAATTTTGTTGTTCAATGAATTGAAAAGCAGAGATATGAAAAAGGTGATGTTCACACATTTGAACAACAATAACCGCAAAGAGAAAAAGTGATGTTCAATTGGGATTGAATAGTAGCTGCTCATTTGAATGAACGACAGATGTTCAATCAAAGGAACATCAAAGCACGCACTGGGGATGTAAAAGTGTTGTTCAGTTGTTTGAACAACAACTGTTCAATTGAATGAACAACAAAACACGGCAAAAAATGTGCTTTTCAATTGGATTGAACAATGGCTATTCAATAGATTGAATAGCAGCTATTCAGTTAATTGAACAACAAAATTACGCCAAAAAGAAAGTGTTGTTCAATTGGATTGAACAGTGGCTGTTCAATAGATTGAACGGTAGTTGTTCAATTAATTGAATAGAAAAACAACACCAAAAAAGAAAGTGTTGTTCAATTGGATTGAACAATAGCTGTTCAATAGATTGGACAGTAGCTGTTCAATTAACTAAACAACAAAACAACACCAAAATAGTGTTGTTCAATTGGATTGAACAACATTGGTTCAATTAACTGAACAGCAAAACAACGCCAAAGAAAAGAAGTGTTGTTCAATTGGATTGAACATCAGCTGTTCAATAAATTGAACAACAGTTGTTCAATTAATTGAAGAGAAAAAATCACGCAGAAAAGAACGTGTTGTTCAATTAGATTGAAAAATGTTGTTCAATTGGATTGAACAGTCGCTGTTTAATGGATTGCAAAACAGCTGTTCAATTAACTGAATAACAAAACAAGAAGAGAAAAAGAAAAAGAAAATCAAATCAAATCAGCAATCATATTTACATATTTTACAGAGAAGAAATAAATTTTATAAAGATGAAGCTGCCGAAGGATTGCCTTCTGCAGCTAAAACTTGCATGGTGGGGTCCTCACGTATCTGCTGGTAGAAAGATTCTCTAGTAAGTGGTTTTTGGTAGAGGCACACCCAATGCCCATTTTCTTTAAAAGAAGAACCAGACCCATCAATGGTGGTCAGTGTAAGAGTGCCATTGTCATGTACTTGCTTTATTTCATAGGGGCCTAACCACTTAGTCTGTAGTTTGCCAGGGAAGTCGTGAAACATGGAATCATAAAGTAGTGCCCAGTTGCCCTCATGAAATGTCTCCTTCTTAATCAGGGCATCATGCCATTTGGCTCTTTGATGTTGAATAAGTGTCGTACGATGTAGAGCCAGTAGTTGAACTTCATCTAATTCATTCATCTACTTTAACCTATTAACCTAGGCTTTGGTTTTAAAAATCCAGTCCCACTTCCTAGGCTGTCCTTAGTGTTTGTATTTCAAATTCTATGGGAAAAATGGGTTCTTTACCAAATACCTATTGATACGAAGAGTATCCAATAGTGTTTCTCTATGTTTTTTGATACGCCCACAAGGCCTCTGGAAGTCGAGCAACCCCGTCTCATCGATGTGATGAAACTATATTTGTTAGAATCGCTTCAATAACTTTATTGGTGCTCTCCACCTGCCCATTCACCTGCGGGTGATACAGAGAAGTAATTATGTGTGTGATATGATGATTTCTCAATGTAGCAACAATCTTGTGACCCACGAATTGTGGCCCCCCACCAGTAATTACTTCTTTACGTAAGCCATACAGCACAAAAAATTTGAAAAGAAAATTAATAATAGTTTCCTCTGTTGCTCTTGGCAATGTTACCATTTCCACCCACTTAGTTACGTAATCTGTTGCAACCAATATACACGATTTTTGGTTGGATGGTGGTTTGAACGGCTCAATGAAATCTAATGCCCAAAACTCAAAGTGTTCTATCACCAGTTGTGGATGCAGGGGCATTTCATCAGATTGGCTAGGGCGGCCCATTCTTTGGCAACTATCACATGCCTGGACAAATTTCTTAGCATCTTTAAAAATAGTGGGCTAGTAGTAGCCCATCTATAGAATTTTATGTCTAGTTCTGCGTTAAAGTGTCCACCGCAAGGTCCATCATGGCAGGCTTTTGGGATATCATAAATTCCGTCCTCCCTGATGCACCTGCGGATGTGCATATCAGATCCCATGTGGAAAAGGTATCCTCCAATCCAGGAGAAACGAGTGCTACGCTGAACAATCAATTTCCTTTCGCTGGGTGTCAAATGTTCGGGAAATTTTCCCACTGCTAAGTAATTTGCTACATCTACATATCGTGGCATTTTTACGGCCACAACAAACAAATGTTTATCTGGGAACTGATCATCTACTGCCACTATATCATCTATTCTTGGCACTAAGGAGAGGAAGTCTGCCACGAGGTTCTCCTTCCCTGGTCGATCCCTTATAATTATGTCAAATTCCTGCAAAAATAGCAACCAAGGAGTCACTCTTCCATTTGTAATTGGTTTGATGGCTAAATATTTAATGGAAGAGTGATCAGTATACATAAATATAGGATATCCTTTTATATAGTGTCTAAATTTGTTTATAGCATAAATAACAACTAGAAACTCCTTTTCTGTTATTGTATAATTCAACTCAACAGGAGTAAGGTTTTTTCTAATGTAATATAAAGTGTAAGGTCTCTTGTCTTCTTCTTGGCCAAGAATAGCTCCAATGGTTGTATCTGATGCATCTGATGAAATCTGGAAAGGCATATCCCAGTTTTGTCCTCATCATACTGGTGTTGTCGGTACTAATCGTTTCAGATCTGTGAAGGCAGTGTCACATTTATCAGTCCATATAAAATCAACATTTCCTGTCAAGGCATATAAAGGTGTAGCAATTTATGAAAAGTTATTTATAAATCTACGATAATATCCAGCAAATCCTAAGAAACTACGTACCTCTGTTTGAGTGCAGGGAGTAGCCAATAAGAGGATTACCTATACCTTTCCTGGATCTACCTGAATTCCAGCTACTAAAATGTAATGACCCAGAATCAGGCCCTTTGTCATCATCATATGAAACTTCTCATGACTTAAGCATAGCCTAGTAGCAATACACCATTCTAGGAATTTCTCCAATGTTTGTAATGCATGATCAAATTCATCCCCATAGGGTGTGAAATCGTCCATGTACACCTCCAATCCTTCATTTATCAAGTCTGCAAAAATACTGAGTATGGCTCTTTGGAATGTAGCAGGTGCATTGCACAATCCAAAAGGAAATACCCTGTGAGCCAATGTTCCCCAAGGGTAGGTGAAAGTAGTTTTATCCTGGTCTTCAGGGGCAATATGAATTTTCTTGTAGCCACTGAAGCCACCCAGGAAAGAGAAGAATTTCTTTCCTTCTAGTGTATCAAGGACCTGGTCGATAAATGGAAGGGGAAAATGGTCTTTTGCGTTTCTTTGCTGAGTTCTCTATTGTCAACGCATATCTGGCAGTTTCCATTCTTTTTGGGGACAACTACTAATGGAGAAACCCATTTACTATCAGATATAGGATAAATAAAATTCACATCCAATAGTTTTTGAAGCTCTTCTTTCACAATATCCTTTAGACGAGGATTTAATCTACGTTGGGATGTTGAATGGGTCTTGCATCTTTTTCAGTGTAGATGTGGTGCATGCATAACTGAGGGTCAATCCCTTTCATGTATGGGTAGTACCATGCAAAAGCCCCTTTATATTTCCTAAGGACTTGGATAAGTTTCAGTTGCTAGTCATTACTCAGGTTATTGTTGATGTTCAGGATTTTCCCTTGCCCGATTTCAATAGGCTTGCTATTATAGACAGTGGTTGTTGGTATTCACTGGTCATTGATGTCTCTCAAGGAATCTTCTTCAATCTCATTGTCAAGGACTATTTCAATCATGTGACATCTCAAATTAGATACTACAACATGGTGATTGATAAAGGTGTTAATGACATCATCTTCTATTTGATTTTTGAATTCAAGCGCATCTGCCACAATCAATGGTGAACAAATATTTTCTTTTTAATATGCTGCTGGTTGTTTTTGCGTTTTTACAATTGTTAGGCTTGGCTGAGTAGGAAGGTATAAAGCTAGATTCTTAACAACATTTCCTCTGGTTATGGTCATACTGCCTCTTCGATAGCCTATATATGCATCAACTGTTGCTAGCCAAGGCCTTCCCAGTATTAAGGGATGTCCATCTAGCCATTTTCTAGGGTTTATAATCAAACAATCTTCTGGATATTCCAAAGAGTCCACAAAAACCATCACATCTTGTAATGTTCCTTTTGGCTTAATGACTGAACGATCAGCAAGTTCTAGCAAGGTAGTGGTTGGTTCTAAGGCTGTGATGCCAAGCACTTACCAAGTTTTTGTTGTAAGAATGTTAATGGCTGCCCCTAAGTTAACTAAAGCATTCAGAAAAGAGTGACCATTTATTTGGACTGTGACAATGAGATTCCCCAGGTCTTTGTATTTTACGGGTGTCTCTTTGCCTAGTAATAGATCAGACAAAGTTTTGACGACATGGAAAATTGGTGTTATTTTTGTTTTCTTCACAGAATTCTTTGCACACAACTCTTTAATGGTTTTATCATATATCGGAATATCTTGAATGGCCTAGAGGAGGGGTATTTTTATACAAAGATTTTTGAGTTCACCCAGAAGATCAAAGTAAGGATAATTAATTGGTTGAGGTATTATCAATCTTTCTGGGAACAGGGGAGAAGTAATTATTATTTGTGCGAGCTCTTTCTGCCTGACTGTATCTTCTGCCTGTTTTGTTTGTTGGTCATCTATAGTCGAATGCTTATTCAGATGCGTTTCTTTAACTTCAAGTTGCAGATTTTTGTCCTAATCTAGAGAAATTACGCATCCAAATGTTAACTTAAGCTCATTACATTCTCTCAACTCAACTTCAGGGTCTAGACTCTCAATAATTTGTACTGACTGGATCGGTTTGTTGTTAGGATTTGGATTTGGTTGAGCTGGGAGTTGTGGCTGTATATTAGGTTGAGGATTTTGCTGCAACGTGTAAGTTGCTGGTAAGATTGGTTGAGGCAGAGGAACTATTCCCATGGGGTGGTTTGCGGATCGTTGCCAATTTGGTTTCCAGTTTTGATTTTGTGAGGTAGAAGGAGACCATTGAGAGGAATAGGGGGTGTTCTACCAAAATGGTGGAGGGTAAGAGGAATTTGGCCAATTATTGTTTGGATTTGATTGGTTGGGCCATGGTGGCATAGAAAATGCTTGAGGTGGCCAAGTAGAGAAAGGTGGCTGGTTCTGCCATGCTACCCCTAGATACTGCTGAGAATTAAATTGCGAACAAGGAAAGAACGAAGATGGTTCTATAGGCATACCTATTGGACATGCTTGCTATTAACGACACTGGTTCAATAGATATACTGGTTCCACTTCCTTTTCTGCTTCCTTGAAAAATGCTTTTAATCCAGGAAGCGATGGACAACTTTCCGTAGCATGATATTTAGTGCAAATGGTGCATTCTTGTATCATATC
Organism: Pinus tabuliformis; assembly: GCA_031772625.1. Lineage (NCBI taxonomy): Eukaryota > Viridiplantae > Streptophyta > Pinopsida > Pinales > Pinaceae > Pinus > Pinus tabuliformis. The sequence goes on from CM062805.1 coordinate 360,119,213, forward strand.
TAACAAACATTCTCTATGATTATGTTCTTTATGCAACGTGGAAAGAAAATAGCCAGATTTTGTTCTGCTTTGGCCTCCTTTTGTTTGGCTTGCATGATATCCCATTGTGTCATCAGGGTCTCCAAGATATCAGTCTTGAAATCTTCCAGTAGATTGTCAATTTCAACTCATGTAATTCTTCCTCCTGAGGCTCTGCTGTCTCTATTGATCGCATCACATCCGGTTGGTTTCAACCTTGTACTGCCTCTAGAGCACCTGATGCACAATTGTATAATATCATCATAATTCTCTTGATAAATATCACCCTTCCCCATTAAATTCAGTGTTTCTACCCATTGGTCTTTCATACCTTTGATCATCATAGTTTTAAGAACTTCAAGAGGCAAATTTGCATAAGGAGATCTTTGCAGATTATATTGAAAATGTTCTACATATTCTTCAAGAGTCTCATTAGTCTTAGCTACCATTTGAAAGATTTCATCCTTCAGTTCTCTGGTTCGGCAATAATCTTGGTATTTTTTAGAAAGGTTGTTTTCAGTTGGTCCCATTCAGTAATGGTACCTCCACCAAGCCCCATAAACCTGTTAGAGCCTAAATCTGCCTTAGGCTAAGGAAGGCACAATTCAGGATAACCACAAACCACACTTAGCCTCGTAGCTAGCCCTACGAGGACAGGAAAGGGCTCTCTCCGGGTCAATCTCAGCGAAAGAAAATCAATGGGGTTGGAGATGACTGAAATGGGAAACTGATTTTAGGCTAGTAAATAAATATGAAAGAGGTATTTTGATGAATGACTGAGTTTTCTGGGCTATATGGGGACAAAGGATAGCATGAGCATGGAAATTAAGTCAAAGACGCAGGGTGTTTCGTGAGGCAAGATAGGCAGGGGATTTAGCATTCAAATTCGTAAATAATATGGAGTGAAAAGACTATTGAGAGGTCGAAAAGGGCATAATACATGAATCCTTTTCAACAGAAGAAAACATAGAACATGAACACTTTCCCAAGGCAGAGCAGTAAACTGAATTCTACCTTTTCTACTTAAAAAGCATTCAATTAGAAATGATAATGAATGAACTGTCAAACATAACAGGCTACATATGAAACAGAAAGAAAGACACATGCTAAACTCTCGCCACATGAATCTCATAAACGAGAGCTGCAACCTTTCATTATTTCTCTGTCAAAGCTGTACAATGAAGTGCTGAGTTTTTCTCCCCTCTGCTCCCAGAATTTTTCAACCCTTTACAAATGCTTTACAATACAATAAATAAGCCCCACTATGAGAAAAAAATCGATCCAAATAGGGAGCTGTTACAGCTGAAATTATAAAAATAGAGAAAGAGTCATCCACCCGTTCTAAAGACAGAACAACGTTACATTATTCCAACTGAAAATTTCTGATGGCCAATAAGAAGGTGTAGCGTGGATCCCATTAAATCATGGCTATAGACAAAAATAGGCTATACGTTCCTATCTCTCTGCTGTGACAGATGTCTTTGTTTTAAATTTAGGCGTTCGGTAGGTGTCGATGTCTCTCAATGCGTTTCTTTTCTGGAAAACGCTTAAAACGTTCCTGGCATTATTCCTTGTCTTCATATTGTTTGAAGGTTATGCCATTCGAAGGTCATATAGAACAATACTGCATCGTTGCTAGGAGTTTCAAAGAGTGGAGTGGCACAACACGGTCGTCATGATCTACTGTCAATAACATTGTAGCAGGATACTACAAATTCTGTCCAGGTTTGTCCCATGGTGTCTTTACATCATGCAATGGTGAGTATTTAGTCAACCGATGAAATTCACCCTCTTTATTTGAAGAGCCATAGTCAGTAGTCCAGAAATGGCCAATAGTAAATTTATGGAAATGCAACATTTCCATAACACCCACATGAGCCAGTGTGCAACCAAATAGGCCAGGTCTCTGATTTGTACAAGCTGCAACAGGAAGTCCACCATTACTGCCTCCTTCAATACATAACTTTGTAGGTTGTGTATACCCCTCTGATACAAGGAACTCGGCGGTAGACATGAAATCATCAAAGCAATTTTGTTTTTTTGCAAGAAAGCCCGCTTTATGCCATTCTTCTCCATATTCACCACCACCACGAATATTTGCAATTGCCAAAATTACCCCTGGTTGTCTTGAAATGACAATGCTATCAATGCCAAAGTTTGGGGTGATGCTCTTGCTAAAACCCCCATAACCATTTAACAGAGCGTGATGAGAAACATCTAGACCAATGTCTCTTTTGGATACAATGAACATTGGTATCTGGGTTCCATCCTTTCTTATCACAAAAACTTGTTTAGCCTCAAACTCTGATCAAAGCCTGGAACAACAGTCTCTCTAAAAACTACTAACTCTGGTTTGACCACATCTAGGTTGCATCGATAGATAACACGAGGGATAAGAAAACTTGTAAAACTAATAAATATCTCCTTGTCTTTACGTGTTCCTGATATTCCAGAAACTGACCCAATATCTATTGGCAAATTATGAAGCAAATTTCCATATTGCAAGTCTCGTATTTGCAAAACATCGCTTAAATAGCTTAATAGAAGTTGATTTTCATTGACACAGAAATATGATTCAAGAACGTCCTTCTCAGATTCTCCAACAACGTCACTCCATGCTTCCGGCTGCATAAGGGCATTTCTATTGTTTCGAAAAGTGAACAAAGCACCATCATTTGCAACAGGATCATACGCTACTTCAAAGTTTTCAACAAGTTTTTAGAAAGGAAGCATCTCTTCCTTGCCTTTGAAACCTTCAAGACCTTGGGGAATAGCGTCAAGATCACAATAAAAGAGCTTGTTCACCTAGGCAGAGCTTTATTTAATATATAAAAGAACATACAATAGGCTCCGCACGCCACACCCTATCTTCAACACGATTCCAACTTCCTTTTCCTCTTTAGACAAACTGTCTGGGGGCCTCAGATTAGCAGAGTACTAGATTGCTTCTCTTACCGTTAGAGTGCCTAGTTGATTTTCTACCTAGGTCACATATCTTGCAGATCCATAAGTGAGCTTTCTCTTGCACCTATTAACGAGGACTCTTCCTGTCTGCATAGCATTTTTCGCTAACCTCCCTGCCAAGGCATCAATAAGGGTAGATTTGCCCAATCCCGAAGGTCCCATGATAGCCATTATATGCCCAGGCTCTCCATAACCAGTCAATTTTCGAAGCAGTTTCTGAATTTCTCCCTTTGCATTTGTCACTGCAACAGTCAAGTCCATCCATGTGAGATACGTAGAGAGCTACCTGAACTCAGCAGTATTAGCTGTTGTCCTCCATGGAGAATGGCTCGGAGGGCTCAGATAACTTCGGTGATTGAGGCTTCCATGTGATTTCTTGGAGATTTGGAGGAAATTCGAGTAGTTTCGGGCCTTTAAATGTATGCGCCGCGCAGGAGACCCAATCTGTCACGCTTCCTAGGGGCACCGCACCTGTGCTAAAATGCGCTGCGCGGTCACGCCTAGTGCGTCGCGCCTCCCCAGTGTGCCGCGACACCTAAACTATGCGCCGCGCACACACTAAGACAATCATAGCTTGAAAATTCACAAGTTTGCCCTCTCTCCTACTAAACTCCGATTTCAATCGATCTTTTGAGCGTAAATGACATGAATAGATATAGAAATATGTATATCAATCCATAGCTTTGATTTCTTCACGTCAAAATTAGCATTTCTTCACTTTGATTTTTGGCTGAAACGATGGCTTTTTGGCTGATTCTTGCAAGAGATGGTGGCATGTCTTCGACAAAGGATGACTCGCGGCTGGAATTGAAGTATTTCATGGAAGAACACTTTACATATTTATTACAAACATTAATTTGACAATTTCCTCTTCAAACAGAGTTTTGAAGAGGAATCAACCTTGAGCATGATCGATGATGAAAATTTGGAGATGAAACTTATTGAACCTCCCTCTAGCCTGCTGGAATTAAATCCTAGACCTAATGGCTAAAATAACTCTTTGCTGACCTAGACATCGAACAACACTGTAAATAACCTTAAAATTGATTTGATGAACAGACCTAAGCTAGCAGGTACAAGGCATGAGGGGTAATGACTGACAAGACCCTTCCGTCAGATTATGGCTTGCCCCTAGTGGAATGCCAATGAGTGAATCGAGCGAGAAACCTAAAAAATGAAATGCAGAAAGAGTTTTGATCTTTGACGGAGGACTGACAAGACCGACTCTAACATTGGCTCCAATGGGGATGGTAGCTCCAGCTCCTTGGAGGTGCCATGAACAGCAGATCTTTGGGAGAGCAAACAGTGCCTCCGTCCATTGGGCTATGGCATCAAAACATGGAAACTGACATTATGCAGATGGACTCTGACTGAAGACTGAAGCTGAAGACCATAATAAAACCAGACATGACTAAATCATAACTAAAAAACTGGAAAGATGCTCATATTTGAGCTTATTCATCAAACCTACTCTAACTACTCTTTCCACCACCTGATCAAGTGAAATGGAACAGCCAATGCAACCATGTGAGCATCATGGCTGATATTTGATCTCTTCCCAAATGCTTTATGATGCTCAGGAAAAGGGAAGAATCGAAAGGCAACTTCCGTGGAAACTTGGAATCAAGTTCACTGCTGATAAACTTGCAAAGCGTAAATTGGCTGGATGACTTCAAGAATGCTGCAAAAGGATCTTCATAAGCATCGCCGTTGATTTTCATTAACATATTACTGCTCTGGTCCAAGTAATCTTCATAGCTCGATATTGAACCTTTCCTCACATCTGCATTGTCTTTCTCTGATGATTGCAGCAAGCTGTCAACAGGATCCTGAATTTTGTGAAGGACCAAACTTTGTTGTTGTAAACTCTGTTGTTGTTTCCAACCAGAACAAAAGTCTCCTTTATCAATCTCCTCACATGACTGCAAACTTTGATCTGAGCTTTGGAATGAAAAATCTGTTAAACAAGACAATGAAGGTGGCCTTAGAATCATATTATTATCAACATTCTCTTTTGTCACATGGTTGGCTAATGGAGAAGAATTTTTACAGCAAATAGAATCTAACACATGAGCAAAAGGATCATCAAAAAATTGAGGGGATTGCTGTGATGTATCTATTGAAACTGTATGACATCCTATTGGCTGTTCATCTTTTTCTTTAGAGATATTACGAAGATTCTGCCTTATAAGCTGAAATATCTCGAAACAAAAGGGTATAGAATCCTCTTGCATCATTAGGTCATGTACTTCGGCTGCAACACCTTCATCTGTAATCTAACCTTCAATTGTGTTTGGTGGCTGCAAATCTGGTGCTAGAGAGGCTTTTATATCCAAAATGATTTCGTCAATCATTTCAAGGGAAGATTTCTTACTAACAACTTGCTCAAGAATTTTGGCGTCTGTCTCATCCTCGATATTAGAACTGAGAGATTTTTGATTTCCTATAGGCTGGTCATTTGAAGATTTACTATGCAATTTACCTCTAAAAAATTGAAATGATTCAAAATAGAAAGGTAAGGAATCTTCTTGTATCATTTGATTGCATGTGCCAGCTTCCATGTCCTCATCTGCAACTTGACAACTAATGGCATTTGGGGGCTAGAAATCTGAATATGAGAAGTCAGGCACTGAGTTTTCATCGCCCTCAAGAGGCTCCAAATCAAGACTAGTCAATCGCTGATTTCTGATTGCACGAAAATTGTCTCTAATGAACTGACATGAATCAAAGCAAAAAGGTAAAGATCCTTCACTTACTTCCCAATTTTCTGCACTTTCCTTGTCATTATCATAGCTAATATGTATCGGTTGGTCACTGTACTCAAGCTGCTGTAAGTGAACTTCCTCATCCCACAAACTAGCTGCTGATTTGTCTGCAAGATTAGCTTCTGTTTGGAGAACATAATCATCATCATCATACTGATCAAACTGAGGCAAATCATCAGTATAAAACACATCGTCAAGCATACATGTCATATCAACATGTCTCTCTTCCTCAAGATGATCTACAAAACAATCATTATGAGAACTGAGACAAGAAACAATATGTTTCGAATCAGCAACTTGTTCATGAACGTCATTTCATCTTTTGCAGTCATTTTCCGCACTATCTCTTGTACTGCACTCACCAAAATGTCAAGCTTTTCCTCTGAAGGTGTCATTTTCTCTGGATCCATGTTTTTCATCTCTTCTTCCTTCAACCTTTCCCTTCTGATCAGCAAGTGACCCTCTACATTTATTGCATTGTTCTGAATCTCTTCAAGTGTTGCGACATTCCTTTCTCTCAGCTGAAACTCCATTTCCAGATCAAAGGCACCTGGGTAGTGCAAGAGAGTAGATCTAGAAGGAGGTCTTATATCAACCGGCATTGAATAATAAACTTGATTAAATTTGGCTGAAAACTATTGTATTGTCTCCCCTGGCTGTCTTTTCAGCTGGTTATAGTCTTCTACAATAAGGAAAAGGTTTTGTCCGATCATCCACCTGTCGAGAAAAATTTTGACGAACTGCTGGAAATCTGAGATGGTTGCATCAGGCAGGGCTTTGAACCAACTCTTGACTTTGCCTTGCAAAGAAAGAGCAAAAAGCCTAATACTAACATCTTCGTTATCAACTTCAAAAAGGTCTAGAAAAGTCTCAACATTCAGCACATGTTGCTCAGCATTGACATTCGTACATTCACCGTCGAATCTTGGCAAGTATGGATCATAGTTTTTGGGGAAAGCACGAAGAAAATAAGGTAAAACAAGAGGTTTATACCTATCTGGGATTATAACAGTTGTAGGAATATATACAAGAGCGACGGGATCAGGTTTGTTTTCTTTAGGCTCATCACTCTGAAGAGAGGCATCATAAGATGTGGGAAAAGTAAGGAGGCCAGGATCAAAGGGGAATTCAATATTTACACTTTTTGAGTAGGTCAAGTGAAGATTCTGATCACCTTTATCATACAACAAATTCTGAAAAACTTTCAGGATAGCTTCAAGAATAACAAAGAAGTAATTTACAAGAAAGCATACTAGATCCTGAATACCATTCCACTTTGGATACCTGAACTTTGTGTAAGATCCTTCCATTTTCGCAGGGAAAGAGTTAGTCCTCCAGTGGAGTCACCATGAAGCACCGATCGCTAAATTCTTCAGTGAATGGAGTCACCAAGTGAATGATTTCAGCCTTCTTATGTCTAATCGTTGTCCACCATCAACAATCACCTCTGAACTTGAGATATGTACTGGGACAAGACAATCTACAAGCAAACCATTTTCAATCCCCAGCGGAGTCACCACTATGTTAGAGCCTAAATCTTCCTTAGGTTGAGGAAGGCACAATTCAGGATAACCACAAACCATGCTCAGCCTCATAGCTAGCCCTACGAGGACAGGAGAGGGCTCTCTCTGGGTCAATCTCAGCGAAAGAAAATCAATGGGGCTGGAGATGACCGAAATTGGAAACTGATTTTAGGCTAGTAAATAAATATGAAAGAGGTATTTTAATGAATGACTGAGTTTTTTGGGCTGTATGGGGACAAAGGACAACATGAGCAGTGAAATTAAGACAAATACGTAGGGTGTTTTGTGAGGCAAGACAGGCAGGGGGTTTAGCATTCAAATTCGTAAATAATATGGAGTGAAAGGTTGTTGAGAGGTTGAAAAGGGCATAATACATGAATCCTTTTCAACAGAAGAAAACAAAGAACATGAAAACTTTCCCAAGGCAGAGCAGTAAACTGAATTCTACCTTTTCTACTTAAAAAGCATTCAATTAGAAATGATAATGAATGAACTGTTAAATATAACAGGCTATGTATGAAATAGAAAGAAATACACATGCTAAACTATTGCCATATGAATCTCATAAACCAGAGCTGCAACCTTTCATTATTTCTCTGTCAAAGTTGTACAATGAAGTGCTGAGTTTTTCTCCCCTCTGCTCCCAACATTTTTCAACCCTTTACAAATGCTTTACAATACAATAAATAAGCCCCACTATGAGAAAACAAATCGATCCAAATAGGGAGCTGTTACAACTGAAATTATAAAAATAGAGAAAGAGTGATCCACTAAGACAGAACAACGTTACATTATTCCAGCTGAAAATTTCTGATGGCCAATAAAAAGGTGTAGCGTCAATCCCATTAAATCGTGGCTACAGACAAAAATAGGCTATACATTCCTATCTCTCTGCTATGACAGATGTCTTTGTTTTAGATTTAGGCGTTCGGTAGGTGTTGATGTCTCTCAATGCGTTTCTTTTCTGGAAAACGCTTAAAATGTTCCTGGCATTATTCCTTGTCTGCATATTTTTTGAAGGTGATGCCATTCGAAGGTCATATAGAACAATACTGCATCGTTGCTAGGAGTTTCAAAGAGTGGGGTGGCACAACATGGTCTTCATGATCTGCTGTCAATAACATTGTAGCAGGATACTGCAAATTCTATCCGAGTTTGTCCCATGGTGTCTTTACATCATGCAATGGTGAGTATTTAATCAACCAATGAAATTCTCCCTCCTTATCCAAAGAGCCATAGTCAGTAGTCCAGAAATGGCCAATAGTAAATTTATGGAAATGCAACATGTCCATAACACCCACATGAGCTAGTGTGCAACCAAAGAGGTCAGGTCTCTGATTTGTACAAGCTGCAACAAGAAGTCCACCATTACTGCCTACTTCAATACATAACTTTGTTGGTTGTGTATACCCCTCTGATACAAGGAACTCGGCGGCAGACATGAAATCATCAAAGCAATTTTGTTTTTTGGAAATAGAGCCCGCTTTATGCCATTCTTCCCCATATTCACCGCCACCACGAATATTTGCAATTGCCAAAACTACCCCCAGATGTCTTGAAATGACAATGCTATCAACGCTAAAGTTTGGGGTGATGCTCTTGCTAAAACCCCCATAACCATTTAACAGAGCGTGACGAGAAACATCTAGAGCAATGTCTTTTTTGGATACAATGAACATTGGTATCTGGGTTCCATCCTTGTTGATCACGAAAACCTGTTTAGCCTCAAACTCTGTTCGATCAAAGCCTGGAACAACAGTCTCTCTAAAAACTACTAACTCTAGTTTGACCACATCTAGGTTGCATCGATAGATAACACCAGGGATAAGAAAACTTGTAAAACCAATAAATATCTCCTTGTCTTTACGCCTTCCTGATATTCCAGAAACTGACCCAATATCTATTGGCAAATTATGAAGCAAATTTCCAGATTGCAAGTCTCGTATTTGCAAAACATACTTGACATCGCTTAAATAGCTTAATAGAAGTTGATTTTCATTGACACAAAAAGCTGATTCAAGAACGTCCTTCTCAGATTCTCCAACAACGTCACTCCATGCTTCTGGCTACGAAAGGGCATTTATATTGGTTCAAAAAGTGAACAAAGCACCACCATTTGCAACAGGATCATACGCTACTTCAAAGTTGTCAACAAGTTTTTGGAAAGGAAGCAACTCTTCCGTACCTTTGAAACCTTCAAGACCATGGGAAGAGTGTCAAGATCACAATAAAAGAGCCTGTTCACCCAGGCAGAGCTTTCTTTAATATATAAAGGAACATATAGTAGGCTCCGCGTGCCACGCCCTATCTTCAACATGATTCTGGCTTCCTTTTCCTCTTTAGACAAACTGTCTGTGAGCCTCAGATTAGCAGAGTACTAGATTGTTTCTCTTACCATTAGAGTGCCTAGTAGATTTTCTACCTGGGTCACATATCCTGCAGATCCATAAGTGAGCTTTCTCTTACACCTATTAACAAGGACTCTTCATGTCTGCATAGCATTTTTCACCAACCTCCCTGCCAACACATCAATAAGGGTAGATTTGCCCAATCCCAAAGGTCCCATGATAGCCATTATATGCCCAGGCTCTACATAAGCAGTCAATTTTCGAAGTAGTTTCTTAGTTTCTCCCTTCGCATTTGTCACTGCAACAGTCAAGTCCGTCCATGTGAGATACGCAGAGAGCTGCCCAATCTCAGCAGTATTAGCTGTTGTCCTCCACGGAGAATGGCTGGGAGGGCTCAGATAACTTTGGTGATTGAGGCTTCCATGTGATTTCTTGGCGATCTGTAGGAAATTCGAGCAGTTTCAGGCCTTTAAATGTATGCACCGCGCGGGAGGCCCAATGCACTGTTCCTCTTAGGTGTGTCGCTCCCATGTTAAAATGCACTGCGCCGCACCTCCCAGTGCACCGCAACACCCCGCCTATGCGCCGCGGACACACTAAGACAGTCATAGCTTGAAAATTCACAAGTTTGCCCTCTCTCCTACTAATCTCCGACTTCAATCGATCTTTTGAGCGCAAATGACATGAATAAATATAGAAATATGTATATCAAGCCATAAATTTGATTTCTTCACATCAAAATTAGCATTTCTTCACTTTGATTTTTGGCTAAAAAGATGGCTTTTTGGTTGATTCTTGCAGGAGATGGCGGCATGTCTTCGGAAAAGGATGACCCAAGGCTGTAGTTGAAGTATTTCATGGCGGAACACTTTACATATTTATTACAAACATTAATTTGATGATTTCCTCTTCAAAACAAAGTTTTGAAGAGGAATCAACCTTGAGCATGATCGATGATGAAAATTTGGAGATGAAACTTATTAAATCTCCCTCTAGCCTGCTGGCACTAAATCCTAGACCTAATGGCTAAAATAACTCTTTGCTGACTTAGACATCGAACAAAACTGTAAATAACCTTAAAATTGATTTGATGAATAGACCTGAGCCAGTAGGTACAAATCATGAGGGGTAATGACTGACAAGACCCTTCCGTCAGATTATGGCTTGCCCCTAGCGAAATGAAAATGAGTGAATCGAGCGAGACACCTAAAAAATGAAATGCAGAAAGAGTTTTGATCTCTGATGGAGGACTGACAAGGCTGACTCTAACAAAACCAATGCAAAGTTGCTCCCTTCATAGTAGAGGGGAACAGTTTCAGCTTCTGGGGGTCAGTAGTGTAATCATATCCCCTACATAAAACATCAAATTCGAAAAGGAATGCATCAAGATCCTTTGATGTTAGCCCATGGAAGGTAGGAATATTCTGTAATGGAATAATTTTCATGGGAGCATTTATAGTTGTACCAACAATATGGTATTGTAATGTAGAGGTCTGAGGCTGTTGCTAATTATGAGCCATTTGGTCAAAAATGTGCCAATATCCTTCAGGGATTTCCGGAGCTGGAGATTTGTTCATGGGGTTTTTAGAAGAGACTTTTAGAATGATTTTAACAACACTACCTTGGTCTGAAATACTGGGTGTCCTCTGTTCAACCACTACTTCAGGAGATTTAGGTTCTGATGATTTAATATTTTAAGAACTATATGTTTCTCCTTCTCCTTCATGGAGATGGCACGAATTTCCTTCTTTTAAAGGGCTAGGCTGTAAATTTTTAGTGTTCTGAAAACTCTATTCAGACCCTTCAGTCTTGCTATGAATATCAGAATTAGCTACAGATGGTGATCCTGCGGCTTGAAGGGTTACAGTAAGATTTCTTGTAGAAACGGTTTTGGGTCCTACTAATGACTGAGACTCTACTTCTCTTATGATTTCATCATTGAAGGTTGATCGTCTAAGAGTCACCGATCCCTTAGATTTTTCAAATCTGGGTGGAGGAATTATATTTTTTTCTACTCTTTTCTTCTTAGTCATTCATACTGAAATACAAACATTTATTTCTACTTCAATTCCTACGCAATTTTGCTAAAAAGCGGGAAAAGGAGCAAGCACTTTACTTGCTCGTACATAGGTTCTTTTCTTCCATTTTTAATACCCAATTCTTTCATAGCAAATGAACATCAAACATTTATTTCTACTTCAATTCTTATGCAATTGTGCTAAAAAACGGGAAAAGGAGCAAGCACTTTACTTGCTTGTACACAGGTTCTTACCTTCCGTTTTTAATACCCAATTCTTTCATAGCAAATAAATATCAAACATACATCACCTTCTATGAAATAGAAACACTCTCCTAGGAAACGACGCCAAAATTTTGGGCACATATAAGATGTCTTTTAGAACTCGTAAATGCCTCACATTAATTATCGACCTGGGTAAATCTTTTTGTTTCAAGAGTGTACATAGTATTTCCAAGTGATGGAAATCATTGGATCTACAGAGAGTAATGTTGGAAATAATACTGAGAGGGGGGGGGGGTGAATCAGTATTATCAACTCAATAAAAATTTTTCATTTCCAAACTCTGATTCATATATGTTGCTTCAGTTAAGAATACCCAAGTAAATTCAATAAACTTATGATTCAGTTAATTGATCTTCAATGAGTGCATTAGAACATTGTCAACCATATTAACAGAAAACAGGTGCAGTAAAATAGAACAGATCATCACACACAAACCATACACATGAACACCATCATATAAGGTGGAAACCCAATGCGGGAGAAAACCACCTGCTGCAAGTCATCTCAATCTTCTTCTTAATAAGAAAATCCTTTTACAATATTTCTGTACTGGTGCAGTCTTATACTAGTATGCAGGCTTCTACCTGCAGAGAGCTAGAACTCCCATAGATCTTGTACTAGCCGATTCATTTACTAGTATGCAGGCTGCTACCTGCTACAATGCTTTTGTACTAGCTAAGATACTAGTACGTAGGCGCCAGCCTACAATCTTCTTTCCTCCGGGTACCACATTTCATACATTTTCCAACTGGATACACTTGAAGCACAATACATAATCTGAAAGGCCACGTTTCATCCAATTTTCATATTGGACACTTTAATATCATTGAAGCACATAATCAATCAATCTTTTGAATCACCGAATCACCAGATTAATACACTTTACAAGGATAGTATGTATGTCAGCAATCAGATCTAGTCTATCAGATCATATAAGGATAAGCCATTATGAACATAACCAAATCAATCACTTCTTAGAATGCTGCAAGTGTCCGCAGCTACACAAACTTCTTCTTGGCAAGCATCCACACCTAAGGATGTGGGTGGCCTGCGAACTTTCGCTCTGCACCCATCTCTAGCCTGCGAACCTCCGTGCCTTTTCCTTAATCTACTTGAGTATCATCACACTTTCTCCTTCACTAGCCTGCAGATCTCCACACTTATTGAACAGTGATTATCCACACCTGAAGAGACTTCTGTCTTATGCGTGTCTGCGGCTGCATAGTTTCCTTCTCGGAGAGTATCTGCACTTACTGCTATGGGTTGCCCATTTCAAGCCTGCGATCCTTTGCTCTGATCTCTAATCTGTGTGCTTTCTCCTCGATTTAGATTCTGCAATCACTCCACTCAAGAATTCTGATCTATACTTCCTTAAGATCTTCAATCCTTTTTCAATACCATGCCAAAGGATCTCTTTTCTTCTTATATAGTCACGCTTTTGATAAAACCATGACTCGAAACCAGAGGATCCGAAAACCTGGGGCTCGCTTGCTTTGACTGATCTCTTAAGGAATGACTTAAGTGATAAAAATGGTGGAAAAACGATGAAAAAAGGTCCAAACAACAAAAGGCGGACTTTAAACTTAATGCACCCATAACAATAATATATCAGGTCTGCTCCTTATCGCTGTCGGCGCATGCCCATATCATAGCCTATAGCCGACGGTCGATCCGATGGATCGGATGCGACATGGCCATTAACCATGCTTTATATATATGTCGGGTCCGCTCCTTATCGCTATCGGCGCATGCATATAACATCGTCTATTGCCGATGGCCGATTCGATGGATTGGATGTGATACGACAATTAACCTTGCTTTATAAATGTATCGGGTCCGCATGCTTTCATTGCTGTCGGTGATTGGATGTGGGAAGCCTTTATATATGAGCGATTGCCGCGGATGTGATATTATTATAGACTACCTTTAATACCTCCATTGGGTCCGCCTCGTCTTATCGCAATCGACATTCGGGTGAGGCAGCACTGCGATATATGTCGGACGCGATATTATTATACACCAATTTAATGCCACCATCAGGTACATTACAATCGGAGGTTTCAATAGTGTCACATAGCTGAACCCCCGACGCACATATACACCTCCATTATGAACATAACCAAATCAATCACTTCTTAGAATGCTGCAAGTGTCCGCAGTTGCACAAACTTCTTGGCAAGCATCCACACCTACGGATGTGGGTGGCCTACGAACTTTTGCTCTGCACCCATCTCTGGCCTGCGAACCTCCGTGCCTTTTCCTTAATCTACTTGAGTATCATCCCGCATTCTCCTTCACTAGCTTGCAGATCTCCACACTTATTGAACAGCGATTATCCAAACCCGAAGAGACTTTTGTCTTATGCATGTCTGCGGCTGCACAGTTTCCTTCTCGGAGAGTATCTGCACTTACTGCTACGGGTTGCCCATTTCAAGCCTGCGATCCTTCGCTCTGATATCTAATCTACGCGCTTTCTCCTCAATTTAGATTCTGCAATTAATCCACTCAAGAATTTCGATCTATACTTCCTTAAGATCTTCAATCCTTTTTCAATACCATGCCAAAGGATCTCTTTTCTTCTTATATAGTCACGCTTTTGATAAAACCATGAGTCGAAACCAGAGGATCCGAAAACCTGGGGCTCGCTTGTTTTGACCGATCTCTTAAGGAATGACTTAAGTGATAAAAATAGCGGAAAAACGATGAAAAAAGATCCAAACAACAAAAGGTGGTCTTTAAACTTAATGCACCCATAACAATAATATATCAAGTCCGCTCCTTATCACTGTTGGTGCATGCCCATATCATAGCCTATTGCCGACGGCCGATCCGATTGATTGGATGCGACATGGCCATTAACCATGCTTTATATATATGTCGGGTCTGCTCCTTATTGCTATTGGCGCATGCATATAACATCGTCTATTGCCGATGGCCGATCCGATGGATCGGATGCGATACGGCAATTAACCTTGCTTTATAAATGTATCGGGTCCGCATGCTTTCATCACTGTCGGCGATTGGATGTGGGAAGCCTTTATATATGAGCTATTGCCACAGATGTAATTTTATTATAGACTACCTTTAATACCTCCATCGGGTCCGCCTCCTCTTATCGCAATCGGCATTCGGGTGAGGCAACGCTGCGATATATGTCGGACGTGATATTATTATACAACAATTTAATGCCACCATCGGGTCCATTGCAATCGGAGGTTTCAGCAGTGTCACATAGCCGAACCCCCGATGCGCATATTTGCCGAAATATATATATTAACACATATAACTGTGTTTATCCACCAAAAAGGGGAAAAGCCTTTGATTATTGTAAAATGCATATATATGGGATTTGGGTGCCCAACAACTCCCGATAGTGTTAATACATGCATATATGGGTTTTAATTGCCCAAACAACTCCCGATAGAGTTAAAGCATGCATATATGGCCTGATGACTCCCGATAATGATTAAGCATGCATCCAAGGGTTTTGTATGCCCCATTCCTCCCGATAAGCTCTTTATATATGAGAATGAGACTCTATTGCTCCGATAGGCTCCTGATGGCTCAATGGCTCCTGATAACTACTTCTGTTCTCCCGATGGCTCCTGATGACTCTGTCTGTTGCTCCCGATGGCTCTTGATAGCTCCCGATGACTCTGTCTGTTGCTCCCGATGGCTCCCGATGGCTCCCGATAAGCTCTTGATATGCTCTTCTGGCTTAGTAGTGTCTTCCAAAGACCTCCTTGCATATGAGAGTGCCTTTCTTACTCCGATAGGCTCCCGATAGCTGTGTATGCTCCTCTTCTTTGGCATATATATGTGACATATACATATATATGGTTCTTCTTGTCTCCTCTTGGCTCCTCTTTGGCATCTCTTGCTCCATCTGCTCCTCTTTCCTTATGGCTTGGCTTTCCTAATGAATCTGCTCTACATCCCATGTATTATGGCCCATCTGATATCTCTTCTGTAGTTCTTCTATGAGTGGGTTTCCATCAAGTACAACACATGCATCATAATGCCAACAAGTAATGCTCTAAAATAACTTATTAATTTCAATACAAGAGTAAACAAATCAAACCATAAACTACCAAACTTGTAACTTCAAAGAAATTAAACTATTCAAGCATCAAAACTCAATCTTAATCAAAAAGCTCTAATTGCAATTACAGGCCATAAGCACATCAACCGAGTGCACTGTAGCAGTAACATATCTCTTTTAGCTGAATAGAAACTTCTGCATAACAATAATACACCTGATCTAACCAATAATACTCTAGCTCTCAATTAACAAGAAATAAATCTTATATAATAATTGAATCAATCTACAACATAAATAAATGAAACCAATCAACATAAATAAGAAATAATGTGTGGAATGCACAAACTCAACACCGATGATTTATATATCAAGTAGATCAATTGTAAAACTATTAAACAAAGAAATTAGACTTGCAGTGAAAAGGTAAAAATATAACACAAGGAAAAGCAGTGAAATCCACCAATGACCGGGCCTAGGCTGCCAATGATTACTTCCTGGTTACTCAGGATATCATGAGCAAACAGAAACACGAAATATATATTACTCATTAACTCTAGATGTCATTACAGTAAGGATGTGTTCTTCATAATAATGCTTTGTCTCTTAAAACTACAGCTGAAGTAAAAAGGGAAAAAGTTTCTTTATTCTATTCATTTTCCCCCTCTTATAGACAAAGAGGAAAAGGGATAACTAAGATTCCTCAGGAGATCCTGAGGAATTTGCGACAAAATACTATTATCAAAACAATCTTCCATCCTACACTGATCGTTCTGATTCACATCTCAACTTGACCGCACAAGACGCGCTCTTTTCTCCTTATTTAGCCTTTGTTGTTCAATAGATTGAACAACAATTGTCCCATTCACTAATCTCTGCATAAGAAGCAACGAAAGTTAGTTTTGACAGCCAAATCATAACAAAGGCAGTTTCGTTAACTTTCTATCAAAACCTTATTACATCATGGCACAAATGCGTAAAAAGGAGGAAAAAGATAATGTAATCAACAGTAAATTTATACCTGTTGCACGGCCCAACAGACTAATCCACTATTTTTGGGTTATCAAACTCAATTCGTTGCTTGTAAACTGTAGGAAAGAAGTTTATAAACAGTTTTACTTTCTATTTTTCATCATTAAGATATGGGATGTCCCTCAGTAAGTTTGTAATTTTTTCTACAAACTCATCTATGGTGAGCTCTCCCAATCTTAACTCATGAAACTCTTTCCCGACGTCATCATAATATCACTCACTTAAGTAGAAATTATTAAAATGTTCACAAAACTCATCCCATAATATTCTTTTTTCCTCTAGAAAATGTACACTCTTCACCTCTTCCCACCATAGCATAGATTTTCCTTGTAATTGATAAATAACTAATCTGAATTCCAAATTTCTTTCATAATCATAAAACCAAAAATACTTTTTCATATTCAATAACTAGACTTATGCATCCTCCTCCTTCTCGCCAACAAAAGTACAAAGCTTAATCTTCCAAAATTATCCTTGGAGTTATGTTTGTCTCTTCCACTTATATTTTTATGAATAAGTTCTATGTGACTCCTCTTCACTCTTAGCTTTTCTAGTTTTTGTCCCTTCTACCTTTAATACTTCTAGTTCCACCATTTTTTGGCTTGATTTATCTGTCAAACTTTTGATCATCATTTCTTTCTCCTCACTAGAATGTATCAGACGTTATGGGTAGTCGTTTGTGTCTTTTATCTCTGAAGTTTTCTTTAGGAAATTGTTTTCTAGTAGAAGGATTTTATGTTGACCATGTTTTCCTTTCTTTGCTCATTTGTGACACTAGATCCAAGATTTATCACCACTTTCCCTTATGTTTCCAACAGGTAACTTTGTTACTAATCTCTAATTATTTACTTAAATGATTATTCGACTAGTAGATGTAACCCCTTCTAATTTTTGGGTCTTTGTTCTTATCTTGTTTTTTTCTTTGACCATAGGTACCCCAAAACTCATTAGAATACGATTCAAGTTAGCTGCTCATAGTTTTCATTCCTCTATTAAATAGTTACCATTCTGTGTCATTCTCCAAGTTGGTTCAACTCCTTCATTTCGATGGAATTTGGGTGCGAAGAATTACAATAATTTTTTTGGTTCAAGTTAGCTAACTGTAACCGGGTTCAATGGTGTCATTGACAGCCCTCATGGACAGGTGGTAGGCTTCTGCCTACACAGTGGGAATTAAACCAGTTTATGTTTTTCCTTTACATCTAAATGGTGGTCTATAACCAACCTCTTATTCTAATTTGGTACTACAATTTCCATACTCCATTATCTACCTACAGTTCCTACATTAACGATAATCTTGTATTTAATATATATATATACATACATATATATACATACATACATATATATATCTATATCTATATATATATGTATATATATATATATATATATATATATATATATATATATATATATACATACATATATACACATACATACATATATATATCTATATCTATATATATATATATGCATATATATATATATATATATATATATATATATATATATATATATATATATATATATATATATATATATATGTGTGTGTGTGTATACACACACACACACACACACATCTATACATACATATACATATATATATCTATATCTATATATATATATATATATAGATATATATATACACACACACACACACACACACACACACACACACCCACATATATGTATATCAGTTACTGTTTACTACTCTTACAATACACATTCTTTAGCCTAGGATCACAGTTCGTTAGTATATTGAAAAGAAGATATCTGTAGGAATACAGAAGTATCCTCTCCCAGAATGCCACAGTACCAATAACATTAAAGAATATTTTATCGGTGGAATTACAGAATTGTTTTTGTCTAGAATTTTAAAATAATAATAAACCCTTTTCCTAAACACTAACATAAATATAATACAGAGTCTCATCACAACATCAAATCTTGTATTCCATTCTAAATTCTCGTTTCACAGAAAACAAAGTAGCCTTTATCAACCTTCAATGTTATAGAAAATCAAATCACATTCTAACCAGTAATATGAAGATAGGGCAGACTTGAAAATGGAACATTATTTTCCTTCCAACCATAGAATTGGTTTTCCTCAGTTCACTCCTGAGTAGAGACTCATTCTCAAATACATCAATAGCCTTGTTGATCCTTGCAATAAGCATTTTATGCCTTCCTTCCATGTGGGATTTTTCCTCTAGCGGCATCCAGCTTTTGTGGTTTTTCAAACCACTAGGCTAGTCTCTTTTTTTTCTTACAAATGCTAGTTTTTTATCTTGAGTGATGTTTTATGCCAATCTCAACTTAGCATTTATATCCAGCTGAGAACTTCATGGATATTTCTCTCCCATGCATTAATTTTATCGAGAATTCTTTCTATAATTCTTATCATGGAAAGGTTATCTTATATATAGAATCTCATGTGAAAGTGTCCAATTTTAAATTGTTTCCAATTTATTACTCATTTAACAATAAAACATTTACTTACATAATTATGTCATCACATTTCATGACATTTCTATCATCATAGTTCAGTTTTAACAAACAATAACAATACTAATACTTCCAGTAGAGAAGGGTTATTATAGTAGCATAATGTTAAGGAGAGTGATATCAAAATCTAAGAGTTGAAAGAGACCATATCAAAAGATAAATGGGTAGACCTAAAGTAGATTGAGCATACCTAAAGAATAATTTTATTGAGAAACAAGGATTCAAATTCAAACTATTTAAACAATGAAGGGATCAGTGTCCTCTTCATGTTGGTTCCTGTAAATTAAGGGATTTGTGTATTTTTCAAGTTGGTGCCTATAAATCAAGGTATGGTTGTCTATTTCTAATAGGTGCCATTAAATTTATGTAATAGTAGATTGGTGTCTACAATCAAATATAAAAAATAAAATTTTCCATGGTTTTCTCTGTTAAAGGTTTCCATGTAAAACTTTGAGTCTCCTAATCTATGCGTGAGGAGTTTAATTTATTATATTTTGTGTGATTTATTAGAAATAGCTTGAAGAATTTAAGGATTGTTAAAAAATGTATAATATTGATTCAACATGTAAATCTATCTTCCTATGTTTTAGTATAATGACACAATATATAAATAATAAAATATATTTTCATTTCTAAGATTAATATGATCATTTGAAATTTACTTAGTTTCCCCACATTATTGAGAGGATAGAGTGAATTATTCAAAAGAAACTTTTAAAATTGTTTTGAGGAATAGATTGAGTAAAAGGAATGAAATAATGTTCAATGATTAAAATTTGCATCGAAATCAATGCATGTAGACATAAATCAATGTATTAATTTTAGTGTACATGTCAATTTCTAGAAATAACAGAAATTGTACATGAAAATCAATCTATTGATTTCAGTGTACATGTCAATTTCAATTTGACGTCTTATTTCTATTTCTATTTCAATGAAAATTTCTATTCAATGTAAATTTCTATTCCAATTTCAATTTGTGTTCAAATTCTAGTCCATCAATTTCAATGTGCATGCTAATTTCTAATGTGTTGATCTAGAAATGATGAAAAATTTACACTAAAATCAAATTTCCATAGGATCAGAAAAATTCACTACATTTCATGTCTTTATCTATTTTTTTAATAATATTTTTAGATCTTAATAATCTAAATTATATTCATGTCTTTTTATAGGAATGTGATTACAATGGTGATAACCTTCCCTTTCAGTTTCTCTATGTGTCTATTGCAATCTTGTTACTATATGCATCCCATTGAATCAAGTTGGTTGATTATGTTTAGAAGATGATAACATTTTTCTAATTTTTATTCCCCGTTTCAAGTGTCAAACTTCGGCACCACATGCATTATGTAATATCCCTCCATTGATGCAATGTATTTTTTATCGAGTTGTGTCAGTAGGCATGGTGGGAAAAAGGCCATGAAGAACACGAATATGCTTATGTAAAAAAGTAATTTTATTAATAAATAAATAGAGGGTTTCTGAAGTACTTGGGAATGAAACAATAGAATATGAGATTCTTGGAAAAGGAAACAAAACAAAAATCTCATTGGTAAATGAGATTTGGATAAGTCTTTCATGATAAGAATTCTAGAATGAAATTCTAGATAAGCTTAATTGATGGGAAAGAAAAATCCATTAAGTTGATTATCAATAGAAAGATGTCAATATTGGATAAGAATAAAAGCATTGCAGGAGAGAAAGGTTAACTTTTATGGAATATCCTAGGCAAGTGGATAAAAAGGGTCCACAAAAGCCGAATGCCGCTAAAGAAACTTTATCATGAAGGAAAGGTACTAAATTGTCAGCCTCACTCTCATGTGATGAAAACAACTATAAGTCCAAAACAATTAAATTAATTAAAATCAACAAAGTTGGATTTAATCCTACCTTTCTAGATTGAGTTTGTTCCTCAGGGTTAGGAATCAGTTTAGGCCTAGTTAGATGATATATTCTCTCCAACTAGTTAGGCTCCTAGATTAATGTTTGGTTGAGAGATTTGCTCAACCATAGTGTCCAAGATAAACGTAGTATCTTGAGACAAACTTCCTCATGTATTTATTTGTACTGTTATCATTGTTTGTACATTACATTGCATTATGAGAGGAATACAGTAAGGCTGAGGCCTTTTCCGCCATTTCTATATCTCTGGTATTTTCTTATGTTTGTTAATTTTATTTAATATTCTACATGTGGTATCGGAGCTAAAAAGATTTACGGAGCATGCAACCTATTGTGTGAATGCCTTTTGCATGTGGGGGGAATTTTAGAGCATGGAGGTGTATGCAACTCTGTGTATATACAAAGCAACATGTGAGTGAGGATATTGTAGTGGGGTGTGGACGGTTCAATACATTGTTGCATGGACACATTGTGCATGGAGCTTGGAGTCGTGTGAAATTACCAATGAAAAAATGTTGGAGGAAATCAAACAACCAATTGAATGGTTGCATAGGAAATGGCATGTGAATTGGCCAGGCTATAGAGACAAAAATTTGAGATATTGCTGATCCAACCACCAAATCACAATGTTTCCATGGTTGTGTTTCTTAACATGGGAATCTGCTTGACCTTCCATCATCCAATTCAACGAGCAGATACTTCAACCTATTCTTGAATATCTAAGGCACATCGGTCAAGTTTGAAGATGTTTGTAGTGCACATACCTTGCAATGATATGCAAGAAGCAAATGCTGAGGGAGATAGTTACATTGATATGAAAAAATTTAAAAATCGCAGAAAATGATGAAGATGGTGTTGGATGTAATGGAGGACGTGTCTGATCCTTCTGAAGAATTTCTAGTAAACAGTCAAAGAGGTGGTGCTTTCAGTGAAGAGTTTCATGTGCTGCAGTAGCTTTTGGTCAAATTTTGTGAATGCATGTTATTTTTTCAAATAACTCCATAAACCTGAATTCACTTTTTAATTCACTTTATTAAAGCGACCCAGTAAAATTCTTTTGAATGGGCATTTTTTTTTTTTTTTTTTTTTAAGTTTATAAATAGAGTGAGAAAGTGTATAGAATTGTAATAAACATGTCTAAAGTGAAAGGAATGTTCGAGACCCATATTTAGTTTATGTTTCCAAAGTAAAAGGAAGGTGCAGTTTTTAAAAGTGGAGAGATAAGTGTGCATTTTTTTTACTGTGGAGTGACAAGTGGGATTTTTATAAAGTAAGGGATTATTTCAATGTAATGGAGTCATAAGGTTTATTTTTTAAGGAGGTCATCGCAATATTTTGTTGAAGAAAGTGGGTGAGTTAGTTTTGAAGACAATTTGCTTTCAAGAAATTTTGAAATTTTTCAAGGAATTTTGGAATTTTGAGATGTTTCAATGATGACGTTGTAAAGATAAAAGGTTGATGTACTTCAATATTTAATAAAAACATATTTTTTTGGTGTTGATGTGTCCTAGATCCGCCTGAAATTGAACAAGGGGATCTTAGGTACACCTTGTGTAGTGATTGATTGTGCATGTTTCCTGTCTAGTTTTGACACACACAAGGAGCCTAAAGAATGTGAATGAAACAAGAACATTAATAAAATAACCTTAACTTAAGAAGCTGCAACAACCATTCAATCAAGCACAAACAATCAAATGCATTTGTGCAACTACAACACATAATCAAAGTTGGCAACATCAGCATTCCACATCAACAAGAAAATTGACGCAAGGAAATCAAGTTAATGAAACTACAAACTCATGCATTTCAAAAGACTACATCAACTTTCAATGAAAATTGGTCATTGTGTAACTTTCTAAATCATAATTTGTAAGCTAACTTGTAAACAAATTCAAATGAAATTGATTTGAATTGTAAAGGTGCATTTTCGGTTGAATCGACACCCAACTTGTGAATTTATAGGAGGTAAAGTAAGTCAATTCTCCTCAACTGAGTCAATTCTCTTCAAGGTAGTCATTATCATCTGAACTTGTCACTGTAAACATTGGGTGCATTTTCGGTGGTATCCGACACCCTCATCATACTACAAAATTCAAACAAGTGCGCGTTCATTTTTTAACAGAAATTTCAAGCAAGCATCAACTTGATTGAAGCACTCACAAAGTTCAAGCAAGTGTGAGTTCAACCGTTCCATTGACAAACTAAATTAGGAACACAAGTTCAAGAATTCAAGTGAGTGATATCTTCAAATCCTGCAAGTGTTACAAGAAACCATCAAGCAAAATCAAGCAAGCAAGTGAGAGAGTACAAGCGAGCGTGTCAAAACTCATAATGTGTAAAGGAGGAAAAAGTCTTCAAAGTGCAGAACTGGAGATTAAAGATTCGCAAGATTGCAATCATGAGATATGAAACAAAATTGAAATACTAGAATGGAAGTTGAAGCAAAGTCAAACCTTAATCAATCAAATGAATAGTACATTAGAAATAGCGAAAGACTTTCACATTGAACTCGAAGTGAAAGAAAAACACATTCATGCACTTCAAATTAAGTTAAGTGAAAAGCAAGATTTACTTGATGCACAATGTGTAGAGAAGATAGATGCAAGTTGTGACACAGAAGACCTCATCACAACAACAAATGAAAGTTGTGATACAAGTGATCTTATTCAATATATTAATGAAGGTTGCAACACCGATGATCTAATCAAGCAAGTTGATATAAGTTGTGACACGGATGAACTAATCAATCAAGTTGATATAAGTTGTGACACAAGTGATTTCAACTAACCATTGTACTACTTGATGATGAAACAAGTAGTACCAAAGATCAAATTGATCGGTTTGATGCAACATGTCAAAGGGATGAACTATTAATGATTGATGCCCAGTGTCACATAGAAGGTTTAATAAATCAAGGACAAAATGTTAGCAGAAGCAGCAAGTATGAAGAACAACAACAAGATAGTCTTTCCAAGAAGGTGATCAGACCTTGGGAAGAAATATCCTTCAACAAATATTGACATGGCCTAGGTTACAACAAAGAAAACACTTTGTTTGTTACAGATTTCTCAAAACTAGTTCAATTTGTAAGTGCTAGTTTTCTCGACAATGATCAGAATATGGTTAAGTATAACCATTGTAAATGAAATGGACATATGGAGAGTAAATGCTCTGACCTCCATCCTTGTCACCATTGTGGCAAGAAAAAACATTCATCCAAAAGATGCTACAAGCAAAATCAACCACCCAAAGTAAAGATCCATTATGCATGGATTGATCCTTGGAAGTGGTCATCTACAGTCAAGCAGTTGTCTATGTGTTACTGAAGGATTCAATCTCACATGAAGATCAATTCTATAGTGAAATGACGATGGTGAAACTTTCCTACACCTGAAGGGAGGCAGTTTAGAAATCAAGTGCAAATGATTCTCTCCTTTCAGCTGACAAAGGGGAAAATGATAATGGAATTGAAGGTGGTTGTCAGACTAAAAGTCTCGAAAACATTAGAAAAAGCAGTTAGTGGGAAGTATTCATCAAATCATCCAGTGGGCATCGTCAAAGCATCTAGTGGGCATCATCAACAAATTCGTCAGTGGACGATCAACAATTTTTGCCATCATCAACATCAAGTAGCCAGTGGGCAATTTCACATCAACAAATTCATCATTGGGCATTCAAAAACAAAAGTAGTAGTGAGAAATTTTCAACAAACAACAGTGAGCAATTTTAACATCAACAAATTCTCTAGTGGGCATTCTCAATATTTTGTTAGTGGACAAAGCAAATTCACTAAGTTCCGTCATCAACAATTTGTCAGCAGACAAAGGATGTTGACTGAAAGCAAAGGACAAATGGATCCTTTTGGATCTTATCATGTGATGGAGTTGTGAAGAAAAATTCAAAGCTGAATCAAACCTGTAGCTGATTCATGTTCTCCTAAGATTGGATTTTTTTCAGCATCCAGGTTTGGTGGTTTTTCAGGCAGTGTTTTTTGAGGAACAACATTTTCAACATGAGAACTTGGAATATGCTTCCTGGTTCTTATTTTGGACTTATCATTGAAGGGGAGAATGTTAGCCTCACTCTCATGTGATGAAAACAATTCTAAGTAAAAAACAATTAAATTAATTAAAATCAAGAAAGATGGATTTAATCGTAGCTTTCTAGATTGAGTTTGTTCCTCATGGTTAGGAGTCAGTTTAGGCTTAGTTGGTTGAGAGATTCTCTCTAACTAGTTAGGCTCCTAGATTAGTGTTTAGCTGAGAGATTTTCTCAACCATAGTGTCCAAGATAGACGTACTATCTTGAGACAAAGTTTCTCATGTATTTATTTGTACTATTATCATTATTTGTACATTACATTGCATTATGAGAGGAATACAATAAGGGTGAGGCCTTTTCCGCCATTTCTATGTCTTTGGTATTTTTTTATGTGTGTTAATTTTATTTCATATTCTACATAAATACATATTGAAGGGATCAAAAAGGGTTGTTGAATCACTGGAAAGGTTGTATTAGCAAGGGGGTGAACTAGAGGATGTCATTTCCATGTTGGGTGGTAAATAGAGTGAGGTTCCCAATTGACAACCCAATTGATTTTTCATTGGAAACTTTGGCTAAAAGAGCTTCACTATGATATTCTATTTCATTTATATAAATCTATTTGTACTTGTGTCCTTAGTATGAACAATTAGATATAGATGCAATGCGCTATTAAATTTGTAAATGAGATGATTGTATAATTAGTTACTTCTTGAATTACAAGTTTGTAGAGTAACTGTTTATATTCTGAGATTTAAAACTGACTGTTGTTGAAAAATTAATTATATTATTCTGTAGATACACAAGAAGTTTTCTAAAGTAGGAATAAGTCATAAGACATAAGGGATTATCTTACTAGGATTTATTATGCTATTCTAGTAATTCAGTTATAACACTTTTGGAATTACCTTACTAGGATGTACGTTGTTATGCTAGAAATTTTAATGATTATTATCAGAAAAGTAGATGTAACAATTAGGTCCTCGGTTTCAATTATTTTCCAAGGATGGAAGATATTAAAGAATAAATAAATTCCTAATGGATTTGGGTAATTGGTAGTATTTATAGGGATGCAACTCTCTTATACTTTGCAATAGATAAGCTCCCAAGAACAATGATCTAGCTTGTAAACAGAAAAAGATCGAAACTGAAGCTGCAAAACACTAAAAAAAAAAATATACTTAATCCAACTTATACATTGATACTACTTATTCAGAAATTGAAAAGCTCATTAATGCATATTCGGGCTCAATACATGATGGTAATGAAGGTAATTCTTATTACACAATAGGAACATATTAGTCTAGTAGTACATGTATATGATTTCATGAGATGTAAATGTGATGACTAGGTAATCGAGTGACAAATATGGGAATGATTAACTAAAAATTTAAATCGAGATTTTTGTACTACTCTACTCAGTACCTCCTTCCTGAGATAAATAGAGCATGTACACTCTACTAGAAACCTTATCTAGTTATAGTGCATAAACCTTCTTGGAAAAAAAAGATGGTACATTTGTCTTGATAATATATGCTTAAGATATAAGCATAAAGGAAAATAAACAACTTTATTTAATATATACATGGAGGTTCGAAGAGTGAAGTAAATTCCTCAGTAGTTCATAGAAAAACAAATAGATGCAATTACTCCTTCATTGTAGCATCGATCCAAATCCATACTTATATCAACAATTCATTAAGAATGAGTATGAAGTTACACAGATATGAAAACCTATCCTTTTGAAATTAGGATGCAATTAATGAGACTTCGTTTAACATATCTAAAAATAACATTACATTAACATTAATAGTATATTAACCTTGTACGAGAAGTTAAGGACAACATCGTATTTTGGATAAAGTATTATCCTCAGTAAATAGTCAATATCAAGTTCAGATAAAAGAACTGAAGGGTTTCATATATGATCCTAAAAATAATGCAAAGGCTCTTGTTCTGAGAAGAAAATTGCATTCATCACCAGGAAGTATACAAGTATTTAACTAGACACCACATGCAATATAAAACAGAGAATAATTTCCAGTTGATACACTCTCGTGAACATGCTTCATGAAAATAAGAATCATGCACCGACGTGTATCAGTGTATAGTACTATTAGTGGTGGGAGTATTAGCCTGAATGAAAGTATGTGGTCAAGACAAACAAACCCATTCATACTCTACCTATATAACAGGAATAAGAACAAGCAAAAAAAAAATGTAGAAGTAAAATAAATCACAGTGCATGGTCCTCGATCATAATCAAATCAAATAAATAGGGAAACTACCTAATATAAGTACACATGTAGGAGTTTTTCCTCTTCCATATGAAGAGGGGCTATGGGGAGAGAAACCATTATTTTAAGCTTGCGTAAAGCTCACTAACATCATACAAAAAAAAGAAGAATGGGTAGGTATAAAATATTATCTTCAAATAGAGGAATCAGTGAACTGTGTGTTGAAAAGAACACGTGCTGGAGATTTTGGTAAGCAGGACTCCCCCCAAATATTGATACACTCCTTCCCTATGTTAGACATTATATGCCACAATTAAGTAAGGGAAATAGTTATGAAGAATAAATGATAGAATCTAAAGTAGTAGAAAATAATAAATTGCTTTTAAGAAACAAATAAAAAAACAAGAAACTTACATTTGCCTACGTAGGTGGATTGTCGAACTTATCAATGGTTGAACACTAGACATTTGTGGATGAAGTTCATAATACAGTGAGAATTGAAAGAAGAAAACCTGGTCCTGGAACTCTGACACAAACTTAAAATGCGTGGCTTATTCTCAGCAAAGGGAAATCGATATAAACTCACAAGGGGTAAGTTGAAGAGAGGTTCTCATCCTACCATAAATGACGATGAATTTAAATCCCTGAATCAACCCGAAAACAGAGACCCAAACCCTTGGTATTTATTCGAAACCCACAAAGAACAAAAGAGAGCCACTACTGTGGTCGATATACCATCACCTCACAGTATAAAGGTATTGAAGAATAAGCAGAATAACGAGAAAATTAAGCGATAAGGAGACCATATTACCTGAAGAAAGCACAATATGAAACAAGAATGAATTTATGAAACGAGGTCAAACCTATGAGCACACTAGTACAAGGAAAAACAGAACACGGTATCTACAAAAGACAACCTCAACAATTTCCTATGAAGCTCAGGGGAACAACTACTGGAACCGTGTTCTCATTAGAAATACAGTGCCTTGTCAAAAATCGATAGGAGTGATAAATGAAAGCAAGTCAACTTTCTAAAATTGGAAAAGGCAAGGTAAGATTCGAACCTAACCAGAAATTATACACTGTATCTATATGACAAACAGTGCCAAGAAGTCATAAAAGGTCCTTATAAATCCTCTATGAAAATGGTAAATCTATTACATTGTAGCCGCTTCAAACTTGAAGGAGTTACCTATGCATATGAAGTAGTGTCGAGTTCAAGGAACCCAAAAATGAACTGTGACCAAGGTTTGTTGTAGGTTGCAAAAAGGTCAAACACTACGATACCAAATGAACCACCATGGGGAGGCCACGGTATATTACCTTTGGAGCACGATGCGTTTTCCTATTGAAAACTCTTGAAAATTTGAGGCTTGATAGGAGAAGCTTCTCATCATTCCTTGTGCACAACCTTTCATAGACCAGAAGCTCATAGACTCATATGGAACAAGGCAAAAGGAAACACACCATGTGCTTGAAATATGACTATCGTAGAAGCTATAATGACACATTAAACAAATGAACCAGAAAGCTGTAAGATGGGGGAGGAATTGACCTGATGTAGTGTGAATGAGGCTCAAGCGACATAGTGATAGTGGAATTCAGTTTTAGGAGGTTTAGGGTTTGGTTAAGGCATATGAGCACCGTTGGATCACTTTGATGAATAATCACCGTCCATAAAAACCAAGGCCTTCACACCCATGTGAAATACATGTGACACAAAGTGAGTTGGACAACCGGTATTTGGAGTTTGCCTCCCAAAGCACCTTGAAATTTAAGCTCTAGTTGTCTTCCAAAAAGGTGTTTATTGTATAAATTTGATGGAAGAACTATGACCATTGAATAGATTATTAATCTTTGGGTCCAAAAATTAATTTTTACTTTGAGGCATAAGGTATTACTTATGTGCCAATATATAACTCAATATATTAGTTTCAAGAGGTGTTCGATTGACTGAGGATAAAGGGTAACACCTAGGGTTATCAAGGTAAAATATTTGTTCAATCGGGATAAAGTCAAATTATAAATACATTATGAATAAAGAATTGCCATAATAATATAATAATGACGTTATAACAATTTGTCTATAACATATATCAAAGAGGAATAATTTGTTTGAGATAGTAATAAAATGACTATAGAAAATATATTTTTCTCAACTATTGGAGTCTAAAATTAGAAAGAAAAAAAATTAGTGGTACAAACTAGTCGTATCAGAGCTTAGGCTCAACCCTCAGACCTAATGGGTTATGTTATAAAATTGAGAATGATTGTATATCAGTACAACTATTGTAATATAAAGTACTCCTACCACTTGCTTATAGTGGCATTAGGGAATATTTTTCGAAGGCAACCTTCCATGATCCTTCTAGATTACTAGGCCTATATTGGTTCCAAAACATCAATATGGATGAAATCATTATAATAATGTCATTTTGAACCATCCACTGAATGGTAATGTAAACACAACTAGCAATCTTGGTTGATTAAGAAAAACCACCTACAACAATTTTCATGAGTAATGGATGAAAGTACAAAATAACTCAACTTCATAAATTAGTGTGGGTGTACACAAGTGAACATGCACAGAGTAATCGAGAAAATTTCATCTTCCTAAATAATTTTGAGACAATGCTTTAATAAGAAAGAATACCATTTTGAGTTGGGAAAACCAATAGATGGGCTATAGAAAAATTATATAAAACAACAAGTGTTGCATAAAGGAATACGATATCTTGGGTACATAAGGCAATGGTAAACAAGGTGCTAAATAAGAAACCAAGAAAACTAGCAACATAAGCTACTGTTAAAATTGACCCAGCTAAAATTCTATTAAAAAATTATGCCAAATATAAAGGTCAGGGTGGAATTTTTTTTACTGTCACTCGCACATCTATTATGATAATTACCAAATGTCTAATAATATACCATAAAATACTTGAAAAGCAACCAATATTTACTTCTTGATTGCCAATCTAGAATAGAAAATTTAAAATTGCTAATTATAAAGGGGGACAACATACACTCATGTAATAGACATTTTCTTAGTCTCTAAAATGGATCCTTGCAATTGCAAATGCCTTATTACAACTTGTAGAGCGACATTTGGAGGATAATTTTATCTAATAGCTACATGAGTTTTTAGGAACATTGGAATTCAAATTTTATATTATGGAGTTGCTAACAGAAACAGGAATTGGTATATTAGTACCTAAAGAAGAGCCAAGCTCAATACTTAAACTCATAAACTAGAGAAAAAAAGAAGGAAAAAGGACCTGAAAACTAAGTAAATAGGTTCAGTCACGTATGAACTCAAACAATTCTTATATTTTTCAACCACATTAGCCTTATATTAATGGTTTGAATATTTTAAATTATATGGGATGGAGTGTCCAAGGCATTCATTTATTCAACTAGTGCCACAAAATTTCCCCAAATTACAAGTTATACAACTTATCTCCTACTATGCTGCTAGCAAATGGTACAATATGAGTATGAAAATGGAGATTTGAGGATTTAATTGGGTGACACCTGACATTTTTATGACATACATATGTGTATAACATTGTGCGACACATGTTCCCATTTACTAAGAGCATTTTTGGATCCCTCTTGACTCTTCGCATTTTCTTAAGACTTCCTACATTATTTTCTACGAAGCTAATACATTTACCACAATCGATAAATATTGGGTTCCCAATGATCACCAATTCTATTGTACACAAAAAATGATAAATATCTTAAATAAGATATCATAAGTGTTGGGTGATCTAGCTAACTTTTAATCATATGATTTTTCTATTGAACTACCATAGAGACAAATAGCATATGTTTAAGGAGAACTGATTTTGATTTTGATCATGATGGAGGCTTAATTTAAGCAGACATTGGGGGGGGGTGCCGGGGTGGGTGGGGAGTATTTAGTAGTTGAATATGGTGGGATAATTTTTCTATTCCATATTTTTAGATAACTTATTTCACATGATATAATTTTTTCACGCTGAAAAGATGATTGAAATATAACACGACATCCAAACTAGTAAATGTGGATTGGATAAGTTTTCCTATGGGAAGTTACATAATAGTTAATTACTTTCATCTTGGAAATATAGACCATGGTTGATCATAACTTTGTTTTCAAAACAACTTTGAGTAGAAGTACAAACAACTAGGTTGAACTGTTTTCTTTTAAATTATATCTTGTTTTCTTTCAAACTGGTAGTGGATAAAGGAGTCGCTAAGATGTAGATCTAAGGGGAGTCTCAAGTGATGATAGATTGAGTAAAATGAAGAGACTTTATAGGAAAATTATGTTTACACCATATTCAGAAATAGGCAAAACTCAAGCAACATATGTTCTCTAGCATATAATACACAGGTAGATAAGCCTTTAAAGGTAGGCATGTAGCTGGCAGCCAACAACAGAGATATAATAGAGTATTAAGGAGGGCTTCCTTCAAGATGAATCTTAGTGTAGAGTCAAAATCTAATATGTACCTTTTTAGAAGTGTGGTAGCATGCACAACTATAGATGTCATTATCTATTTAATCACAAGTCTATACAATTTGTGTTGTAAAATGTAGTAAGAGGACTCTTAGGTAACATTGAAAAAATACTCTATATTGAGGTAGTTTCAGGAATGAAAAGATGTTTTGTTGAATTTTTTCTTAAGAAACAAGTCACATAAATAGAGATTGGGGATGTAAATTCTATCTGATAAAGGATTATAGTGAGTTTTTCTTCAAGAGGTATATGTGGAATATCATATCCAAAAATTCATAACCCAAAAATTTGGTTGACTAAAAGAGACCTTAGAGTAATATGGACAAACACATATGAGGAATATTTACTCAATATGTGTTATATACACAGAACAAGGTATTATAGCAACAAAAATTGTAATATGTATTCTCAAGAGACGAAAACAAGTAAATGGACCAACGCTTAAATCCATATATTAAAAAAGAAAAAGAAAAGAACACTTCATGGTTTAACATAACGAAAATAATTTTCATAGTTAACCATGAAAATCAAGTGTATACAAATACTACTTAAGTATCTATGTTGTTAATGTCCTTATAATTTCATCAGTTATGGAAGGATATGGAACGACGTAATAAAATGATTACAATGGACTTGCCCAGATCCATGTTGAAAACAGAGCTGGTAGTAGTAAGTTATTATCTTACACTAAAATAAGCATGGTAGACGCGTACTGGATACAAAGGAATCAGGCTAATGACATAAAATGAAATGATGCAAATAGAAAATAATTAATATCTCTTCTATAAGCAATATGAAAGGACAAACCGAAAAAATAGTATTTTGAATTCCATAATATATTTCACCCATATCACTGGATATAATTGTGAATAAATGAACGAAAAGAATATATGACATTGTCACAATGTTATAATAATATGAATGGCATTGTGGTATGCATGAGGATAGTGTGATAGGGGAAAGTGAACTGACAAAATTAAGTGTTTAGCATGGATACAAATGTACCTGGAAAAGAGGCATTTCCTTTCTTCTACCAAAAAAAAAAAACGCAAGGAAATCCAAAAAAATGGGAACTTATGGTTAAATTGTGGGAAACATTTAAGTCGTAGCTTATAGACTTGCCTAGTTATAGTAAAGTTCAGGATGTTTTTTTTTATATATCATTATTTCATAATTATGTACATGGTATCTCTCACACAATCAACTCAAATAAATGTTACAGGTAGCACTCGAAGGGGTCTTGTGGACAAAACTCCTTTATATCTTAGATTTTGAAAATGTTTGATTTAGGTCAAGGTATAATGGAAACATTTTACTTCCAAAGCTGCTACCTAGGAATGAGAAAGCAAGATGTTGAATGTTTTTCAAGCAGTGACTACAAGAGAAGTGACTAGGGTATACACACCAAGGATGGTGTGAATTAAAGGTGGGGAGAATATAATATCCCTCTGTTGATGTAACGTATTTTTTTATGGAGTTGTGTCAGTAGGAATGGTGGGAAAATGCCATGAAGAAAATGGATATGCATATGTAAACAAATAATTTTATTAATAAATAAATAGAGGGGCTCGAAAGTACTTGATAATGAAACACTCGAATATGAGACACTTGTCAAAGGAAGAAAAAAAATCTCATTGGTAAATGAGATTTCAATAATTCTTTCATGATAAAAATTCTAGAATGAACTTCTAGATAAGATTAATTGATGGGAGAGAAAATCCCATTAAGTTTCTTATCTGCAAAAAGATTCTAAGCTTGGATAAGCATAAAAGCGCTACGGGAGAGAAAGCTAGACTTTTATGGAAAAGCCTAGGAAAATGGATAAAAGTGGTCCACAAAAGTGGGATGCAACTAAAGGAACCTTTATCATCAAAGAAAGGTATTAAATAGCTATTGAACAGATCAACAAGGGTTGTTGAATCCCTGGCAAGTTTATCTCAGCAATGGGGTGAAGTGGAGGATATCAATTCGAGGTTGGGAGGTAAATAGAGTGAGGTTCCCAATTGACGACCCAATTGATTTTTTGCTGGTAACTCTGGTTGTAAGGTCATCGCTATGATATCCTATTTCATTTATATAACTCTACTCATACTTGTGTCCTTAGTATGAACAATTAGATGAAGATGCAATGTGTTGTTAAATTTGTAATCCAGATGATAGTACAATTATTACTCAATTATTGAATTCTGAGTTTGTAGAGTAATTGTTTATATTCTAAGATTTAGAAGTGGCTGTTGTTGAAAAATTAATTCTACTATTTTGTAGATATGCAAGAAGTTTTCTAAAGTAGGAATATGTCATAAGAATTTAGGAAACTTTCTTACTAGGATGTATTATGTTATTCTAGTAATTTTTTATAACACTTTTGGAATTATGTTACTAGGATGTACATTGTTATGCTAGTAATTTTAATGATTATTATCAAAAAAGTAGATGTAACAATTAGGTGGTCGGTTTCAATTATTTCTTGAGGATGGAAGAGATTAGAGAATAAAAAACTTCGTAATGGAGTTGGGTAATTGGTAGTATTTATAGGGATGTAACTCTCTATACTATGAAATAGATACACTCCCAAGAACAATGATCT
Source organism: Pinus tabuliformis (assembly GCA_031772625.1). NCBI lineage: Eukaryota > Viridiplantae > Streptophyta > Pinopsida > Pinales > Pinaceae > Pinus > Pinus tabuliformis. Next base: position 360,153,983 of record CM062805.1, read on the forward strand.
AGCTTGTAAATAGAAAAAGATCAAAAATGATGTTAAACAACATAAAAACAAATATACCTACTTTGGCTTCTACATTGAGAATACTTATTCAGAAATTAAAAATATCATTAATGCATATCCAGGCTCAATACATGAAGGTAATGAAGGTAATTCTTATTATACAGTAGGAATGGACTAGTCTAGTAGTACATGCATATGATTTCACAAGTTGTAAATGTTATGACTAGGAAATAAAGTGAGAAAGATGGGAATGATTAACTAAAAATTTAAATCAACATTTTTGTACTACTCTACTCAATGCCTTCTGCCTAAAATAAATAGAGTATGTACACTCTAGTAGAAACCTTAGCTAGTTACACTACATAAACCTTGCAGCAAAAAAAAATATTAGACATTTCTCTTGATAATATATAGTTAATATATAAGTATAATTGAAAAGAAACAACATTATTAAATATATACATGGTGGTGCAAAGTAAATTCCTTAGTAGTTCATACAAAAGAAAATAGAAGCAATTACTCCTTGATTGTAGCATCGATTCGAATCCATACATCTATCAACAATTCACTAAGAACCAATATGAAGTTACACAGATATAAACACCTATCCTTTTGAAATTAAGCATAATCATTGAGACAAGTGGTTTAACGGATTTGGAAAGAACATTTCATTAACATTAACAATATATTAACCTTGTAGAAGGAGAAGTTAAGGACAACATAGTATTTTGGATAAAGTATTATCCTTAGCAAACAATCCATACAATGTTTAGATAAAATCACTTAAGGGTTTTATATATTCTTGCGAAAATAATACAAAGGCTCTTGTTCCAAGAAGAAAATATACTTCATGACTAGGCATTATTAAAGTATTTAACTGGACACCATGCATAATATAAAACATAGAACTATCTCCAATTTATACACCCTCATGAACAAGCTTCATGAAAATAAGCATGGTGCATTGACTTGTACCAGTGTATAGTACTATTAGTGGTGGGACAATTAACCGAAATGAAAGGGTGTGGTCCAACCAAACAAACCCAGTCATATATATATAAACTAAATCTGAGTGCAAGGTCCTCGGTCATAATCAAATAAAATAAGTAGAGAAACTACCAACTATAAGTACACATGTTGAGGTATTTTCGTCTTCCATATGAAGAGGAGTTATGGGGAGAGAAATCATTAATTTAATCTTGTGTAAAGCTTGCTATCATCGTACAAAAAAAACAAGAATGGGTAGGTATAAAATATTATCATCTCACAGAGGAATCAATGAATTGTGTGCAGAAAAGGCCATGTGACGGAGATTTTGCTAGGTAGGATTTCCCCCAAATCTTGATACCCTCCTTCCCTATGTCAAACACCATTTGCCACAATTAAATAAGGGAAATAGTTACAAATAATAAATGATACAATAAAGTAGTAGAAAAGAAAAAATAAATTAAGAAACAAACAAAAAAAGGAGAAACTTACATTACCCTACGTAGGCAGACTTTTGAACTTATCAATGGTTGAATGTTCGACATTTATGGATAAATTTCCCAATCCAGCTAGAATTAAAGGAATAAAACATGGTCCTAGAACTCTACCATGAAACAAAAAGATTGCAAATAGACACACACTGAAAAAGAATGGCTAATTCTCGACAAAGGGAAAAAGATATAAACTCAACAAGAGGTAAGTTGAAGAGAGGTTGTCATCCCAACATGAATGGTGGCGAATGGAGATCCATAAATCAACCCAAACATAGAAACCTAAACCCTTGGTCTTTCTTAGAAAACCCCACATAACAAAAGAGAGCCACCAGTGTGGTCGATATACCATCACCTCGCCGTATAAAGGGATTGAAGAATAAGAAGATATAGTGAGAACATTAAGAGATAAGGAGACCAGATTACCTGAAGAAATAACAATATGAAATGATAGTGGATTTGTGAAATGAGATCGAGCCTATGAGCACTCCATCACAGGAAAAAATAAAACACGATACTTGCGAAAGACAACTTCAACAATTTCCTATGAAGTTCAAAGGAACATCTACTGGAAATGTCTTCTCATTAGAAATACAGTTCTCGGTCTAAAATCAATAGGAGTGATCAATGAAAGCAAGTCAACTTAGTATACCAAGAAATTCTAGGGTAAGTGATTAGCACTAGTATTGCAGCAAGAATGTTGCAACTCCTGAAGCTACCAGCTTTACTTTATCAACTCGAGGTTCGTACAAAATTGTAGGTGACAGCGTTGTATACACATGTAAAAGTGATGGTTCTGCCTTTTGTCACTATTCAGCTGGCGAGAGACCACTATGATTTTCAAGCCAGACTTCTATGGATTCAGAAGAAGTTTGATTGTTGATGAAAGAAAGACATATCTACTCTAGGAGAAAGCTTATCTACTGCAAATAAGGAAAATGACTGAAATCCTATGCTAAAAACACACCCTTCTCTAACTAACTGCTCAGAAACTATGCTTTACAAAAATTCCAAGCCAAAATGTATGAAATGCTACTATCTAAAGAATGGACATTCAAGACATCAAACATCACTATTGTGCATGTAAAGGACTGAAGTAAATCCATTTTATTCTTTTTCTAGAAAGTCAAGTGTAAACCCTAATCTCTTTTGGTGATGTGATAGATGGATTAGCGATGTTGGTGGATGGTTGGGAGGTTAAGGAGATGATTTGGAGGTTTGGGAGACCCTTGGGTGACCTGGTGTGGCTTCCTAGAGGTTCTCCCTCAAATTCGACCTCAAAACAGGCTACTACAGGAAAACATACAGGATGTACTAGAAACCTACAGGATTCCCTGTATTTCTACAGGATAGAGCCGAGAGAAAAATGATGGTTTCTTGAGGTGATGGAAGGCTTAGGGAAGGTGGTGGATGGGTGGAATGGAGTGAGAAAATTCCTAGGATCACTCAGAACTCAGAACCAAGGTTAGGAGATGGTTGGATTCGCTCAACATGCTTGGAGGAATTTCTATGTAAAATGATGAGATTGGTGAAAGTCTTGGTGAAAGAAAGGAATGATTATGGATGGATGAAGTTGAAAGGTGGTTGCCTACTATGAGATCCCTTTCGATTTCTAAAGCACCTACTATGCATCAAACATTTAGAATTGCCACAAAGTCATGAAGAATTTTAACAAGCCAGAAAAGAAAAATTTAATGAACTAGTTGTCTACTTCATCCATGAGGAAAATTGACAAATAAAATGGAATCATGCATGAGATCTGCTGAAAGACTAAATATGGAAGAGATGGGAACTAAATACTAGACTTGCAAAAATGATCAAATGCTGGTTTAAGTACAGTAAACTATAAATCTTATGAGGAAATGGAAATCTGTATTTTTGGGGCTGTTTAAGGGTTTTTTCCTCAAATCATGATCCCTTTGGGAAGAGGCGAGGCCAAGACACCTACTGACAACTTTGTGGTTCTCCTCTTATTTCATATAACCTACTACTAGAGTAAATGACAAATGGAAGCAAACTAATAAACAACTAATTAAATCCACAGTACTTGCAATGAAATACTTCTAGAGACAATTTAACCATGAATCTATGAAAATAAGCTAAGCATAAAGAAACAAGAAGAGGAGCCTTTTCTTCTAGGGTTGGGCCCTAACCCAAGAGCTTCAGCCCTCTAAGTTAACTTAGTGCTAAATCAAGAAAAAAATCATTTTCATTATCAAAACAGAAAATTACATCAATGTCTTCCACAAATCTAGAGCTCGAAAATAACTAGTGCTTTTACAACAAAAATTTGAATCCTAATGAGGCTCTAGGCCTCTCTACTTATACAATTTAAGTCTCCAATGACTTCCTTAAATATAGGGAGGCTCGACTCCCAAACTCTAAATAAACTAACTCTTTGTCTATCACTTGCTCGGCTGCCTTTTGATCTTCATGATGTGGTTTCTTGCACTCCGAGCTGGTGTGATTAATGGAGGAATATTCAAATGGGGGAGGAGTAAATGAGGAGGATTTACCTCCTAGAATCTCTCTCCCTTGTCTCATTTGAGTTTCAAACCTTAGTCTTGCCAAAATTACTTGATTTTCCCTTCCAAACCTGCATTCAATGCATATTAGTCCACTAGGAATAATATCTCACTTTAACTCATCCCATTAAATAAAATATAATCAAAACATGTAATAAGTTGTAAGAAGAGTTGATTTGACTGAGCTAGGAGGTGAATTAAGGCCCATATAACTACCTAATGATGAGCCTAATCATCACCCCCCTACTGAAAGCGTTTCTCATCCTCTGAGCAACTCAACCAATATCCATGTGTTTCATAGCTATAGTGGCCTCCCTGACATCACATGCCTCTATTGTGGTTTCTTCTTCTTGTGCATAGAATCCTGCCTTCTTTTCTACCTCCTCCCATTGCCTTCTTTCTTCCTCTTCCTTCCTTCCTCTTAACATCCCGAAGAGAAGTGGGGGACTGAGTCTCAGGCCGATCCAATTGACTTTGAGCCTTTGGATGGATTGCTTGTACATGGCTGTCATGTTCAGTGCTTATCTCTTCCTTTGAGGAGAGTGGTACTGTCTAATCTTCAAAATGTATGGCAATGTATTCCATATCCTTAGGCAAGCTTGCACATTGTCATACCCTAATAATCTGAACATGTCCTCAAAATGTGTAATTTCTTGCTCTTAGGCAGCAAGATACCAGGGTGCAAGTTCAGGAACATTTGTAATTAAATTATGTGTACTAATGAGTGCTATTGGATTGGACTGCTCAGCTTTGATCATAAGAGGCTCTGTTTGTTCTCCTGCAAAATACCTTCTTCATTTTTATAGCCCGTGCTTCCTCATGGTTCTTCCATGATGCCAAATCCATCAACTATAAATCGCCTATCTTTGCATTAGGGTCCCATACATTCATGGTTGTCAAGACCATGTTATGCAAATAAAACTCAAACATCTTGGCCCTATCTTCCAATTTTATTTGATCACAAAGATCAATGAACTATCTATAATCCTCGAATGGTATAGTGCCCCTTTGTGCTGGGGTCTTAATTTGGAACTACAACCATTGTTCCTTAAGGTATAGTGCATAGGACTTAGCTGGCATCCTGCACTAGATTGCTTCCAAAGAGAGACTGACCATGGATGCCAATTAATTCTCTCTTTGTTGAATTGAGACTTCTGTGATCCATAATAGTTATAAGAAGAGCTTCGGCGTCATTCACATAATGAAAGACTTTTGTCGACGCATTTCGAGCCAGCAAGTGTGGCTCATCGTCAGGACAAGTTGAAGAAACAGATCCAGCTTTGCGTGTTAAATAGTATGAGCAGGGCCTCCAACAGCTATCTAGAATAACGGCTAGCTTTGACTTAGGGACAGTCAAAAAGTCAAATTGATTATTTCAAGGAAGATAGCAATGACCATACCTATATATAAATATATAATTATATAAATGAAATAATTTAAGAAGGGGTTTACTTTAATAATTAGTTAAAATGTATAATTTAATAATTAATTTTTTTTTATTAAATGGGAATTAGTTAAATTGAAGACCTAACTTATTTATAAACAAGGTAAATGTAATTAAATAAAATAATAATACAAATCAGCAAATAAATAAATAATAATAATATATATTCGCTAGATAAATAAATAAATAGTTAAAAATATATATAAAAATAAAAATAATAATAATATATGTAAATTATTTATGAAAAAATAATAATAATAATAAGGTAAATACTAATAATGATATATATCCGTTAATAAATAGATAATTACCAATACTAACAATATATACAAATTAGTGACGAAAAATAATAAAATAATAATAATAATATATCTTCCTTAGTATATAATAAAATAATAATAATATATATAAAAATTAGTTACGAAGGATCTATGGGTTACCTAAGATCCACAAGGAAGGGGCCCCTCTAAGGCCTATCGTCAACACCATTGGTGGTCCTACCTACCTTCTTGCTAAGTTCCTTGCCCTTAAACTTAAGCCCCTTGTCGGCCGCACTGAGTCCTTCGTTAAGGACTCTGCTTCCTTCATTAAGGAGCTTAAGGACATTAGGCTGGACCCTGAGGACATTCTCGTCAGCTTTGATGTGGTCTCTCTTTATACTTGCATCCCTATAAAGGAGGCCTTGGAAGTGATCTATCGCCTAACAGATCCCGATACCGCGCATCTGGTTGAGATCTGTCTCACTTCCACTTTCTTCTGTTTCGAGGGTGAATTCTTTGAACAGACTTGTGGTGTTGCCATGGGCTCCCCCCTTTCCCTGATTGTTGCGAATCTTTTTATGGAAGATTTCGAAGCCAAAGCTTTGGCCTCGGCTCGTCTCCTTCCCAAGCTTTGGAAAAGGTATGTGGATGACACTAACGTCATCTGGTCCCATGGCCAAGAGGAGCTGGATCACTTCTTCAATCACCTCAACGGTCAGTCCTCTGCCATTAAGTTCACCATGGAGAAAGAGGTCAATGGTTGCCTCCCCTTCCTGGATATTCTTATTTCTAAGAATAAGGATGGCTATCTCTCCCACTCTGTGTTCCGGAAGAAAACGCATACTGAGCAGTATCTTCATGCCGATTCCCATCATTTCCCTGCTCAGAAGATGGGTGTCCTTAACACCCTCGCTACTCGTGCCCTTAGGATTTCTGATAATGAGAGCTTCGATAACGAAAGATCCCATCTCCTTGATGTCTTTGTGGAAAATGGATATAGTAGGCGCCTTGGTCGGAAGGCTTTCCTTAAAGCATCTAGAAATGCAGTTATTAGGAAAGAACCTAAGGAACGCCAACCAGGTGTCCACCTTCCATATGTCCAAGGTACCACGGACAGGATTGCTCGGATCCTTAAAAGGTATAATATTCCCTCTTCCTTTAGACCCCTCAAAACTATTCGTAATTCCCTCCGATCGGTTAAAGATCCCATTAACCCCAAGGACATGAAGGGTGTCTACTTGATCCCTTGTTCTTGTGGGACCCCCTACATCGGGGAAACAGGGTGCTCCATCCATCAGAGGATTTGCGAACATGCTGCTGACCTAAAACATGGGAGAACCAAATCTTCAGCACTGGGAGAGCATATGGATAAGACCAAGCATCACGTTTGTATTGACGAGGCTAAGGTTATTGCCAAGGTTGCCCAGTTCCATCATCGGAAACTCAGGGAAGCTATTGAGATCGAAAGAAGGCCTAACAATCTCAATAGAGATGACGGCTGGAAGATCAGTAGATGTTGGATCCCTACCCTTTCTTCTTAGTCTCCCCCCCCCCTCTTTCATCTATTTTCGCTTTTGTCGTTCCCCTGGAGCCTTCCTTTCTCCTTTGGTTTATCCTTTTTTCACCTGTTTATTTTGTGTCGCTCCTTTTTCCCGGATTGATATTGGTATCTATTATTATAGCTAATATTTATTTACTTATTATTATTATTATTATTATTATTATTTTATTTTATTTTATTTTTATTATTATTATTATATATATATATATATATATATATATATATATATATATATATATATATATATATTATATATATATATATATAATATTATTATTTATTATTATTATTTATTTATTTATTATTATTATTATTATTATTATTTTTTATTTTTTTTTAATAGTAGTTCTTCATAACCAATTTTTATATATATTATTATTATTTTATTATATACTAAGGAAGATATATTATTATTATTATTTTATTATTTTTCGTCACTAATTTGTATATATTGTTAGTATTGGTAATTATCTATTTATTAACGGATATATATCATTATTAGTATTTACCTTATTATTATTATTATTTTTTTTCATAACTAATTTATATATATTATTATTATTTTTATTTTTATATAGATTTTTATATATTTATTTATTTATCTAGCGAATATATATTATTATTATTTATTTATTTGCTGATTTGTATTATTATTTTATTTAATTACATTTACCTTGTTTATAAATAAGTTAGGTCTTCAATTTAACTAATTCCCATTTAATAAAAAAAAATTAATTATTAAATTATACATTTTAACTAATTATTAAAGTAAACCCCTTCTTAAATTATTTCATTTATATAATTATATATTTATATATAGGTATGGTCATTGCTATCTTCCTTGAAATAATCAATTTGACTTTTTGACTGTCCCTAAGTCAAAGCTAGTCGTTATTCTAGATAGCTGTTGGAGGCCCTGCTCATACTATTTAACACGCAAAGCTGGATCTGTTTCTTCAGCTTGTCCTGATGATGAGCCACACTTGCTGGCTCGAAACGCGTCGAAAAAAGTCTTTCATTATGTGAATTACGCCGAAGCTCTTCTTATAATTCTCTCTTTCTTGCAACTAGCCTTTTAACCATGTATTTTCTGCCTCTAACTGATTTTTCATGATGGCCTCTCTATCCCTCAAACTACTTATCTCTCTTCCCATCTCTTTGAGCTTCTCCATCATGCGACCAATGTCCTCCACTCCCTCGGACTTGGCAATCTGCATCCATCTATGATTTATAGCTCTCTCTTTATTAAGCTCAAAGAATAATGGAATGGCAATTTTTTGTGGAATGACCTTGCCCCCCTCAATAAATCTGTAGTAGGAGTTAAGGTTAGGTTGAGTACTAGGCTCCTCTAGTTCTGGGTCCTCTCTCTTTTTTTCTAGTTTCTTACTTCTTTCCTCATCCAATATTTGAGTTTCCTATACATTTAGAAAAGTTTCTTGTAGGATTGCCTCTGCTTCCTATAGGTCCTGCTGTGTATCCTGTAGGATGCATTTTCCTTTGGATGAGGTAGACCTGGTTACAGGCCTTCTCACATAGGTGATAGGAGACTTAGGGGAGGTTTGGGCTGAGGATCCTTCTTCTTGAGTTTTTATAGGAGGAGCCATCTTCTCCTGCTATTTAGGTGAGACCTCAATAACAATGGGAACCTTTGTTTGAGTTTAGGGTTTTCCCTACCTTATCCTTGTGCTTTTCCTTGTTTTGAAGTATAAGGGGGTCTTCCTCTGTCTTTTGCCTTTTTGTTTGATAGGGGAACTAAAGGCAGTGAGGGAAGCTATCACCTTTCTCTCAGTGGGTTTTGCAGACACCCTAGGTGACTCCTCCTTGCTTTCTGCCTCCTCTTTTTCATTACCCTTTTCCTCTATGTTTTTCCCCTCTTCTTCTTTTTCTAGTTCCTCATCTTGTTTATCAGTTTCCTCCTTGACATCTTCCTCTATTTCTTCAGCACCTTCCTTCTATTTCTCCTCTTCTTCCTCCTCATCTATATCATCCTCATCCCTCTCTGTTTATTATCCATCTATTTTATTTTCTTCCTCATCCTTTTCACTAACAGTAGGACTAATGTCATATGTCAGGGCTTTGATATCCTCCTGTGTTTGCATGTCTCTAAAAATTTCCCATTGGATAGGAATTTTGAGGTTGTGGAGGGCATCTTCTATGACGATTCTAATTAACCCATGGGGCTAACTGTTGGTGGTTTCCCTCCTACACCTTTATGCTTGTATCTATCAGTGATTGCAGAAGGAAGTATGGTATGTTGAGCCTATGGTGAGGAGGTGTTTCTTCTCCAAACCTCAATTCTTCAAGAAGCCTAAGGTGATATCCATAAACCACACTATACCTACCTTCACATTATATGAATTTAATAAGGGGGTAGCTTACCTCATTCTAGACGTATGGTAGGCTTGTTCTCTTGACTCTATTTTTGTCCTCAATGGGCTCTTGTCCCTCTAAAAAGAACTTCTTCTTGGCAATATGGCTATCTCCCTTGTCTTCCTTTCTCCAAGGCACTCCTAGGGGAAGTGTGGTAATCTTGCTTATGAATTTAGGAGTGAGCTATATGGAGAGTCCTCTCACCACAACAGTGGCATGGGCTTTGATCAATGGAATAAGGGAGAGAGAAAACTCTCGAGCCACTCCATCATCATAACCCCTTAATTTCTCAAAATACCCCATCCAATTATGCCTCGTGAAGATTTCTAACACAAGAGGGTGTTGGTGGATTCTCATAGTGTTAGTGGGGCCCCTTCTATTAAACCTCACTATCATTTTGGCTCATGATTTTTGAGGAGCAAAGATGGTTGATACACATTTTGATTTAGAAGTAAATGGGACTGAAATAATTGTGGATTCAATTCCCTTACACAGGTGCCAAATTCACTCAAACTAGGAGATTTTTCTGAGAAATTCACTTGGAAAAAGGGAAGTAAATACAAAGCCTACCTCCTCATGGTGTTTGTTGTAGCCAACCCCTATGTATCCCCTTCTGAAATTTCTCTCAGCGAATCCTATAGACTGCCTAATTATATCCTGTAGGATTGTTGTGTGATCCTGTAGGAAGTCCTGTGTAGGAGAAAGGTGGAATTTTTCTCTTCTATGGGTTGCCTAGGTATGAGAGTGACTTTTCTAGAGTGAGCCTCAAGGAGATGAATGCATGAGTGCATGGGGATCAATGATTAATTCCTCTTATGGTTGAGTTGAGTGAGGTGGTGTGCTGGCAGCGAAGGTACATTTTCTATTTTTGAACCGTTGCTCCCCACTACCACCTCATCATTCCCTTCTTGTCGTAATCAACTCCCAGTTCAAGCCTCCATAGAATTAACTACTTTTGTCCTTCCCATCTCTTTTCTTGACTTAACTTTTGCCACATGTGGGAGGACCAAGTGTTTTGTCTTCATCGACTAAACGAAGGTGGCCAAGTTAACTAGCCACCTTTCTCTTATAAACCAACTCACTCACAACCTTTACATTTTTTGACTACATAATGCAAATGAGAGAGTGAAGCAAGATACGTACCAATGGTGCTAATACCTTGATGTAATTTGTTGAAGACATGAGGTGCTTGTTGTGTGTTGGTTGTATGTTATTTTTCCTTCCTTTTTTATTGCACTCTGACGATTCCTTTGATGTGCAGGTACCTAGTGTTGAAGATGATGGTGCTGCTGCTGCTCTGGAGCTTCTTCTACCCCTGGATCTTCATGGTGGAAGCTTTCTATTACGCATGATTTTTATTCTGTGTGATAGGCTGCTACAGGATTTCCTACAGTATGTCCTGTAGCTTCTTCTCCCTCAGAATTTTTAATCATACACTTTGCTGGGATTTTGACTATGATGACATGGATAGAGAGGAGGTCTAGGAGTGTGAATAATTATGAATACACTCAGGTGTTGTTCCCTTCTGCCCTCTATTTCATTTTTTTTCTATGTTTTCTCTTGAGGACTGTGAATTTTTTTTTTAAAACTGATTTTTTATATGGTGAATGTAGCGACGATAAAGCTAGAGAGAGGTATGGTAATGAAGTTATGATGTAAGGATGTTATTTTTTTTACATGGTAGGTCATTTTCCCACCCTAGGGTCACTTCTTGTAGGATTCCCAAGCCACTGTAATTCCTACAGGATCATCCTATAGGTTTTCAAGGGATCCTGTAGGTTTACAGGGGATCCTATAGAAAACATAGTCCCCTTGTAAACTCAAGCAAAGGAGTGAAAAAAATGAAAGAAATGGTGGAGTGATGAATGATGTTGGGTGGAAAAATAAAAATGTTAGTGAAATAGGTCCCTTTTTTATTCTCCTTTGTTCTCTAATCATCCTAGTTGTTTTCCATGGGCGCCTCAAGAGAGGTTTTCACCGAGGGATCTTTTTATTTACTTTTTTTACTTTTTTCTTTTTCAAACCATTGCACCACCCCAAGAGGTTTTCAGCCCAATAGTGGGACTCAGGCACCTCATGGAGGTTTTCACCTGAGTCCTTATTTTTCTTTTTTTCTCTCAGTGATTTGAAGAGGCAAGAGCTGAAACTTGCTCCACCACCATCATTGTTTTATTGATACCATCAATGAACTCTTGCTTTAACAATGGCCTCTTGTAAACTTTTATTTTACGCCCATTAACAAGTAAAGGAATGGCCTTTGCATCTATGGTTCTGATCTACACTGAAATATTATCATGACATCTCTCTATAACATAAGGCCCCAACCAGCTTGTCCTTAACTTTCCCTTAATGTCTTTATATCTAGGATCATATAACAAAGCCCAATCACCTTCTTGAAATTGCTTATCCTTGATGTTCTTATCGTGCCAGTTCTTCCTCCCAAATTGAGTTACCTCTGTGTGTAGGAGGGCTTGCATTCAGAATTCATCTAAACCATTCAACTAGAGAAATCTCTCCTGTTGTGCACTGCTGAGATCTAGATCTAGTTGGGTTGCCATCCTCAATGTGTTATACTCAAACTCAATGGACAGCAAGGCCTTTTTCCCATAGACCATCTCATAGGGTGTGAATCCAGTGGTGGTCTTCCAAGTGGTATTGTAGGCCCAGGTGGCCTCAACTAGTCTATATTCCCAATATTTCCTGCTGCTACTAACCACTTTTGTCAATATGTCCTCCAATGCTATGTTGGTCACCTCCACTTGCCGATTAGCTTATGGGTGATAGGGAGTGGAGGTTCTATGCCTGATCTTGTGCTGGTTGAGAAAGTATTTGATCATGTCAGAGGTAAAATGGCTACCTTTATCAATGACCAGTTCTCTAGGGCATCCAAATTTGTAAAATACATTCTCCTTTAAGAACTCAGCCATCTTATCCTCTATTGCTACATTAATTGCCTTAGTTTCAACCCACTTAGTCAAATAGTCAGTGCACACAATGATATACTAATTTTTATTGGAAGGAGGGTCAATAGGTTCAATGAAGTCCATGCCCCACTTGTCAAATGGCTCAAAAGTCACTTGAGGTTGCAGAGGCATTTCATCTCTTGGAGTGGGCTTTCCCATCCTTTAGCATCAATCACGCTGATTAGTATATCTTTTCATATCCTGATGAAGAGTGGGCCAATAATACCTAGCTTGTAACACTTTAAATGCTATCTTCTTTGTTGCAAAGTGACCTCCATAAGGCCCACCATGACAAGTCAGAAGCATGTCAAAGACTTCCTCCTCCCTGACACATTTTCTCAGAATTTGATCTGGGCCAAGTTTGAAGAGGTTACCCCCAATCCAGGTGAAGGGGGCACTCTTCCTCACAATATTCCTTTTCTCTTTGGAGGACAGATTCAGTGGGAACTGTGCATATACCAAATAGTTTGCTATGTCAGCAAACCATGGAGAGAGAACTGAAATGGAAAATAAGTGCTCATCCGGTAACTGATCATCAACCATCCCCTCTTCACCTGTAGGCAAAGTTAATCTGGACAAAAAGTTTGCAACAACATTTTCCTTGTCAAGCTTATCAACAATAGTTAGATCAAACTGCTATCATAAAAGTAACCATCTAATAATTTGGGCATTCACATCAGGTTTATTCATTAAATATTTGATTGTAGCATGGTCAGTATGTACAAATGTTTGATAGCCTATGATATAATGCCTAATTTTTTTCAATGAATGCACAATAGTTAGGAGCTCCGTTTTAGTCACTATGTAGTTCAATTCGACCTTTGATAGATTCTTACTAATAAATTAAATGGCATAAGGAAATTTCTCATCTATCTGGCCTAGGGCTGCTCCTATGGCTTTATGTGAGGCATCTACATGAATATGAAAATGAAGGGCTAAATTTGGGCCTCTGAGAATTGGTGCAGTGGTTAACTTATCCTTCAAGGTGTCAAGGGCCTCTTGACAGCTTTTTGACCATACAAACTCAGTCTTTCTTCAATAACCCAAATAAAGGAGAAGGCAACTTGTTGAAGTCTTTTATAAACCTTCGGTAGTATCCAGCTAACCCTAGGAAACTTCTAACATCTCTCTGCATTTTTTGAGGTGGGACCCTTTGGATGACAGCTATTTTGTTTGGGTCCACCTACAATCCTTGTTGAGATATTGCATGACCTAGCATGGTCCCTACAGTCATAAAAAATTCACATTTCTCGAGGCTGAGAGATAGGTTCATTTCAATGCATTTGTGTAAAACCTTACCTAAGTTAGACAAAGCCTCCTCGAAATCACCTCCATAAGATGTGAAATCATCCATATAGATTTCTACCGCATCATGGACTGACTCAGCAAAGATACTCAAGACTACTCTCTGAAAAGTAGCAGGAGCATTGCACAGGCCAAAAGCAAGGACCCTATAGGCAAAAGTACCCCAAGCACAAGTGAAGGTGGTTTTATCCTAGTCTTTTGGGCTGATCTAGATTTGATTGTACCTGTTGAATCCATCTGGGAAAGAGAAAAACATTTTCCCTGCCAAGCCATCTAGCACCTAGTCGATGAAAGGTAGAGGGAAATGGTTCTTCTTTGTAGCTTTGTTTAACTCCATGTAATCGAAGCAAATCCTACACTTACCATTTTTCTTTGGAACCAATACCAAAGGAGAGACCCACTCACTCTCTGAGATAGGGTAAATGAATCCTGCATCTAACAGTTTTTACAGTTCTTCTTTGATTATATATTTGAGAGCTGGATTCATCCCCCTTTGGGGTTGCCGAACTTGCTTGTAACCTTCCTTGATATAAATATGGTGGGTACACACTGAGGGGTGCACTCGCTTCATTTCTCGGTAACTCTAAGCAAAGGCATCTAGGTGTTCCTTTAGCATGTTGCACAACTTTTCTTCTTGGAGAACAAAAAGAGATGGATTGATTTTGAAAGTTCTCTTGGGACCGATTTCTATGGTTTTGACACGGATAGGGTTGGAATCAGCTAAGCATAGATCCAATTGATGGTTGTTTTTGGTTTCCTTTACTACTTCCTCCAAGGACAATGTACTGGGGGTTGGACTTTCGAGTATGTGTTCAATCAAATCATCTTCATCCTGTTGTCCCCCTCCCATGGTTGTTTTTAAGGTATAGAGTTGCACGGAATAAACTTCATCTTCCTCCTCCTCTTTCAGCTAGAAAGGTAAGTCATGTTCTAGAGATGGGTGAGCAGGAGGGTATAGGACTGACTGCTTGGACATATGCCCACTCTTGATGGTCATATTTCCAGCTTTGTAGTTAATGTAAGCATTAGCAATGGCTAACTAGGGCCTCCCAAGGATGAGAGGGTAACCAGTAAGCTTAGCCTTAGGTTGGAGAACTAGGAAATATGTAGGGTATTCCCAAGAATCAATGGAGACCATCACATCCTCCACAATCCCCTCAGGGGTCACTGTGGAGCGATCTGCAAGTTGTAGAATTGTTGTGGTCTTCCTCAATAAACCTTGGAGGTTGAGCTTGAGGATGGTGTCCTTGGTCATCATATTAATAGCAGCCCCAAGATCGATCAAAGTGTGTGGGACAATGGTGCCATTGATGTGCACATCTGCTACAGGGCTTTTAGGGTCCAAATACTTTGGACAGATTACATACCCCAAAATTACGTCAGACAGTTGTCCAATGACATTAATGGTAGGGACATCTCTTTTTCACCTCCCTAGATGCTTGAAGCATTTCTCCATTATCAACTTGTTGTAAATAGGTACATCCTTGATAGCTTGGAGAAGTGGAATTTTGACACATAGGTTTTTAAATTCTCCCAGAAGTTCAGTCTCTTTTGGGGTAGGTTGTAGTGGTTGGGTTAATCTGTCAGGAAAGGGTGGTGGATTTACTTTAAGTATGCTTTCCTCTCTTTCTTCCTCAACCTCCCTAGGTGGAGGTAGAGGTTGGTTGTCCGGGAGTACTCTCCCAGATCTCAAGTTGATTTCCTGAATCTCCACAACATAAGCTGGATATGATGTCTCTCCACTATATACTTGTTGTGTCTGTCTATTGTTCGAGTTCGGATTTGGCTGGGCAAGCATCTGGGGTTGTTTAGGTGGAGCAGAGTGTAAAATTTGTGGTTAGGAAGTTGGTGAAGGCAATAAAGCTGGAACATTGTCGTATTGGGGCCTCCACCCCTGGGGTGGTGCATTCCACTCAGGTTGTGGTGAAGCATATCATTGAAATGATTGGCTGGCTAGCTGGGAATGATACTGAGGTTTAAAGGACCAAGGAGGACGTGTAGACCATGAAGGATGAGCAGGGGGTCCCTAAGAAGGTATGCATGTGGTCTGGTTGGGGTTGTAATATTCATGGGATGACCCTTGCATGCCCTGCTGGTATGGCCTAGGCCCATGAGGTCTCCTTTGGTCTATGTAGCATGATTGGTTAGTGACCCCTTCATCTCCTTAATATACAACTTTGAGTCCAGGTAAAGAGGGGCACTTGTCTGTGGAGTGCTTTTCTTCACAAACTGAGAAAATTTCAATAGAATTCAATGGACATTCGTTCCTAGGGTGCCTCCTGGTGCATCTAGGACAAAAAGTGGCCAAGGATCTCTCTGTTTCCTCCTGATTTAACTTAATGGGCATAGTGTCCATCTGCATGGAAAGGGTTTGCAACATCTCACTTTTGAAATCCTTTAGCATATATCCAATTTCACCCTTGATGGATGAATTGGAAGACGATGGACTGACCATACGTTGACTACCCCTACCCTTTTTCCCGGCTTCCCTAGAATGGTTTCTAAAGGCAGTCTGATATCCTAACAGGGTAACTAGTAGATATCCCATCCTACTAACAAGTGTAGGGTATCCATAAGGTCTTCCTTTACTCCTCTAAGTAGGACCAACTTCATTGGCTCAGGTTCAAGTATGCACCTGGCCCTTTTATAGATAATCTGGAATCTTTCTTCATAATCCTCTAGGGATTCATCATTTCCTAAGGTCATCCTAAAAATTTCCTTTTTAATGTCTTTAGACCTATAGTAGTCCCGATACTTCTTGTTGAAGGCTTTCTGCATCTAAGCCCAAGCTGTAATGTTATCTCCAGGTAAACACATGAACTAGCGCAAAGCAGTATCCTTGAGAGTGGATGGAAATATTTCAACTTTAGCTCACCATTTGTATAGTCATAGGTTTAACATATGACAACAAACTCAAATAAGAAAGTGTTTGGGTCTTCTGTGGTTAGGCCATGGAAATGAGGAAGGGTAGAAGGGCTTATATTTTTCATTCTAGTATCCCCATTGGTTTCCCTAATGGGGAAGGCACCCTTAACTCTTTCTCTATTTCCCTTGTCATTTCTGTTTTCAGCCATAGGTTTAGTAGGAATGGGTTCTCCTTATTCTTCTTCCCCTGTAGGTTCTTAAAATATGTCTGCTTTCTCACCTAAGGGTTCCACCAGTTCACAGGCACTGAAGAAGAGGGAAGGTTGGTTGTTGGAAGCAATGGGGATATTTGGAAAAAGTTTCCATAAGTTATCCCTATTCCTACGAGGCATGAAAATAAATGTTTTTGTTTGGTTTTGTGATTTTCCTCAAACTTTGAAAGTGATTACAGAATTGAAATTGCAAATTGAATGAAAACTACTGAATTAATGAAAAAATTAACTACCTGATTGAAATCTAACTTGTAGAATGGAAAGGAAAGCAAAGAATGCAGAATGAAAAGGAAGAAAACTAAATTACTTTTTTAGAAATGAAACTAAGAGCAAAATATTAGAAATAAGAAATAGAAGAAAGAAAGTAGTAATCACATAGTACTCAGACACCTCCCCAATAATGGCGCCAAAAAGTGATGAGCACAAGTATTGCAACAAGAATGTTGGAACTCCTGGAGCTACCAACTGTACTTTATCAACCTGGCGTTCGTACAAGCTTGGAGGTGGCAGTGTTGTATACACAAGTAAAAGTGATGGTCCTGCATTTTGTCACTCTTCATCTGGAAACTTTAGACCACTAGGGTTTTCAAGCCAAACTTCTATGGATTCAGAATAAGCTTGATTTTTGATGAAAGAAATAGAGATCTACTCTAGGAGAAAGCTTATCTACTGCAAATAAGGAAAATGACTGAAATCCTATGCTAAAAACACACCCTTCTCTAACTAACTGTTGAGAAACTGTGCTTTACAGAAATTCCAAGCCAACATGTACGAAATGATACTATCTAAAGCATGGAAATCAAAGACATAACACATCACTACTGTGCATGTAAAGGACTGAAATAAATTTGTTTTTTTTATTTTTATTCTTTTTCTAGAAAGTCAAGTGTAAACCCTAATCTCTTTTGTCGATGTGACAGGTGGATTAGCGATGCTAGTGGATGGTTGGGAGGTTTAAGAGATGATTGGGAGGTTCATGGGACCCTTCATTGACCTGGTGTGGCTTCCTAGAGGATTTCCCTCAATTGGGCCTCAAAATAGGCCACTATAGGAAAACATATAGGATGTACTAGAAACCTACAAGATTCCTTGTATTTCTACTAGATGCAGCCGAGAGGAAAACGATGGTTGTTGGAGGTGATGGAATGCTTAGGGAAGGTGGTGGATGGGTGAAATGGAGTGAGAAAGTTCCTAGGATCACTCAGAACTCAAAACCAAGGCTAGGAGATGGTTAGATTCGCTCAACATGCTTGGAAGAATTTCTATGTAAAATGATGAGATTGGTGAAGGTGTTGGTGAAAGCAAGGAATGATTATGGATAGATGAAGTTGGAAGGTGGTTTCCTGCTATGAGATCCATTTTGATTTCTGAATCCCTTGCTCTGCATCAAACATTTAGAATTGCCACAAAGTTGTGTAAACAAGAAGAATTCTAACAAGCTAGAAAAGCAAAATTTAGTGAACTATTTGTCTACTTCATGCATGAGGAAAATTTCTGAATAAAATGGAATCATGGATGATATCTACTGAAAGACTGAAGATGGAAGAGATTGCAACTAAATCCTACACTTGCAAAAATTATCAAATGCTAGTTTAAGTACAGTAAACTCTAAATCTTATGAAGAAATGGAAATATGTCTTTTTGGGGCTGCTTGAGGGTCTTTTCCTGAAATCATAATCCCTGAGGGAAGAGGTGATGCCAAGACACTTACTAACAGGTTTGTGGTGCTCCATTTATCTCTTCTAACCTATTACTGATTTAAATCACAAATGGAAGCAAATGAATAAACAACTAATCAAATCCATAGTACTTGCAATGAAATTCTTCTAGAGACAATTTAACCATGAATTTATGAAACTAAGCTAAGCATACAGATACAACAAGAGGATCCTTTGCTGCTAGGGTTGGGCCCTAACCCAAGAGCTTTAGGCCTCTGAGTTAATTCAGTGCTAGATCAAGAGAAAGCTCATTTTCATTATCAAAAAAGAAAATTACATCAATGTCTTCCAAAAATTGGGAGCTCGAAAATAGCTAGTGTTTTTATGGTAAAAATTTGAATCCTGATGAGGCTCTAGGCCTCTCTACTTATACAAAATAAGTCTCCAACAACTTCCTTAAATCTATGGAGACTCAACTACCAAACTTGATATGAACTAACTCTTTGTCTATCACTTGCTCAACTGCATTTTGATCTTCATGACTTGGCTGCTTGCACTCTGGGATGGTGTGATTAATGGAGGAATATTCAAATGGGGGAGGAGTAAATGAGGAGGATTTACCTCCTACAATCTCTCTCCCTTGTCCCATTTGAGTTTCAAACCTTAGCCTTGTAAAAAATCCTTGATTTTCTCTTCCAAACCTGCATTCAATGCATATTAGTCCACTAGGCATAATATCTCACTTTAACTCATCACATTAAACAAAATATAATCAAAACATGTAATAAGTTGTGAGAAGAGTTGATTTGTCTAATCTAGGAGGTGGATTAAGGCCCATATAATTACCCAATGATGAGGCTCATCAGTAAGCGTCAAACCCAACCAAAAATATATGGCCACTAGAAAAATTATACACTTTATCTATGACAAACAATGCCAAGAATTTGTAAAAAGTACTTATAAACCCTCTATGAAAATGCTAAATCTATTACATCGTAGCTGCTTCGAACTTAAAGGAGTTACCTATACATATGAAGTATTGTTGAGTTCAAGGAACTGAGAAATGAACTATGACTAGGGTTTGTTGTAGGTTGCAAAAAGGCCAAACACTATAGTACCAAATGAACCACCATGTGGAGCCCATGGGATATTACCTATGGAGCGTGATGGGCTTTCCTCCTCAAAACACCGGAAAAGTAGAGGCTCAACAAGAGAAGTTTCTCATCATTCCCTATGCACAAGCTTTTATAGACCAGACACTCATACGCTTATCTAGAACTAGGGAAAAGGAGAAACACCATGTGCCTAAAATATGACTATCGTAGAAATTATCGTGACACATTCAACAAATGAACCAGATAGTTGTGAGATAGCGAACGAATTCACCTGGTATAGTGTGAATGACGTGCAAGTGGCATAGTGACATCAAAATTCAGTTTTAGGAGGTTTAGGGTTTGGGGAAGGTGTATGAGAACCGTTGGATAACTTTGATGAATCACCACTATCCACAAAAGTAAGGCCTGCACACCCATGTGAAATGCATGTGACATAGAATGATTTGGACAACAATATTGGGAGTTCGCATGCCAAAGCTCCTTGAACTTTAAGCTCTAGTTTATCTTCCAAAAAGGTGTTTATTGTATAAATTTGATGGAAGAACTATGACCATTGAATAGATTATTGATCATTGGGTCAAAAAATTAATTTGTACTTTGAGGCATAAGGTATTACTTATGTGCCAATTTAGAAATCAATATATTACAAATAAGAGGTGTTCGATTGAGTGAGGATAGGGGGTAACACCTAGGGTTATCTAGGTCAAATATTTGTACAGGAGGAACGAAGTCAAATTATCAATACGTTATGAATAAATAATTTTCATAAGAATATAATAATGATGTTGTAACAATCTGTCTATAACCTATATCAAATAGGAATAATTTGGTTGAGTAGTAATAAAATGACATAGACAACATATTTTGCTCAACTCTTAGATTATAAAATTAGAAAGAAAAAAAATTAGTGATACAAATGTATGTGACAACTTACATATATAAATATCACTTATAATTCTTTAGATTACTCTATACATATACATCAAATTCGATGTATTGATTTCAATTTATATGTTAATATCATTTTCTATGTCAATTTCTACTTATAATTCTATTTCTATTTAGATAGTTACCTCACTATGCTCTTATGCAATGCAATGTTGCTGCAAGCTATTAATTTTCATACTTGGACTTGAACCTAGCTCTCGCCCTTTACTTCAATAATTACTTCGATCTCTCAATATCGTAAATTAACGTGAAATGAGATTTTTTTATGTTCAAAAACATGCAAACCTTGCTTTTGGAACTCATTTTGTATCTTAATCCTTTATTTTATTTTACTCTCATAATTTTACTTTTCACTCCTTTCTAACTTTTACTTGTCAATATTATGTAATTTATTATTTATTATTTTATTATATTATTCTTTACCTTTCTTACATAATTTTAACTTAGGATTATACTTTGTCTTTAATGTAAATGCTTTAGAATTTAACAGTTTATTTCTTCATACTTTTATTTATCTTTTATTGTAAATGCTTTTGAGTTTACCATATTATTTCTTCATACTTTTTATTTATCATTTCATATTTTTGTGTATAGCTTTTTATTCTTATTTTTTTAATATCATTATTATTTTTTATAACTTTTGCATATATTTATTTGTTGTTTTCCTCTCTGGTTAATCAAATTTGAATTCTAATTCCGTTATAAATACTAATTGTATTTGCTTCTATTTTAATTCTTTAGCTGTGGCCTTACTCATATTACTTTTAATTGCGAAATTGCTTGTGTAGTACAATATACTTTTTGAATAAATAACAGTATGAAGAAACAATAGAGCTCCGACGAAATTACTTCAGATTAAGAGTAATTGTTATGTTGATGGATGATAAATTATTATGTATGATATATATATGAATACATGTGTATATAGTTGGCAAATTATTAGATATGTATTTGCATATGTAACATGTAGCGTTAATGTTTTGGACAAAATACATAATTGTATATATGTAAAAGGGTTGAAGAAACATTTATGATTTTACGGATCAAATTTATGATTCTAATAATATTTTAGTAAATTTGATCTAAAAAAACAATTAATATATTAAATTATTCATTATTTTAATTTTTTTAAACATTTAATTGAAGATCAAATAATAACAAACACATGAATTTAAAAGTACGATTCCAATAATTTTAAAATTCTAGTAAATATCAGTGTTTTACACTGATAAAAATTTAAAAATAATGGAGAATATGTATTATTAGAGAGAGTTTGTTTTACAGTTGTGTGTGTTTTAGATTAGGATTAGTTTCTATTTTCTAGGAGTCAGTTCTAATCTCTCTAACGTGACGTAAACTTATATATTTTTATTTTTAATGATTAATTGAATAGAGTGTTCTTTGTTTGGGTTGTCTGTAGGTGCAGCTTGCCCACTCGTGAGCTGCTAGTTTCAGAATTTAAGTTTCATCTTCCATTTTTAACATGGTATCAGAGTTGGTGAGCCTTGGTGGCTGAATTGAGTACCTTAGTGGTAGAATTGAAAGCCTTGGTGGTTGGAGAGCCTTAGTGGTATAATTGAGAGCCTTGGTGGATGGAGTGCCCTAGTGTTAGAGTTGAGAGCCTTGGTGGATGGAGAGTCGTAGTGGCAGCAGTGGAGCCTTGGTGGCTGGAGAGCCTTAGTGGCAGCAGTGGAGCCTTGGTGGTTGGAGAGCCTTAGTGGCAGCAGTGGAGCCTTGGTGGCTGGAGATCCTAAGTGGCAGCAGTGGAGCCCTGGTGGCTGGTTAATTCAAGAGCCACAATGGTTGGTTGTGTCATGAGCCTTGGTGGCTAAAGCGCGGAGCCTTGGTGGCTTGAGAGAGGGGCATATTTTTTTCTCTCATACAGAGTTGGAGAAGCACATAATTTTTCCCTCATTTGCGCATTGGTTAAAGAAGAGAGTATCACTAAATTTGGTGTCAATTCTCACACTGATCAGTCTAAACTCAGAGTGATTTCTAATAGCGTAGGAAAAATGCATGGATCTGACACCCTATCCTTTATTGGTGCAGTTGTGAGATTAATGCATGGATTGTGTCGATAGATTGTGATGGATCAACTAATATCAAGGTCTGTGTAGATCGTATTGATGCCAAGATCATTTTGATCATTTTAGAGACTGTTGTTGAGATCTTGTTGAGATCATTGAGTTGACCTGCTCGTGATCCATGGATCGTAAGTCTGTGAGGATCGGTTCAAAAGTAGAATCTTGGAGATCGCCCCAGATATTGGTCCCTTTGATACATTTTTCTATTTATTTTAGATCACCTGTTTTGGTTTAGTTTTTTGTTGGCCAGATCGATTGTTGGAGATTGAGGATCTTGAGGTAGATCCATAGATTGATCCTGTGATAATGAATAATCATATGGTAGAAGCATACGTGATTGAGAGAAATGAGCTTGGTGGCTCAAATTATAAAAATTGGAAGTTCAAATTACATACACTTCTTGAGGGTTCGAGTGCGTGGGAAATTGTAAATTGGGATGAAGTGAGGCCAACTATAGCTAGAGGAGGAACAATTGCAACAACCCAAGATTCGGAGAAGAGGGAGAACAAATCAAAGGTGTTGCTGAAGATGTCAGTTAAGGACAACATCATCCCTCACATCAGAGAGTGCAAATATGCCAATGATATCTAGGTAACTCTCAAGGATCTATATGAGATAAAGAATACAAATCACTTGTTATTTCTGAAGAGTAAGATTCTCTCTATCATAATGGAGGAGAATGAATCAGTTGTTGCATTCATCTCTTCATTCAGTGAACTAAGAGACAAGTTCAACAATATAGGAGAGAAAGTGTCCAACAATGATCTTGTCACAATTACCTTAAATGGTATGACTAATGATTATCAGATGTTCATTACGGGGCTGACAACGAGGGAGGAAGCTCTAACTATTGAAGAGCTGACAGGGATCTTGATGCAGGAAGAAGAGAGCAGGATGAATATGAAGACTCAAAATTCATATATCGCGTTGATGGCAAAGAAAAGTCCTTTCAAAGGGAAACTGGGAGCAGGACAGAAAGATGGTGGTACACCCCAGAGAAGTCAATTTCAAGGTATGTCTTTAACCAAAATTGATTCAGGAATCATGTGTTTTTACTGTGCTACATCTGGTCACATTGCTAGACATTGTTATAAAAAGAAGTTTGATGAATCTAGACACAGACATAAGAAGTATATATGGCACTTTTATGACAAATATCATAATCATGATCTCAATTTTTAATTTTTTTTAATTTTTCTTTAACTATTGAGACTGATGAGGTTGAAACATGGTTTGTGGATTCTGGAGCATCCACTCATATGACAGGTAATAAGCATTGGTTTGAAAGTTTTAAAGAGACCAGCAGTGGTGCTAATATCTACCTTGGTGATGACAGAGCATACTAGATTAAAGGGTATGGAGACATTCATGTGATATTTCCTAATGGTAATATCAAGCACATCCAACATGTGATGTATGTATCGAGAATTAAAAATAACTTGATCTTTGTCTCCATGATTGCATATCAGGACTTGAATCTAAAGTTTTTCAAAACCTATTGTGTCATAAAGGATTTTTTGGATCAATAGAAGTCGGTTGCATCTGGAATACAAGTTGGAGGCTTCTACAAGTTGAATGTTGCAAGCGTGCCACACCAAGACTTAACTTCAACAACTATGACAACAGAGAATATCTGGCATCAAAGATTCAGACATATCGATCTTAATGACTTATTCCTACTACAAAAACAAGGTATAGTTAATGGACTCCCTATTTTAAAAAATGCACATGTTGATTGTGAAGTGTTGGGTGCAGGAATTGCGCTTGAGAAAACTCCTCAACACTTAATTGTCAACCTGATGGTTTTGTAAACTTAGAGATGAAGCCAAGAAATGCCAGAAAAGGTATGAAATTTTCCTCTTCCTAATCCTACTTATTAATGGAAATTCTTTGTAGAATTAGATAGAAAACAATTGGAAAGGCAATTAACACCAAAGCAACTCTAGTGCTACAATGTAAAAGACAATTTGCAAGTAAATCAAGTAAAGAAATTCCACACAACAGAATCCAATCTTAAATGTTGCAATGAAATGATATGTTCATCTTCAGATGGATGGCTAATAGTCTGAAAAGTGGGCCCTTACAGAGTTTTGTCTTCCTCCCGATCCTCCTTCCACACAAACAACCTATTCTTGCACTGTTGCAATCTTCTTGCACTAGTGCAGGTATAGTATCTCTGTGTAAAAGTATATTCGACCTTCGTTACTAAAGACTTATGTCTAAGGGAAGGTGCTCTAAGCCTCAGGGCTTAGAGCACTCTATTTCTATGAAAAGGGACCCACTCTTGCATTGAGGGAGAGTTTCTTTCACCTAGTTTCCAAATTACTTTCGAAAGGACTGAAAGATGTACTAAAAAAGAATTGCAATAGTAAATGAAATTATGAAGTAAATTATCTGTGAAAAGGAAAGATGCTTTAATTCATTAAACCTTGCAAACATAATAAACTCCATGAAATAAAAGCAATCCAAAGGAATCAAACAGTAGTCTGAGTGTTTGCATGTCTTAATTAACTTTGGTAATCCACTTAAAATGGTTATGTTCTTTGCAAGTATAACATGTTCATGATCATTTTATGCAACTGCTTCTAGATCTCCTAAAGATGTACTTTTAATGATGGAGACATTCACTAAGTTACTAATTCATTCACTTGCAAAATAAGTGGAAATAATATGTAGGTAAGTGATTCAATGTTTGTTGCAAAATGAATGACTAAACCAAAGTGCAAGCAAATGCATACACTGGTACAGGAAAGAGTTCCCTGCATGATTTGATCAAAAACAAATTAAGACAGAGATTAAGAATAAAGGAAATGGGAGAAAGAAATTTCATAAACAAAGTAAACACTTCTAACTCTCAAACCATAGATCTATTTCACACTTTAGCTACAAAAGATATTTAAATCAGAACTTGAGAAATAGCTATTAAAATTGTAACATCACACAGCTGCAAAGGAAATATTCACACCATTTTTCTGATTAACGAAAGCGAGAGGGGTAGACAAGCTGGGTTGGCTGGGCCCTAGCCAACTAGCTTGTTCCCCTTCTAAGGAATGAAAAATCTTAGCACTTTAAATGTACATCAAAGATAAATTATATGCTGTGTATGTAATTCATGGCAGTTCTGTTGTATTACTCAATTCGATGATTATACATAATAGAGCAGTCCAGCCACAAAGCTGAGGCGATACCCAGGTTACATAAGAGACGAAATTACAATCGATGGTTTGCTAGCTAATCCTACCTATGATCTATATATTATACATCCTTTTGGCCCTAGCCATTTTCACTAATTACAAACATTTCTTATTCAGGTCTTTCAACCGAATAAACTTAGAAAATGAAAATACAAACTCGGCCAGCAGTTATAATGCATATGTATTTCTCTTGGTCATAACCTAGCTTTGGAAAACAATCCTAATTTTACACCACTGGTTATCCTTCTTCAATTCATCGGCAGCTAAACTCAGAGTCAAGGATTGAGACCTATCTTCGTGGAAGATTTGGCTTCTCAGCAATCTCGGGCAGTGTTTGTGGCAGTGTAGGAATCTACCTGCACTAGTCATACTCATTCATAATTAATAATAAGTTCCACAATTACTCTTGGAAATTAACATGAGTTACAACAAGTATGTAAATAGATATGAAATCCATATGAAATGATTAATAAAGCATTGTAATAAATCTTAATGTAAAATATGAGCAAGTGCATGAATGGGTAACTATCTTGGACTAATGCAGGAAAGAAGCATCTTTATTGAGGTACAATAGAGGTTGATATTTATGGAAATGGGATATAAAATAGGGCAATTTGGGACACCAACATCCTCCCATCCCTAAGCTATTGTGTGTCCTCACACAATGTTTTACCTTCTATAAAAAATCCTCAAAAATGAATGGCCAGCTCCTCAGTCTTGAACTTCAATGTTTATTCCTACTTTCACTATCTTCGACTTCTTGTCTCGGGATTTTCGTAGCTTCTTGGTCACCTTCTTGAGGTGTTTATAACATTTGGAAGCCTGTTACTTTCTTTTCTTCTAACTTCTTCTTGACCAGAATCGTGGTAAGCCCATAATGGAAAATTTTGGTTGCAACTTGACTTGCACTTCCACTCTGCATTTTTTTCACCATCTTCTCCAGTCCTCTGAGTAAGAAGTGAGGGAAATTAATCAACTTTCCTGCTTTGAAATGTAGCAGCAATCAAAGGTGGTATACAAATGCCAATGTATAGCATCCTTCCCCAGTTACAAAATTCTGTAGTATAAATAATAGGTCTCGCCACTTCCTGACCATGGCAGTTTGTGGAAGTCCTTTCCTCCAATCGACCTTAATTTTCTTCTTAATCACGAACTGATGCCAATGCTTCTTAGTGAGATGGTCCTTTTCAAACTAGCACTCCCGTGTAAGTGGAAAGCCTATGGATTGTGCAATAAAATCCTCTGTAATTTTGACTTTAATGTCCTGACCCTCACTCAGCTTTCTTTGAATGTCGTTGCGAACTCTAGTACCATCGCCATGTCGAACACATCAAAATTCTGCAAGAATTGCAGGAACCCAGATTCCTACAATAGTGCAAGACTATTCCTATACTTGACGATGTATTCAATCTCCTGCAAAGATAGTGGTTTGCTCCTCACAAGTGCAATTTCGAACTCCACTGCACCCTCTCTGATCACACCCTCGGAGGAATTTCTGAGTGACTCTAACATTCGCCGAGAGTTTTAAGCTGGAGTTTCATCGCCCTCCGTCTTTTTAGACCCACTCACCTAGCTATCATGGAACATCCCCCCCATATCAAGTGTTTATTCGTGTTAGCCCTCTATGGGTGAATCGTAATGATTGGATGTAATGGTGGTATAGGCGGCGATGGCGCAACGGCTACAATGATTGGATTATAGGCAAGCTAATAATGGTCAGGTAATGTGGAATTATTTCAAGGAGGGTGAATGCAGGTTATGTGACAATAGTACCATCCCACAGTCGGCATCATAATTTAATCAGACATACTTCAACACTCATTAAAAATATTATATTTCAAACCTTATACATCTTGCACTTTAAAGATTTTTTCCTAGGTTAGTAAATAATGAAACAAAGTATCAATTAAAACATGGAATGAGATAACAGATCAACACATATACATGAAAGTATAGGCCCATAAGTATCCTTGATAAACCACTCCAGGACTGTGTAGATTTCTTCCACAGTCAGCTATGTTCCTGCATGAAACCTGCTTACACTATTGTGCTTGCACTGCACTGTGCTTGCACCCAAGACTTTTACCAACAAAGAATTTGATAGGACATACTTTTGTGGCTGGACTTACAACATTTGCCTCATTATACAAGAGAATTTTATTCGCCATCCTTTGGTGTTTCTCAAACATGCCTTCTAGATTGACTGGATAAAATTCTACAATCGATTTATGAGGGAATAAAGAAGTGGGAAAGGGGTAACATTTTTAGAATGGGAACGAATATTACTGCAGGGATTTCAAAAACAATATCACGAAGAGGGATAAATGAAATGGATGTGGGAAAAAATTTCAGGGAAAGAGGGATTCTACGAAATCGGGCAAGGGTAGTTTCTTAGAAGAAAGAGGAAGGTAACTCATTGGGGAATTTAGAAAAGAAACTAGTGGGAAATT
Organism: Pinus tabuliformis; assembly: GCA_031772625.1. Classification (NCBI taxonomy): domain Eukaryota; kingdom Viridiplantae; phylum Streptophyta; class Pinopsida; order Pinales; family Pinaceae; genus Pinus; species Pinus tabuliformis. Next base: position 360,182,475 of record CM062805.1, read on the forward strand.
TCGAAATGGGAAATAGAAGAAACACAACATTTTTACCTTGAAATCTTCTTGCACCGTTGTAGGAAAAAATAACCACAGTGGGAAGTAAGAATTTACTTGGATAAAAGTCTCCATGATAGTTACCCTAAACTTGGGTAAGTGCTCAGTTTCGTGAACCTGCTTCTTCTTGGTCGTGGCCAGCATATCTAAAAATCAAGTAACATTCCTTTTTTATTAATTTTTTTTTCTGCCTACCAGTGTGCTAGTTTTCATGTTCATCCTTCTGCAATTATGTCAGTTAACTAATTTTCAAAGTTACAAGAATTTTTTTCTTTTTATACTTTTTTTTTGTCATTTTTTTTCTAATAAGGAGAAGAAGGAAACAATTCTTCAATAGGTTGGTGTTACCACCTACCAACTCTTTTTCAAATGGATGTTGGACTTGTTGCATAAAATCTTCTTTAGTAATGGAATAAAAATATACCTTCATCTATGGTCGTTTACCATGAACACGAAATTCCATCCATCAATAGTTTTGATTTCTACCGCTCCATTTTTGAATACTTTGACCACCTCATAGGGTCCCATCTAGCATGTATGGAATTTTCCTTTAAAATGCTTGAACCTCAAATCATAAAGGAGTACCCAATCCCCTGGTCAGAACTACTTCTTCTGAATGGACTTTTCATGCCACTTCTTGCGCTACTATTGAACCAATATGTTCTACTAAACAACATCCCTTCAAATTTCATCTAACTCGTTTAATTGTAGAAGGCGTTGCTGTTGTGCTTCCAAGAGATCTAGTCCCAATTAGACTGCAGTCCTGAAAGCCATGATCTGGAATTCTATCAGAAAGAGGACTTGTTTCCCTACACTAGCTCATATGGTGTGTGTCCTATGTTGTTTCTCCAAGTGGATCGATAGGCCCATAATGCTTCTGGTAATTTTTCAGCCGAATCCTTTCTATGCATGTTTACCGTCTTCGTGAGGATGGACTCAATCACCTTATTCATGGACTCCACTTGACCATTTGCTTGTTGGTGATATGGTGTAGATTTCCTATGTCGTATTTTGTACTGCTCCATCACACCGTGTACTAGATTAGAAATAAATTGCGATCCATTGTTAGAAACAATTTCTCTAGGCACACCAAATCTAGCAAAAATTTCAATAAAAATTTCAATAAAAAAAACTGTTTCATAGCAAAAGAAACATCTTTAGCTTCTACCCATTTTGTAACAAAATCTATACAAACCAAATTATGTTTTTTATCTGATGATGCAAGATTTATTTGTCCTACGAAATCAATAACCCATTTCTCAAAAATCTCAATCATAACCTGAGGACATAAAGGCATTTCATTGGTTTGATTAGGCCAGCCAATTCGCTAACAGCTATCACACCGCTTGACATATTTTTTGGCATCCTTGAACAAGGAAGGCCAAGAATAGCCAGCTTGTAACATTTTGGATGCAGTGACCAATCCACTTATTGGAAAAGTGACCCCCACAAGGTTCATCATGGGTAGATTTTAAGATATCAAACACCTCTTCCTCTCTTACACATCTACTAAAAATGAGATCTGCTCCAGTGTAAAAGAGGTCTCCTTAGATCTAGGAATATGCAACACTTTTCTTAATGATATTCCTCTTTTCACGAGCGGATAAGTGAGGTGGTAATTTTCTGGTGACTAAATAGTTATCTATGTTAGAAAACAATGGAGATTTTTTTAACATAGCAAAAAGATGTGCGTTAAAAAAATCATCATCAACAGGAATTGCTTCACTAGGCTTATTTAATCTTGAAAGACAATCTTCTACTACATTTGACTTTCTTGGTCTATCAACAATAGTAATATTAAATTCCTGTAATAATATCAACCACCTAGTCACTCTATCACTATTCAATGGTTTATTCATCAAATATCTTATAGCGGAATGGTCAGTATATACAAAAACTTCATATGCAGTAATATAATGTGTAAATTTATTAATAGAAAAAATTACAGCTAAAAACTCTTTCTCAATAACATATAATTGAGTTCAGTGGGTTACAAGCTTTTACTAATGAAATAAATAACATAATATTGTTTAATTTCTTCATGTCCTAAAGCTGCACCTATAGAAGTATCTGAGGCATCATAGGAAATATGAAATGGCAGGGACCAGTTTGGTCCCCTCAACACTGGTGCCTGAACTAATTTTTCCTTCAATGTCTCAAAGGACTATTGGCAAGTTGTGGACCAAGAAAACTCACTATCTTTAGCCAAAAGTTGGAAAAGGGGGTAGTTATCCTTGAGAAATTCTCAATGAATCTCCTCTAGCAGCCCGCATGTCTTATAAAGCCTCTCACTTCCCTTTGATTTTTGGGTATAGGAAGACTCAAAATGACTTCTACTTTTGCAGGGTCAACCTCGATGCCTTTCCAGAAATAAGATGGCCACGAACCACTCTTGCCTTGCACATTAATCTACATTTATTGTCACTCAAGCCAAGATGAGCTTCTTGGCAGTGAAGAAGCACTTTTTCTAGATTCTTGAGGGCTTCCTGAAATGAATCACCAAACACAGAGAAATCATCCATATAAATTTCTATGCCTTCAAGGTTAGCAAAAGTAGCCAAGACTTCCCTTTGAAAGGTAGCAAGGGCATTACATAGCCCAAAGAGAAGCACTCAATAAGGAAATGTACCCCATGGACATGTAAAAGTGGTTTTGTCTTGATCCTCGGGTGCTATTTGTATCTGGTTATATCCGATAAAGCCGTCTAGAAAAGAAAAGTACTTCTTACCAGCAAGGGTATCGAGTACCTGATCGATGAAAGGAAGACAGAAGTAATCTTTGAGAGTGGCTTTATTCAATTCTCTGTAGCCAATACAAATTCCCCATCTCCCATCTTTCTTTGGGACTAATACTAATCGAGAGACCCACTGGCTGTCAGAAATAAGATAGATAAAATCAGCATCTAAAAGCTTTTGCAATTATTCCTTTACAACTTCTCTTAGAGTTGGGTTCATTCGCCTTTGGGGTTGTTAGACAGGTCAGGCTCCATCCTAAATATAGATATGGTGTGTACAAGTTTCAGGAGGGATGCCTTTAATATCTTCATAACCCCATGCAAAGGCATCAAGATGGTTTCGCAACAAATTCACAAGCTTCTCTTGCTGAAAAGGATCCAAATCTGAACTGATATACAAGGATTTACCTGGACTAATCTCAACAAGAGTAGTATCAGGCTCAAGGGTACACAAGGGTATCACTAGAGATGGTGATGATGGATATAGAGAGTCATATCCTTCCTGGAAATCTAGACTAAAAAATTGACTTAATGACTCAAAATTAGGCATGGTGTCTAGATTGTTTAGGAAGTCTTGAATCTCACCGTCATGTGAGGACTTCGCATTTTGATGTATCAACGCATCACTACTGTAGTCTAACCATAAAGTGTCTCAGAGCTCCTGAATGGATCTAGCGAGTGGATATAAGGTGACTTTCTTTCTGGAATCACCATGGCAAATATACATATCACCAGAACGACATATGATATAAGCATCAGCCGTAGCAAGCCATGGTTGTCCCAAGATCAAGGGATTCCATCCCATAGGGTTCTTTAGCTGAAGCATAATGAAATATGTGAGATATTCCCAAGAATCTAGGGAAACGAAAACATCATCCAACACCCCTTTGGGCTTGATTTTAGATCAATCTGCCAGTTCAAGCACAGTGGGATTAGGACGAATATGGACCAATCCAAGTTGATCCATGGTTTGCTTGGTCATAAAATTAATGGCTGCCCCTAGGTCTATAAGTACATTGGAGAGAAGGACATCACCTATTTGAATGGAGATAATAGGGTTTCCGGGGTCGGTATACTTTTCCATGTGCATACACCCCATCCTTAACTCTGTTGCTCTACCAACAAATTGAATGGTTTGGGGTTCCAATCTTCTCCTTCCTAGCTTCTTGAGGCACAGTTCCCTAATCATTTTTGTACATATGGGGATCTCTTTGGTAGCTTGGAGTGGAGGTACCCTTATGAAAAGGTTCCTAAGCTCAGAAGACAGGCTAGACTCAAGAATGACATCTTTCTTATCCACAACTAACCTCTCTGGGTAGGGAGGTCGGCTGGAGAAGATGACAAGGGATCAGAATGTACAGGGATAGGCTGGTTGGTGTCATGTTTTTTTGAATGGTCAGGAGTTTCCTCCTCTCCTTTTTTCATTCATAATCACCATGGGTTGCTTTCGAGTTTCTGAGGTTACTACCTTCCTTGATCTCAATTGGAGATCATTGAATCCAATTGGCATAGTCTGAAATCTGGATGAAGAAGGTGGGGTCATAGAATGGAACATTTGTACCACTTTATTATTGGGTTTGGGTAAAGGTTGAGTAGGCAGCTGAGAAGGTCAAAATGGTGGAGGTAAAGGTAATGGTGGCATAGGTTGACTCAGATGAGGTAGTGATGGTTGAGGCATTGGGTAAGGTGCATATGTAGGAGGGTATGATTGCATTGGTGTAGGATAGGAATGATGTGAATGTTGTGAATGGTTTGGCCCTCTCCATCCTTGTTGTGAAGAATGGGAGGGTTGTCCATACCGATATTGATTCCCATGCTGCCAATGCTGAGAGTCACCAGTGTTAGAATAGGAATATGAGTGTGGATTATAACCAAAAAAATGTGGTGGGGGTTCAGGAACCATACCTACACTTACCTGAGGTCAATTTCTTTGTGCCCCCATAGCATGCAATGATTCGGCTTCAGGTTGTCCCCCTTCAAGCACAGCTTTCAGCCTAGTTATAGAGGGACATTTATCTGTAGCATGGTTATTTGCACAAATTGCACCTTTATTAGTTTCTTTAATATCTAGAGGACATTCTCTTAAAGGATGCTTTCTTCTACATTTAGGATATAAAATAGACAATATCTCTTGCTCTTCTACAAGTTTCTGCTAAAACTACAAAGAGTCGATTTGTTTATTAACAATATTCATTATTTCAATTTTTATATATTGCCCATTTTGTTTTCTAATCCAATAATCATAGCATCAATAGATTCCATTTTTCTGTTTTTATTCTGAATTCCTTTACCGGATCTATATTGGTTCCTCGAGAATTTCTTGCATAAGTCATAGATCTGATCAAAAGTCTTTTGAGCAATATCCCCTTCTACTATAAGATTTAAATTATTTCTAGAATCATCAGTGAGCCCACGTAAGAACAAGGTTCTAATGGTACTTGGATCAAATTTTTGCTTTGACCTTTGAAGGATATACATAAATCTCTCCAGGTAATCCTCTAAAGTCTCATCATCATTTTGCACAGTAGTAAAGATTTCATCTTGAATATCTCTAGTTTTACAATATTCTAATATTTTGACAAGAACACTCTCTTCATTTTCTCCCAAGAAGATATAATGTTTCCTCCTAGTTCCATGAACCAGTGGAGTGATGGGTCCTTGAGAATTGCAGGAAATAACTTCAACTTTTGGGCATCAGATGAATAATAATAAATTCTACACAAAATATCAAACTCTAATAAGAAAGAGTTTGGGTCTTCATGTACCTTACCATAAAAATTAGGAAGAGCTGATGGTGAAATATTTTTCATTTGTACTTGTGTATCAGGATCCACATTTGGGAATCCGAAAGTGGATTGTTTCTCATTTAACTTATTTTCACTGCTTCCTTCTGCATGGTCTTCCATATCTGTCATTGTTTTTCTTCCACATGAACCGCTCTCAACAGGCTGAGAAGGCTGAATATGGATTCTGACATTTCCCTTCTTACCCTTTATGGGCTATGTCACACCTGAACCACTGCTACCAGGGCCTAGGTGGACTGCTCTTGTGTGATGAGTCTGAGTTTGTTTGGACTTTCTGTCTACAAAATAAGGCCCAATATGAGTTTTGGCTTTATATTTGTTAGTATTTCTTTGGCCCCTAGTGGGCTTCAGACCCCCACCCCTTGTAGGCATTCATTTCAAAAAATGACATAAAAAAATTCAAATAAAAACTGCAATTTTCAAAAAAATAAATTGTCACCTATAAATTCCTTCAAAAACTAGAAGCACATTGTAGGAAAAAATAATAGCAAACTTACCCCTATTGCAAAAAAATGGAAAATTCTTACCAACTCAAATCGCCTCCTTGACAACGGCGCTAAAATGTTGGGTGCAAGAATTACGCTTGAGAAAACTCCTCAACACTTAATTGTCAACCCGAGGGTTTCGTAAACTTAGAGACGAATCACAGGAAATGCTAAAAATGGTATGAAATTTTCTTATACCTAATCCTACTTATTAAAGGAAATGCTTTGCAGAATCAAACAAAAAACAATCGGAAAGGCAATTGACACTAAAGAAGCTCTATTGTTGGAATGTAAAAGACAGTTTGCAAGTAAATCAAGTAAAGGAATTCCACAAAACGGAAACCAATCTTAAATGTTGTAATGAAATGATATGTTCATCTTCATATGGATGGTTAATAGTCTGAAAAGTGGGCCCTTACAGAGTTTTGTCTTCCTCCTGATCCTCCTTCCACAGAAATAACATGTCCTTGCACTATTGCAATCTTCTTGCACTAGTGCAGGTATAGTATCTTTATGTAAAAGTATATTCGACCTTCCTTACTGAAGAATTATGTCTAAGTGAAGGTGCTCTAAGCCTCAGGGTTTAGAGCACTCTTTTTCTGTGACAAGCAACCCACTCTTGCACTGAGGCAGAGTTTCTTTCACCCAGTTTCCAAATTACTTTCAAAAGGACTAAAAGATGTGCTAAAAAAGAATTGCAACAGTAAATGAAATTCTGAAGTAAATTATCTATGAAAAGGAAAGATGATTTAATTCATTAAACCTTGCAAACGGAATAAACTTCATGAAATAAAAGCAATCCAAAGGAATCAAACAGTAGTCTAAGTGTTTTGCATGTCTTAATTAACTTTGGTAATCCACTTAAAATGCTTATGTTCTTTGCAAGTATAACATGTTCATGATCATTTTATGCAACTGCTTCTAGATCTCCTAAAGATGTACTTTTCATGATGGAGACAATTACTAAGTTACTAATTCATTCACTTGCAAAATAACTGGAAATAATATGCAGGTAAGTGATCCAATGTTTGCTACAAAATGAATGACTAAACCAAAGTGCAGGAAAATGCATGCACTGGTGCAGGAAAGAGTTCCCTGCATGATCTGATCGAACATGAATTAAGACAGAGATTGAGAGTAAAGGAAATGTGAGAAAGAAATTTCATAAACAAAGTAAACGCAACTAACTCTCAAACCACATATCCATCTCACACTTTAGCTACAGAAGATATTTAAATAAGAACTTGAGAAATAACTATTACAACTGTAACATCACATAGCTACAAAAGAAATATTCATGCCATATTTTTTATTAACGAAAGTGAGAGGGGTAAACGAGCTGGGTTGGCTCGGCCCTAGCCAACCAGCTCGTTCCCCTCCTAAGTAAGTAAAAATCTCAACACTTCAAATGTACATCAAAGATAAATTAGACGTTGTGTATGAAAATCATTGTAGTTCTGTTGTATTGCTTGATTCAGCAAATATAAATAACAGAACAGTCCAGCCCCAGAGCTGAGGTGATACCTAGATTATATAAGAAATGAAATTACAATCAATGGTTCGCTAGTTAATCCTACCTATGATCTATATCTTATACATCATTTTGGCCCTAGCCATTTTCACTAATTAAAAACATTTTTTATTCAGGCCTTTCGACCGAACAGACTTAGAAACTAAAACTACAAACTCAGCCAGCATTTATAATGCACATGTATTTCACTTGTTCATAACCTAGCTTTGGAAAACAATCCCTTATTGTGCAACACCTGTTATCCTTATCCAGTTCATCGACACCTAAACTCTGAGTCAATGATTGAGACCCATCTTCGTGGAAGATTTGGCTTCTCGACAATCTCGGGCAGTCTTCGTGGAAGTGTAGGAATGTATCTATACTAGTCATACTCATTCATAATTAATACTAAGTTCCACAATTACTCTAGGAAATTAACGTGAGTTACAAGAGGTATGTAAATAGGCATGAAATCCATATAAAATGATTAATAAAGCGTTGTAATAAATCTTAATGTAAAATATCAGCAAGTGCAAGAATGGGTAACTATCTTGCACTAGTGCAAGAAAGAAGGGTCTTTATTGAGGTAAAACAAAGGTTGATATTTATGGAAATGCGGTAGAAAATAGGGCAATTTGGGACACCAACATGAAGGATGTGCACTTGGGAAGTGCACAAGGATGAATTTCCCTTAAGTTTAAATAGAAGAAAAATAAATACACTCAAACTTGTGCACACTGATATATGTGGACCAATGCAAACAAGGTTGTTAGGACGAGGTTATTATTTTTTATTATTTGTTGATGATTTCACAAGATATACTACTTTCTCACAAAGAAAATTCATACTTTTGAATATTTTAAAGAATTTAGAAGTATGGTTGAAAAACAGACAGGGAAGGTCATCAAAATTCTTCGCTCAGATTAGGGGGAGAATAAAAGCTTGGAAACTTCATCAAATATTGTAAAGACCATGGAAGAATTCAGTAGCTTATAGGACCCCACACTCCACAACAAAACGGGGTTGGAGAGAGAAAGAACAAAACTCTGGTGGAGTGTACATGCAACATGTTCAAAGGAAAGAACCTATCTAATGGCTTTTGGGTAGAAGTTATTAATATTGTAGTCTATTTAATGGATAGGAGTCCAATGAATAGCCTTGATCTTAAGACTCCATTTGAGGCTTTATATGGTTCTAATCTTGTAGTGAGTCATTTAAGAGTATTTAGTTCAAAATATTTTTCGCATATTCCAAAGGAGGATAGAAAGAAATTTGATGCTAAGGACATAAAGTTCATATTTGTAGGGTATTGTTCTGAGTTTAAAGCATACAAACTGTTTAATCCATCTACTCAAAAGGTGTTTTCTAGTAGACATGTTGTATTCCATGAGCCATTTGATGAAGGGAACAATGACAAAAGATATGAGGAGTGGCACATGCCTTTCCTGATTAAAGATAGAAATAATGAAGTTAAAGATAGTCATGTGTAGTAGCAGAAGCAGCGAAAAGAAGAATCTAGTGATACAGGTACAGTCAGCAATCCAAGTCCACTAAGGAGTGAGAAAGATAGATTTGAGGTAGGTAGACTCACTTACTGGCAAGGTGTAGAGACTATGCTCTAATGATCAGTATTTTAAATGTTGTTGAGCCCTTAAGTTATAATGAACCAAGTCAGTTTGATAAATGGAGGGCAACTATGAAAGAATAATATGAGTCAATATTTAAAGGTAGAACCTGCGAATTAGTTGAACTCCAAGAAGGTAAGTGACCCATAGGTTGTAAATGGTTATATAAACCTCAGTTCAAAGCAGATGATAGTATAGACAAATATAAATCTAGGTTGGTAGCTATAGGCTACTTGCAGAAAGAAGGTATTTATTATGAAGATACCTTTTCTCCTGTAGCTAAGTCAAACACTATTAGAATGTTAATAGCCTTAGCTACAAAGCATCATTGGAGGGTACACCAACTAGATGTGAAATCTACTTTTTTAAATGGAGAATTGAAAGAAGAGGTATAATTAACACAACTTGAAGGGTTTATTAAATTGGGGCATGAACATATAGTTTGTATATTAAATAAATCATTGTATGGATTGAAATGGTCACCAAGATCGTGGTATGAAAAAATAGACTCTTTTTCCTTGTAGAATGGTTATAAGAGGAGTAAAAATGGCCTAAATTTGTATACTATCTTTGATTCAAAGGGGTAGATTGTCTTGATTTATTTATATGTTGATGATTTGAGTGTGACTAGAAATGCTGATGAATTGATTAAATACATTAAAGTGCAGATGTCACAGGTTTTTGAAATGAAAGACCTGGGAGAATTACATTATTGTTTGGATCTTGATTTCTGGAGGGATTCTGGAAAGACTTTTTCTCACTCAAGGAAATTATGTAGGGGAATATTGAAGAAATTCAGAATGGATCAGTGTAAATCTTCCTTAGTACCATTACAATAGAATGTCAAACTTCATAATGATGATGGTTCTAAGGAGGTGGATGCTACACTGTATATATAGCTAGTTGGAAGTTTGATTTATTTGACTACAACTAGACCTAACTTAGCTTTTCCAGTTAGTGCCTTGAGCCATTGCATGTCAAAACCTCTTGAGAATCATTGGGTGGTAGAAAAAAGGTGTCTTAAGGTATCTTCAAGGAACCTTAGACTTTGGCATTAAATATACTAATTCTTTTGATGTTAAATTGACAGGTTTTTCATATTCAGAATGGGTTAAAAATCTGGATGACAAAGATCCATAATAGATTATTCTTTTAGAATTGGTTCCGAGGTCATTTCTTGGAGCAGAAAGAAGCATAGTATTGTATCCTTGTCTTCAGTAGAAGCAGAGTATAAAGCAACATGTGCAACCACTTATGAATTGATTTGGTTGAGGAGACTTCTTCATGATGATGGAGAAGAACAAAAAGATGCTACAGTGATTAAATGTGACAACCAAAGTTCAATAAAGTTGGAAAACAACCCCCTGTTTCATAAAAACATGAAACATATTGATACTCAGTTTCACTTTGTTAGAGAAAAGGTTTAGTCTAAATATATTTTTATTGAATATTGTAATTCTTATTGAGAATTCACCAAACCCCTTAAGAGGATTAAATTTGACTCTTTTAGGGAGATGTTAGGTGTGCATCTAAACCCTTTCTCCATTAATGGGGGGAGTTGAAAATAATGGAGAATATGTACCATTGTAGAGAGTTTGTTTCACAGTTGTGCGTGTCTCGTAGATTAGGATTACTTCCTATTTTCTAGGAGTTAATTCTAATCTACCTAAAATGATGTAAACTTATATATATATATATGTATATGTATATGTATATATATATATATATATATATATATATATATATATATATATATATATATATATATATATATATATATATATATATATATATATATATATATATATATACATATACGTATACACACACACACACATATATATTATTATGATTAATTGAATAGAGTGTTCTCTGCTTGGGCAGTCTCTAGGTGCAACTTTCTCACCTATGCGCTGCTAGTTTCAAAATATAAGTTTCATCTTCCATTTTTAACATAAAATATGGATTATATGGAATATAAAATTTTAGCTATTATACTTGACCAAAGACATTTTGACAAGACATTAAATAATGTGAAAAACACATCAAAGATTATTGATAAAATAAATTGTTACTGGAAATTTATTTTGGAATCGCCATATCCATACAGAATACTAGCCAAACACAGTGCTTCACAACAACATCAGGGAAATTCATTTGCCATCGTACACCACACCAAAACATATCATGGAGAATAATCCTACGTCAATAAATAGGAACATGTCTATTTGCTTCATTGTGTGCAAATTTTGATCCCACTGTGATTTCTCTTTTCTAACTTCTTTCTCTTGGGAGTCCTAGCTAAACTTTATTTTACATGAAATTCTCTACAAAGATGTTTTTCTTAAAATATTTCATTTCCCATTGGGAAAAAAATTGATACTCATTCCCTAAAGATTTGTTATGAAGAAATTTAATTATCTAAGTTTTCCACTGAGCAATTGTAATTCTGCCTTTGTTGAAGTCTAAGAATTTCCTTCCATTCCTTGCATATTTTTTTATATGTTAAAAGGAAATACCTTGTCTACATATTATTCCTCTACATAATTTTCTCCATCTTAGGACTTCATCACATAAATTAGCAGCATGGATTACAGGAAAAAAAAAAGTTGGTTTTAATATTACCATGAATTTTTCCTACCATTCATACCCTAACAGCCAAGGTCATTGCCTTCTTTTGGTCTTTTGGTTTTTTGCACTATATTCTATTAATTTCACAAAAACAATGGCTTCTCTAAACACTTTATTCTCTTTTTAATGTTCTCAATTTAGAAAATAACGTAACCATATTAGTAAATGTGATTGATATACAATCATACGTGTTATTTTTATATGCATATTGGTGTATAGAAGGCAGAAAATGTTGTGAATTGATGTATATCAACCATATTTATTATTGTGGTTATGCTACTGTGTGGGGTGGATTAGTTGACCATAATTGACTATGCTTATATTGGCTAACTATGGTTAAAAATAGTTACTAAGGGTTGACAATGAGTGAAAATAATTGACGATGGTTAGAGGCTTGTTGATGGTTGACCATGGTGGATGATGGTTTACCATGATTGAAGAGGGTTGATAAGATTGAAGAGAGTATATTATGCTTGACCACAGTTGACCATGGTGAACTATTAATGTAATAATGTATTTATGTTACATTAATCTCACAATATTACATTAATATTGATGATTATTACATTATTACATTCAAGGTACATTAATATCGACCACGATTGATATTACATTAATGTTAATGTTAGTATTTTCATTAACATTTCAATAATGATTGCATTAATGGTTGAAGAGGGTTGACGAGGTTGACCACATTTGATCAAGCTCACCATGGTTGATCGAGGTAGACAATGGTCGACTGAGGTTGACTTTGGTTGAGTATGGTTGGTTATGGTTGACCTTAAATGACCATTGTCAACCATTAGCATGGTCAACCAAGGATGTAGATGATAGACTATGGTGGACTAAGTACGACAACAGATTACCATGTTCAAGATGTTTTCCTTGGTCACCATGTTTGAGCATGGTTGCCATGGGTGACCATGGTTAACATTTTTTTAGAAAGGTTTACTATAGTTTACATGGATGACCATGGGAGAACATGGTTCACCATGGTTATTAACATTTAACTATAAATTACTATGGTTTCCCATGAGGGATATGGTTTAGCATTGAGAGAAACCTACCATGTTTGACCATGGTTAATTGTGTTAGCCATATTAACCATGCCCAAACATCATTTTAACCAATCTTGTCATGGTTTACCATGTTGTCTATCGTTGTTTATGGTTGATAATAGATTAACATGTTGACCAAGTTAATCTACATTTGTAAATGTTATTGACCATAGTTGTCTTAGGAAATAGGACAATACAAAGAGGGGGGTGAATCAATATCGTAGGAATTTTATCACTTTTCTATCACTTGCAATGATACTAGGATACCAATAAACTTTCCAACTATTAATTCATATGATCATGGAAAAAGTAACATAAATAATACAAAGAGAATACATGAATTCTTCAATCATTCCTTCAATTTACATCACAAAGACAAGTTTCTACTTGTTACAAAGTTCTCTAGCTATAACTAACAGGAAGCTACTACTCCCTAATTTATTAGTTACAACCTCTAATTTTATCATCTATCGCTGAAAGGAGCTACAACCCCTAACTTTTACCAACTACTACCAGAAGGAGGTGTTAGCTCTACTATATACTTCGAGATTTGAGGGTCAAATACATGTCTGGCCATGTTGGTTATGCTCACAAAGGACCTGTATCAGTCATCCTTCTCTTCCCCCTTCATTCTGCTCACACTCTCTTAACCCCCTGTTGAGTCTTGAAAATGTCATTCATTTCCATTACACTTTCACTATTATGTCCATTATACCACCTCCATTTCACCTCCATTTCACTACTATGTCACCACATTCATCCCACTTTCATTATCATTGGACCACCTTTATGTTTTTCCAATATTTATTATTTCTAAGCCTTTTAAGTGAATTTGTGGTTAAACATTAGAAAATAATGTGCATATGCTTATACCTAACAAATGGGTTGAGATTGTTGACATGTGTAGGTTGAAAGGAGGCTTCTAGAAGACCCTTATGTGGCACCCCAAGGCCAAATTCGAATTTGAGTGGAAAGAATTATGGGATCATGAGGATATGTGTCACATCTCCTAATTGTATTGTAACTCTAAAAAGACATGTGTCTTATCAGTTCCTATTTTGATTAGGACTCTAGAGGTAGAGGGAGAGATTCATGGACTATCATTAATGAGATGGCTCTCATCTTTTTGTATAAATAGGAGATCTCTCTCCTTCATTTGTTAGTCTTTTTAGTCCCTAGTTCTTAAGTTTGTAGTTCTTCCTTGATGGCTTTTGAAAGCTTTGGAGAACCTTGTTGTACTTTGTACTTTTGAAGAAATTGAATAAAGCTTTGATGTTCTCAACATGGAAGGAGATGTGAAGTAGATGTCATGGAGCATATTAGGATGTAAGGTAGAGTAGATTTCATTTTGTAAATATTGCTTTGTAGAATGTAAGGTAGAGTAGATTTCATTTTGTAAATATTGCTTCGTAGAATGTAAGGTAGATTAGATTTTTCATTCATGCAATTTTAATTCATGCAAGTGTGTTCAATTTTGCTTTGATTTCATAACTAGTGGCATGTGTGATCATCTTGTCTATGTTGCTGACCTTTATTTTTCTGCAGTTTGATTTTCATTAGTATCATTTCTTTAACTTGCACTTTACTTTCTGCTCTTAGATATCAAGTTGTTCATCTATTGATGGTTCTTTTTTCATAATCAAATAACTTTATTGGAGCCAAAATATCACTTAGTATAGCTTGGTTTAGTTTGCTTTAAGACTCGCATTGCTGACTTGTTCATAACTGTTCTCACATGATAAATCTAGCTGAAAGGCAAAAAGGTTAAAAAAAGGTTAAAGTAGTGTGATTTGTCTCCTTTATGTAGTGTCACTTAGATTTCACATTGCTTAGATTAAGTTGAAGAGTTAAAATAGTGTAAGATAGTTGTTCTCACTTTTAATTGAATTTAATATAGATTTCATTTTCATTTTAAATCAGCAGCAAAGATACTGGGCCGATGTCATTAGTCCTTTATTTGATGTCTTTATTTTCCTTTAAGCATTTGATTTCATAGGTGGTAGAGGGCCCCTGCCTTGTATAGTTGTCATTTTATTTTTGCATTTTATTTCACCATGTATATTAGCTATACATAAATTGCTTTCAGGTTGATTGTAGATTAGTGATGCACATAGCCTTTTAATGAACTAATGACGTGATAGAATCATCTTGTCCTTTTGCTGAAGCAGCAAGGATACTGGGTCTCATAGTCATTCTCTCATTATTTGATTATTGCATTTTATTTCGATTGAACTACTTGTATATTTACACTTTTGTTTAAATACTAACTCCATCAATAACATGTTTTAAGTTGCATTAAACACTTTAGAAAAGCAACAAGAACAAAACCCCAAAAACAACATAAACTATAAAACAACGAAGTAAGAGAAAGGTTAACTAAGCACATATAGTGCACCACACTTCATCAGTTTACGATACCCGGATTGATAATTTATGTAGAGCAATTTAAGACGTTAAATTGACTAGACATTTTGGCGCCGTTACCAGGGAAGTGTAATTAGGAGACCTTATTTCTTACATCTGAAAAAAATTAACAATTCTTGAGTATGCTCTCCTCCTACACTTTGTGTGATCTGGAGGATCAGAAAAATAATTGTTATGTAAAAAAAAAAAAAGTTAATAATTCTTGAGTATGCTCTCCTCTTGCACTTTGTGTGATCTGGAGGATCAGAAAAAGAATTATTATGTAAAAAAGAAAAGAAAAAAAATAGGAGACAAAATAAACTTCATCACTTCAATTGATTCAAAAAAAAAAAAAAAAACGAAAAAAAAAGAAGAAGAGACAAATAAACTTCATTTCCATTTTCACACCATGCCATCCATTTCATTTCATCAATAAAAGTTATTTCCCCATGATCATTTCCATTAGGATTGCCTAACTATCTCTATTTAGCTAAGTGGTTGCTGTAATCAGTTTCCGCAGCCACCACTCTGTTTCTCAAATTTACAGTCAAAGATGTTAGTGCAATAAAATGAAAATGCAGGTATGACTAAGCAATATAAAAATTCAAAAATTCAGAGAAAAAAAAGAGAAGAAAAACAATCTATGGCTATCTCCATTCCTAGTTTTCGTTGTGGCTTCGTGACTCTTCAAATAGTGTGCTCTTTATTGGTGTGTCTTGCCTGTGGTTGGATTGGAATTTCTTGTCTCCCACATAGATCTCTGATAAGGATCAACAGTGTGAAACTACCACCATCAAACAATGGCGTACTATCTTACTTATGGTATTGATATAGTGTTTAACACATCCCTTGTAGTCCTGGTCATGAGATTATTGTAGGAAGCCGACAGTGAGGAAGATGATATTTAGCGTCAAATTAATCAAATAATTCACCTTCAGCAAATAAGAGAAGAGGTTGTACTAAAATGTGCTCATAACCATTGCAACAATGGAATAGATAAGCACTTCATTTTCTGCAGTTAAAAACCACTGTCCTAAAAATATGCAACATATATGACACTAGGGCGAATCTGCACAGTAGACCTTGATGTAGTTGGATGTATCCAAGGTGAAACGACGATAGATGCCTGCGGGTAAAACAATCAAGTCCCCTTTCTTTAACCAAAATTGAATCCATCTGTCATTACTATCTCTTACATCAAAGTATCCTGCACCACCATGATAATTCCAAAATTTCATAGGCCGAACGCAGAACAGTATAGAAAGAAAAATTAACTCAGGAAAAATGCGTAAACAGCTAAAAAACGTCTAACTTTAAACGTTCGATTTGCCGAAATGGAGACGAATTTTAAAAAACTAAAACATGGGTTTTTTTTTTCAGGTGGGTTAATTAGATAACCCAGAAACCGTTTGAAGAAATTTGTGGCGGTCTGGGAGAAATCTTCGGTTCTTTGGAGCCTCTTTTTTGCCGCCGCGTGAAGAAAAACAGAAATTGAGTTAATTAACTAGTAGTTTGAATGTGTGATTCAATTCCGCGTGCCTGAGGAAGAGAAATCTGCTCAGATCCTATCTCCTTGGCGGCTAGATAATCCACCGTGTCACTGAATATGAGGAAAAAAAAAAAGATTTTTGAACAGAGGACAATTCAAACACGGCACGTTTTGGGTGTTTGAAGTCATACGTTTTCCGCCACCCGTCTGCCCATTTAATAGTAACCCAATCAAATACGACTCTCCTTCACCATCCATCTGCGGAGATGTGCGCAAGTCATCCGATCCAACAAGACTCAGCTGTTACTCTACTCATACCATATTCGCATGCATTTATATCTTCTTGTGAATTCATCTTGGCTGCTCATCCTCTGTTTCCGCTTATAGTTCTTGAACACCCCCGTATCCATCTTCCATTTTCAGCCACTGTTCTTCCATAAACCTTACAACATAACCCAGCTGTCTTACCTCTGTTAAACCCTCACAGGCAGACAAATTTTAAACAGAGTAAAGGATGGGTCGATTACTAAAGGCAGAACCGGAAGGGCTTAAGTCTATGAAAGGGCCAAATAGTTATGATCATGGTTATAGACTGTTCATCAACTATAAATTCATCAATAAAACTGTTTTGCTCCATTCGCAGTGTTCCTACATACAGACAATGAATTTTTTTTTTTTCAAAATTGATGATCGACTGTTTTAGCCACTTTCCGCAGCTAGCCCAACTTTCCGCAGCTGTTTTGTTAAACTCTAGGTTGCGGGTGTCATCAAGCAAAACAAGTCACATGGGTAACTGGGGGAATGTTGGTACATAGATGGTGTCCTATTCATTCGATCAAATTTGATGAAAAAGACCCCGGTCAAAGGGAAGTCAAGTTGTGTGTTATCACTAAGTCGCCACACTGAGTCACTGCATGTCAAGAAAAAATAATAATTTTGAATCAATGAAATGAATAAGTTATTTGCTCACTTTTCTGAAGGTATTGATTAATTTTGGACTGATAATGAAAGATGAATGGCTAACTTTGTATCCAATATTTTTAGCTACAGCACCATGCACATTCGTAGCTAAAGTCCAATTCCGCAGCTATTCTCTGATTCTGCAGCCAGAAAAACCTCATTGTTCAAATCAGCTTATCTTTGTTATACAAAATCAAATTTTGATGATTTAACTATCATTGGAAAGATCTCAACAAGATCTATATAATGAGAAATATATCATTAGAGTTTGAAATGGCAAATAATGAAATAAATTGCTGAAAAGAAGCAACATCAACTTGAGGCACCAATTCCAAAGCAGGTATAAATTCTTTTGATTTTTCCTTTGAGAACTTGTTTCATTAATACAAATTCTTAGTTTTGTGTGTAAATATCATAACTAGAGAGATTGATCACATCTCTCCTTTGATAATCTTACATTCCATTACAGAAGAAGTATTAGTTTTTTTTGCAAGTTTCAGGAGGAAGGACAAATGGCTACAAGAGAATGGTGTCTCTCTAAGAGACCAATTTGTTTCATAAGAGGATGATCAGCAACAAAGAGGAAATATGCTGATGCAAATTCAGATCCAAACACTTGAAAATCTTTCAGACACTATTGTCTCCATCACATCCATCCATCACATCCATACCTCATCTCATTTTCCTCCATATTTTCCATTTTCATTCACATACACTTTCCATCTATTTTTGTCCATTCATAACCCACAAATAAAAGAAAGAGGCTCATTCACATGCTTATTGCCATTGACATTTCTGTTCTCCATTGCCATCTTCCATTTTCATCTTCCATTTCCTGTCATTTTCATTCAGCAAATAAGCCCTGCTTCAATGCAAATTATTGAGTCCATAGTCCTTTGAGTCTAAGTTCTTTGTAAAAACACCTTGAGGCTTGCATGCCTTAATGGCAAGTCCTCATGCTGACAAATAATGGGAATACATTAATGTCCCTTGTTTGTTAGATCTTCTAGGTGACTCGACTTCAGCAAATTCATTCGTACCTAGCAAGATGTGTTTGGGCATCTTGACTCTCATTGTCATCAATGGTGAGAGTTCTCGTGTTGACTAGTGGCATCCATTAATGGCCACTAAGCCAACAATTTCCTACTATGTTCGACATCAGAACATCTTTTCACATAGTAGGAATTGTGCCAATGAGTTTTGAAGACATGAAGACTATTATTTTCAGCATTTTGGAGCAGATTCAGCAAGTTTTAGTAGAAGCAATAAAAAGTCATCTTATCTCTCTATCCATGACTCCTCTTGTTCAGCCACTTGAAGATGAATATGATCAGAAATTTTCCGCCACTACACATACAACTCATCCATTCCAAAGAGTAAGTGAAGGTACGGCATTTTCTAACTTTTGACCATAGAATTCCATAAAAAGCTAGAATGATAATTGTTGGAAAAACATTTCTCTTCCTCATTTCACAAAATTGCCAATACCATCAGTTGGGGGGGAATACATTCATATTCATATCTTGCCATGTCCATATCATATTCAAGAGCTCACATACTTCCAATATATATTAATTATTACATTGCTATTATGAGCATACAATGGCTTTTGAAAAAGTTCTTAAAGGATAAACTGGATACAAACAAAATCATGGTTGTCACACAAGAACCAACCATCATGCAATCCAATAAATATATACTTTGCAACAATAATCAAAATATCATTATGCAAAGTTCAAAGATCAAAATAGAAGGCAAAAAAAAAAAAATGGTTGTAACACAAGAACCAACCATGTTGCAATTCAAGTGAAACACTTTGCAAAAATATGAAGTTATCAAATGATATCATGCAAAGTTAAGCCAAGGCTCAAGGATCAAAAGAGTTAATGTAATATATATTGCATGAGGACATGCAATAGCTTCAGTTGGGGGGTATGTTGAGTCTTGAAAATGTCATTCATTTCCATTACACTTTCACTATTATGTCCATTATATCACCTCCATTTCACTACTATGTCACCACATTCATCCCACTTTCATTATCATTGGACCACCTTTATGTTTTTCCAATATTTATTATTTCTAAGCCTTTTAAGTGAATTTGTGGTTAAACATTAGAAAATAATGTGCATATGCTTATACCTAACAAATGGGTTGAGATTGTTGACATGTGTAGGTTGAAAGGAGGCTTCTAGAAGACCCTTATGTGGCACCCCAAGGCCAAATTCGAATTTGAGTGGAAAGAATCATGGGATCATGAGGATATGTGTCACATCTCCTAATTGTATTGTAACTCTAAAAGGACATGTGTCTTATCAGTTCCTATTTTGATTAGGACTCTAGAGGTAGAGGGAGAGATTCATGGACTATCATTAATGAGATGGCTCTCATCTTTTTGTATAAATAGGAGATCTCTCTCCTTCATTTGTTAGTCTTTTTAGTCCCTAGTTCTTAAGTTTGTAGTTCTTCCTTGATGGCTTTTGAAAGCTTTGGAGAACCTTGTTGTACTTTGTACTTTTGAAGAAATTGAATAAAGCTTTGATGTTCTCAACATGGAAGGAGATGTGAAGTAGATGTCATGGAGCATATTAGGATGTAAGGTAGAGTAGATTTCATTTTGTAAATATTGCTTTGTAGAATGTAAGGTAGAGTAGATTTCATTTTGTAAATATTGCTTTGTAGAATGTAAGGTAGATTAGATTTTTCATTCATGCAATTTTAATTCATGCAAGTGTGTTCAATTTTTCTTTGATTTCATAACTAGTGGCATGTGTGATCATCTTGTCTATGTTGCTGACCTTTATTTTTTTGCAGTTTGATTTTCATTAGTATCATTTCTTTAACTTGCACTTTACTTTCTGCTCTTAGATATCAAGTTGTTCATCTATTGATGGTTCTTTTTCCATAATCAAATAACTTTATTGGAGCCAAAATATCACTTAGTACAGCTTGGTTTAGTTTGCTTTAAGACTCACATTGCTGACTTGTTCATAACTGTTCTCACATGATAAATCTAGCTGAAAGGCAAAAAGGTTAAGAAAAGGTTAAAGTAGTGTGATTTGTCTCCTTTATGTAGTGTCACTTAGATTTCACATTGCTTAGATTAAGTTGAAGAGTTAAAATAGTGTAAGATAGTTATTCTCACTTTTAATTGAATTTAATATAGATTTCATTTTCATTTTAAATCAGCAGCAGAGATACTGGGCCGATGTCATTAGTCCTTTATTTGATGTCTTTATTTTCCTTTAAGCATTTGATTTCATAGGTGGTAGAGGGCCCCTGCCTTGTATAGTTGTCATTTTATTTTTGCATTTTATTTCACCATGTATATTAGCTGTACATAAATTGCTTTCAAGTTGATTGTAGATTAGTGATGCACATAGCCTTTTAATGAACTAATGACGTGATAGAATCATCTTGTCCTTTTGCTGAAGCAGCAAGGATACTGGGTCTCATAGTCATTCTCTCATTATTTGATTATTGCATTTTATTTCGATTGAACTACTTGTGTATTTACACTTTTGTTTAAATACTAACTCCATCAATAACATGTTTTAAGTTGCATTAAACACTTTAGAAAAGAAACAAGAACAAAACCCCAAAAACAACATAAACTATAAAACAATGAAGTAAGAGAAAGGTTAACTAAGAACATATAGTGCACCACACTTCATCAGTTTACGATACCCGGATTGATAATTTATGTAGAGCAATTTAAGACGTTAAATTGACTAGACACCCCCCCCATCTTTGTTTTTCCTCCAAAACTCGGCATAACCCCCTCTTCCTTCAAGCCCCAAAGTGCTAAGTCCAAAGCTCCATAGCACCGTCACCACATGACCCTGCGCCTCCATAGCCCATAGTCGGCTTTCTATCGTAGCCATCGATCGCCACATCTCGATGCAATGGTTCCCCACCGCATTCAATGGATAACCTGCCCATTTTCTTTCCCACCATCTGATCATATCCACCGCGATCGAACGACATTTTCTCCCCCCGCGCCCGAAAACCAACCACGCATTAACTCGCGATCAAAGTGGTTTCCATTGCCACGCATCATCCTCCGAGTGGAATCGCTCACCTTTGTACGATTACCACCCAAGCCCCAACGGTGGTGCGATAAATACCGCTTACCGCCCGTCCTCTGTCCCTGCTCATTATCTCCCATGCATCTCCTCTGCCCAATGACCGTCAAATCTGTCCGGCCGAGATCCAACGGCCCGCGTTTGTCTGCTCCCACTTCCGCCCGATTTCTACCACTGAGAGATCTCCGCTGTTCATTCATTTGATCCAATGGCTGATATTTGTTCCCATCATGTTCATGCATCTGCCATGCAGTCCTCTTGTCCATAGCCTGTCCCATGCATCCGAAGGACAAAGGTGGCCAGCATCCAGTACTCGGCGTAATAGATCCTCAACAACTGTATTCAATAGGGAGGGTGGCCAAGAAGAAAAGGGCATGCCTCGAGCAATTAAAATACATTTAGTAGTTATGGAACTTCATCCATACAACACTTCAATTACTCGAGAAGTATAGCAGAGCACTTGAGAAGATCAAATCATTCACTATGGCAAGCAATTGCACTCAAAAGATCTACCAACCAGTTAATGCGGTTGGCGGTCCATTATGACCCCTCGACGCCTAGAATAGCAGAACATTTTTGTAATCAAACTCTATATATACCCAAAAAATAGATGTAATCAAGGTTGATTGTTATGAAACCAGCTCAAGAAGAGATAGAAAAGATAGATCAACACCTTAGAATTCAGCCTCTTCGAGGGGGCAACCTCCTTTACATTACATAAATGAACAATTCTTCGATGATACAAATGACAAAACCTCTTTTCTATATATAGGAGTCTAAGGAGTCACAATATAACCCAACCAATCTAACAATAATACTATAAAGCCACAAAAATAACAATAGAGGGTTTCTATGGGGCACAGTAATAACAATATGGGGGGAAATAGGGGCACAACAATATTAATAAGGGATACAACTAAAATAGTAATGGGGTAATCACTAGTATTATAGGGATATAACATGCCCCTCTCCTTCAAAAAAGTGTTGTCCTCAACGCTTGAGTAGTTCTGGATGCTTCTGTATAAAATTCTCATCCTCCCATGTGGAATCTTCAATGGATAAGTTCTTGCACTTGATGAGATACTCTGAAATTGATCGATTTTGTAGCTATCTATTTCTTGTCTCTGTGACTACTTTCGGTTCCAATATAATTTTTCCTTCCTCGTCAAGTTCTGGCAATATTGTTTGAACTGGGAGCTTTTCGCCTATAACCATCTTTAAACATGAAACATGGAAAACTGGGTGCACTCGAGAAGCTGCAAGAAGCTCCAATTTGTATGCCATAGTACCAATCTTTTGCAACACCTTGTACGAACCATAATACTTTGGTGATAATTTATTATCCTTCTTAGCTTGCTTCAGGGACATTTGTTTATATGGTTGTAGCCGTAGGAATACCTAATCACCTACATCAAAACTTCTTTCACTGCAATGTTGATCTGCCTGTTGTTTCATTCTATTCTGTGCCAACACGAGGTTATCCTTTAAGAGTTGGAGGACTTGTTGTTGATGTTCGATGTGACGTTACACCGCTTAAACCTTATAATTTTCTCTTAAATATGATGTGATGGATGGTGGCTGATATCCATAAAGTGCCATAAATGGGTTCATTTTTGTTGCTATATGGAAGGATGTGTTATACCACCATTCAGCTAGAGGCAACCATTTGATCTATTGTGTCTGTTTATCAGAGACAAAGCAACAAAGATATCCTTCCAGACATTTGTTTACTATCTCAGTTTTCCCATCAGATTGAGGATGATAAGATGAGCTATGAGCTAACTAAGTACCAAGACAAGAAAATAATTCTATCCAAAAATTTCCAGTAAAGATGGGATCTTTATCACTTACAATAATCTTTGGATTTCCATGTAGCTTTTGAATTGTTTCCATAAATGTAGTAGAAACTGTACTGTCTTTAAATGGATGTGATAATGCACAAAAGTGTGGATACTTGGTAAGTCTGTCAACTACCACCATGATGACATTCTTTCCCTCAGACTTGGGTAAACCTGTGATAAAATCCATTGAAACCTCCTCCCAATTTTGGCTTGGAATGGATAAAGGTTGTAATAGACCCGGGGTCTTAATTGTTTCAACTTTATTTTGTTGGCGAACCAAACATTCTGCCACAAACTTTTGAATATCTGATTTAAGGCCATCCCAAAAAAATTCCTTCTTAACCCTGTGGTAAGTTTTTAAAAATCCTGAGTGCCCTCCTAAGGGAGAAGTGTGCAATTCCATAAGAATATTTTGTTTGAGTTGGGAATTCTTATAGAGGTATAAGCGATCTTTGTACCATAACGAATCATTTTTCTAGCTAAATGTATCAGATGTACTAGAATCTTGTTGTAACTTTCGAATAAGTGCCCATGCTTCTTCATCATTCTTCCATTCCTCCCTTGCTTCGTTTATCCAATCAGGTTGGATAATAGAAATGGCGCACAAAAATGCTTTCACATCCTCATCCTTTCTTGAGAGTGCATCTGCCACCACATTTTGCTTCCCTTTTTTGTAGATGATTTCAAAGTCATAACCAACATCTTTGTGACCCACTTTTGTTGCTCTTTAGAGGATAATCTTTGTTCTAAAAAGTATTTAAGGCTATCATGATCCGTTTTTACCTTGAAGTGTCTTCCCATTAGGAAGGGTCGCCATTTCTTAAGTGCATGCAGTATTGCCAACATTTCCTTCTCATAAATAGCTTTGTGTAAAAACTTTCCCTTGATTGGACGACTTTCAAAAGAAATGGGTCTTTCATCTTGCATTAAAACAGCACCAATTCCATTTCCTGAAGCATCACATTCCACAATAAAGGTTTTTGTGAAGTCCGGTGTAGCTAAGACCGATGCTTGGCACATTTCCTCTTTAAGATGTTCGAAGGCCTTTGTTGCTTTTGCAGTCCATGAAAATGAATCTTTCTTCAATAATGTTGCTAGAGGTGCTGCTATTCTCCCATAATTCTTAACAAACTTGAGATAATACCCTGTCAACCAGAGAAATCCTTACAGATGCTTTATGGATGTGGGGATTTTCCATTCCTTAATGGCTTTAATTTTGCTAGGGTCTACCTTAACTCCTTCATGAGATACAATATGAGCCACATATTCCACCTCTTGTACTCCAAAGAAACATTTGGATCTTTTTGCATATAATTGTTTCTCCTCCAATAGTTGTAGCACCCTGTCAACATGTTCAACATGATCCTTCCAAGACTTGCTGTAGATTAGTATATCATCCAAAAATACAAACACAAATTTTCTAAGGAGGGGTTTGAAAATGGAATTCTACAAACCTTGAAATGCAGAAGATGCATTGGTACGGCCAAAAGGCATGACCAAAAATTCATAGTGACCCTCATGAGTTCTAAATGTTGTTTTCTGAATGTCTTCAGTCTTCATTCTGATTTGATGATATCTTGAACGAAGATCCAACTTGGTGAAGTAAATTGATCCATGCAATTCATCCAGTAATTCATCAATGACAGGAATGGGAAACTTATCTTTAATAGTGAGCTTGTTGAGCTCCCTATAATCCGGACACATGCACCATGATCCATCCTTCTTGTGCACCAATACTACTGGATCAGAGAAAGAACTTTGACTAGGTTGAATTATACTAGCCTCTAGCATTTCTGCAACCATATGTTCAATTTTGCTCTTTTGGGCATAGGGATATCTGTACGGCCTGATGTTTGGAGGAACACTTCCTGGAATCAGATGAATAGCATGATCATGATTATGAATAGGTGGGAGACCTTAGGGAGTCTCAAATACCTTGGAATGATTGTCCAAGACTTTTTGAAGATTTGGAGAAATATATGATTCCGATGTGGAAACATCTAGCGAACATAATTGTGCAATTACACCTCTTTGTTTCTTTTTTAGAAGCTTTGTCATACAGTTAGAGCTGATTAAGTTTCCCGGTTTCCTTGCAATACCCCTTAATTCAACTTCCTTTCCTTCTGCATAAAATTTCATGAAAAGTTCTTGAAAATTAAAAGATATTGTACCCAAGGATTGTAGCCATTGGACTCCTAGTACAACATCAGCACCTCCCATTGGAATGGAAAGCATTGGGCTAGTCAATACATATTCTCCCATGGATAGCTTGATATTATGGAACTTTCCAGAGAAATTTATTGTTCCTCCATTTGCAACCATCACTTGACACTCTGGTGCTGGATATAAGAAGCAATTCAATTCTTTTGCTACCTTACAATGAATAAAATTATGGGTACTTCCTGAATCAATCAACACTATTACCTTTTTCTTCTTGATTTGTCCTTCTATCTTGATGGTTTGAGGAGTGGTAATTCCCACCAATGCATTACAAGATATGGTCAAATTCATTTCTTCTTTATCTAGGCTTTGTTCCTGGAGTATATCCTCCTCTTTTGACCTTTCTTGCTCATTTTCTTCTTCCTCTTCACAATCTATGTAGAATAATTTCTTCTCGACACACTTATGACCTTTAGTGTATTTGCTATCACAACTGTAACAAAGCCCTTTTGCTCTATTTTCTTCCAATTTTGGTGGTGTCAACCTTATAGGTTGTGGAAGACTAGGGCCAACAACGCTTCCATCTTTATAGTTGTGAGTGGTATGCTTCCTGGTTGCCATAATTTTGCTTTCCATTTTTCTTGCTAACCTGAATGCCTTCTCTAATGAATCAAGTTCCCAAGGGCAAACATCATGTTGGATATTATCCTTTAAAGTCCCTATGAACACATCAATCCTATGCTCCTCTGGAATATTTTTTACCCTTATGTTCAATTTTTGGAACTCCTCAATGTGCTCCATTATTGAACCCTTTTGTTTGAGACTTATCAATTGGCTAAAAAAGGTGTTGCTTTTTGTATCCTCATAAGGTGCTGTCAATTCTTCCGTAAAAATTGCCCAAGTGATAATTTGTTTACGAGAGAAAATCCATTGATACCATACAAACTGATTTGGTTCCAAATATAAAGTTGTAATACATACCTTTTGTGTGTTTTGCACATTATTGAGATCGAAAAATTGCTCCATCTGTAATATCCATGTTGCGGGATCCTTGCCATCAAACTTCCTCATATCGATTTTTTGAATATGGTGGGTCTTCAATCCAACATTAGAGTCTATGAAATCATGATTAACATTTATTTTGTTCTCATCATGAGTTTCCTTTACTACCCTTTCACCATTAGTAAGCATTTCTTGTAGAAACTTTGTCAAATCTGTCTTCAAATCTTCCATGCCTGTCTTCAAATCTTCCATGCTTGTCTTTAAACAATCCATCTTAGCTTCTACGCCTTTCTTTAAACCATCCATCTTAGCTTCTACATCTTTCTTTAAACCATCCATCTTAGATTCTGTTGCTTTTTGTGCAAGTAACACTTGTTGCACTTGGTCTTGTAATTTTGATATATCATGTTGCATTTCTTCCTCTTCTTCATGATTCATGCTAGAGCTTTCAAGTTGCCTACTAGGTGTTTGCATTTTATTCCCTTGGGTTATCAATTACTAATAATAATGCTTTACTATGCCATTTGAATTCCTTCAAACTAATTTTTCAAACCAAGCTTATGCGAAAATTTAAAAAAACTACACACCTTTTTTCACTTTGTAGGAGCTCGATATTGAATCTGATGTATCTCTGTAATTTCAAATCATCTAGTTCTAAAATTGCAACCTGCGAGACCCCTCTGTGTTGTCTTTCCAATGCCACCAATCGGATCCAAATTGGATTCTCCACGGAAGAGTTATGCCAAATCTCCCACAGTGACCTGATTATAGACTATTTCAGTAGAGTGAACTTGTATGACGTGCCACGAGTCACTGTTTCAACCTTTGGCTCTAAAAAATATATACAAGAAGGCTACAGTCCATCTTCTTTTTGTACCTTCTTACGAAATTTCAATCCGATGCTCAGAAAGAAAGTTATGACGATTTTCCCCAGGTCACCTGTTTGGAATGTAATTCAGGAGTCTGCAAAAAGACCAACTTCCTCAGATCATATCTCTGCAAATATAGAGCGAAATGCTCTGCAATTTGGACTCGAGATTTAGTGCGATGTCTTCTCAAATGGTTTTTTTTTTTAGCTTATGAAACGTCGCAGAAAAAAAGTTATAGTGAAAATTCCACGATGACCTGTTTGGAGCAATGAAACCCTAGAATCCAAAGCTTCGATACCAAATGTTATGAAACCAGCTCAAGAAAAGATAGAAAAGATAGATCAATGCCATATAATTTAGCCTCTTCAAGGGGGCAACCTCCTTTACATTACATAAATGAATAATTCTTCGATGATACAAATGACAAAACCTCCTTTCTATATATAGGAGTCTAAGGAGTCACAATATAACCCAGCCGACCTAACAATAATACTATAAAGCCACAAAAATAACAATAGAGGGTTTCTATGGGGTAGAATAATAACAATATGGGGGCACTAGGGGCACAACAATATTAATAAGGGATACAACTACAATAGTAATGGGGTAATCACTAGTATTATAGGGATCTAACATTGATGGTTATTATCTTGATGTAAGGTTCAACTTCTGGAGACTGTAATTGCTTTGATACTTATAACGTCTCATTTTCATTTTCAGCCAATACAAGCTTCTTTTGCTATTAATTGCTCACTTTCCATCTCTTTTCTGTTCTAGGCTATGCTTGATATTCATTTTTCCTGAACTCTTGATTTATAGCACTAGAGGAGCTATCATCCTACCTCTATGTTTTAATCTTGCATGTATCAGTGAATCTATTAATCAGGTTTCTTTTCACTTAGTGACAGAGAGCTGTCATCCTATTTGTGCACTAGGGAATTAGATTTGCAGACCTTTTTACTCGTTGCAGCTAGCCATCACAGGGTCCTGTGCATTTTCTAGTGTGGTTAGCATTCTCCATATTCACCCAATCCTTAAACTGTGAGTAATTGGTGGTCTAAAGCCTTGTAGTATGGGGGTGTTCATGTATGTCTGGGGTCAAGAAAATTAGGAGTGGTTATCTGGATTGAACATGCATCATTCCTTCCATTCATCCATTTCCAACATTAAGTTGAGTTTGTAATGTTCCCGAGCATCTCCGAGCTACAGCCTAGGGGAGTTTCTTGGGATGATAACATTGATTGGCGCCGTTGCCAGGGAGAGGAGATTGAAGTTCAACTTCCCTGGGAGAACGACACAATTCCATGCTTTGATGATAGACAAAGTCTGGACACATTTTTGGTTGTAATCATCTATCTAGCAACTCTAGTGGAGAACCTACCTAGTGGCGACTCCACATTTCAGTTCTAGTTCAGTTTGTGAGGCATACCCAGATAAATCCTTAGAAATCACCAGCTGACCTAGTTCCTGACCCTGAGAATATATGCCCAAGTTCACTAGTACAGAGGGAGTAACAGCTGAAGAACACCTTGAGTCTTTTTATAGTTATGCTGATAACCTTGATATCAGTGAAGATGATATCTGGATGAGAGTTTTTGTCCAGAGCCTTGATGGAGAGGCTAGAAAGTGGTTTAGAGAATTGCCCCATAGGTCCATAATAGACATTGAGGCATTGGATGATGCATTCCTGAAGCAATGGGGAGATAGAAAAGACCTGCTCTACTACCATACAGAGTTTGGAAACCTAAAGAGGGAGAATGGGGAATCTTTGCATGATTTTAATAAAAGATTCAACCGTATGTATAGTAAGATACCAACTGAAGTAAAGCCTACCCCCACCTCTACCAAACTCACTTATGTCAATGCTTTTGACTCGGATTTCTTCCTGCTTTTGAGAGAAACAAGATGTGCCACCCTAGCTGATATGCAGGATGCAG
Organism: Pinus tabuliformis; assembly: GCA_031772625.1. NCBI lineage: Eukaryota > Viridiplantae > Streptophyta > Pinopsida > Pinales > Pinaceae > Pinus > Pinus tabuliformis. Next base: position 360,212,107 of record CM062805.1, read on the forward strand.
CACTGGGAAAGTAAGGTTTCCAAACACATTTGCTCCAAGAAATCCAAATCCATTCAGAAGAGCAAATGAACAGTTGTGGATTATTCAAAGGGGTAAAGAAGCAAATGAAGAACAAAGAGTTAAGGCCCCTTTTCAAAATATAGTCATGGAGGAGGAGCAGTTTGAAGAAGAGGATGAAATGCATTGCATGGAAGATAAAGGTAGTGCTACCTTTTTTACATTGGCTGCATATGAAGAATCATTACTGTAGGACCAAAACAGACAAGAGTGGGACGAAGAGGTTGTTTTGCAAACTGGTGAACAACAAAGATATAATCTGAGGTCAAAAGCAAACAATGTCAAGGAGATTCCTGCCCAAAGAGCTACTATCCAGACAGTGTCGCAGAATATCAGACAGAAAAGACCAGCAGCTAATCCAGTCACCCTCAAACCACTAGCTCAAGAGGTAAGAGGTCTTGATAAGTCCCCTTCCCCTTTCAATTTTGAATCAGAAGTCCAGAAGTTAAAAATATCTATGCCTCTAATAGAATTGGTACAGAGTGAAGTTTTTAGAAAGTCTATCCTTGAGGCTCTTGAGCTGAAAGCCACACAAACCCCTACTGACTATGTCAATTTGCAAGATGATAAGCCTGCAATTGTGCTTAGCCCTATGATCAAACCTGCTGATAATAATTCTCCATCATTTTATGTTTCCTTGACCATTCATGACAAAATCCTCCACAATTACCTACTAGACACAAGGGCCAGCCACAATCTGATGCCTAGAGCTGTCATGGAAGAGTTAGGCCTTGACATCACCAGACCATATCATGATTTATTCTCATTTGATTCAAGAAAGGTGAAATGTCTAGGATTAATCAAAGACCTAGCTATTACCCTAACTCATCTACCCATGAAGAGTATGATGATGGATATTGTGGTACCAGATGTCCCTCCCAAGTTTGGGATGCTGCTGTCTAGAGGGTGGATTAAGAGACTAGGTGGGACACTATAGAATGATCTATCTTATGCCACTATCCTAGTTTTTGGAGGAGAAAGCAAGAGATTGTACAGAGAAGCACAGTTGGCATACATCATCAATGATGAGAAGAATCCTTCTAATCATCCCATATATTCTGTGGACACTGATTTTGGAGCTTGTATCCTCCAAATAGAAGAATCCTAGAAGGCCTCAATGTAGGTCAAGAAACCATTCAATCAAGCCGAGGGAGAGCAAGGAAGTCAGGTTTGGGAGATGTTCTTTGATGGAGCATGTTCCACGGAGACTGTAGCAGCAGGGGTGGTGCTAATATCTCCAGAACAAGAAAGCACACATTTGTCTTTCAAGCTAGCTTTTCAAGTCACAAACAATATAGCAGAGTATGAGGCTCTGCTATTGGGCCTTAATGCAGCTAAAGACAGAGGAATCAGGAACATAAAGGTGTTTGGAGATGCTGATCTTATCATTCAGCAAGTAAACAGAACATTTCAAGCAAAGCACCCAAGGCTGAAAGCATACAGAGATGAGGTATGGAGACTTAAAGATTCTTTTGATAATTTTTGTATCTCATACATCCCTAGAGTAAAAAACCAGCTTGCTGATTCCCTTGCTGTGTCTGCTAGCATGTTTATCCCTCCTATGCCTCCCAGACTAGTTTATGAAGTCCAAATGAAATACATACCATCCTTGCCTGATAATGTCCAGCATTGGAATGTTTTTGAAGGTGATGATGAAGTGAATAGATTCCTACAAGTCAATGATGAATTTTCCGAAATGCAAATTGACCAAGAAAATGAAGCCTTGGAAGAAAATCCCCAATCCCAGCTTAGAAACAGAATTGGTAAAGATAGCATTGTCCAACTGCCCAGCAATCATATACCTAAGGGTCTGGTTCCATTAGAAATGTTGTTTGACCAAAATGATGTGCCTTATAAGGCTTCCCAAAAAGAAGATCAATCTGTAATCCGTAAGCATAATATAGGGAGTCAAGATCAGCCCAGATACATAAATCTATCCATTCATCTGTCTGCTGTCCAAAGTGCTGAATACTGCAATTTAATGAAGCAATTTGCTGATGTCTTTGCTTGGGAATATAGTGACCTAAAAACATATGACAAGAAGATCATCCAGCATAAAATCCCTTTAGAGAAAGACACCATCCCTTTCAAACAGAAGCTGAGACCAATAAATCCTTTGCTCCTTCCTCTAATTGAAAAAAAAATAAAGTTACTGGCTACCAAAATCATAGTTCCTCTCAGATATTCAAAATGGGTAGCCAACTTAGTGGTAGTGAGGAAGAAAAGTGGAGAAATCAGACTCTGTGTTGATTTCAGAAACTTGAACAAATGCTCTAAAAAGGACAACTATCCTCTACCCAAGATGGAGCATCTGTTGTAGAAGGTCTTAGGGGCCAAAGTGATGTATTTCCTGGATGGGTTTTTAGGCTATAACCAGGTTGCTGTACATCCAGATGACCAAGAGAAGACTGCATTCACCACTCCTTGGGGCACTTTTATGTATTCCAAGATGCCTTTTGGATTGATGAATGCTGGAGCCACCTTTCAGAGAGCTATGGATATAGCATTGTGGGGGAGAAGGACAGGTTTTTCCTTAATTACCTTGATGATATAACAATATACTCCAGCAGCCATCATGACCATTTGCAGCATTTGAAGAAAGTGTTCCTGAAGTGTAGAAGGTTTAGGATTTCAGTCAATCCTAAAAAGTCACAATTTTCTTTAGAGGAGGGAAAGCTGTTAGGAAATGTTGTTTCTGTTGTAGGTGTCAAAATTGACCTAGAAAGAGTAAGAGCAATACAAATCTTGTCTGTCTCGAGATCAAAGAAAGACATCTAGTCCTTTCTGGGAAAAATAAATTTTGTGAGGAGGTTTATCCCAAATTTTGCAGAACTCGTAAAGCACATTACCTCTATGTTGACAAAGGGGTCGAAGATCAAATGGACTGATATAGCAAGAAGATATTTTGAGTCCATTAAAAAAGCTATTATGGAGGCTCCCACTTTAAGAAGTCCATATTATAGCCAGGAATTCCATATATTCTCATTTGTCTCTGAAGACACCTTTGCAGCAGTTTTATTGCAAGTAGATGAAGAAGGCTCAGAGCATCCAGTGGCTTTTTTCAGCAAAACCTTAAGGGATGCTGAGCTGAGGTATGATATTATGGAGAAACAAGCATATGCTCTTATCAAGTCTTTGAAATCTTTCAGAGTTTATGTTCTGCATTCCAAGATAATTGCATATGTACCCTCTACTTCAATAAAATATGTTTCAACACAACCTAGTGTTGATGGAAGAAGGGTTAAATGGATTGCAAAGTTAATTGAATTTAATATAGAATTGAAGCCCACCAAGCTTGTCAGAGGTCAGGGCCTTGCCAGACTGATGGCTAAAGAAAATTGCAGATCATTGGACATAGATTTCATGGGCACAGTTGCAGAAAATGGTCAAACAGAAGAAGAGGAGGCAACTGAACCAAGGAAAGAATAGTCATTAGTAGAAAATCTAGCTTCTCGTGATTGGTACCCTGCAATAGCTAAATTCTTGCGGAAGCTAAAAATTCCTCCAGGCCTTAGTTCAAGCCAAGCCAGAACTATTAAGCTCAGGGCAGCAAAATATTGCATTCATGAAAATCTACTCTATTGGAGGGACCCATCTGGAATGTTTTTGAGGTGTCTAGACAAAAACAATCCACTGAAGTCATGCAACAATTTCATTCCAGCATGTGTGGAGGGAATCATTATTGGAAAACTACAGCCCACAAAATTTTCAGAGCTGGGTACTATTGGCCCACCTTGTTTTCTAATGTCTTTTCATTTGTTAAATCTCGTGATAGGTGCCAAAGATTTGAAGGAAAGCAGCAATTGAAGTCCCTGCCCTTGAAACCAAGACATGTAAATGGACCTTTTCGGCACTGGGGCTTGGATTTCATTGGAGAGATCAATCCACATTCTAGTGGCCAGCACAGGTGGATATTAGTAGCCACAGATTACTTCACCAAGTGGATTGAAGCAATTCCTACCAGAAAGGTTGATCATAAGGTGGTTATGAGTTTCTTGACAGAGAATATCTTCACCAAATTTGGCTGTCCACATAAATTGGTCACAGACAATGCAGCAGCCTTCAAGGCAAAAGAATTGGTGGACATGTGTGACTTAATGGGCATTAAGATGGTCCATTCCACCTCATACTACCCTCAAGGCAATGGTTTAGTAGAATCTTCCAACAAAAGCCTGATAAGGATAATTAAAAAGTTGCTGGAAGAAAACAAAAAGAACTGGGATTCTAAGCTCAAATGTGCACTGTGGGCTAACAGAGTAACCACCAAGAAATGCACAGGGAATTCTACATTCAAGCTAGTATATGGCACTAAGACTATGTTTCCAATTCAGTTGTCTCTCCCTGTGGCAAGGTTCCTACAAGAAGCACAGAATGAGGAAGAAGATATGGCAAAAAGAATCATTGATTTAGTAGAGTTACATCAAATCAGAGAATAGCTCGTTGAAAAGTTTGCAGCACATTAGAAGAAGGTCAAGGAAGCTTTTGACAAAAAGACAAAATCAGATAAATTTCAGGTTGGAGATATGGTTCTGAAGTGGAATGCATTGAAAGAAAAGAAAGGCAACCATGGGAAGTTTGATGCCTTCTGGACAGGGCCTCTTATTATTTCTCAGATCCAAGGGAACAATACCTTCATGCTGAAAAGTATGGGAGGAGAAGTGGTTTTTGATGGCCCGGTTAATGGGAATTTTATGAAAATTTATGTTATTTAAGGTCTTTTGGCCTTAAAATTGTAAATATGTTGTTTTATCTACTTTAGTATAGGCTCAATTAGACTCCATGCCCAATGGAACACTAGGAAATTTTGCTAATTTGTTTTCACAAGAAAGGCATTGATCTGCAAGTTCTTGAGACTTCACAGGGAGGATCTCATCCCCAGAAGGAGCCAGTGTTAGCTTCGCTACATACTTCAATATTTGAGGGTCAAATACATGTCTAGCCATGTTGGTTATGCTCACAAAGTACCCGTATCAGTCATCCTTCTCTTCCCCCTTCATTCCGCTCACACTCTCTTAACCCCCGCCATCTCCGTTTTTCCTCCAAAACTCGGCATAAGCCCCTGTTCCTTCAAGCCCCAAAGCGCTAACTCTAAAGCTCCATAGCACCGTCACCACATGACCCTGTGCCTCCATAGCCTATAGTCGCCTTTTAATCATAGTCGTTGATCACCGCGTCCTGATCCAATGGTTCCCCGCTGCATTCAATGGATAACTTGCCCATTTGTTTTCGCACCATCCGATCATATCCACCGTGATTGAACGGCATTCGCTCTCCCTGAACCTGCAAACCAACTGCACATTAACTTGCGATCAAAGCTGTTTCCACTGCCACACGTCATCCTCTGAGTAGAATTGCGCACTTTTGTACGATTACCACCCAAGCCCCAACGACGGTGCGATAAATACCACTTACCGCCCGTCCTCTATCCCTGCTTGTTATCTCCCATGCATCTCCTCTGCTTGATGACCGTCGGATCTGTCCGCCTAAGATCCAACGTCTCGCATTTGTCTGCTCCCACTTCAGCCTGATTCCTACCATCGAGAGATCTCCGTCGTTCATTCATTTGATCCAACGGCTGATATCTATTCCCATCATGCTCATGCATCCAACATATAGTCCTTTGTCCATAGCCTGTTCCATGCATCCAAAGGACAAAGGTGACCAGCATCCAATACTCGGCGTAATAGATCCTCAATAACCACATTCAACAGGGAGGATGGCCAAGAAGAAAAGGACATGCCTCGAGCAATTAAAATACATTCAGTAGTTATGGAACTTCATCCATACGACACTTCCCCTGCTCGAGAAGTACAACAAAGCACCTAACAAGATCAAATCATTCACTACAGCAAGCAATTGCACTCAGAATCTCTGCCAGGCAGTTAAAGTGGTTGGTGGTCCATTATGACCCCTCCACGCCTAGAATAGCAGAACATTTTTGTAATCAAACTCTATATATACCCAAAAAATAGATGTAATCAGAGTTTATGGTTGTTTTTTTGATGTAAGGTTCAACTTCTGGAGACTATAACTGCTTTGATACTTCCAGCGTCTCGTCTTCATTTTTAGCTAATACAAACTTCTTTTACTATTAATTGATCACTTTCCATCTCTTTTCTGTTCTAGGTTGTGCTTGATATGCATTTTTCCTGAACTATTGATGTATAGCACTAGAGGAGTTGTCATCCTACCTCTGTGTTTGAATCTTGCTTGTATCAATGAAACTGTTAATCAGGTTTCTTTTCACTTAGTGACAGATAGTTATCATCCTGTCTGTGCACTAGGGAATTAGATTTGCAGACCTTTTTACTGGTTGCAGTTGGCCATCATATGGTCCTATGCATCTTCTGGTGTGGTTAGCATTCTCCATATTCACCCAATCCTTAAACTGTGAGTAATTGGTGGTCTAAAGCCTTGTAGTCTGGGGTTGTTCACGCATGTCTAGAATCAAGCAAAGTAGGAGTGGTTATCTGGCTTGAACATGCATCATTCCTTCCATTCATCCATTTCCAACATTAAGTTGAGTTTTTAATGTTCCCGAGCATCTCCGAGCTACAACCTAGGAGAGTTTCTTGGGGTGATAACAGGAGGTACAACCCCTGCCTTGTAAGCTACAACTTCCTTGACCTCAATGAGTCATCTTTCATATTCATTCTCAAATCAAGAAGGCCACTTCCTTACATAAAGAAATATTTTCTTCTCTTCAATCACTCACCGTGCACACCATCAAAACACTTTTAGCAATGTTCAATTACTGAATAAACCATTAAGCACACTAGTAGCATCAATCCATATCACACACTAACAACAAATTCCTTACACGTTTGATTCTGCTTATATAGATTTTGGACTGATATTTTTAATTCTTTGCTTTTTATTTAACTTGTACTTTAATTATTGCATGAGCCTTTATTTTTTTTCCTTTGTCTTGCTTCAAATATGTCTTCTAAACTTACTCTCCAAGTGTTCTAACTCTCCTTACCTTTTTTTGCAATAAAAGCTAAGCTTTACTTTCAATTTTTTTCATTCTAGAATTTTTCATAATTTATAAAATCTTTCTATTTTGGGAGCATCGCTAAATTCAACAAAAAAAAAAAACACTAAAATTACTATTAAATATGTCCATTCTACCAAATATTTCCACTAAACCATTCATTCCTACTTTAAATATTTAGATTTGCTCTGTTGTATATGGGATAAGTGCTAGAATCAAGTTGTTGACTCGTTCATGCATTAGCCTTCGAATCTCAGCCAAAAGTACTTTATTTTTAGCCCTAAATAGATTTAACGTGTGTTGTCAGCTTGTTCAAACAAAGGCCTTAAACATAGCCCAAATTTCTTAACACTACCACATTATAACTCCGTTGGGCCTACTAGCCTCGAGGGCTTAGCAAATGCTACAAAAGCTTTGATGCTCTATGTCATCACTTCCACACATAACCAATCCCGGTCCTTAAGATTTGGCCCCTGGCTTTATTTTCTGCTGCACATTTAAAAATGCTTTTTGGGTGATTTTTCTCAGATGTGCTTCTCATTGGTCGTCGGCTCCAATATTGCATGCCACCATGTCCTAGTGTTGAGTCATTTTGGATGTCCACACCTTGTGCCTTTCAATTTTTCTCCAAGGTAGTTCCTCCGAGATGATGTGTCCCCATGGAACCATTGTCACACATTTGGACCAATCAACGACCAGCTAGGGTCACATGTACTTCCATGTTATCTATTGGATTGTCCTAGTGTTGAATCATCTTAGGTGTCCTCATCTTGTGCTCTTTTGAAACCATGCAAGGGAGCTCTTCCAAGGTGATGTGTCCACATGATTTCATGTTTGTGTCGTCCTTGCCACATCGTTCCTTCAGAGTGGTGACACACGTCACATTAAATAAGCCCACTTGGCCACCCAAAAATTTTGAATTTGCATGCCACATGTCACCCTTTCATTGATCCACATCATGCTAATGTCATGTTGACATCATCATTCATCTATTCTTTCCAAGTTGTATGTATGAGCCAATATAAAAATGTCACATGTCTTCTAATATAGAGAGAGAAAGGCTCTCAAGCCTTTGGTTTTGCATTGATTTTTTTATTAAAATTTAACGGGTTCGAGCCTTTGGTTTTTCATTAATTTTATTTATTAAAATTTAAAGGGTCAAAGGCTTTGGTTTTCTACAACACCTTCTCCTTTCGCCATGTTCCCTAACCCTGTGTAATCTTAGGGATCAAGCTTTTGCGTTCACCATTTCTCTTCCAAGAGAGTCCTTCCAAGGTGAGTTGTCCCATGGGAACCCCATCGTTGAACACTCTTTCAATCAAATTCCTGCACCTTCTTTGCTTTATTGTGTGGACTATCCACCTCCTCCTGGGCTTATGTCATCCTAGTGCTCCGTTTGTGAGAAAATTTGAAAGCATCTGGGAAACATCTTTCTGGATGAGCTATAATAAGCAATCTCCAGTGATGTCACATCTTTGTTCGTATAGTAAAAGCCAATTTTTTTTATTGTATTTGGTTCCTAGAGAATTACCTTCACCTTCCTCCCCCTTAGAATATTCCTTTAGTTTTAGGTCCCATGTAAACAATGCATAAGTGTAGGGGAACCACCCATTTAACTAATTAAAGGTTATATGCTAGTAATGGTTGCAATGTCATAATTATTCCATCTACTAAGTTGTGATTTAAATTCACTTCTTAACATTTATATAATACCTTATGATGTATTAGCTTTACAAACTTTACCATGCATTATCATTCTAATCAATGCCTAAATTCTATAAAGGAGTGATTCTCATACCCCTTCACCAACTCCTATGTTGTCTTTGCTACCCAACTAGTGCATCAGTTCTACTTTTCCAGTTTATACCATATTAATACATGTATTTTTATTCAATACTTACCTTTGGTGTAAGTGTGGTATATCTTAGATTATCATTTGGGTAAAACTATAGAATAGGGGTATAAGCAAGGCTCTCTATTGAACTCAGTTGTAATGTATAGAACTTAACATATATGTTGCACTATGTGTATAAATTAGCAAGCACCCACACTTACCCACTGGTGCTCACATTTAAACTATCTTTGGACCTTCATCCTACTATAACGTTTTATGGCTTGATGTTGACACTTGGTAGTTTATTTCTCTAATGTAAAAATCCATAAACATTTATAAAGTATGTTACTCGTTTGAATTATCCATGTACTTTCCCCACTGTGGTAAAATCGTGGTACTCGAGGCATTAATTCATGTATTTATGATATCTAAATCAATTCCTAATCTCCATTAAGATTTCTTGGGTCTGGTGTAATATTCGACTACTAGAATTGTGTAATGTTTATTTATTCTATGGTTGTGCCTATTTAGGTGTTGGGTGCCACCTTGCATAGAGGGTAATGTTATTAATTATTGTTTGGCCTTTCAATAAAGCTCCAGGCATCCTAGACTTACGAGCTATGTAATATTACAAGCTCTATGCATTTCCTTTGGTGCTATTTGATGCGCTCCACCTTGAACTTTGAAGGTCCACTCCATTGTTTCCACACTTGCAGTCTTCATGTGAGTGCATGTCACTGCTTTCCATTTCCAACGGTAGAAATTCATGCTAGATAATCAAGGCTGAGATATGTTGGCTTAACCCTAACCCCTCAATACAATGAACCTGCAAAGATTGTTTCGCCTTCCCATGCCCCCTTCCCTGTTTGGTATCCAAGTAACTCAGTTCTAGAATTTCCCACGAATACATGGCCTCCCACTAACATTCCAAGGTGATGGAGGCAATGAAAATTTCTCCTCCCTCTCACTCGACATTCTTCTTTACCTTATTGTACATAGATGTTCAGGGTATAGTCATGACATGCACCTTATGAGGCGTCTCCAAAAAGTTTCCATCACTTTTCTTAAGACACTTTGTTTCTTATTCATATTCTGGTTCATTTCTTTTCACTATCTATGGCACTGTGTTCTCACCAGTCATTGGTAGCCTAGTTCTCTATTCGATGGTGCAAGGGTTACATCTTCTGATGGAATCTTCCTGATCATTCTAGGTAACGGTCTTCACTATGAGCAAGTCAATTTATCATTTCATCTTCGTACTTTATCTTCACCCCTATTGATGAGCGTGAGTATTACAGCAAGAATGTTTCATGTCTGGTGGCTACCAACTTTACTTAATAAACCTGGGGTTAGTACAAAGTTGGAGGTGATAGTGTTTTATATACAGTAGATGTAATGGTCTACTCTTGTCACTTTTCAACTGAGGTGATAGACCACTAGGTTTTCTCAAACCAGTCTTCTATTGACTAGAAGAAGTTTGACTACTGAATGGAAAAGGGAAAATTCTCATTAATGAAGGAAAAGGAATGCTACCTACTTTAAGGAATGAAAAACTGAATTGGAAGATTCTTGTAAAGTGACATGAACTCCTTTAGCTACTCATTGACACATTTTTCTTCCAAAAAGTGTTTTCAAGCTACCCAAAGTGCAAAAGAGAAGAAATTTTTTCATCCATATTCCAAGACATAGAAGCTCTCAAAGCTAAAACAGACCCTCTCCATTGGATAGTACTCAGAATAATATTTCCAATGGTATATGGAACTCCTCAAATAGACCCCGGAATCAGAAGATATGGCCTGTTAAAGATAAGGGTTTTGTCAATGTTGAAAGGAGGAAAAACAAGTCAAGTTTAATTTGTTTTTGAGAAATTCCCATATTCTCTAAAAAACTCATTTATTTCATAAACCCCATTTTACACTTTGTTTTTTAAACTCTAGCCGCGGTGACCCTTTTTTAACTCTAGCTGAAATCCTTTGTATTTCCAACTTTAGCTGTGTTTCCTCACTCCGCTTTGAAATATCTTAAAAAAATCACAAAACATATCGAAGGCCTTTTAAAAGGCTAGGTCCCGCAAAAAAATATCGCTATCAACCCATTTTCCTTTGCAATACATAACTGCTCACCTCCATTTTCATTTTGTGATTATGATACAACATATCACAAAGTGTCCCGCCTATTGCAATAAAGTTCTTCCCCCACTGATTGCGATATCACAAAATTCTCTACCGATATCGCATATTGCAAATTCCCCACCGAGTGTCATATCTAAGTCCCTTCTCTACCTGCTGATTGTGATAAGGTACTCCCCTATTATTGCGACATTTACACCTTCCCTTCGATCGTGATAAGGTCCTTCCCCTGTCGATTTTGATATCGCAATTGGAGATCGCACAAAACATAACTCCATCCTCCGCTAAATTCCCTTCCAAATTGTGATTGCGATGGACCTACAAGGTTATTTATTATGGTTTTGAGAAATCTCACATCTAGCATATTGGAAAACCACCATAAAATTAGTGTTAAAGACCCTTTTCTCTTTATGAAGGTGATATGTGAGCCCTGGTTCTAGATGTGATATTTTATGTATCATGCTTTATTGAAGTTTTGCATTTGGAAAATTGGAAATACCTATGAAATATGGTCAAAAGGACCCATCTCTTATATTGTGATTGTGATACCAACAGGCTCGAATCAATGACCCAAAACAACGAACATTAAAACTTCTATTTCGCTTCTGCTTAGTGGAATGATGAGGGTATTTTTCAGCATATAACCAATAGAGCGGTCATCAAAGAGAATACAAAGTAAATTAAGGTATGGGGAGTCAGGAAGATTAATGGATCAGCATGGTGCTCCAGGCAGATACACAACGATGGACTGTGATCACATTCTCCACTTCTAGTCTGTAACAGGAAACTGACAGTCGATCCACTCCCTGCTCTAGAGAACGAGTGATTCAGATTGTTAATGTGAAAGCAATAGAAACTAGCCAAGTAGTAGGAGGGATACATTGTGGTATAGATGTGGCCTGATCAGGGGCCTTCGCAGGAACCACTAGGACGATATTTTCCTCCATCATCATTTAGTTTCGTCTTTTCTATTTTTCTATAACTTTTGTATTACCAATAACATAATCAAATCCGAGGAAATAAGTTTGGGTAGCAGAGCTATCATAGGCCTAGGTAGCTAGTCAATCAAACAACTAGCCCTTGTCTAAGATATTTTGTAAATGTGGATTCAAATCCCCCCTTCTCTGTATAAATAAGGGGGAGAAAAACTTAATAGAGGTTACAGAATTCAGCACCCAGAGCGGTCCAAATTCTATGGTTCCATTTGGTTCTAATGTTTTTGCATAAGGGACTCGTAGGATGTATTGTTGAATTTAAATGGACTGGCGAATGGGACTCATTTTGAAGATTAATGAAACTCTCTGGCGATTCCAATTATGGCAATGTGCAACATGTTTTCCCATTTGTAATCTCATTCCATATATTTTTTCTGTATCTAAAATAGTGTGATGAAGCTATCGATTTCTCCCTGGTTCATGATTGTATATTTGTTACCAAGTAGAAGTAGTACCTTTGTTAGCTACAGATTTACTTAAGTACCTGTAATTTCAACATATTTACTTAAGCTTTTGGATACAAATGTGCCCATGAGTATATGTCTTGAAACCCTAACTAGCGCTCCACTCCTTCCACTCTTTCATCTCCACCCTTTAATATATTTCTACTGGAACATTATTTCTTACGATTCTGTTGGTAGCCCTATGCATCAACTTCCCTCATTTCTCTCCTCCTCTTCACCTTTACTACAACTGCAATATTAAGTTTCTTGTTGTTATGTGTCGGCCACTAGAACCAAACATTCCTCTTTGAGGTTGGCCTAATTTACCCCCTAAACATTTAGATCCATATGTTGGCTTGAGTTTACCTTCATGAAAGTTGATTGAACCAAGCCCATTTTATTATATTTTGAATAATGTGACAATTGGAATGCACTAAAAGGCCCCGTAGATAATCCTCCAAGTGCTCCTCTATTTAATATGTCCTAGACACTGGTCTACAATCAACCCAGAGGTTGTATCTAGGAATCTTTCTATGTCTCCCGAGGCACTCGTTCTAAAGGTTCCATTAAAAGTGACAACATCTTCTTGGCATCATTGTCGGGGAAGAAATTCAAATATTTTTCCCTAGTTATGACAAATCTTTACATTCCATCTGTTAGGTGAGCAAGGGAAGTGTGGGTTGAAGATTTGTATTTGACCTTTTGGGCTTTCAAGCAACCTTAGTCACTTTGATGATAAAGCAGCTAAAAACGTTCCCTCCCTTTGAACCTGAAATCACTCACCTAGAGGGTTTTCAAAATGGCCATTCCTGCACTCCTAGCCAACCAACATGCCCCACTGATTTTTTCTTCTATTGTTATTTATCCCAATCATGTCCCTTCGTTTCATGAATGGGATACCTATTTAACTAGATTCAGTGGAAACACAGATAGAAGGCCAAACCAGCACCTTAAGGATTTTCATAAATGCATGGAAAAATAGGGTATTATTTTTTAAGATGCGTGAATGAAATTGTTCATGTACTCTTTAGAAGATGATTTTAGAATGTGGTACAAAACAATACCTCGTGCTAGCATATCTTCACTAAAATGTTTTCATATAGCATTCCATCATTATTACAAAATATTATATCCACCGAATGCTTTGTTTTAATATTCCTACGCACATTTTAATGATGAATATATTCCTGAGGTTGATGACCCTGTTGAAGATGTTTGTGGAGCTCCACTCCAAGAAAACATCTACTCGCATCAAGAAACATCGCTCACTGAGCAAGAAAGAGAAGAAGGAAACATCATCGAGTTGCAAATAAACTCTCAAAGATCTTATTCAGCCAAATTTGATGTTTCACCTTCTTATGATATATATGACTCTGATGGAGATGCAAGTGATGTAGAGCCACAACAATCCCAAACATGGGAAGCTCCATAAGAAGAGGACACCCACCAAGAGGCCAACAAAGACGCTCCAATCCACAACCCACATTTTCACCTCAAGAACAAGCTCGGCAACCTCCTCTGATTTATGATTCATATTATTTAGAGGAGGATGAGATGGCCAAATATTTTCAAAGGGAGTAGTTTACCAACAACTAGGGAGCATGCTTCTAGCAATAACTTTTGTTTGATAAATCTTAGGCTGACGAGATGAACAACATTTGTGGCTACACTGACCAAGAAGATACTCAGTAGTAGATGATCCATAAAAAAGAGATAGTTGCAAACTCTCCTTGTCAGTTCTATGACCCTGTGGGTGATTACATGACCACATTCTTAGGTCATTAGTAGAGGTTATTTCTAAAGTATGCATCAAGTTCTCTATTTGAAGATTTTTCATGGTGCATTCTTATTTTAATTTTTAAATTTCAACATTAGGGAGGCATGAGGTCTAGTACCCAAATGCTGGCCTGGCTCCATTGGAGGGTTGAACTCACTTAGGTGAATTGAGCCCCATAAATAAGTAGGAGTTGTACATAAATAAGCTCACTAGCTAAGCATTTACATTCCACTTGGTAGAATTTATTTTTCTGCATTTTCGTTTCATGAGGAAAGGACTCCCTGCAAACAAAGTTTCATGGAGATTTTAATGGTTGTAAAAGTTCATTATATTTTTAACACCGTGTGCAATGGTGAAGGCTACTAGTCTACAAGCTCTTAGCACCTTGCTAGCAAGGCCCTATCCCGAGCTGGAGCTAATGTTGTCACTCGATGCAAAAAGTGTTTTCAGGTTACCCAAAGCGCAAAAGAGAACATTTGAAACCATATTCCAAGACACATAAGCTCTCAAATATAAATCATACCCTCTTCATTGGATAGGACTTAGAATAATCTTTCCAACGATATATGGACCTCCTCAAATGGACCCCGGAATCAGAAGATATCGCCTATTAAATATAAGAGTTTTGTCTCCATTGCAAGGAGGAAGAACAGGTATAGTTTAATTTGTTTTGGAGAAATTCCCATATTCTCTAAAAAACTCATTTCTTTTGCAAACCCCATTTTACCCTTTCTTTTTTAAACTGTAGTTGTGGTGGCCCTTTTTTAACTCTATCTGAATTCCCTCTGTATTTCCAACTCTAACTGTGTTTCATCACTTCCCTTTGAAATATCTTAAATACATTTATAAAACAACCTGAAGGCCTTTTAAAAGGCTAGGACCTGCAAAAAAATTATCGCTATCAGACCATTTTCCTTTGTAATGAATATCCAATCATCTCCCTCTTCCTTTTGCGATTGTGATATTGCATATCACAAAGTTTCCCACTTACCGCAATATCTCAAATTCCTCATTGATTATCATATCTAAGTCCCTTCTCCACCTATAGATTATGATAAGGTCCTCCCCATTGATCGCGATATTTCCACCATCCCATCAATCATGATAAGGTCCTCACCCCACCAATTGTGATATCAAAATCAGGGATCACACAAAACATAACTCCCTCCTCTGTTGAACTCCCTTCCAACTTGTGATTACGATGGACCTGAAAGGTTATGTATTATGGTTTTTAGAAATTCCATGTCCTGCATATTTGGAAATCACCATAAAATAAATGTTAAAGCACCTTTTCACTTTTTGATGGTGATATGCGAGCCCTAGTTCTAGATGTTATATTTTATGTATCATGCTTTATTGAAGTTTCTCATTCGAAAGATCGGCAAGCACTATGAAATATTTTAAAAAGGGCCCCTCTCTTATATTTTGATTGAGATATCAATAGGCCCAGATCAACGACCCAGATCAACGAACATTAAAATGTCTATTTCTCTTTCGCTTAGTGGGATGGCGAGGATATTTTTTGGCTTATATCCAACAACATGGTCACCAAATAGAATACAGAGTAAATGAAGGTATGGGGACTCAGGTAGATTAATGGTTCAACATGGGGCTCCACTAAAATACATGGCAAAGGACTGCGAGGACATTCTCCACTTCTAGTCTGTAACAAGAAACTCACAGTCAATCTAGTCCCTGCTCTAGAAAATGAGTAATTTAGGCTGTTAAGGCAAAAGTGACAAAAACTGGCCAAGCAGTAGGAGGGATACATTGTGGTAGAGATGTCGCCTTATCAGGGTACCTCACAACAACCACTAGGATGATATTTCCCTCCATCATCCTTTAGTTTCCTCTTTTCTATTTTTCTATAATTTCTTTTCTTCTGTAATTTCTATATTTCCAAGAACGGAATCAAATCCGAGGAAATCAGTTTGGGTAGCAGAGCTATCGTAGGCCTAGGTAGCTAGTCAATTGGACAGCTAGCCCTTGGCTAAGATATTTTGTAAATGTGGATTCAAATCCCCCTTCTCTGTATAAACAAGGGGGAGAAACACGTAATAGAGGTTACGCAATTCAGCACCTTGAGTGATCAAAATTCTATGGTTCCATTTTCGTTCTAATGATTTTTCATAAGCAAATCGTAGGATGTATTATTGAATGTAAATGGAATGGTGAATGGGACTCATTTTGAATATTAATGAAACTCTCTGGTGATTCCAATCATGGCAATGCACATTATGTTTTCGCCCTTGTAATCTCATGCCACATATTTTTTTCTGTATCTAAAATAGTGTGATGAAGTTGTTAGTTTCTCCCTTGTTCATGATTGTATATTTGTTACCAAGTAGCAACAATACCTGTGTTAGCTACATATTTACTTAAGTACCTATAATGTGCACATATTTTCTTAATCTTTTGGATACAAATGTTCCCACAAGTATATGTCCTGAAGCCATGACTAGCACTCCACCACTACCGCTCTTTCATCTCCTCCCTCTTCTATATTTCTATTGGAATATTGTTGCTTAGGATTCTGTTGGCATCCCTATGCATCGAATTCCCTCATTTCTCTCCTCCTATTCACCTTTCCTACAACTACAATACTAAGCTTCCTATTGCTATGTGTCGACCACCAGAACTGGACATTCCTTTTTCAGGTTGTCCCAATTTACCCCTTGAACATTCAGATCCATATGTTGGCTTGAGTTTACCTTCATGAAAGTTGAATTAACTAAGCACCTTTTATTATCTTTCAAATAACGTGACAATTGGAGTGCACCGAAAGCCCCCATAGATAATCCTCCAAGCACTCCTCTATTTAAGATGTCCTAGGCACTAGTCTACAATCAACCTAGAGGTTGTCCCTAGGAAGCTTTCTATGTCTCCCGAAGCACTTGTGCTGCAGGTGCCATTTAAAGCGACAACATCCTCAATGGAGATGGAAATTTTGCTTACAAAACAAGAATTTGTATTTAAGGTTTAGTGGAATTTGGAAACATGGGTGGATAAGGATTGGATGAGGAAAATGAGATGAGGTCTCCTTGTAAATTAGAATCTCCTGCAACAACACACATTCTTGTCTTCATTTATCCACAAATTCATCTATGCATGGAAAAGATTTATTAAATGGATGAAAACAAAGTTATTACTATCTTGTGGTTAAGTTCATCAATGAAAGTTCTTTGAAACCAATGCAAAACTTAAGAGATAAAAAATGACAATTGCAAATCATCTTAAGAAACTCAAAGACAATGACCTACTCATCAAGAAACCCTAAATGATGCAGTGAAGAAAGAAATTTGTTTTTGGGTTGTCTGAATGGAACCCTCACGTCATGATCCCATAAGGGAGCTAAGGTGAAATCCACTATCACAATATTTTCTTCAGTGTCTTTTGTCACTATGATACCACTGATCTAACTATCCACAAATGGAAGCAAACTAATCAGTCATCCAAATACTTTCAAATTAACAAAACCAAAATCACTTCAGCAACTAACTATGAATGTAATCTAAGCATACATGTACAAGGAGAGGAACCTCTGCTGCTAGGGTTGGGCCCTAACCCAAGAGCTTCAACCCTCTGAGTCAACTCAGTGCTAGATTGAGGGAATTCTTCTCATTTTCATTAAAATATCAAAATTACACAAGAGTCATCAGTCACAATGTCTTGGCTTGAAAATTCCTCTTGGCTACAAAAAAAAAAAAAAATGAATCCTAATGAGGCTCTAGGCCTTCGTATTTATACAGCTCAAGCTACCAACATCTTACCTAAATTTAGGGAGGCCTAGCTCCAAAACTCAATATCAATTGGTCTTCAACTATCACTGGCTTGGCTCCCAATGATCTTAATGGCTTGGCTTCTTGTACCTCCAAGATGATGAGATCTGGTGGAGGAATCTTTGAGTGAGTGAGGAGTTAAGGAGGGAGATCCAATCTCCTAAAATCCCTCTTTCTTGTCTACTTTGAGTTTCTTCACTTTAATTAGCCAAAAGTTTCTCCAAAATGTACAATCAATTCACATTACACAACAAGACATGATATGTCATCTTTACCCTTTTAATTAAGCAAAATATAACAAAACATGAAAAGAAATGTGAGAAAAGTTTCTTTTAGTAAGCTTGAGAGTGGCATTAAGGTCAATATAATTTACTAATTCATGAGCCTAATCACCTATTCAATCAAGTTTCTATGATTTTAATCAAGGCTTCATCTCCTTACATGACTTCTTCGATTGTGCAGAAATTTGGAAGAAGGTGGATATCCAATCACTGAACCCTTCACAAGTTTCCTCTCAGTACCATAGTCTCTCAGGTAATATGTAAATAGGGGTTTTGGTGATAGATTAAGGGATTTCTCACCCATTATGACGATTCATTGCTCATACAATTTTTGTCTAGCGTTTAGCACTATTGTTCTTTTTTTTAAAGGGGTCTAATCTTTCTGGTTCTATTGTTGGTATAGGTTAGATCAATAACTCTTAGTCTCTCCAACTACTAAATCGAAAGCTAGATTTAGCACACTCTATGGTGATATCTCTGGCATCGTGATTCTCAGGTGAAAGTCCATATTTTGGTAATGGTTTTGAATACTAACATGATATTCCCTTGTAAGTTTACATTCTCTTCTAATTTCTCTTTTTGGGTTTCTCGCTTTTTCATTTTTGGCTTAGAGGTGCAGGGAAACCCAAATTTCCCTAAATTTCAAGGTATGTCTTTCTCCATTTTGTCGGCTTCTAGGTTTATATCCTTCTTTCAAAAACCCAGTCTTAATTTGGTTCTCATACCTTTACTATTTACAATATGCAGGTATTATTGCAGTTCCCTCGTCGCTCCTATTAATTGAGCTCCAGCTTAATTTTGACATTGTTTAACAATGTTTCTCCTTTGTTCCATGTGGGTACAAGGGTTATTCTCAATTGTCTTTTTGGTGACACTAAGTGTCAGGGTATCAAGTCTAAACTGAATGATGCATTGGAAGAGGATTTCTAGTTTAAATTTACCACAGTATTTTTTCCTGTGTGTAGTATTATGTGTGAAGATATAAGAATTGTGTATCTTATTTTCTATGGCTTGCATCCTTGATTTTCATACAAAGAATTTTTTATCGAAAAAATTTTCCTCTGTCAACATTAGTGGAGACCACCTGGTTGAGAACTTAAAGCAACTCCTTTTCCATTGAGGATGGTGTTTCTGACTGGTTATGGGTCCAGTTAACCTGTAATATTAGACTAACTTAAAACTAATCTAATACTAATCTAAATTAAACTAATAATTAATATATTTACACCTATATTACATCATGTTACATTTCCTTTATATCGATCTTTTAAATATGTAAATTAAAGACGTAAATCGACACAAACATTTTATCGATTAAAAATGATTGATCAAACCACAATGAAATGATATATTTTCCTCTTTAAGATAGGACTTGATGAAAACTAATATGTAAGTGTAAAACTAATCTAAAACATGAAAAACCTATCTCAAAATAGAATGAGATAGCCCTCTCCTAATTCGATAGCAAGTTAACTAAAGCAGGGGGAAAGACTGGTATAATTCACCATCTGATTTTGTATTAATTAAAGGAAGTAGTTCACATTAAATAATACAAGTGAAAGAAAAATAAGACTACAAATGAATAATAAATATCTACTAGTCACCATAGGAATACTTCAATGAATTAAGATTGATTTTGATTTCATTCTGCCTCCTAGAGATAGCTCCTGTGAGACTTCAACAACATATCACAATTGACTCAACACTAGTGTTAGATATCCAAGAAACATAATAAGAATGGAAATCAAAACCAATTATAAAGCTTTGACAAAAATATCTAAATTCATGATTTTCGGTTATAGTACATGAGAATGGAACTTTATTAAACAATGCCAAAATTACATTACAAATACACAGTCTTGGAGAAGCTCAGACCCATAGTAAAATTGCCTACATTAGTGCAAAGCAATTATAACAGAGATATAAACCCTGTATTTTCTCTATAATCAGCCTTTTTGTACATAAGAGTAGTGTTATTCCACAAATATAACAACTATAGAGAATCCCCCACTATGGTAGATCACTACCTTCCCCTAATCTTATTGAAGAGACAAGTATTTATACAGATTTTCAAAGTTAACATATCCCTTCAGTTTCTCAACAACTGAATCTGGAGGCTTTCTTCAACAGGATGAAAACAAATTATTTTAGTTCAATGTAGTCCAAATTTGGGAAAGTTTTGCAATGAAATGGTTTTCTTTAGTCGAAGAGTTGATTTTCTACTCACGGTGATGGCCTATTTTAGTCTCTGTTACAATAATCGTCTCAGTTTAGAATTGCTTTGTGTCATATGCCAGAGAGTCTTTGAAAATCACGGATTGAGTTGATACTTCCTCCTTATCGACCCTGGGTTCACCCCTATTTCAACCAATCATATCTTATTAGTTCTATTACTAAACTTATTCAAAAACTGAATTGAAGTATAACACAACAAACTTGGTGAAAAACTATTGAAACTAGGATTTTCAATTATTATAATAGTGACCCCATATGGAAGTGACAAGTGTCAAGAGCTGAGTGGTATCGGAGGTAATATAACACAACAAACTTCCCACAAAACTATGAAAAATAGGCTTTTCAATTATTATAACAGTGACCCCATATGGAAGTGAGAAGTGGCAAGAGCTGAGTGGTATCGAAGGTAATCTCATCAGAACTTTTAAAAGGAGACAACATGATATATTTGCAATATTAGGTAGCTCTGATATGGAGCAAATGCGATATCTTTATTGAACTTCTTTTAAATAGTGTATCGGGTCCATATATCGAAGGTGAGTGGATTATCAGAAGTTGGAAATCGGAGGGATATGATTATCAAAGATCGAAGACTAGAGGGATATGATTATCAGAGAACGGGGATCGGAGGGAGTGTTGTATTGGAAATCAGAGATTAGAGGGATTGGCATATTGGATGTTTGAAGACGTGACACACAACATGAATTCCGATATGAGGGATTCTTCGATATAAGGGAGTGGAGGGGGGTTACATGGTATGTGGGTACTCCATAGTAGTTTAGCCACTCTATAATATATATCATTGCAACCTATATACATTTGTTTGTATCAAAGCTATTTTTCATATGGTTCAGAGTTTATATTTGTATGTTTATTAAAAACGGCTAAGCCACTCTATTATGAATTGGGGCTTTTACATTGGGGAATTCTAAAAGGTTTCCTTTGATGTCAAAGCTCTGATATCTCTAATATATTATAACCGCTTGTTTAATGATTAAGGATTAAAGCTTGTTGGAAATAATACTGAGAGGGGCGGTGTGTGAATCAGTATTAGCAAATCATTAACCTTTTCACTTCCATAATCAGATTCATATATGCTACTTCAGTTAAGGGAACCTGTGTGTACACACAACTATGTTTAATGCAACTAGCATATATCCAGTACACTTATGATTCAGTTAATCGATTATATGTTTATCTTTAATCAGTGCATTAAAACTTCATTAACCATATAAATAGTAAAAAAGTGCAGTAAAACAGAACAAATCATCACACATAAAAAACACACATGAACACCATGACATAAGGTGGAAACCCAATGCGGGACAAAAACCACCTACTGCCGTCTTCCTTTAATATAAGAAAAACTTGTTTACAATCTTGTACTGGCACAGAATCATACCAGTACATAGGAACCCACCTGAAGAAGGCTACAACCTTCTCTTGTTCTCCAGCTAGTACTGGAAGGGAGCTACAACCCCCTAGCTCTTGTACTAGCTGCTATATTTACTAGTACGTAGGCACCGGCCTATAGAAGGCTACAATGTTCTCTTTTCTTCTAGGGACCACGTTTCATAAATTTTCAGACTGGATCCATCAATAACATCAAAGCACAAAGTCAATCACCACTCCAATACAACCATCAACCATATCTGCATCATTATTCTCTGAATCACCTAACAACTGAATCACTGAAACCCTGTCATCAAAACATAGTCACCAGAGCATAGAGCAAAACCCAGAACTCTGCAATAAGCACTAGATCCAACTGCAACTTCAAATATCATACTTCATACTATATACGCTACTCTAATGAGCCAAACCAACATGTATATGTTCTTTTACCGAAGCGAACCCGTGTACATATCTGCAAATATTTACTCATAACTTTGCAGCTATTCCAGACATCGGTCATACCTAGATCATAACATTTATATAATAAAACATGCGTCAATATTTTAGATCGAGTCTATCCATGATCAAACCACATAATGATAATACATTCCAAGACTTATGATCCCGATCCATCATCCATCATCATCCACATAGGTGCATCCTTGGTTCAGATCAAGCAAAACATCACAAACCCATAACCTGCATACGGTATCTCTCACTTCATCAGATATTCAATCCTTGCACACTTGTTCTTTGGCCTAATGATCTTCTTCTCCTTATATAGGTTTAGGCCTCTCTCAATACGATGGTCCAAAACCATGTAGGACCAATACCTTGGACCCAATACCTGGGGTCAATACCTTGGACCAAATACCATGGACCAAATACCACAAACCAAAACTTAATTTTCCAACATGTACATGATTTTCCTTTTGTGAAAGTGCATGTTTACGTTATACGTGCCTTTGTATATAGAGAACCTGCATGTATACATGGCTTGGTATATTGTGAACCTGCGTATACCTTCCTTTCTTCATTCTTGTTGTTTACCCACTATAATGTGATCTTTCATCTAAGAGAGTTTGCATCAAGGATAACACCTGTGTCATTCCTATATCATAATGCCAACAAAGCCTATGCACACATCCTGGTCTTGGGGGATATTTTATTCATTAATATAATTAATTAATATGTTTAAGACAAAAACATGTTTACAAAGTTTATTAACAAACAAAATTAGTCAAACTTAGGCAAACTATAAAAATAAAACAAGTGTAAATAAAAGGAAAATTAGACTTGAAATGGAGCAATCACACTCAAAGCCTACATACAATGCAAAAAAGGGTGCCCATGTCTATTATGATAGAATAAAATGGGGGTGTTATGATTTTACTACAACAATGGTGACACACTGGGGAGAAGAAGTTATCTATGTCGTAAAGATACAGAACCTAGTTTAAAAATGAAATAATTATAATTAGCCAATTTTAAATTCTCAAATTTAGATATCCTAATAATTTTGTCCTTATTATTGTTGTCACATAAATATATATACCATTATCTTTCATGAACTTGTAAAAATTTACCCCATGAATTCAATGTTTCAGTAAATTTATATGTATAATAGTCAGCTTAGTTGGGCATCAGTCTTTGAGTAAACAAGCTAATCAAGAAAACTTAGTATTAATTTAACTTCCACACCATAGGCATGGTCACTACTGCTAGCAATCATCTATAGCCTCAACAGGGGTGCCTTTTAACCATTTTAGGTGCAAGTGTCCCATCTATTAGGAATAAATGCAAAGTTGCTAAAGATCATCTTAAACTTATTTGAATGTTAGTTGAAGATCACTATCATGACTTGGTAACCAGCTAACGACAATTCCATTCATGATATATAACATGGTGAATGAGCCAGCTCATGATGAGACCTCTTGTCTCTCAACCTTGTGGTCGAAACCCATTACATTGGCTTGGTGACCATTACTGGTAATGTCACAATGTTAGAACTTATGATCATGGTAGGTCGGCTCATGATGAGATCTCCTATCCTCGAGTTGACCATTTTTATTTTTTATGCTTAACTATGGTTATTGTTAATGTCATATAGATTACTTAATATATGGGGCGACATACTCCTCCTTAAAAGCAAGGGATGGCGTAAAACATTTTAAGTTTACTACTATTCTCTTGACTAAACTTGCTCCCAAAAGAACTCATGACATTAAGTAACTATTGTTAAATATGTTTTACCTTCTTTAAATATATGGGTTAAAGATAGTTCATTAACAAATAACGAAAAGATTTAATCTCAAAGAAAAAAACTAGGGACTCTACGTGTTAGGAAAGTTGAAAATGAACATAAACGAAATCATGTTCATTGAAGTGATCCTTAGAGATTAGGTTTCATTAATCTAAATTAGAGCATAAAAATGACTCGCTAAATGATTATGCCAAGCTGAAAGAGAAAACATTACTCCATTTTATTGTGAAATGAAATGAAAAGACAATCTAGTTAAGCCTCAAATGCTTATTAAATCTAAAAGAAGACAATCAAGAAAATGAACCTTGAGATACATCTTAGAATATAATATTAGGATAAACATAAAAATGAGATTATGTTGATTTTAGCTTTTAGGATGATTTGTTAAAAAGCTCTTTCATTTCAAAGCATAGTTATTGTTCTATGCTTTGACAGGAGTTTTCTTCCTTTTGTAAATCTTGCTTAAAGATAGTTTGCGAGTCTTTGTAGATTCAATTTTAAGAATAAGACTGAAAATCGATTTCAAAATGTATGCAAAATTAGAAAAGAGAAAAACTCCCTAATGTCATATGATGATTGTTCTTCCAAAATGTAAGTTTCCAGCAAAGTTGACTCTACAAATAAAATCCATGGGAACCTGCAAGAAGAACAAGAAAATATAAGAAAGAAATAATGAATTAAGAGAAGTCTTTTGGTAGAAATCACATAAGAGAAAATTTTGGCCTACGTGTTTCGAACCAACTAGTGTAGTTCATCATCAGGACCAGATGAAGAGGCAGACCATGGAAAAGGCTTAAATAGAGAGCAATGTAGAGACCAAAATTTCAAGTAACGACTATATTTGAACAATAATATTTAAATTATGATATTAATTTATTAATATATGAAAAACAAATATTATTAAGTAAAAAGTATATTAAATGGCTAGTTTTTGAAAAATAATATTTAAATTATGATTTAATTTATTAAAAACAAATATTAATAAGTAACGGCTATATTAAACAACTAGTTTTTGAAAAATAATATTTAAATTAATTTATTAAAATCAAATATTATGAAAAAAATCTATCCGCTAGAAAAAAGAAAAAAAAAGAAGAAAAGAATAAAAAAATCAAAGTCAAACTCCAAACAAGGAGGGAAGCCAAAAATTATAAAAATGATTGAATACCTTAACCGAGACAAGATCATTTAATAAATAAAAATAATTAATGGAAAATAAATAAAATATACACTAATTCAAAAGAAATATATATATAGTTCAAATAAAAGTAATGAATAAATAAAATATGGGGTTGAGGCCCATTAAACAAATAACAAAAATATTAAAAGGAGTTAAGAAAGAATAGGATGATAAAATACTTAAGAAAAAATGAAGGATCAAGAATATAAACTCTAATGAAGAATAAATCAACAAAAAATACTATAAAAATGACAGTAATACCTACATAGATAAGTGAACAAACAAAATAAATCCCAAAAAGAAACTTAAAAAACTAGGAGGACAGGAAACAAACCCAACTTCTACTTATAATCCAACCATCGTCTCTATTCAAATTATTGGGTCTTTTTTCAATTCCTAGGGTCTCCCTCAATTTACGATGATGGAAATGACTAACCCTAGAAAGGACTTGGGCCTCCTCAATGTAGATGTGATGCTATATTTATCTACATATTCTTCCAAAGCAAAGGAGTGTGTCCTACCATGTTTGATGTTAGTGGCATGTTCACAGATCCTTTGATTAATCGAGCGAATAGTCCCACCAATGTAGGGAGTCCCACAAGAGCATGGGATAACGTAAACACCCTTCATATTCTTGCTAAACACTAGGTCTTTTACAGATCTAAGGGAGCTACGGATAGTATTTAAAGGCCTAAAGTTTGAAGCCACCTTATTCTTCCTTAAAATCCTCATAATCTTGTAAGTGGTCCCTGTCTAGTCAATTTAACGTCTTAAATTCCTCTACATAAATTATCAATCTGGGTATCGTAAACTGTTGAAGTGTGGTGCACCATATGTACTTAGTTAACCTTTCTCTTACTTCATTGTTTTATAGTTTATGTTGTTTTTGGGGTTTTGTTCTTGTTGGTTTTCTAAAGTGTTTAATGCAAATGGAAATCCTATTCTAAGGTCTTAAGAATACTTTTAAAGGACAAGTATGGATAAATATTTCAAGACAAGGCCTATGTCCCTAATGGTAACATCCAAAACTTAGCACTTCAAAAGAACTTAAAACATGTTATTGATGGAATTAGTATTTAAACAAAAGTGTAAATATACAGCTAGTTCAATCAAAATAAAATGCAATAACCAAACAATGAGCTAGTGACTATGAGACCCAGTATCCTTGCTGCTTCAACAGAAGGACAGGATGATTCTATCATGTCATTAGTCATTAAAAGGCTATGTGCATCACTAATATACAATCAAAATAGAATGCAACAACCAAACAATGAGCTAGTGACTATGAGACCCAGTATCCTTGCTGCTTTAGCAGAAGGACAAGATGATTCTATCATGTCATTAGTCATTAAAAGGCTATGTGCATCACTAATCTACAATCAACCGGTTGAACACACTTGCATGAATTAAAATTGCATGAATGGAAAATCTAATCTATCAAACTTGAAAGCAATCAAATAACATAATGAAATCAAAGCAAAATTGAACACACTTGCATGAATTAAAATTGCATGAATGAAAAATCTAATCTATCAAACTTGAAAGCAATCAAATAACATAATGAAAACAAAGCAATATTTACAAAATGAAATCTACTCTACCTTACATTCTAATATGAGCCATGACATCTACTTCACATCTCCTTCCATGTTGAGAACATCAAAGCTTTATTCAAATTCTTCAAAAGTACAAAGTACAACAAAGTTCTCCGAAGCTTTCAGAAGCCATCAAGGAAGAACTACAAACTTAAGAACTAGGGACTAAAGACTAACAAATGAAGGAGAGAGATCTCCTATTTATACAAAAAGATGAGAGCCATCTCATTAATTATAGTCCATGAATCTCTCCCTCTACCTCTAGAGTCCTAATCAAAATAGGAACTGATAAGACACATGTCTTCTTAGAGTTACAATACAATTAGGAGATGTGACACATATCCTCATGATCCCATGATTCTTTCCAACCAAATTCGAATTTGGCCTTAGAGTGCCACATAAGGGTCTTCTAGAAGTCTCCTTTCAACCTACACATGTCAACAACCTCAACCCATTTGTTAGGTATAAGCATATGCACATTATTTTCTAATTTTTAACCACAAATTCACTTAAAATGCTTAGAAATAATAAAGATTGGAAAAACATAAAGGTGGCCCAATGATAATGAAAGTGGGATGAATGTAGTGACATAGTAGTGAAATGGAGGTGAAATGGAGGTGATATAATGGACATAATAGTGAACGTGTAATGGAAATGAATGACATTTTCAAGTCTCAACATACCCCCCAACTGAAGCTATTACATGTCCTCATGCAATATATATTACATTAACTCTTTTGATCCTTGAGCTTTGGCTTAACTTTGCATGATATCATTTGATAACTTCATATTTCTGCAAAGTGTTTCACTTGAATTGCAACATGGTTGGTTCTTGTGTTACAACCATTTTTATTTTATTTTTTGTTGCCTTCTATTTTGATCTTTGAACTTTGCATAATGATATTTTTATTATTGTTGCAAAGTATATCTTTATTGGATTGCATGATGGTTGGTTCTTGTGTGACAACCATGATTTTGTTTGTATCCAATTTATCCTTTAAGCACTTTTTCAAAAGCCATTGTATGCTCATAATAGCAATATAATAATTAATATATGTTGGAAGTATGTGAGCTCCTGAATATGATATGGACATGGCAAGATATGAATATGAATGTATCCCCCCCCCCCCCCCCCAATTGATGGTATTGGCAATTTTATGAAATGAGGAAGAGAAATGTTTTTCCAACAATTATCATTCTAGCTTTTTATGGAATTCTATGGTCAAAAGTTAGAAAATGTCATACCTTCACTTACCCTTTGGAATGGATGAGTTGTATGTGTAGTGGCTGAAAATTTCTGATCATATTCTTCTTCAAGTGGATGAACAAGAGGATTCATGGATAGAGAGATAAAATGACTTTTTATTGCTTCTACTAAAACTTGGTGAATCTACTCCAAAATGCTGAAAATAATAGTCTTCATGTCTTCAAAACTCATTGGAACAATTCCTACTATGTGAAAAGATGTTCTGATGTCGAACATAGTAGGAAATTTTTGGCTTAGTGGTCATTAATGGATGCCACTAGTCAACACGGGAACTCTCACCATTGATGACAATGAGAGTCAAGATACCCAAACACATCTTGCTAGGTACGAATGAATTTGCTGAAGTCGAGTCACCTAGAAGATCTGACGAACAAGAGACATTAATGTATTCCCATTGTTTGTCAGCATGAGAACTTGCCATTAAGGCATGCAAGCCTCAAGGTGTTTTTACAAAGAACTTAGACTCAAAGGACTATGGACTCAATAATTTGCATTGAAGCAGGGCTTATTTGCGGAATGAAAATGACAGGAAATGGAAGATGAAAATGGAAGATGGAAATGGAGAGTAGAAATGGAAATGGTCAATAAGCATATGAATGAGCCTCTTGCTTTTATTTGTGGGTTATGAATGGACAAAAAGAGATGGAAAGTGTATGTGAATGTAAGTGGAAAGTATGGAGTGGAATGAGGTGAATGGTTTATTATGATGTATGGATGTGATGGATGGATGTGATGGAGACAATAGTTTTTGAAAGTTTTTCAAGTGTTTGGATCTGATTTTGCATCAGCATATTTCCTCTTTGTTGCTGATCATCCTCTTATGAAACAAATTGGTCTCTTAGAGAGACACCATTCTCTTGTAGTCATTTGTCCTTCCTCCTGAAACCTGCAAAAAAACTAATACTTCTTCTGCAATGGAATGTAAGATTATCAAAGGAGAGAGGTGATCAATCTCTCTAGTTATGATATTTACACACAAAACTAAGAATTTGTATTAATGAAACAAGTTCTCAAAGGAAAAATGAAAAGAATTTATACCTGCTTTGGAATTAGTGCCTCAAGTTGATCTTGCTTCTTTTCAGCAATTTATTTCATTATTTGCCATTTCAAACTCAAATGATGGATTTCTCATTGTGTAGATCTTGTTGAGATCTTTCCAATCATCAAAATCTGATTTTGTATGAAAAAGTTAGGGTGATTTGAACAATGAGGCTTTTCTGGCAGCAGAATTGGAGAACAGCTACGGAATTGGACTTTAGCTGCGGAATGTGCACGGTTTCTGTAGCTAAAAATCTTGAATAAAAAAGTTAGCCATTCATCTTTCATCATCAATCCAAAATTAATCAATACCTTCAGAAAAGTGAGAAAATAACTTATTCATTTCATTGATTCAAAATTATTATTTTTTCTTGACATGCAGCGACTTAGTGTGGCGACTCAGTGTGGCGACTTTGTGATAACACTCAACTTGACTTCTCTTTGACCAGGGTCTTTTTCATCAAATTTGACCGAATGAATAGGACATCATCCATGTACTGACATTCCCCCAACTAACCATTTGCCTTGTTTTGCTTGATGACACCTGCAACCTAGAGTTTAACAAAACGGCTGCGGAAAGTTGAGCCAGCTGCGGAAAGTTAAGCTAGCTGCGGAAAGTGGGGCCAGCTGCGGAAAGTGGCTAAAACAGTCGATCATCAATTTTGAATTTTTTTTTTTATTGTCTGCATGTAGGAACTCTGTGAATGGAGCGGCATATGGAGCAAACCATGGTACTTACTCTTTTGCTGCGTTTTTTTTTTTTTTCGTGTGCTGACGGATTCTGTATCATCGCATGCCTTTTGATATTCATATAATACAAATCAATTGAATACAGATTCAGATTGTTTGTGTGTGACATTTATAGTTTATACCATCAGCCAAAAGAAAGTTAAGGTGTTGACGAATTGAATTTTTCAACAAAAGCACGTGAAGTGATAACAGTTGTGTTAGCGGGGAATGGATAAGGTTTGACACAGCGTAACATGAAACTGCCTGAAGAAACCATTCACGGATTCAACCAAACAAACAACGGAATCAGCCTTGGCATAATGAAGTATGAGTAAAAGACGGAAGTTGTGAGGCATGGTGGGAGACGTGGGCGAGTTTGAGTTAAAAATGGAAGACGGGTGGCGGAAGATGTATTATCTCAAACAACCAAAGCGCACCGTGTATGAATTGTTCTCTGTTCATTTAATAAAAATCTTTTTTTTCCTCATATTCAGCGACACCGTGGATGACTTGGCTGCCAAGGAAAACGGATCTGAGCAGATTTCTCAAGGAAAACGAAATATGGTCACAATTGTTAAAAAAACACTGATTTTTTTCACACGCGGCAGACAAAAATGGGCTCCAAAGAACTGAATATTTCTCCCATACTGCCACAAATGTCTTTAAACGGTTTCTGGGTTATCTAATTGACCCACCTGGCAAAAAAACCCATGTTTTATTTTCTTGAAATTCGCCTCCGTTTGGGCAAATCGAGCGTGTGAAGTTTGACATTTTTTTGTTGTTTACGTTTTTCCTGAGTTAACTGTTCTCACTGTTCTGCCTTTTATGAATTTGCATTCGGCCTTAAGATAAATCTCAGAGGGGGAAAAATTGTTTTCAGATGCAGTCAATAACAAATGAATCAGTCAGGGAAGGAGATGCTAAAAAAATTCTTCACAAGCCTTCCAATCGCAGAATTTGTACGGTATACGCCTGACTGCAACAATCTACTTCTTTTTATGGTGTTACCGAAATGCCTTTTAAATCTTAAGGACAGCGATCACTTCAAAAGTTTCTTCTTTGGTTAGACAATTGCCGGCTGATTCAAATGTCTTTACTCTTAATTTAAATGAGTTTTCTTGAAATGCAACTTGAATCTTGCTGCTGCCTCAGTAGTAATGCGAACAG
Source organism: Pinus tabuliformis (assembly GCA_031772625.1). Taxonomy (NCBI): domain Eukaryota; kingdom Viridiplantae; phylum Streptophyta; class Pinopsida; order Pinales; family Pinaceae; genus Pinus; species Pinus tabuliformis. The sequence continues at coordinate 360,243,265 of CM062805.1, forward strand.
CAGCAAGAGAATCTCTCATACAGAGTTCATCTTCTCTTAGATTCTCAAAAATTTCAAACTCATTAAAATTAATCGTTTTCCTTGGCTCATTGTTATTATATTCTACAAGATATCCAGTTAATCCTTCATATCCTTTCTTTGAAAGCCATATCAGCAAGAGTCCAACCAAATCCCAAAAACACAGAGTTTTTATTTTAACACAGCAGTCCATGCAATTTGACCTATTTTTTCTTAAATGTTCTTGCAGGTTTGTTTTAGGCCAAAGCTTAGAACATGAATGCAGATTTTCTATTGAGGCCACAACAAAAACTAGGAATGGAGATAGCCATATAAGCTGGTTTTTTTTTTTGATCTGAGTTGGGTGACTAGGATAGGTTCCATGTCGGGACAATTCTGGAGATGCCCATGTGGTCGGTTTTTTCATTGGATGTCTGTAACCTGCTAAACCTTGAAACAGCTGTGGAATTCTCAACTAGCTGCGGAATCAGGGCAGTTTCCGCAGCTAAGTTGCAAAACCTTATTAAAATAGGATACAGTGTTTTGAAGACCACTACAAAGCATAACCAGACAATTTTGGACAATTTGAACCTATCAAAGCAGTTGAGTTTCATTTTTTTCATCATTTTTTTTATTTTTATTGAATCAATTGAAATGTTGAAGTTTATTTTCTCTCCGTTTTTTTTTTTTTACATAACAATTCTTTTTCTGATCCTCCAGATCACACAAAGTGCAAGAGGAGAGCATACTCAAGAATTATTCTTTTATTTTTTTAATTTTTTTTTACATAACAATCCTTTTTCTGATCCTCCAGATCACACAAAGTGCAGGAGGAGAGCATACTCAAGAATTGTTAATTTTTTTTAGATGTAAGAAATAAGGTCTCCTAATTACACTTCCCCGGCAACGGCACCAAAATGTCTAGTCAATTTAATGTCTTAAAATGCTCTACATAAATTATCAATCCGGGTATCGTAAACTGATGAAGTGTGGTGCACCATATGTGCTTAGTTAACCTTTCTCTTACTTCATCGTTTTATAGTTTATGTTGTTTTTGGGGTTTTGTTCTTGTTGGTTTTCTAAAGTGTTTAATGAAAATGGAAATCCTATTCTAAGGTCTTAAGAATACTTTTAAAGGACAAGTATGGATAAAGATTTCAAGACAAGGCCTATGTCCCTAATGGTAACTTCCAAAACTTAGCACTTCAAAAGAACTTAAAACATGTTATTGATGGAATTAGTATTTAAACAAAAGTGTAAATATACATCTAGTTCAATCAGAATAAAATGCAATAACCAAACAATGAGCTAGTGACTATGAGACCCAGTATCCTTGCTGCTTCAGCAGAAGGACAAGATGATTCTCTCATGTCATTAGTCATTAAAAGGCTATGTGCATCACTAATATACAATCAAAATAGAATGCAACAACCAAACACTGGGCTAGTGACTATGAGACCCAGTATCCTTGCTGCTTCAGCAGAAGGACAAGATGATTCTATCATGTCATTAGTCATTAAAAGGCTATGTGCATCACTAATCTACAATCAACCGGTTGAACACACTTGCATGAATTAAAATTGCATGAATAGAAAATCTAATCTATCAAACTTGAAAGCAATCAAATAACATAATGAAATCAAAGCAAAATTGAACACACTTGCATGAATTAAAATTGCATGAATGAAAAATCTAATCTATCAAACTTGAAAGCAATCAAATAACATAATGAAAACAAAGCAATATTTACAAAATGAAATCTACTCTACCTTACATTCTAATATGCTCCATGACATCTACTTCACATCTCCTTCCATGTTGAGAACATCAAAGCTTTATTCAAATTCTTCAAAAGTACAAAGTACAACAAAGTTCTCCAAAGCTTTCAAAAGCCATCAAGGAAGAACTACAAACTTAAGAACTAGGGACTAAAGACTAACAAATGAAGGAGAGAGATCTCCTATTTATACAAAAAGATGAGAGCCATATCATTAATTATAGTCCATGAATCTCTCCCTCTACCTCTAGAGTCCTAATCAAAATAGGAACTGATAAGACACATGTCTTCTTAGAGTTACAATACAATTAGGAGATGTGACACATATACTCATGATCCCATGATTCTTTCCAACCAAATTCGAATTTGGCCTTAGAGTGCCACATAAGGGTCTTCTAGAAGTCTCCTTTCAACCTACACATGTCAACAACCTCAACCCATTTGTTAGGTATAAGCATATGCACATTATTTTCTAATTTTTAACCACAAATTCACTTAAAAGGCTTAGAAATAATAAATATTGGAAAAACATAAAGGTGGCCCAATGATAATGAAAGTGGGATGAATGTAGTGACATAGTAGTGAAATGGAGGTGAAATGGAGGTGATATAATGGACATAATAGTGAACGTGTAATGGAAATGAATGACATTTTCAAGTCTCAACAGTCCCTTGGATAAAAGGAAGATGAACACCAGAAAATCAATCATTAGTATCTTTCTTAGGACTATTACATTTTTTAGCTCTAAGGAAAGCCTTAGTACATTGGTGTCTACTATACCCATTATTAAAGAAAACACTTAGGAGATGCGCTTTCTCTTTATTGAGATGGTTGTCATCAGAAACTCTTAAAACTCTAGTCACTAAGGTGTTGGGAATACCAAGCTTTTGACCTAGGAAATGATGAGAATTAGCATGAATATATTGTTTTATATGAGTTTTCTTATGAAATACCTGATGAGAAAAAGAGATATCATCATTCCTTGAGAGGAGGACATCAAGGAAGGGAAAGCTACCATCAATTTCAAATTCCATGGTGAACTTTATGGAACTAGATTGATAAATGTGTACCTGGAAGAATTTGATCATAATTTTACTTGAGGAATATTGATCTTCTCTCATGTATTAATCAAAGTTGAAAACCATCTTTCTATTTAATTTAAACTAATTTCTAACGTAGTTATAATCCTATTCATAATGCAATTATGCTTACAAAAAGGTATAAATGATCATTATAATTGAGTTAGCATCTTAGAATATTAGGTTAACCATTGTAAATGATAATGACCAAATAAGAAGCTCTATGAATGGTAACACATTATAAGAAAGATGATAACAGAGTGAATGGTAGAAACTCATTCCTATTCATTGAAATACCATAACTTCTTTATTTGAGAAGAAAATAAAACAAACTAAACAAAACTAAATTTCTTCCTATTCTAACTATTTTGAAGGAATAAGATTAGGTATAGTCATATTTCCAATCTAACCAAGAAATCATTTTACTTCCTACACAAATATGTACAACATACATTATTAAATACAATATATCAAATACTAAACTATGTAAAAGAATCCTAAAATTGTTATGCATGTTAATTCCTAAAAATAAAGATAAAAGAAATCTAAAATTAGAAAAGATTCTACTATAAGAATCTTCAAATTCTAGATAAAATCTATCATCATATGTACAACCTGAAGGGTGAGAGATATCACCTCTATGGATCCAATAAAGAGTGACTTCTAGAGACTGAATATGACTTACAACACTAAAGTTAATTGTCCCCAACAAATTAGAAGAGATATATTTTTCGCCTATGAGATATTGATCATTATAAGGAAAGGAAAAGGAAGCAGGATCCTTAGAGGCATATGTTATATGTACATGTGAATTAAGGCAACTAGTAAGCCCATGATTATCCACAAATGTAAGAGGGTCACTAGATGATTTTTTCAACCAACTTTTAACACCACAAGTTTTGAATTTAAGATTGTCATGAGTAACATCAAAAACTTGTAATAGAGGTGAATGATCCATATTAGAATCGAAGGATGAAAATTTGCGCTTCAGAAATGAATCATAAAAATTCGTTATGACTAAATGAAATGCTCTAAGTCCATCAATATCAGGATAGTCATTAAACATAAAATCATTTTTCCAAATTTTATAAGAATCTTGATAATCATGAAAAGGATGAATAAAAGTTACAAAACTGATATCAATTAGTAATTGATCATTTAAAGATACTCCTTGCATTTCATGATATAATTCATCCTTAAGATTTGAACTAGTAAATATTCCAATAGGTTGACACATACAATAATTATGATACCTAGCAATCCAATCATCAATTTGAATTTCACTTGATAATTCGTTAAACGGCTTCAGGTTTAATAATGTGTTATATGTTGACGAAATAGGATCTAGATCATTTTTAGAATGAGAATTATCATTATGACTATTCGTTAAATCCTAATATTCTGTATAATTATATTCTATTAAACGTGACTCATTATCACAAGCATTAGGAGGTACCATAGAATCACTTTCATATGTAAGATTCTCTCGTCATGTTGATTATGGAGAAGGATTAGAACTGTCATTTAAAGGTTCAATAGGATCAATTTTAGAATCAAGATTTACTGATGGTGATTCTTCTTTATGTTTACTATAAGTTCTTATATTATGTTCTTGAACAACAAAGGTAAATTTCTAAGTTAAAACTTTCTTAGAGAGTAAATCGTCATGACGAAATCTGTAGCGTAATAAAATAAATCTATTGGAAAATTTGCTAATAATTTCATCGTTGAAGATTGTCAAGTTATCAAATTCTGAGCACAATTTTTTATAACTTTAATTGTGATGAGCATAAAATAATACATGCATGAAGTGATTCCAAGAGTAAATGCACTTGGTGGTAACATATTGTACCATTCTCCAATCTTTCCTTGAAGTGTGAGAGTAAATAAACTACAAATTTCATTGTCTTTAGTGATGTTAAACATTTACATTTGTGTATAAATTGAATAACATGATCTAAAGTAGAAACAACTCTGCTCTCATCGTCATATTGAAATTCATATACGGATTCAATTTGTTTCTTTGGCATACCTCGAATAGGCTTGCGTGAGCTAAAATCATGACTCAAACTAGGAATGCATGTACAAGCCATGGCTAGTTACAAAATTTAAAACAACACTTTACACAAATAAACTAGCTCAGGCCCTCCTTCTAGCGCCAAAAATCTTGATCAGAAAAAATGTCCTCCATTAACATTAGGGGAGACAACACGATTAGGAACTTAAAGAATCTCCTTTTTCATTGAAGATGGTGGTTTCGATTGGTTATGGATTTAGTTGCCCTATCACCTAAGACTAGCTTAAAACTAATCTAATACTAATCTAACCTAAACTAATAATTAATCTATTTACACCTATATTACATCATGTTACTTTTCCTTTATATCGATCTTTTAAAGATGTAAATTAAAGAAGTAAATCAACACAAAGGTTTGATCGATTTAAAAAGGCTTATCAAACCACAATTAAATGATTTATTTGCCTCTTTAAGATAGGAATTGATGCAAACTAAGATGTAGGTGTAAAACTAATCTAAAAAATGAAAAACCTATCTCGAACTAGAATGGGATATCCCTCTCCTAATTTGAGAGCAAGTTAACTAAAATAGGGGGAAATATGATTTTGTATTCATTAAAGGCAGTTCACATTAACTAATACAATTGAAATCAAAATATGTCTGCAACGAATTAAGATTTCTTTCTATTTCATTTTGCCTCTTAGAGATAGCCCTTGCGAGACTTCAATAGCATATCACAATTGACTCAACGATAGTGTTACAGATCCAAGAAATGTACTACTTAGAATGGAAATCAAAACCAATTATAAAACTTTGACAAAAATATGAAAATTCATCATTTCCAATAATAGTACACAAGAATGGAAATTTATTAAATAGTGCCAAAATTACATTACAAATATGTAGTATTGGAGCAGCTCAAACCCATAGTAAAATTGCCTGCAATAGTGCAAAGCAATTATAACAGAGCCAGAAACCCTCTATTTTCTCTATAATCGGCCTTTCTATACATAAGCATAGTGTTATTGCACATATTGAGGAACTACAAAGAATTCATCTTTGGTGGATCGCTATCTCCCCCTAATCTTATTTAAGAGAAAAGTATTTATACAAAGTTTCAAAGTTAACAAACCCTTTGGTTTCTCAACAACCAAATCTGGAGGTTTTCTTCAGCATGCCAAAAACATATTGTTTTAGTTGAATGCAGGCCAGATTTGGGAAATCATTGTAACGAAGTGTTGTTCTTTAGCCGAAGGGTTGATTTGTTGCTCACAATGATGACCTTTTTTAGTCTTTGTTACAACAATCTTCTCAGTTTAGAATTGTGTTGTGTCACATGGCAAAGAGTCTTTGGAAATCATGGATTGAGTTGATACTTCCTCCTTTTTCACCTTTGGTTCATCCCTATTTCAACCAATCAAATCTTATTAGTTCTATTATTAAACATAGCCAAAAATAAAATCAAAATCTAAACACAAAAATCTTCCCGCAAAACTATTGAAAATAGGGTTTTTAATTATTATAATAGTGGCCCCATATAAAAGTGACAAGTGGCAAGAGTCGAGTGGTAACAGATGTAAGCTCACTGGAACTTTAAAATGAGAAAACATGAAATATTTCTGATATTGGGTAGCTCTGATATGGAGCAGATACGATATCGTTATTGAATTCATTTTAAATAGTGTATCATGTGTGGATATCAGAAGCAAGTGGATTATCGGATGTCGGAAGTTAGAAGCATATGATTATCTGAGATTAGAGGGAGATTATTATCAGAGATTGGAGATCAGAGGGAGTGTTGTATCACAAATTAGAGATTCGGGGGATTAGCAAATCAGAAGTTTTAATAGGTGGCACAAAACAAAAACTCTGATATGAGGGATTTTCCAATATAAGGGAGCAGAGGAGGGAAACATGGTATGTGGGTCCCCCATTGTACTTCATCCACTTTGTAATATTTATCACTAAAACCTATATATGTTTGTTTGTATTAAAGCCATTTTTCATATGGTTCAGAGTTTATATTTATATGTTTATTAAAAAGGGCTAAGCCACTATATTATGAATTGGGGTTTTGACATCAGGGAATTCTGAGAGGGTTCCTCCAATGTCAAAGCTATTATACCTCTGATATATTATAACCACTTGTTTAATTATTAAGGATTAAAGCCTATGCACACATCTTGGTCTCAAGGGCTATTTTATTCATTAATCTAATTAATTAAGATGTTTAAAACAAAAACTTATTTACAAAGTTTATTAACAAACAAACTTATTCAAAGTTAGGAAAACTATAAAAATAAAACAAGTGTAAATAAAAATAAAATTTGATTTGAAATGAAGAAATAACACTCAAACCCTACATGCAATGCAAAAAAGGTTCCCCATGTCTATTATGATAGAATATAATGGGGGTGTTGTGTTTTTACTACAACAAGTGTGCAACCTCAATTTGCAAAACTGGTTGTGGTTTTGGCTATTTCTACTAGAAAATCATATTATTCTCATTTGTAATGTAGTCCTCCTCATGACATACTGTGATATATTTTATTTTCTATTTATTTTTCTAGGTTGTTCTACACTTTGGTGTGTATTCATGTCTCATGGACCAACTGTCTTCGTTTATCCATGGTAAATAATTTTTTATATTTTCCTACATATATAAAATCGTTATTCTGGCTTGTTTCTGGTTCGGCATCTTATTTCCTTTTGCCAGTGATGACGTGGTTACACTAATTCTTGTGGTTCAGTTGTCCCAGAGTATTTGTAAATAATATTGTGCTTCTAACTTTGTGTGTCTTATTTGCAAGTATTTCTAATACATGTGTCTAGTGTTGATATTAAAACATGGATATCTTTGTTTAATATTCTCTTAATATATCCGTCTTCGAAAAGGACACATCAAGTCCAAAAAATTGAATTGTAGTGACTGTATAGTTTTTGCAGTGGGTTGTATATCATACATATTTACAATTTTTATTATATTTTGATTCCTATGGCTTACAAAAGAACTTGTTACTAAATATAAGTTTTCTGTTATTTGGGTCTCTACTTATTTTCTAGTAACAAGCTCCTTCCAATTTATACATGCTTTCCATTCCTTTAGCATACTGTAAATTACCCACATTCCCAACTAGATGGTGAATCGACTTTTATTAACTAGTTAACAACTTTATGGTGTATTTCTTTCATTATTATGGATAGTTAAATAATATCTCTGGTGATTTTAACTTAGGTGATTACACCTAAGTTAACTTTCAATTTGGGTTCATGACTTCTACATAGTAGCAAGTGTAATTGCATGATTCTCTCAATTATTTAATTACTTTACCTTTTCCTTAGACTCTGATAAATGTATAAGTATGTTTTGGTTTCCTCAGCTAAGGTCACCATTCAGTGTTATCCTCCTACTCATCATAAAACTATTGAAATTACTATTTCCATCCCATATTTTTTTATTAGTGGTTTGTAGAGGGGTTGTCATCATAAGGCTGGATCCTACCCCGCCATGCGAGAACAAAATATCACTGGACGGATTAATTAAGACTTACAGAATAAATCATTTGTTATAATCATTCCATAATCAATTTACTCTAGATCGTAGCTTTCATGCATGGAAGGGGTTTCCTCAGCATACCTATTATCCATAGTATGCTCGGTTCTAATGTACAGACAGACATCTTAGCCACTAAAATAAATAATTGGTGACATGAAAAGTCAATCAATAATTGGGTAGAGATTAAACATACCCATTTGTACATCTGAATATCTTAATTTCTACATCATCAACCAGAAATCAAGTTTCTTACAATTTATTCAAATTAAAACATAAGAATTTATTTACTAATTACAAAATAACAGAGTCACAACAAATTTCCAACAGACATCTTGCCTTCTTGTTTCCTACTACACTCTTTCTTTTTGTCATGCTCACATTTTTGTTAACTATATACACAGAGGACCATACTGGAAGAATCATTACTAATTGATTCAATTTGCCATTCTGTTATTTATTAGATATTCTATAAACTACATTAGTAACAATTCAAAACCAGCAGCATATAATTTCACTCATATTTAAAATATACAAAATCCTTAATTTAATAGCAAAACAAATTCTTGACCATGTATTGTATGTAGTTCAACTTGGAAAACACTTTTCGACCCAACCTTGAATCCAAACCTCAGGTTCCCCCCGAGCCAAAATGCACTTGACTTAGATCTTCCCTCTTGTTGACCTCTTTAGTAAGTATTTAATGCCTTTCTTTCATGATAAAATTTTCGTTAGTGGCATCCCTCTTTTGTGGAATTTTTATCCACTTGCCCAGTGTTTTCCATAAAGCCCACCTTTCTCTCTCACAGTGATTTTAGGCTTTTCTATTCCTAGCATCTTTCCCCAGCTAACCGAGTTAATGGATCTTTCTCTCCCATCCATTAATATTATCTAGAATTTTATCTAGAATTCTTATCATGAAATAATTATCCAATTGCATTCACCTATGAGATTATATTTTTTTTTTTGGCAAGAATGTCATTTCTAGGTGTTTCATTCCCAAGTATTTTTTAACCCTTCTTCTTATCTATTTATTCAAATTACCTGTTTACATAACACATCCATGTCATGAATAATTCATTGCATCCATGGATGGATATTACAACCAGCCAATGAGAATGCTTTCTACCTGTGCATTGTTAGGTCATTTTTGTGTGGCTTATTGTTTAACCACTTCACTAAAAATATCCACCAAATATGGAAACAACACCAAACGTAACTTGCTCTAAAGTGATACTCCACCAACATTATCTATACAACTTTGACTTTTGGGGTTCCTGAACTTTGACTCGCAATAACTTATGATCTAGGAGGCCATTCTAAAACTTTTATATATGGCTAGAAATAGTTTTTAGAGCTCTATCCATCTTAGTGGGCTCCAAGTCCTCTTGGGTTGATATTCTACATTAAAAACAGCTTTAAATTCACTATACCTTCTCCATATTTTCATTTACCATTCTTTCAGTTAAGCTTTATTCTTCTTGTAATCATCTATGTTTTTTCCTTCATCTTCTGGACATTTTCCTTCAATGAAAACACAATTATAGCATTCTCCCCTTTGACATTAATGGAAAAACCATGAAACATAAAAAAACTACATAAAGAAACAATAGAAAAGTGTACTTATTATTCTTCTTTTTCTTCTCTTCCTTTGGATGTTTCTCCCACTGTGATGTTGCTCCTTTGTGTATTATTTCTTTGGTATATGTATGCTAGTGTACTTCTCCTTTTGTGTTGTTACCTCTCCTCTTTTATTTATTTTTAGTTACTTTTAGCTCCTTTTTATTGATCACCTATACTTCTCCCCTTTGAGATCAATGGAAAAGACAAGAAATTTTTCCCCACATCAACAATCTCCCCCTATCTTATTGATCTTATGGACTTGGCAACTTCATATTCAGATATGTTGAAGTGCATGTTGGTTGCCTCTCTTCTTCTAGTGGAGGGAGGTAAGAGGAACAAATCCATATATCTACCTTAAATATTTGAACTAACATCTTAGGAGAGGATTGGTGAATATGTCAATTACCTTATGTTTTATAAGTACATAGTCCAACTTAACAATATGACTTGCAACTTTCTCTCTTAATAAGTGGTACTTGATTGTAATATGATTTGTCATTAAGTGAAAAATAAGATTATTTGGCATGCTGATGGAACTTGTATTATCAAAGATAATAGGAATAGGATAATCATAAAAAATTTGTACATCTTATAAATTTTTCTTCATTCATAAGAGTTGTGTGCAACAAGAAGTTGCTACCATATATTCTACTTCAGTAGTAGATAAAGATATTGAAGCTTGCTTCTTTTTCAACCATGAAACTAGACATTCTCCAAGAAAGAAATCACCATTGTTAATGCTCTTTCGATCATCTACATCACCTTCCCAATCAACATCAATATAAATATTTAGTGAAAAAGATTTACCTCTTGGGTACCGAAGTCCATATTCCAATGTGGCTCTAAGATATTTGAGAATCCTCTTGGCTACTAGAAGATGGCTTTATCTGGGGGCTTCTTGAAATCTTCCAACAATTCCAATTATCTACATAATTTCTAGTCTTGTGGTTATCAGATTTAAGAGGTTGCCAATAATAGACATGTATAATGTCTAGTCCATTTTTGGCGATTCATCAACCTTACGTAGTTTGCATCCTATAACCATTAGAGTGTTGACCAAATAACCTCCTCCATGCCAGATTTATTTAATACTTCCTTTAGATACTTTCTTTGTGAGATAAAAATTCCTTTGGAAAACTATGTAATCTATGAACTAAGGAAATAAGAGAGTTCTCCAAGCATAGACATCTCAAAATCAACCTTTACATCAACTACAAACTAGAAAGTTAGTTGATCTAAATGACTAGCAAAAATAATATCATCAACATAGACAACCACCACTACAAAATTTCCATCATTATATTTAACATATAAATTACTATTAGTTGCACCTATTTTGAAACCAAACTTGATAAAGTAACTATCTAACATGGAATACCAAGCCTATGGGGCTTTCTTGAGACCATATAAGGCTCTTTTGATCATTCAAACATAATTGGGTTGATATGATAACTGAAAACCATATGGTTACTCTATGTAAACCTCTTCCTGCAGCTCTCCATTTAGAACGGAAAATTCGACATCCATTTGATATATTTTGAATTTATTAAAACAAGTAAATATGAAAAACATTCTAATCGCCCCTAATCAAGCAATAGGATCAAAGGTTTCATCAAATTCCAGACCTTTGATTTGTGCATAGCCTTTGTAGACTAGTCTTGCCTTGTTTCTTAACACTTATCCAAACTCTTTAACTTATTCTTGAAGACCCACTTTGTGCCAATAAAATTCTTGTTTGTTTGTCTCGGAACAAGCTCCCATGTATGATTTTTCTCAATCTTGTCCAGTTCTTCATGCATAGCTTCTAACCAATTATCATCCTAGCTAGCCTATGCAACATCATTTAGTTCCTCCATGGATAATAAAGCTATATGCACTTGAATAGGGGGATTTAGAAACTTCCTTCTTGGTTGCACTCCTGTGTTTAAATCACCAACAATTTGATCAGTTGGGTGGTGTTTTTTCACAAACCTTCGAAGATATTTAGATTGGGGAGTGAGGGGTTCTTCATTGTCTTCATCTTAAATTGTCTCATCTTCCTTCTCATCATTTTGTACTAGATCATTTGAGTTGGTGTTTATAGGTTGGTTAACTTCATATTAAATATACTCATCCACTTTGACATCAATATTGATGAGCTCTTGTATTGCAACAAGAATGTTGTCTCCTAGGGCTATCAACTTAAATTTATAAATCTAGGATTCATACAAACTTAAGAGGCAACAATATTATATTCATAATAAGCTAAGTTCTACTTAATCTGCTCTGAGGAAGTAAAACAAATCAAGGTGTACATATAACATTCTACAAACTAAATCTAGATTTTGCAAGAAGGAAATAATTTTGCATAAAACAAAATTCTAGTCTACTTACAGGAATGAAAATATTGCATGAAAGAAAACCTACTTGCAAGAATTAAAATGTTTCATAAAAGGAAATTCTAGTCTACTTGTAGGAATGAAAATGTTGCATGAAGGGAAACTCTAATATAATTGCAGGAATGAAAATGTTTCATAAAAGGAAATTATAATCTACTTGTAGGAATGAGAATGTTGCATAAAAATAGATTCTAACCTAATTGTAGGAAATGAAATTCTTGAAATGGAACCCTAACCTATTGCATGAAACAAAACAGAGAGAAATAAAACCTAGTCTAGCTGCATAAAGTAAAGAGCATCAAGTCAATTCTAAATCGCTGCATTCAAAGTAGATCATACTCCAGTGATAAATTTGATTATATGCTTCAAGAAATAACCATATAAACCATCCCTGTATCATTCAATTCATGAATATATTTACTAACCCTAATTGCATAAATGAATTGTAGTGACGGAAAATCAAGTCCTATGTGGTTTATGATCTCCCTCAAGCATGGTTTCAAAACCTTGGAGTCATTATGTAGGGCTATGAGGAAAACATTAAGCTCAAAGCAAAATTCTGGTCAAGTTTTGAGGGTTTTTGCACAATACTATAGGATCAGTACAAGGTGCTATAGGAATGCCCTATTTTGTTACAGGATCATATCTGATATCACTATGTGGACTTAGAAGGTGATTTGAAGGCAATTAGAGGTGAGACAAGGTAGAATCCAGGTGTATGAGGTCCTTTCCAAGCTTAGTGCCCCTCAGGATCCCACATTGCACAAGGAGAAATGCAAACACTGGCCTCTAACAAATATAAAATGATTTCTCGGTGAAATTTATGCTTGAAGGAGTTGTGGTAGAGGGAAGGAGGGTGCTAGTGATAGGATAATAACTAAAAATGATATTTTTAAGCCTTACAACCCAATAGTCCCCTCTGCACACTAGAAATATTATGATTTTTATCCTTGAAAAGACTACTAAAAAAATTATTAACTGTATAAATCAGAGATGTGAAAATGAAAGCTAATTGAAGATATAACTATTACAAAAGGAGAATAACTATGTCTTTTCTTGCTAACACAAATTATACAACCACACTTCCCACAAGAGAGATGATTGACAGACCTCCAAAAGAAACTTTTCTCATAAACAAATATTGCTAGAAAACAAGGAGATATTACTAAACTAATTACATGAAAGAAAATTCATATTAGATATGTACAAGGGAGAGAGACTAGAGTGTTTGGGTTTTTCCCTAACCCAAGGGACCTAAACCCTCTAAGAAACACTTAGATTGTAGATGATAGAATGATTTTCATTGATATAAAACAATGCTTAAGTAAATTATGAGAGAACTGAAAATAATAAGTAAAAGATCCTATCTCAAGCAGTCTTTATCCTCCTATGAAATTTTGAATCCTATTGATCCCTTGGGATTCTTTGTTCATACAAGGATTTTTGATGGGGAAGCCTCCTTGGAAGGAGGGTTTCTTTCCTCCAAAATACCTATAAAGGTGGATCTAGCTCCCTAAGATCCTCACAGTCCTTGATTTCATTAGTTGTTCAATAGATCCTCAAGTTGTAGGTGAGTGAATACTGGGATAAATTTGAGTTGTAGGTGAGTAAATGTAGGGGACAAGCCTTCTATGTCTCCTATAGCTATCTTCCAATGTATCCCTACACATTAAATTATCTTGTTTTTGCACATTCAACTATGTTAGGCAACACGATATGATAATATTTTTTTCCCTACCTAATGAACACATTATAGCTCAAAACATGTCATCAAATGCAAAGAGCGACAGGTAAAAGTATGTTAAAAGATGGTTAGATGGGACTTTTTGCATAGCTATTAGAAGTCCCATCAAATACAATAACAAATCCTCTGTGTATTCTTGTTGTATCATTTATAACCCTTTATGTTATTAGATATCCAAGAAAAATACTTTCATCATCTCTTGCATCAAACTTACCAAAATTTTCATCATTCCTCTTTATATAGCACTTACTTCCAAACACTCTGAAATTCTTGACTATTGCAGGTCTCCCATACCAAATCTCATACGGATTCTTATCATTGTTTAGTCTGAAGTGAGATTTACATAAAATCACCATTGTTATGTGAATGGCTTTAGCTCAAAATCTTTGTTGAATGTTTCTTTCTCCCATCATGGATGTGGCTAACTTTTGAACAGATCTATTGCCTCTCTCTTCTATGACATTCTATTGTGGTGTATTTTCTATGGTAATTTGTCATTTGATGCCATTTGTCTTACAAAAAACATCTGGTTCTTTTGAAGTAAACTCACCTCCATTATAAAACTCTTGATTTTACAATTAGTCTCATTTTCAACCATGTATTTAAAGTCTTTAAACTTCTCAAAAGCTTTTGATTTTTCTCTTTAAAATGTAACCCACATCATCCTACTGAAATCATCAATGATTAGCATGAAATAAAATTTACCTATAGGTGTTTTTGTTCTTGATATTCCACATAAATCCATATCAACTATCTGCAATGTCTTGGTGGATGACTTTTCCTTGGACTTGAATGGAATTTGAACTTGACCCAACTGAAAAGACTTGTATATATGATTTTATGGCTTTGAAAGCTTTGGAATATATTTAACAACATTCTTATATCCAAATCTAACTATCTTATCAAAATATAAATGGAAAAGTCTCTTATGTCATGACTGGCTTTCATCAACCTTTGACAAGAAAAACCTCTTTTTCTTCTCTTTAGAGGCATATACATTGTTTTTTATTATAACAACTTCAACTACAACTTCTCGAATGGGTGCAGATATGATTTGATAAGTTTTAGCCTTAAAAATTACATCATAGCTTTGGTCACACATTTGAGACACACTGACTAAATTATGCTTTAGCCCATCAACATAAAACACATTTTTGGCTTTACCTCTGCCATTAGATAGACTGACAACTCCATTTACAACAATATTGGTAGGTGCATTATTACCAAATGCCACATTACCTTTTCCAACTAGTTTCCATGTCCAAAACTTACTTATGTGTCCTGAAATGTGCCTCGAATATCCACTTTCAACATACCAATGACTGCCTTCATTCTATGCATATAAAGCAATATTAAATTGCTCTTAATTTTCCTTTTATTTCCATACCTTAGGCTTTTGGCTTTCTTTCTCAATTACTGGTTTAGGCTCAGTATTATTAAGTTTGCAATGTGTTTCTCTATGCCCTAAATTTTGACAATTAAAATATTGAATCAAATTATTCAAAGGATTAAATGAATTGTTCTACCTGGGTCTTCTCATCCTCTTTCTAAGTTGGTTGAATTTTTGGCTAAAAAAATATTCTTCTTTGTCTAACATGCTTGTATGATAAATTCACCCCAAAATTTGTTTCCTTGTGTTCATAATTAGCGCATGTAAAACAATAGTCTGGAAATATTCCATTATGCCTCGAATAAAATTGACTTATGAACATTGGTTGAGTTTCTCACTATGCTTTATAATGTTCTCCTCTAGTGTTGTTTGTCTTTTGCTGAGAAAAGATCCTCTTCTTATTGAGTTGATGTTGATTTGAATCTTTCTAGTTATTCAGTTATGCACTTCCTTTGTATTTTTACTATTCTGTTGAACCATCTCCTTTTGTTATGTTTTCTCTGTTATTGATGTCTTGTAGAAAAAAAAATCTACTTCTTTCCCTTCAAGTCTTCTACTAAACTTGACTTAGCCTCGTATCCAAGACTAGTTCGATCAGTGGAGACTCTTTGTGCTTCCATAAGCTCATTTAGATTTTCATTCCCCTTTCCAAACTTGTAATTAAATCTCAGTTGATTTTTTTGTCTTTTCCAACTCTTTTCTTAGCAAAAAACCTTCTCTTTCAAGCTTCTTGCTTGCTTCATTCTTCTCACTCAACTATTGGTTTAAAGTCTCTTGATTCTTCTTACCTTCTTCAAGTTGCAGGAGCAAAGATTCAATAACCACAACTTTGTGTTTAATCAACAACTCCTTTTGGGTTTTGTTTTTCTTCCACAACCTTTTAATCTCTTCAAGAGCATTGACCAACTCTTCTTCTAATTCAACTTCAACCAATTCTCCTTTAAAATTAGTAACTTCTACTTCCATATTTTCTATAATAATAAGCATGAATTATTTTGGACTTCCATCATCTTTGTTCTCATCTAAGGATTAATTTCCTTCATTTTCGTAGGACTTGGCTTCTTAGGTATAGAGACTCCTCTTCTTATCCTTCTTTCTTTCCTTTTGTATTTTCCTAAACTTCTCTCTAGGATCATATTCCATCTTCTTCTTTTAAGGACACTTGGAAGCATAGTGACTAACTTTGCGATAATTAAAGCATTTAAAAGGTAGCTTACCTTTGTCTTTGTTTGATCCTGTCTTGAGATTCCTCATGAACATGGTTTCTTATTCATCTGATTCACAAAATGAATCATCATGCTCTTCCTTAGGCTTCTTTTCTGCTTTGAAGGTAGAATCCTATGTTGTAGGTTTTCAATTTGAAATTCTCATTTCATAAGTATTGACAATACCAAGTAACTAGTCCAAAGTGATATTCTTTAATTCTATCATCTCTTCAATGGCTGAAACCTTCAGATTAAATCCCTCATGGAGCGATATCAACACTTTTTGAACCACTACACACTCTTCTAACTTTTCATCAAGACCTATTATAGTGTTCAAGATCTCATCAACTCTTATAAAGTATTTTGTAATATATTTATCATCATCCATATTTAAAGACTCAAATTTCATTCTAAAACCTTGAACTTTAGCTTCCTTTTCCTTGTTGTCACCTTCATAGAAGTTGCTTATCTCGTCCTAAATAGCTTTTTTTATTGGGTAGTCCATAACCTTGACCAGTTCAAATTAGCGTAGGCCAGTAAGTAGTGCATTCATAGCTTTAGCATTAAATGTGAATCAAATCTTTTGATATTTACTAATCACTATTGGAGGCTTTTTATATTCTCCTTCTATTGCATCCCATACATTAGTTCCAAGTGATTAAATGTAGGTCTTCATCCTTACTCTGTGAAACACATAGTTTTCTCCATTGAACATAGATGCCCTATTGGTAAATCCCCCCTCCAATTTTTCCACGGTGCTTGATATTTCTTCTAGTTTTTAAACTAATCTGAAGTAACTTGGTTCACTATTATACCAATTGTTAGAAAATAGGACAACACTGAGAGGGGGGTGAATCAGCATTCTAGAAATTTTATCACTTTTCTTTCACGTACAATGATACTAGGACATGAATAAATATTCGAGTTGTTAATTCATATGAGCATGGAAAAAATAACATAATTAATTCAAAGAGAACACACAAATTATTTAAACTTTCCTTCAATTTACTTCAAAAAGGGAGTTTGTTACTTGTTATTACAATGTTCTCTTGTGACAACTAGCAGGAAGTTACTACTCCTTTATCTATTAGCTACAACTAAAAGGAGCCACAGCCCCAAATTTTATCAGCTACCACTGAAAGGAGCTACAACCCTTGACTTTTACCAGCAACTATTGGAAGGGTATACAATGCCTACCTTGTAAGCTACAACTTGCTTGACCTCAATGATTCATATTTCTTACTCAAATTAAGAATGCCACTTCCTTAAATAAAAAATTAAACTTACCTCTTCAATCACTCACCATACACACCATCAAAACACCTTCAAAAATATTTGACTACTAAACAAACTAGCAGCATTAATCCATGTCACACATTAACAACAATTTTATTACGAGTTCTATTCTAGTTATAGATATTTTGGGCTGATATTTTTAATTCTTTGATATTTAGTTAACTTGTACTTTAATACTTGCATGAATCTTTATTTCTTTCCTTTGTTTTATTAAATTTATTGTTAAATATGTCCATTCCACCAAATACTGCAACTAACATATTCATGCCTGCTTCAAAGATTTATATCTCCTATATTTTATATGGCATAAGTTCCAGAATCAAGCTGCCAACTTATCCATGAATTAGCCTTCAAATGTTGACCAAAAGAACTTTATTTTTAGCGCCAAAGAGCTTTAACCTGTGTTGTTGATTTGTTCAAACAAAGGCCTTAAACATAGCCCAAAGTGCTTAACGCTCCCACATTATAACTTTGTTAGGCCTATTTAACTATAGCCTCAAGGGTTTAACAAATGCTACCAAAACCTTTTCACTCTCGGTAATCACTCCCACACATAACCAATCCTAGTCCTTAAGCTTCAACCTCAAGCCTTATTTTCTAACATGCTTTTAAAAATAATTTTGAGGTGGAATTTCCTGGGCACGCTTTTCATTGTTCATCGACTCCCACATTGCATGCCACCATGTCCTAGTGTTAAGTTAGCATGGATGTCCTTTCCTTTCACCTTTTACTTTTCACCTAGGGTGGTACCTCCAAGATGATATGTCCCCATGGGACCACTACTCCACATTTGGACCAATGAACGACTAGTTGGGGTGACATGTATTTCCCCATTATTTGTTTTATGATCTCAATTTTGAATCGTCTCGGGTGTCCTCATCATGAGCTCTTTTAAAAACTTATGGGGAAGCCATTCCAAGGTGACATGTCCATATGACATCATGCGTGTGTCTCCCTTGCCATGTGGTGCCTTATGAGTGGTGACACATGTCACTCAGATTTGGCCCACTCGACCAACCAAAAATGCTGAATTTCAATGCCATGTGTCACCATCTCATTGGGCCATATCATGATGATTTCATCATCTACCTGCACTTTCCAATCTTTCTCTATATGCCATTAACAAAATTCCACCTATCTTCCAATACAAAGATAGAAGTGTCCTAGGCCTTTGGTTTTGCGTTGATTTTCTTCAGTAAAATTTATAGGGTCCATGCCTTTGGTTCTCCATTTATTTTATTTATTAGAATTTAGAGGGTCCATGCATTTGGTTTTGCTATAGCGCCTTGTCATTATTCCATGTTCCCCAGCCTTATGTCACCCCAGGCCTCAAGCTTCTATGTGCACCATTACTCTTTTGAGGAAGTCTTTTCAGGGTGAGTTGTCCTATGGGAATCCCTACTATTGAAGACTCCAACAATCAAATTCTTGCACCTTATTTT
Source organism: Pinus tabuliformis (assembly GCA_031772625.1). NCBI lineage: Eukaryota > Viridiplantae > Streptophyta > Pinopsida > Pinales > Pinaceae > Pinus > Pinus tabuliformis. The sequence continues at coordinate 360,262,766 of CM062805.1, forward strand.
CTCTGTCGTGTGAAATGTCCACCTCCTCTTAGGCTTACATTATCTCAGGTGCTCCCTTTGTGAGCAACTTTGAAACCATACAAGGAACATCCATTACGATGGGTTTTCATATGTGACCTTTGCTTGCCAATGAGCATTCTTTCCACCGCTACTCTAGCAGGCCATGTTTGCACATCTTATTGTTTATCCACGTGTTATGAAACCAGCTCACAAAAAGATAGAAAAGAGAGATCCACGACTTAGAATTCAGCCTCTTCGAGGGGGCAACCTCCTTTACATTACATAAATGAACAATTCTTGGATGATACAAATGACAAAACCTCCTTTCTATATATAGGAGTCTAAGGAGTCACCATGTAATCCAGCCGACCTAACAATAATAATATAAAGCCACAAAAATAACAATAGAGGGATTCTATGGGGCACAGAAATAACAATATGGGGGTAATAGGGGCACAACAATATAAATAAGGGGTATAACTACAATAGTAATGGGGTAATCACTAGTATTATAGGGACCCAACATGCCCCTCTCCTTCAAAAAAGTGTTGTCCTCAACGCTTGAGTAGTTCTGGATACTTCTGCATAAAATTCTCATCCTCCCATGTGGAATCTTCAGCGGATAAGTTCTTCCACTTGATAAGATACTCTGAAATTGCTATCTGTAGTAGCCTTCTGCGTCCTCTTTCCAATGCCACAAGTCTGAGCCAAATTGGATTCTCCAAGGAAGAGTTATGTGAAATCTCCCACAGTGACTTGCTTTTAGACTGGTTCAGTAGAGCGAACTTGTACAACGTGCCACGAGTCACTGTTTCAACCTTTGAATCTGACACTCACCCACAAGAAACTACAGTCCGTCCTCTTTCTGTACCTTTTTACGAAATTTCAATCCGATCCTCAGAGAGAGAGTTATGACGATTTTCCCCAGGTCACCTGTTTTGAATGTAATTCAGGAGTCTGCAAAAAGGCCAAATTCCTCAGATCATATCTCCGAAAATATCGTGCTAAAAGCTCTAAAATTCGGACCCAAAGTTCAGCACCAATTCTTCTCAAATGGGTTTTTCTTGCGACTTCTGAAACGTTACAGAAAAAAAGTTATAGTGAAAATTCCACAATGACCTATTTGGATCAGTGAAACCCTAGAATCCAAAGCTCTGATACCAAATGTTATGAAACCAGCTCACAAAAAGATAGAAAAGAGAGATCCACGACTTAGAATTCAGCCTCTTCGAGGGGGCAACCTCCTTTACATTACATAAATGAACAATTCTTGGATGATACAAATGACAAAACCTCCTTTCTATATATAGGAGTCTAAGGAGTCACCATGTAATCCAGCCGACCTAACAATAATAATATAAAGCCACAAAAATAACAATAGAGGGATTCTATGGGGCACAGAAATAACAATATGGGGGTAATAGGGGCACAACAATATAAATAAGGGGTATAAATACAATAGTAATGGGGTAATCACTAGTATTATAGGGACCCAACACCACGTTATTAAAAATATTTCCCATTTTTGGCAACAATGAAAAACTTGAATTGCTCCAAATTGATCCTTCACCGACATTTGATCTGCAACTTTGAATTTTGGGGTTCCTGAATTTTGCTTGACAATAACTTATGATTTAGGAGGCCATTCTAGAGCTTGTATATACCACTAAAAAAAAAATTCAAATCTCTATCCATCTGAGTAGGTTGTAAGTCCACTTGAGATAATCTACTACATGAAAAATGGCTTCAAAGTCACTGCACCTTATCCATCTTTTCCTTTACCATTTTGTTTATGGTGTTCGATACTACCAACATACAGGGGGTCTCCCCAATGTGAAGTCCCAATTATACCTCACACTATTTGGAGTACGATCCCCATTCGGAGTATTAGAATGGCCACCATAACACAAAGGTTTCAATTGGTTTCAATGGATAACATAAGAGATTACATACATAGACCTTGAACAAGAAAGTAAGTTGACATTGTGAAACACCGATTGTAATGTGTAAAAGAATAAATTCAAGAGTGAGAGACAAGAGTGAGTCTCTGAAAGGAAGTAATAGTACTAAATTAAGAGAGAGACACAAGAGAATGAAAATATTCATTAGAAAAATAGTTCACATAACAATTATTAAAGGGAATAAAACACACATTCAATAAGATGAGTAAAAGAGCCACTAAAATAGTTCAACTTCTCTAGTACGTATAAACACAACATATACCATAAACATCCCAAGGATAGTCCTAAAACATTTTCAATACATGCATGAAAATGTGTTGGCTCATTGAATTTCAATTAGATGAAAGATCCAAGTACACAGTTACGATGATCATGCACTACTTCCAATAGTGGAACATTAAGTCACTTCTTGCTTCTCCAAATAATAGTTTTCTCTTCTATGCCAAGTAGAGAAGCTAAGACTAGCTCTCCAAAGCATAAGCCTCCAAAAGCCTTTTTATTTACGTATGAGGTTGCTTTTATAACAAGGGAAATGACCTCTCATCTCCTACTCACTCTTCATTTTTTCTCATGACTCTTGGACTTCTAATGTGGTGTTTGGACTTCTAAACAACTTTTGAACTTCTAAATGAATTTTGTACTTCTCTATGTGACTTTTTTCCATATATGACTAAGTGAGTTTTCATATTCCACATATGACTTTTGGACTTCCACACATTAAATATTGTCATTTTCCTTATAAATAAATCATTACATTCAAAATGATGATCTGGCATGACTCATGGATACATATTGACCATTATGATGACACTTGTACAAGTTACAACTTGACAATGATGACAAGGCCTTCATGATGAGGTGGCAATGCCAAGATGTCTTCCTTGCTGCTTCATCTTGCATTCTTGATGATAAATATGATCTATGTTACATATTCATGAAATATATACTTTTCTTCTTATATTCACCCTCCAAAGGGTCTTGGTACAATATTGGAATCCTTTGAGTCATCATGCAATGTCTTCTTTCTATTTCATTCAATGATTTGCTTCATGTCTCCATGATAGACCACTTTTGTTATTATTCTTCATAGGTGTTTCTTTATGCTTCCTCCTTGCTATATTATTTTAGAATTACCTTGTCATGCTAGTGATGTACTCCTTCCAATGAAACTAATTCATGACAAAGCAAAATTAATCTTAAAAACATATATTCTATCACTACCTATCTCATGGAATGATCGACTCATGATCAGCCTATGAAAGGGTCAAAACAAGGAGGCTTGATTAAGAGGGCATAATAAAACTCATAAGTGGCTTAGGAAGGCTACACTATTCATTTTTACTATGACATGAACTATGAAGAGGAGCTCTCCTTGGTCCAGTGTAGTGGGTAAGCTGAAGGTACAAGGTGGGAAAGCTTCATGCTTCAAGACTATGTCATATGCCCTAAAGAAAATAGAGGAAGACATGAAAGTGTAGTTTGACTGGTCAAGGGTTGAAAGGTGGTCACATTCAACATTACCTATTATGCCATATTCTCAATGGAAGGGTCTAATAAAGGCTAGGCAATAGAGTGCATTGGGGAAGGGGTAAGGGTGAAGGCTTCAACCTTCAAGATTGTGTCATGCATTCAAAGGAAGAGGAAGCCTCTAGGAAAGCATAGTTTGACTAGCCCAGGGTGGAGAGGAGGCCTTCTTAAGCCTTACCTACTATGCCATGTTTTAAAGGAGACTTTTTAAGGAACAAACTAGGGCATAGAGTGCATTGAGGAAGAGGAAAGTGTGAAGGCTTCAGCCTTCAAAACCGCACCATGTGCCATAAGGAAGAGGAGGCTTGAAAGACAATGCAATTTTCTTAAACAAGGTGTCACTATTGATTTGAACTGTGACTTTACTTATAGGGTAGCACAGTTTTACCCAATAGTGGGTTCTTTAACATTTGGAATGTGCTTTTCATTGAGGGAAGCCATAAGGAGGAAGTCACCTCATTTAGTATGGTTTTCACCGCACTCAGAGGATAGGAGGGTCTTTGCATTGCATGTTTTTCCTTTCGAAGAAGGTGGAAGAGGTACGTGCTAATAGTTAGGAGTGATGTTTGTGGCATGCAAGGAAAAGGTGATCAAAAGTCAGTGTAGTGAGTTAGCATAAGCAAGAAGGATTAAGTGGCTACACTTAGAAGGTTCATAAAGTGCAATAATGTGAGATGCTATTAAGGAGGACTTAGCAAAAACATATTGGTGCGTATAATTACATCATTGAGGCCTAAAAAAAGGTTAATCTCCTCACTTGGTAATAAGGATAATTCCTTTGTAACTTGCACTAGGCTGAAGGACTAAGAAGGGCTCTCAAAATGGCTAAGAGTGAGACCAACATAGTAAAAGTAAGAGATGCATCTGAATGACTCAAACATAGATCGTACACATAAAATCTTAAATAAAAGCTAGAAGGATACACAAGGATCATATATAACAATCACACCTCAAAACAATAAAAAAGAAACACTTATTTCTAAGTGTGACAATTGGAACAACACTTAGAACACAAGTTACGAAAAGAATGACGAATGTGAAAAAAATGTGTGCTAAGCTGTAGAAATGTGTCTAGCACATATCCTAATTATATCTAAGACCATATCATGCAAAATATTGTACAATAACTAACTTTTGTGATGTGAAAATGTGTGACTAATGCAGGAGTGAAAAAATAAAAAACGACACGTGCGACAAGAGGAAAACATGAAGACAACACTTAGAAAATGTGAACGACCTTGAAAATGACACATAATAGAGTGAATACAACTTTGAAAAAAATTGTTAAAGTGAAAGTGAAAAAAATTGATAGCTAAAAAAGTAAAAGTGACACTTGTGAAAGTGATAATGCATAAAAGCGACAGTTGAGAAAACTCACCGAAATAAAAGTACAAATGCAACCAAAGTGAGGGAGATATTCAATGAAGTATGCACTGCATGTCAACATGAGTTGAAAATTGCATAGGAACTATCTTGATGAATAATATTATGCCTATTCAAGATATCATAAAGGAAGTGTGCTCATGAACTCTTTGAAGACTGAGCATGTGTGTGAGCAAGTGACTTGTTAATTTAAAACTAGGAGGAAGGCTTAAATCCTTTAGAAAATATCAATTGGGCATCGAGTAACCATAGGATCATAGACTGTAAGATCCTCAATAGGCTCCAAAATTAAATTGTGAGAAAAAATTTTGAGGGTGTTGATCGCAACATCAACACATTTTTTATCTGAGCTTCATTCTTCTTGCAACCATCTCTACTTTTTCCGTCGTCTTCTTGACCTTTTCCATCAATGACAACACATTTCTAACACATTGACCAACTAAAGCATACATAGACATGATGACCATGGTTGACTATAATTGAGTTGGTTTGAGCATGGTTGATTGTGATTGAACTTTTTGGCTTTTGTAAACCTTGTAAGCCTAAGTGAACTCGTAAACATAGTAAAATTAGGTCAACCTAATAAAGCTAATAAAGTTAGGTCAACATAGTAAACACATTTCATTCTAATAAACCAAGTAAACATAATGAACCAAGTAAACCTAGCTCAAACTATAAAACTTAGGTGTACCTAGTATACATAGTTTAACCTAATAAACCTAGTTCATTCTCATAAATTTGGTAAATATAGTTGACCTAGTAAACTATGTATACTTAATCAACCTAGCAGATGTATATTAGCCTAGTAAATATAATAAATCTTGTAGACCTAGGTCAACTTCGTAAACCTAATAAATATAGTAAACTTAGATAACTTAATAAACCTATGTTGACCTAGTTAACCATAGGTCAACATAATAAACCTAGGCCAGCCTATTAAACCTACTTAAACTATGAAACATATGTTAGCCTAGGTCAACGTAAGTCAATCTAGTAAACCTTGGTCTACCTACAAAACCTAGAAACTAAGCTCAACCTAATAAACTTAGTAAACCATGGTGAAGCTAGTAAACTTAAGTCAAATTAGTAAATCTAATAGAGCTATTAAATGTAGGTCAACCTAATAAACATTGGTCAACCTATTAAATTTTGTAAACCTAGATAGACCTAGTAAACCTATGAAACATAGCTAAAGCTACTAAACCTATGTTAAAATAGGGCAATGTAAGCCAACCTAGTAAAATATTGTTAAGCTAGTAAACCTAGCCTAACCTAGTAAATATAGGTTGACCTAGTAAATGTAGGTCAACCTAGTAAACTTAGGCCAACTTGGTAAGCCTAGTAAAACATAGGTCAACCTAGTAAGCCTAGTAAACAATGGTTAAGCTAGTATATATAGGTCAACCTAGTAAACTTGGGTCAATCTAGATTACTGTGGTTGACTATGGTTTATTAATGTGGTTGTCGCATTATGAAATTGTTTGTTAGTCATCACTTTGTAATGCCGTTTGTTGTTTATCTAATTTCAAAATTGTTTCTTTTTCATCATGTTGTGACATCATTGTTTTCTCCAATTTCAACATTGTGTGTTGTTCATCACATTACAATATCATTTCGTATTTTTCAAATTACAATAGTGTTTCTTCTTCATCACATTACAACATCATCGATCTGTCCAATTGTGACATTTTCTATTATTTATCACATTACAAATTTCTTTGTTGTTTGTCACATTATGACATTGTTTATTTTTCATCACATTACAACATTTTTTATTTTTTTTCATGTTGGGAACAATATTAAAGTTAATTCTCATAGTCAATATGGTTTTGCATGGCACCCATGTTGACTATGGTTAACTTTGATGCTCATGTTAAGTATGGTTGACCATGTGAACCATATCCAACCATAGTTAACCATAGGTTAGATATGTTAATGTACAACTATTATGTTATCAAATTATAGTAGACCTTGTAAGCCTATGTCAACCGGGTAGAATATGGATGACTTGGTGAACTTGGGTTGACCAAGTGAACTTGGATTGACCCAAAAATCATAAATCAACCTAGCAAATCAATAAACATAGATCAAAATAGTAAACATGTTAAACCTAGTTCAGAGTGTGACAACATTTATTATTTGTGAAATTGCGATATCATTTGTTGTTCATCATATTGCAATGTCATTTGTTCTTGTTTTACTTTGAAGTGATGTTTGTTGTTTGACATGTTTCAATGTAATCACATTGTGACATGGATTTTTTATTTTCAGATTATGACATTGTTCATTATTTATCACATTATGATGTTAATTCATGTTCACCAAATTACAACATTATTTTTTGTTCATCACATTTTGGAGTTGTTTTTTTTCATTACATTACAACTTTATTTATTTTTCATCACATTATGGTGTTTCTTATTGTTCATCACATTGCAATGTTGTTTGTTGTTCGTCACATTGGGAACAATATTAAATTTAATGACTATGGTGACTATTGTTCGTTAATAAATGTATGGTTACACATCAAACCTTTTTCTTTTGCTCTTGTTCTACATTGGAAATTATTTTATTTAAAAAAATATTAACATATTTTTGTTTCATACATTGCGTTTTTGTCATGTTCATTGTTCAACATTGTTGTATATGTTCAATAGTGGTTTCCACATTACGATGTAAATTTTTAAACACAATTCTCTATGGTCAACTATTGTTGACTATAGGAGAAAATTGTTGACCACGGTTGTTAATGTTTAACTATAAATGAGTATGATTGACCATGTTTACTATGGTTAACCATGTTAACCAGGGTGTCCATGATGACCATGTTTGATAATAGTTTATCTAGCTTAAACATGATTGGGTATGTTTTCACCATTGGAAAAAGTTCTAAAATGATATATTAGTTTCATTATTATTACTAAATATTTCCAAATTTTGGCCATAGTTAGCTAAGGTTGAATATGGCTAACTACAATTGAATGTGGTTGAGTAATGTTGATTATGAGTATGTTTGACATGATGTCTATGGTCAAATATATGCATGTTGAACATAATACCTCTTGCTAATGACAGGTCAACATGATGTACATGCTAACTATGGTTATCCAAGTCAATCATGTCGACACGTACTAATATATAGATTAATATATTAGATTTAAGACATGGCTTAATATCATAATGTGTAAATTGATAAATGTCTTTTGTGAATCTATCATTTCTATTAAATCATTTCAAAGATACATCGAGGATAGTTGTTAACAAAAAAAATTTGGCCTCATTCATATATCACTTATTGGCCAGAAGATAATAGCAGAAGAACATATTGAACAACAAAATCAGTCTAACATACTACATACATATAGCCCAAAACTATCAAAAAGTCTGAAGAACTAGAATACATCCAATTTTCATCCCCGCTCTAAGGATTTTCTTGGATTATCTTAGTTGTTTCCTGGTAGCATAGGACGACAAAAAGATTCATGAATGGGTCCCTCTATGTGTTCCATTTTTCCTTCCAATTGACCATGTCGCTCATGAATTCTCTTTTAGTCTCGATGAAAATCTACCAAGCAGTTCATCACGTGCCACTAATTATGTTGTAGATCATTCATAAAACCAATAATTTCATTATGGTCATCATGGAAATCTTGTGCAAGTTGTTCCAGGAGTTGATTAAATTGTTGAATATTGTTTTCTAGAGAGAAAAGGAAGGGTAAATTCTATTCTTCTGAGGGAATGAACGACCTATCGATTTAATTCCTTCCCTAAATCTTGAATCTCCTCTAGGTGTTCATCTCCATGTCCCCGTGGTCTACCACCCATGTGCACGTGACCATGTTGATGTTGCATGGCCCTCAGGGTATCAACTTGACTATGCTAAACCAATGCCCAACACACTGTGTTTTGGTTCATCCAAATTTTCGAAGCCTTGATGATGTGATCAAGTATAATGTAGGGATATAAATGTAAGTTTTAAGGAGAGTGCCTATTTGGAAGCCCCCTTCCCCCCTTTCACTGAGTTTCCAAAACTAAAATGGTTGCCACCCACACTAAGACCAAAAGGTAATAAGAAACCAAGCTTACTCTCCACCCCTTTGATCACCAAAGAACTGCATTACCTAATAAAGGAAGGACAACCCTAGTGAACATTAGGCCAAATCTCTCAGATTTCCACAAGAAAAACACCTAGCCCAAATGGAAAGACACAATTCATAGAAGTATGAAGAGAGACGATGATAACTCCTGTACAGGAGCTACAAATTCTAGGATTCTTATGTAATCACCCCTCCCACATTTACCAAGTTTCACTGGTCTTCCAAGGTAAACATGAGATGATAGTTACTATGACATGACCAAACCTCCTAGATCCACTTAAGGAAGTGGATCCAACAATTTGACCACATACTAACATCCTATAGGGGCTACAGATCACTTAGACATTGAACAACCACCCCAGGTGGTGAATCCCTTAGTTGGAACCATTTTTCTCTTCCACGGGATCACAAACACACCCAAAAAAAGGCATGTGTGCATTTATAGGCCTCCAACCACATGCAAAACACTACTTCCATGTGGTTATAGCCCGATTTCTTCAGTGTTGAACATGTGGTCCTGGGATCAGTGCTTCCTTTTTAGGCCTGCCTCTAGACCACTGTCTAGAATTCCTTAAAAATTTCCAAAATAATATTTAACATGGAAACAAAGTTAAACATTCAATCCAAACTCAAAATAATTACCTTGACTGCATAGAACATAACATACATTTCTCCAAACACCTAGCAAAAATGTAAGATACAAGTCATGAATGCATACTTGATCATAAAGTATGAGATTCATATGAGAATCACCAAGAAGTCCCTATGTGTTCTCCTCATAGCTACAAAAACACTTATTATTCCATACATTCATTAACCGATAAATCGCTAAACAATTCATGATAAGAGCCATAGAAGATAGACATCATATAAATAACATATAACTAGAAAATAACCAACATTTACACCATGGAATCCTAGCCATAATATCACCAACACATTTCTAACAAATATACATGAATCACAATAGAAGAATAGATCTTATTAACATATGAAATTGCCAACCAAGTCAGGGACTTCCACTAACCGCCCGACCATAGATTGGGTTGATCCAAATCTCTCTTTCAGATAATCATCACCATGCTAGATTCCAAGCATGAATGTGCGATCTCATGGAATAAACCACAAAAAACCAAACCAAGGCTTCCAGAGGCCAAAACACCTCAACCCTCAACTAGTGATTCAACCTCACAGTCATACATCACTAACACTAACTAGATTAGTCTATACCGAAGTTGTCTAGGGCTCCAGGAACTAGTAGCTATACCCACAACCCTTCATGGCTCTAGAGAAATTTTCCAACTCAGCTCTAGGGACTAGTAACTCAACCCACAAAGGGCTCTACAGTGTTTCTCCCAACCTACACTTCAGGACTAGTAACTCAACCCAAGTTGTTACAGGTTTTCTAGAGGATTTGTTTCAACACACATCCATAGGGAATTATGAGCACCAACCAGAAAAAAATTAGGTGGAAAAACCCACAAGACCATGGCTATCTAGGAAATGACAAGGCTAGGATAAAACCACTGCCAATCCAGGCAATCCTCCATGCCAATGATAACACATAACCAAAAGATCACATGCATATACCATGTATCCATAAATCAATAAGGAAATCATGCATGCAACCAGTTATATACAAAGAAATCCAATTGTAGCTACCTATCCACATACTCCTTTGTGCTTTCCTTCTTTCCCTTTCCTTTTTCTCCTAATTCAAAGTATGTCAGAGTGATCAAGAAGACTCTAAGTGTGTAAGAGTAAGAGAGAATGACAGAATAGAAGAGAGCTCCAAGCTAAAACTCACAAAAAGTTGTGAATTGATCCTCATAATATTTTTTATCATTGAGGCCTCTATTTTCTTCATTTTCCTTCAATTTTCCTCACATACAAATTTGTGACCTTGTTGCTTCCTTTTCTCCTATTTTCCTTTATTTTCATAAATAAAATGTCAATTCTTGACATTTTTCATTTGTCAATGCCTTTTCCAATTTCCATAGCCATTAATTAATCACCATTGGTACCCCATCACTATGTTTTTCCCAACATTCTTCTTGGAATATGTTTCCCATGACCTTAGTATTATTTTTATTTAAATAGGAAATCAACCAGTGGTTGTTACGAACCCCTCCTCATTCAGGGAACACTGTCCTCAGTGTTCAATGGCACCTGTAAACTAGAAAGACACATGATGTCCATGGAGCTTTATAACACATCTCAATGCAACATTTACTTCATATCATATTACCAAGACCATGACAATCATACCATGAACACTATGCCTCTTAATGGAGCTTTATAAGACAACTCGATACAATATTTACATACATACATATGTATATACATAGACATAACCAAAACACAACATCAAAACATATATAAAATTGCATCCACTCAATCAATGGATAGAAAAGGATACATAACCCACATGTGATTGGCCATCTCCCATGTAGCTTTATCAGGCTCAAAATGCTTCTAGTGTACTTTAACTTTCTTGATTCCTTGATTATGGAGCATGAGCATCTTTCACTGAAAAATGCACTGAGGTTCTGCTTGGAATCATCCTTCTAATTCCACTTGCAATATGGACTAGTCATTGACGTGATCAATATCTTTCACATACTTCTTAAGAAATGACACATGGAAAACATCATGCACTTTCACTGTGAGAGGCAGTTCAAGTCAGTAGGCCACTAGTCTAATGCTCTCAAGGATCTCAAAAGGCCCACAATATCGAGGTGTCAGCTTGGTGTCAGGAGGTATAAATGAAATATTTACACCAACATTTAATTTTTCAATCTGGGTAAGTAAATTTAGAGGCATAACATAATATATGTCAGAATACAACCTCATGGATATGTAAAAAAAAACCAAACATTTGCCAAAAATTCAAAAGAAGCATCATTCAGGAAAAATGAACAAGACTCTTCGAAGGCAAAGTAAACATGCTCTAGGAATCTACCTCTGTCTCCTCTTATAGGTTGATTTGAGTCCTGTAGAAAGTCTCCCTCAGTTTTCCAGGGGACAAGGGAATGTAGGCCCCATTCAAAAGAAAGTGATTCAAGAAATAAACAATGCAAATATCTCTTAAAATATTACTTCTATGTTGCAAAGATGAAAAGGCATGAAATAAACCAGAAATCGTAAAGCAACTTCATTCCAACTCATATACATAAATAACTTAATACTTTTTAAAAAGAATCAAGATAATAATGCACTACTTCTCTTAAAGACAATTTAGTATTTTGACTGTAAGGAAAATACACAATAAGAACCAATAAAATAAATATATAAATCGTGTTGTTTACCCTGATCTTATTAAATACTTCCTCAAAATATTTTGTAAAATATATGCACCATTTATTTATAATGAAGAATTCTGTGAGGTTTTTGTGAACAAGATTCACAATATTTCCTTATGATGATCCTGCCATTTGCTTATTAAGAGTGCAGGAAAAAATGTTTTTCTGCAAAATACAGGAATCAATCTCATATAATAATTCAATGGAAATCATGAATACATCTTAAGTTAAGTTAACCAGAATTCTTTCTTGGGAATTATTTCACCATTGCATCTTGGAAATAAAATTTGTTTTGCAACAATGAGATCAACAAAAATATTTGTAATAATAAATAAGAGACGTAGTTAAAACATTCACATTTTACTTTAGTTTAGCCTTTATGAAAATACATTCAAAAGCATTAATATTAAACTTAAATAACCATAACAATAAAATAAAACTTGTGGAATGAAATTGAAAATTAAATGAATGGAAAAGAAAAGGATCTATGAAATGAAATTGCGGAATTATCTAAGATCACACTCACTCCATCCAAACTAAAATGCAGTAAAAGAAAATTAAGAGGTTTGGGGCAACAAACTATCTGGTGGGCCCAACCACCCAGATCATTTCCCTTGCAGTAATTTAAATCACAGAATTAAAACATTATGGAGAAACAAAACTCAGAATCGAATGTCGAATGAACCCATTTCAGAGTAGAAACCAGAATTCAAAATTAAGTGCCAAAGAAATTCATTGCAAAATTCCTGTTACAAATTCATTAAATAACTCAGCATTGGCTCTAATGGTCCCCACCAAGGATCATCCCACTAGTGCACAACTCCTCCCATCCTATGCAACAAAATCTAATTCCCCTGCTCTACAATATTGGACCTTAATCTGAATCTGAGAAATTGGTAGCTTAGTAGCTCCCCTTCTGGGTACACAATCCTATGTTTTATAGCAGCAATGTTGCCCCTCTTTAATTGGATCTACGCTTATAATTTTAGCATGGTTGTTTAAAATAAATCGTTCTTGAAACGATAAAATGAAATCTGGCTAAGTTTGGAAGATAACACAATCATAATCGTTAATAAAACAATTGACAATTATGCCCCTTACGATGTCTCACATTGAGATACAATGGGACATTTGGAAAAGTCGTCAACCAATCTCTAATGGAAAAAAGATTCATAGCGTTCAACCTTAGCTCTTTTTGGTTTCCAACATGTGAATTTGAAGCTCGGGCGTTAACATCTACTCTTCACACAGCGGTCCTGCTCAACCATGGGATTTTCATGACCTAATAATGGATGGCCTGACCCATCTATTCGACAATTCACAAATGGAAATCATGTGCGCTTGTTAGGATAAGCATGGCCTGATTAGTGAACATAATACACAACAATTGTGTATGGATTTGTCATTTCCAAAGTTTAAATCCACTGAACCTGAGTGATGCCACTGTAGACATAATGGCAGCCACTATAATTGAAGAGAGTATCATGGTGACCGAAAGCCCAAACATTGTGGAACATCGCCATGTCGCTTGATATTCTCAGCACTATGGATTATCAGCCGAATTGAGAGCGGACTCATTATTATGGAATGAAATATATGTAACAACAAGTTTACCTGCATCTATAGCCACAATCACACTCTTGTATATGCCAATGGGCCCCCCAATGGGAATGTGTCATCCTTCCAAGAGACATTAATCACATTGAAAATGTCTTGGGGATTGTCTGGAGTTCCTTCTTCGAGGTGGCATCTGCCTCCACCACAATCCACTCATAATATATTCATTACTTCACAATAGCATCACTTTTAATATCTACAAATACTTTTTCAATTGAATTTCTAATAAGTTCTTTTAATGACTGAAACATGCATCCCTCGATATCTAATTTGAACCATGCATAACCATTGTACCAATAGATGGTGCTGATGTAATATACTCAAGCCCTAAAACATGTTTTAAGAGAGCATCCAGGTTGAAAACATCGTTTTGTACTACTGGGACAGGAACAACTGATACCTGCCATAAGAGCCTACCATTAATGCCATTTTTATATTAAATACCCTTTAAATTAGCAAAACAAGAAGAGTTCATAGATCAGCAACTGTTAACTCAAAATGCTTCTAAATAATAACTCAATAATGCACAGAAAGAATAATAATGACTATAAATGCTTAGTACGGGCATCGCGTTATTTAGAATAAAAGCATAGAAACATGGACAAAGTGGAGGCCCAACACATGGCACATAATCCAATCCACAAGGAGCTCCTCTTGGGCTTGATGCATAAATACACATGCTCCCCAACTTGAAACACCTTAAATACCATGTGCTAATCTACATAACTCTTATTTCTATCTTGTGTTTCCTTTATATTTTTCTTCATAACTAGTATATCATGTTCCATCTCTACCAACATATCTGGTCCAATCAATACCATATTCACTGGATCACTCCAATTGATGGGAGTATTACATCTCCACCCATAAAGTGATTCAAATGGACTCGTCTTCAAGGACTCCTGATACCCATTATTGTACACAAACTCTACCAGCGGAAGATACACTTCCCACTTCTACTACTAATGCATAACATCCATTCTGAAAATGTCCTCAAGAATCTTATTGACCCTCTCTATATATCTATTAGTATTCATATGATAAGTTTTACTGAAGGCCAACTTTGTCCCCAAACCTACAAAAACCTCCTTCCAAAACCTCGAAGTGAACTTAGCATCTCTATCTCACACAATCTTCCTAGGAATACCATACAATCTCACTATATCCCTAATGAAGACCTGAGCTACATGACTAGATGAATTTATAGACTTCGCTTGAATGAAGTGAGCTACCTTAGTCAACCTATCAACCGCAACCATAATAGTGTCATGTTGTCTATATGTCCTCAGCAAACCTATAATGAAGTCCATGGAAATTACCTCCCATTTCCACTCTAGAATCATAATCGGTTGTAACAAACTACTTGGATCCTTACACTCTTCTTTTACTTGTTGATAATCCAAACATTCGCAAGAAACTTAGCCACAACTTTCATCAAGTTCGGAAAATGGTAGAACTTCTTAACCATTGTTGATGTATTTTGATATCTTGACCTCACTATTTTCTAGCACATAGATCATGTCCCTCAGTCTAACCAAAACATCTCTTGTGAGATGATAAACCACATCTTGTTCACTTGTACCATGCTACTATAGCCTGTTCTTAAGCTGCTAATACCTATCATCCTATTTTCTTGCCCATAAGATCTGATCCTGTAAATATGTCCCATATGAACTCATAAATGCAATGTGATTTACCTGTACTCTTTTGCTAAGAGCATCTACAACCATGTTATCTTTGCCCTTAATGTACCTAATCCCAAAGTCAAACTCACTTAGCATATCCAACCACCTAGCTTTCCCGAAATTCAAATTAGGTTGGTCAAAAAAGTACCTTAGCCCACTATGATCACTCATAAACATGAACCTCCTACCAAGAATATAGCATCTCCACATCTTCAATGCATGAATGAGAATTTCTAACTCAAGATCATGTGTCACATTATTCTTCTCATCCTCATTCAATTTCCTTGACTCATAGCATACTACCTGTGCTTCTTACATCAAGACTCCACCAGGTCCACTTTTGAAAGCATCTGTACATTCCAAAAACTCTTTATCTAGATTTGGAATCTTTAGAACCGAAGAATGTGTAAGCAACTGCATCAACTACTCAAAATAATTGCACATTCCTTTGCCCATTTAAAATGCTTTCCTTTTTGCTACAAAGATGTATTAGGATGGGAAATCGACGAGAATTTCCTGATGAATCTCCTGTAGTAACCTACTAATCCAATAAATGATCTGATGTCATCCACATTTCTAAGTGTTTCCCATAACATGTTAGCTCTGATCATTTTTGGATCCACTACTATACCTTCCTTTGAAACCACATGCACCAAGTAATGAACTTATGTTTGAAAGAAATTATATTTACTGAGTTTGGAATACAACTGATGCTCTCTTACAAATTTCATCACTTTACTAGATATTTTTCATTCTCTTCCTCATTCCTAGAATATATCAATATGTCATCAATGAATACTATCAAAAAAATTTCCAGATAAGGATGCAACACACTATTCATCAAACACATGAAAGTAGTTAGAGAATTGGTCAAACCAAAAGGAACCACAAAAAGCTCATAATACCCGTATCTGGTCTAAAAAGTAGTCTTGTAGATGTCCTCTGCTTTGATGTGTACATGATGATATCCTTATTTCAAATCAATATTCGAGAACACTATTTCTCCCTTCAAATGATGAAAAAAGTCATCAATCTCTGACAGTGTGTACCTGTTCTTAATCGTCACCTTGTTCAACTACCTATAATCAATGCGCAACATAAGTACCATCATTCATATTCAAAAAACATATTGTTCCACCCCAAGGTGACATGCTTGGCCTAATGTATCTCTTACCAAAAATGTTCTTCAACTG
Organism: Pinus tabuliformis; assembly: GCA_031772625.1. Classification (NCBI taxonomy): domain Eukaryota; kingdom Viridiplantae; phylum Streptophyta; class Pinopsida; order Pinales; family Pinaceae; genus Pinus; species Pinus tabuliformis. The sequence continues at coordinate 360,279,531 of CM062805.1, forward strand.
TAACTTTAGTTCCACTAACTCTGAAGTATTCATCCTATACAATGCCTTTGATGTTGGTGTTTCTCTCAGCATGAACTAAATAAAATAGTCCACTTTCCCTGATGTGGCAACTCTAAGATCTTTTCTAGAAATACACCCTGAAAATGATGCAAAACCGAATACCTCTTCTAGACTTCTGCATCCTCAACACCCTTCCCTTTTTAACTATAAATATGAGCTACAAAGAATAAACATCCTTTCCTACTACTGTGATTTTCCTACATAACTGTAGTCGTTCTCACTGATGCAGGCTTCTTCTTACCATGCAATATTCTCTTCTCTCCATCATCATCCAAGTACTCAATAGTCGTATCATAGTAATCCACATTAGTCCTATGAATGTACAACCAATCCATACCTAACAACATATTGCATCATCCCAACGGAAGCACATTTAGATGCGCTAACATAGACATATCTTTCAGCTCAAATGCACAAGATCTTACTCAATGATGAATTCTTTTCTAAGTACCTGTAGCCAACTACACCAACCAAGACTCTGCATGCACTTATTTATTCCAAAAACACTTATCCACTAGGTTAGGACTGATACAACTGTAGTTAGATTTAAGCACAATCAAAATATAAACAACTTGATTAAAAAACTTACCTTCCATATCGATAATAGATGCCTGACAATTATCCTCCCTATTATGTAATGTGGCATAAAGTTGAGGAATACTCTGTCCAACATCCCCAAATATGTGTTCCTCTTGAGCACTATAAATATTTGGTCTTCCACCCTAATTTTATGGAAAATCTCTCCTGTGATGATCCACGCCACAATTCCAACACTCTAAAGGCTTCCTATCATCACCCTTGTTTTACTCCTCAAACTAAAATCCCTGCCCTCTGTCAGCTACATTGAACTTATTGTTCGGCATACATTCTCCTTGTCATCTATATCCTGAGGTTTTCCTCTCTTCTTAGACAACTTTCCTTTATTCTTGTCATTACATTTCCAATATTTCTTAGACTTAGTCTTGCATTTCGATTACTCATAACATTGCTTCAACTTTATGACAGATTCCTCTAGCAATCTAGGCTCATAAAACTCAATCATGTCTTTTAAGAACACCGAAAACCCACTGATGAATCTCTAAATCTTTTCTTTATCCTCCTTAAGATAAGGCACATATTTCAACAATTCCAAGAATATGCTAGTATACTCCTCATCAGTCATAGATCCCATCTTCAACTCATAGAGTTCATTTTCCCTATCATCATTGCATCTTTCAGATAGATATTTCTTCTTGAAAAGTCTCTCGAACTAACTCCAAGTCATCTCCTCTTCGAAAATGCCTCTGAAATGCTTCACATACTCCCACCAAATGTTTTCTTATCCTTTAATACTGAAATTAGTTGTCCTACCTTTCATATTCTCTAAGTAATCATGCAATCTGAAAAACCTATTCATCTTAAGAAACCAAGCTTTTGCATCTTCCGACTTCTTCATTTCCCCATCAAATGTAGGAGGATTTTCTTTCTTAAACTCCTTTGAAAAGTATTTCTTCTTACTCGTCCTATATGGATGGTGGAAGTGATGACAATGTTGTCTCTCTAAATCAAAACTATAGTAGAACGCATGGTCATTTCCCCTCCTGTCAAGTGTATCTGGAAACCTTCCATCTCTAACTGTATCATCCATATCAAGCTTGTATCCTGATTGAGACATGTTTCCATATGCCACATTGGTCCTTTCCTCCTGTCCAAGGCTAATCATAATTAGTCCCTGTCTCTCCAAAACTTATAGACTTGGAATGATGATTACATTAACCTCTGCTTACTTTTCTATGCCCCGGCAAGTCTTTCATGTGACTGAATGATCTTGTCATTTTTAGCCTTACAACTTCTGATATCTGTTTTCAAAATTTTCAATGTATGGGCTATGTCATGGGAGTACTCATCACCATGTCGTTCATCTGATCTATAGGGAGAATCACATGAACTATAGCCCACAATTTTACTTGTCATCTTGATCTTCTACTTCTTGCAATCAAACCATGTTAAATAACCAAATATAAACATAATCAACATAGCTTAGTGAACTTCAAGGGAGTCTATCTCATCTACAAAATCAATCTCAATTAACACAACATATGTATATATCATGAAATCAATATATCAATCATCTCAACATCAGCATCATCAAATTCTACATGATGACACTAATGCAACAATGACTATCACAATGCATTCATAATGAACATATAAAATTGACATGCCTGCATGAAAAACAATTTTTTCCCATCTATTCCAATTGTTGAACCTGAAATCTTTGATAAAAATCTATAACCAACCCTCCCACATGTACCTAGTTTCCCAAGTCTGATGGGATAAACATGAGATGAGTGTTACTATGACATGACCTGACCTCCTAGATCCACTTAAGGAAGTGGAGCTAGAAAAATAACCACATACTGACATCCTACATGGGCTACAGGTCACGTAAAGGCTAAAGAACCACCCCACATCACCAAACATTTAGCTAGAACCCTTTTTCTCTACCTTGGGCCCACAACCACACCCACAAAGAGGCATGTGTGTAGTTATAGGCCTCCAAACGCATACACAACACTTCGTCCATGCGGTTATAGCCCAATTTCTCTAGTTTTGAGCATGTATTCCTGTGGTCAGTGCCACATTTTCAAGCCTTCCTCTAGACCACTACCCATAATTTCTTAATACTTTCAATCTCAACTTAAAAACTTGACCTAAACTGCCTAGAGCATAATAGACATTTCATCAAACAATTGGAAATCATGTAAGCGATAGGAAATTAATGCATATCTGAGAATAAATGTCTAAGATTCATCCTATAATCACCAAGAATGCCTTATCCCCTCTCCACATAATTTCAACAACACTTATTAGTTCATACATTCATCAATTGATCAATAACTAAACAATTCATGACAAGAGCCATAAAAGTTTCACACCTTGTAAATAACATATAACTAGAAAATAAACAACATGTACACCATGGAATCATAGCCATAATATCACCAACACATTTCCAACAAATAGACATGAATCACAATAAAATAATAGCTCTTATTAACGTATGAAATTACCAACCAAGTCAGGGACTTCCACATACCACCTGAACATAAGTTGGGCTGAACCAAATCTCTCCTTTAGCCAATTACCCCCATGCCATATTCGAATCATGAATGTGGGATCTCATGGAATAAACCAAGAAAAACCAAACAAGGGCTTCCAAAGGCCAAATCGCCTCAACCGTCAACTAGTGATTCCACCTCACAGTCGAACATCACTAACACCAACCAGATCTGACACTGCCCAAGTTGTCCATGGTTCCAGGAACTAGTAACTCAACCCATAGCCTTCCAAGGCTCCAAAGTATTTGTCTAACTTGGCTCTAGGGACTAATGTCTCAATCCACCAAGGGCTATAAAGTGTTTATCGCAACTTAAGCTCCAAGACTAGTAACTCATCCAAGTTGTTCCATGGCTTCCATAGCATTTGTTCCAACCCATGTCCATAAGGAATTTCAAACACCAACAGGAAACAAATCAAGTGGAAAAACCCAGAACACCATGGATATCCAAGAAATGGCAATGCAAGGCTAAAACCACTATCAATCTAGGTAATCCTCCATGCCAATGAGAACACATAACCACAAAATCACATGCATATAACATACATCCATAAATTAGCAAGGAAATCACACATGCAACCTGTTACCTGCAAAGAAATCCAGTTGTATCTAATGATCCACATGGTCCCTTAAGCTTTCCTACTTTCCCTTACCTTTTTAACCAATCCAAAGTATGCCAAAGTGCTCAAAGAATGCTCCAAGAAGACTCTAAGTGTGCAATAGTAGGAGAGAATGAGAGAATAGAAGAGAGCTCCAAGATAAAACTAACAAAAAGTTGTGAACTAATCCTCATAAGAATTTTTTATCATTAAGGCCTCTATTGTCTTCATTATCCTTCAATTTTCCTTGAATGCAAAACAGTGAGCCTTCACCTTCCTTTTCTCTTATTCTCCTTTATTTTCATAAATAAAATGCCAATTATTGTCATTTTTCCTTTGCCAATGCCTTTTCCAATGCCTTTTCCAATTTCCATAGCTATTAATTAATCAGCAGTGATACTCCATCACTACGTTTTTCCCAACATTCAACTTGGAATATGTGTCACGTGACCTTCGTATTATTTTTATTTACATAGCAAATCAACCAAAGAGTGTTACATCTTACCCACAAAATCCAACCATAATGCATGCACAAGGTCTTTCCCTCTCTCCCAAATACCCTCTACAAAGACTAGTTTAACTTCTGAGGAACACACTGCTACCTTAACAAAAAAACCAAAATACTTAATAACAGAGTAATTGTGAAATAAACTTAAAACTTGGGGGAGAAAAATTATCAGAGAATTAGAAAAGAAGAAAGCTCCAGTGAAGACACCTTGGTTGTTTGTCCCAAGTGTTGTGGAACATTAAATGCCTCACCTAATGGTTGCACAAGCTATCATGAGCCTGGGTCCCAAATATTTAAGCTTTGAAACCTCATATTAGCAAGGCTAGTATCTCCCAAGCCAAGTTAAATTCCACTCCTTATCACAGATTGGAAGGCCAAGGATGGAAAAGGCAGAATGCCACCTTGCATACCCAAAGCATCTATTCCTTCCACTAGCTTAACTCCCATCATCATGCACAAAAAACAATGTTTTGAAGTGTAGCATATGACTATTGTAACTTTTAAGGTTTCTAGAACCATCTCCTATCACCTGTCCCAATAGACTTCTATGACACACTTCATTAAGTCACCTAACAGGTGGGGAAGGGTATTAATGTCCCATCCTATCTTCCATTCCCCTCCAATGTTGACCTATCATGGAGTGTAAATTAATCTATTACTAATATATAGCTAAATGTAATTTTAATGTGTTATTAGATACATAAATAGATTAATGTACTATTGTAAATTTATTAAAGTTTTAAAAATATTATATACTAGTAATATTATTGATAAAGTTAATAAACATTATTAATAATAAAGCTTACAAAGCCCTACGAATAACCTTAAACTTTAATTGTTATTAATGAACCTTATTATTGTTAAAGTTTACTAATAAATTCATTAAACATTATTAATCACTTTATTAAAAAACTTAAACTTTAATTTTAACATTAATAAGTTAATTTTGTTATTATTGTTGTTATAAATAATTTTAATCGATTAAATATCTAAAATTCAATATTTATATTTCAATATTATATATGTTTTATTTTGATATTATAAATTTAATGTACTTTTGATTAATTATTTTAAATATAAAATAATTATTAAAATTAAAATCATATTTAAATCGAAAAGTTAGATCAACTTTAAAATTATTATATTAAAATATATATATAAAAAAAAAGCAACAACAACAACTATACTATATTAAAATAAAAATATTGTACCATATTTAATCATTAATGAATACATAATTTGTTGCATCCTCATTTATTATAATTCTTGATAATAATTCTTAAATTAAAGCTAGCCATATCTATCTTAATTTTGGATCTACCAAGCCTCTAAGAGGGATCAAATCCCTTTTCCCTTCAAAAGGAGGTTTGTATTTCAAAAAATTTGATCTAAGTTGGATGCTTAAAACCATGGATCTTTTTTATTTTATTTTATGTAAGGTCCCACCTTACCAACTAGCGGTATTATGCTAAGGCTGACTCAAAATGCAATATTATTTTATTTTAAGTATAAGTTTCTAAGACGTAAAACTTAATGCATGATTATAAATCTATATTTTTATTTTTATTTTTATTGGTATTCTTTACACTACACACTAATTTCTACTAACTAACTAACCCATGGTAATATTAAACTTCTCATTAAAACTACAGGTTCATGGTTTGTCAAGATCCAAAACATACAACCATAAGTCTTAAAATCACATTTAAATCATAGAGTCTTTAGTGGGATAAATAATATCAATCTTTACAAACCACAATTTCCAATAAGCTAATTGTTCTTTCTATGGCAATTAAAATTGTTTAAGAGTGAGTAATTTGATTTCTTTGGTAAAACAAAGGGAACAAAAACAAGATAGTTCAACTTCTAAAGGAGTGGTTTCCAATTATTATGAATTCATATGTGAACTAACAATTACAACAATTCACCTACCCAATTTTCCTTCCATGGATTTTTAATTCAATGGAATCATCATGCTTATTCTTTGAGATATTTCCAGAAAGACCTAGGTTGCAAATCCTAAATTCACTTAGTCATATTTATAGACAATTCATAGATGTAATTAGCCACAACCATTGAAGCATTATGTCAAACAATTTGCAAGCATGAAATGTACAGCCATTGAGGCATTTTGTCAAACACTTACAACCATAACCATTAAGGCTATTTCACCATAATTAACTGACATGAATCTAAGATTACATAACTTCTTTTTCATTGTCAGTAATGCCAATAAGTGAACCTAATACATAAGTAGAACTATCATCCATCTTCATTGCTTCATATGCAAAAATTTAGGCACATAAGTGACTACAAATATTTAAGAATTTTTACAAATAGCTTGCAATGATGTAGCTACATCCATTGGAGAATTTTGAACAACGGTTAACAGTCACAAAACAAGCTACTAACTGTTAGACTATCAAAAAAGTAGTCACAAGTTATTTAAACTATCAATGTATTAACCATTGAGACTTTAAAATAAGAATTCCAAGTTTATATAACTGGTTGGTTTCGTAAATAGATATTACAAGGTAAACCACAATAATAAAAAAAAGGATAGCAAAACAAACCACTAGGCAATAGCAACAAATCTATAAAATATAGCAGAATAAAGAACTAGATTATGACTTTGGTTTTTGAAATCAAAGTTGTGCTGACATGGCCAAAAGGTATAGATAATCCCTGAAGTTAAAGTGAATAGAAACATAAATGACCAGAAACACAATTATTTAAAACCACAACTAAAAACAAATTCCTACTATCTCATTATCACTTTTGTCAAACATATAATGTGCAAACTTATCTATAGTTGTAAAAAGAGAAGGAAAAACCAAAATTATGCTATTAATATGTTTTCGTAAAACTCATGGCAACATGAATGCTTTAGCCATTAAGACATTATGTAAATCAACTTGCAATGAAACTATACAAACAAAACTTACTTAAAATAAACTACAGTTATTGCAAAATTCCTTCAACATTTAGTGTGCAACATTTGGTATACATCTAAGTTTCAGTCAAAAACCAAATAAGCAAAAGCCATCTAATGAACTACAAAAAAAACACAATATAATGTTGTCAACATACCTCGTAGTGAATTTATACAACTCAAAAAAAATGGGAGTATGTTCCAGCTCCAATATCCTTAACAACTCATTGTGAACCACTCAATTTTCCTCCCAACCATATCCAGGAAGAACTTCTTCTCATGGAACCCCCAAGCTGCAAAAGCTGACAAGTAGTACAAAAAGACAACAGTAGAGAGATTTGAAAGGCAAACTAAGGAAGCAAATTTTCACTTCCTCTTAATACCACTCATGGCCAACCTCAATAGCTAGAGATCTTAATATTTTAGTAATAATTTCAGATTTATTTGGGAATCAATTGGCTACTCTCCATATCTCTCCTCACAATTTTCCTCAAGTCTCTTCCACTCTTGCCATCATAATCCCCCCCCTCCAAGTGAGAATACATGAGACTCATATATAGGAGGAGCAACCAATTCTTGTCATAAAGGAGGAGTAATGTGCATGCATTGGATTCCATTTAGAGTGTAACTTATGCCATTAAGGAGAGGTATGCATGCCTTAGTTAAGGAAAGTGTAACATATGTATTAAAGAGAGCGTAAGAGGAATATTTTATGACATCTTTTTAATGAGTGAGAAGGAGTATTCCATTCTTTGATGAGTGCATAAAATAGAGTGTAATGTATTAATAAAAGAGAGAGAGTTAATGATAAGTTAATTCATTTTTCTTCAACTCCGCTTGATTACCAATTTATGTAAGGTGATTTACTATTTTTGGAAAGTCATGCTTGAGATGCTAGACATGACTTTCTATTTTTATGGTCATTCCAAAATTGTCAGAATGAAATTTTATTTAAGGAAATTCATCCATGAGTGGTATTTTTCTTCTGGAGAATAGGGATTCTGCGCCCCTATTTCATGCATCTTCATGCCTTAGTGTATTGAGGACTTCGTGCCCTGATCTACTCCAAAGATCTAGGATTCCACAACTTGACCTTTTTAAATATTCAAGAATTCATGCCCTAAATACACAAGACTCCATGTCTTTATATTTCCTGGATTTAGGACTCCATGTTGTAATTTCCATGCCCTCTCATCTACTGTGCTTTGGAACTTTTTGTTTCTCCTTATGGTACTAATTGTGATCGTTTACCCATCTCATGGTTCGCTAGTAAGGCCTTCTTCAAAGACTTGTACACATTACAATCTCATAGATCAAAGGAATCAAATGAATTTGATAATGAAATTAACTTAATCACATTTTACCGAGAATGATGCATGACTTCCACAGTCATTTTGAACAAATGACTTCTGCAGTCATTCATAATTGAACATCCTTGTTGGAAAATGACCAGGTACCATACCACATACTGCTTAGTACAATATTATACATATATAATCACACAAATTATGTATCATCCATAAATCATAATTAACCATCTATTCCACATAACCATTAGAATCCATGGGTCTATGTGTCTCAATCTTGAATCACCATCCATGCCATACACCTGCTGCATAAATCAGATGAAAAAAGATAAACATATGTATAACATTTACTTAATCAAAACCATCTAATACAAATAATCAAAGATACCACACATAAGAGGAAATATAACTATATAAAACATTGTTCCCCAATCTAGTGATCAATCTGCCATACATAAACATAAAAGAAAATGTAACTATGTATATAAAACATTATTCCTCAATCAAGTGATCAATCTGTTATATATATAGCTCATCAAAAATCACCCTTGATAGGAGTCAAAAAACTATACTAGGAAAAAAATATGACACTACATACTCCCCCTCTTGGAGTAAAGTTGACCCAACGTTTAACTAAACAAAAAAGGAAACTCAAGGCGCATAGAATATTCATCTTCCCAAGTGGCAGAACGAGGACTATACAGGTGCCATTGGACCTTTACTTGCTCCACCTTGCAATGTCTGAGCTGTCAAGTGAAATGCTCCAAAATCCAAACTTGATCTTCCTTCAAATTCCCTTCGTTCACTACCTATAATTGATGCCAATCTAAAATGTAAGAAGGATCATGAACATACTTATGTAGTACCAAAATATGAAATACATCATGCATACGATGAAAAACTGGTGGTAAAGCAAGATGATATGCCATAGGTCCAACCCTTTCGATGATCTCAAAAGGCCCAACAAATCGAGGAGAGAGCTTAGATTCTTCCCCAAACCTAATAGAGCTTTTCTAAGGTTTTAATCGAAGAAAAAAAATTCACTTCTTTAAAATTACAATCCACTCCATGTATATCATCATAGATCTTTTGTCTATCCTATGCCTCCATTAATATTTTCCTTATACAACACACTTGTTCTTTCATTTCTTGAATAATTTCAAGACCAACCGAGATTATGTCCTCTAGTCTATCCCAACTTAAAGGTGTTCTACATGGTCTTCCATACAATAACTCATAAGGTGCCATACGAAGGGAGCGGTGATAACTGTTATTGTAAGAAAACTCCACTAGAGGAAGATAATCTTCCCACTTAGATTGTTGATCCATTACATACATTCTAAACATGTCCTCTAACACTTGATTTACTCTTTCAGTTTGGCCATCAGTCTCTAGATGATAAGTTGTACTGAAATTTAATTGTGCTTGAAGGGCTCCATGGAAACTAGTCCAAAATCTTCCTGCAATTATAGAGGTGCTATCTGATATGACTTTCTTAGGAAAACCATGAAGTATAACCACCTCCTTGATAAATACTTGTGCTATTTCAGATGCTTTGCAAATATCTCTAATAGGTATAAAATGGGCATTCTTAGTAAGTTTATCTACCACCACCAAAATGGAGTTATGCCTTTTGGTTGTTTCAGGTAGTTCAACAATAAAGTCCATAGATATGTCCTCCCATTTAGACTCAGGAATGTTATGCGGCTGCGACAATCCTGTTAGATGACCATGTTCTGCTTTAACTAGTTGGCATTCCAAACATTTTGCCACAAAATTTGCTACATCTGTCTTCATGCCTGCCCAAAAGAATTTTTTCTTTAAATCAGCATACATCTTCTAGATGCCCGGGTGAGCCATATATGTTGCACAGTGAGCTTCTTTCAAAATGAACTCATGAAGCCCATCTTGATCTAGAACTACAATCTTTTTCATGAATCTCATCATATCGTCGTCATCACAATAATACCCTCTACCTTGCTCTTCTTATGCCCCTCCCAAGAAAGAGAAACTTTAACTTCTTTGCATGATTCATCTATATCTTTTGCCCTCAAGATTTGCTCCCGTAAATCAATCTTCAATGGAATTACTGAAAATATTCATGGTCTTCGACTGAGTCCATCAACTACATTTTTCAATGTACCCTTGATGTAAGTTATATCAAAACCATATTCACTCAGAAGTTCTGACCACCTTCTTTTCCTAGCATTTAGATCACTTTGAGTAAATATATGTTGCAAACCTTTGTGATCTGTTTTCAATTCAAATTTCTTTCCCACCAGATAATGTCACCAAAGTCATAAGGCATGAACTATAGTTGCTAGTTTTAGATCATGGGTTCCATAGTTTTCCTCATGCAACCTTAACTTCCTAGAGGCATATGTAATCACCCTACCATCTTGTGATAATACTACACCCAATCCATCTTTTGATGCATCGGGACATACTATAAATGGTCTATCCATATCTGAAACCTTAAGTATTAAAGTTGTAGTCAAACATTGTTTGATCTTGGAAAATTCTTGCTCACACTCATTTGTCCAATTAAATCATACTCCCTTCCTAAGAAATGAAATGATTGGGCTAGCTATTTTTGAAAACCCCTCCAGAAATATTCGATAGTATCCTGCCATACCCATGAAGCTATGAACTTCATGCACATTAGAGGGTGTTGGAAATTCTGAAATTGCATCGATCTTTGTTGCATCAACAAAAATTCCTTCACTGGAGATAATGTGTCCAAGATAATGAATTTTTTATTGGAAAAAAGAACATTTGGACATTTTTGCATAAAGTTTATTTTCTCTTAAGCATTGTAACACCAATCTCAGGTGTTTCTCATGCTCTTTTTGGGACTTTGACTAGATTAGGATGTCATCAAGGAACACTTGTACAAATTTATCCAAGTAATTCTGAAATACACCATTCATTAGACTCATAAACACTCTTGGTGCATTAGATCACCCAAAGGAACAACCACGAACTCATAATTACCAAAAAGAGTTCGAAAAGTAGTTTTGGAAATATCCTCTTCTTTATCTCTGAGCTGATGATATCGAGATCGAAGATCAATCTTGGAAAATGTGGTGGTTGCCTTCATTTGATCAAATATATCATCAATGCGAGGAAAAGGATATTGATTTCAAATAGTTAATTGATTCAATGCCTGTAGTCAAGACAAAGCCGAAGGGATCCATCCTTCTTCTTTACAAATATCACTGCAGCTCCCCAAGGTGAAACACTAGGTCTAATCATACCCCTGTCCAATAACTCTTGAAGTTGCACTTGCAACTCATGATGTTCAACAATAGACATTTGGTAGGGAGCTTTGGATATAGGTTTAGTACTAGGCTTTAGCTCTATGGAGAAGTCAATCTCTTGCTTTGGAGGTAAACCGGGCAACTCATCTAGAAAGACATTGAAGAATTTTGAAAGGAAAGGATATTGTTCAAAGGATGAAAGATCTCGCTCATTTAAAGTCATTACAGCATACATTTGACATCTATTCCTAAGACTTCTCTTCATCTGCAAGAATGAGACAAGACTTAAAGAAATAGGTCTCCTTTCCCCATGGATAACCATAGATTGGCCCTCATCACTCAAAAAATGAAGGGTTTCGCTTTGACAACTAAGAACAACCCAATGGGCTTTGAGCCAGTCCATCCCAATTATCACATCATAATGACCAATTGGCGTCACATAAAGATTCATATTTGTGACACACACCCCTAAGTCTAAAGGGCACTCTTGCACTAAGCATTCAACCTTTTGAGATCGCCCTGAGGCCATCTCAACCTGATCAAAATCATTTTGCTCTATTGCCACCAATTTACATTTCAATAAACAATTTGGAGAAATAAAACTTTCAGTTGCACCAGATCAATCAAAATAGTAACAACCATACCATTTATCTTACTAAATGCTTCAATCACTGTAGACTGATGCTCGACTTCGCAATTTTACACAACTGCATGAATCCTATGGGATCTGCCCATATCTCTAACGGTGGCTTGTTCTTGCTCTGATTGTGCTTCAATCTTCTTTTCAGGGTAATCTCGCTCATAATGAGGTCCTCCACAAGTCCAACATCCATTAGTGGGAGTAATTTTTATAAATTTGACCATTTTATTAGGTGATTCTTGAATGTGAATCATTACTTTGTTAAAGATGTTGCCTTGGGTTATTTCTTTGGTTCTTAAAAGTATGATTCTTTTGAAATCCCTGATCATGTGAACCACTTAACTTATGTCTTACATAATGGCCTCCACTTCAAGGAGGTTTCCCATGGAATGATAGTTTTGGGGTTTTATCCCCACCTTTGTTCCCGAATAATTCTTCCTCAGTTATAATTGCTTGTTCCTCTACCTCATGCAACGTAGTAGGCCTCAAAATTTGCAGCTTTTCCTTTACAATAAGATTCAATCCATACAAAATCTTTTTTACCTTCAGGGCTTCAATATTTACATGGGTAGAATATCTAAGAAACTCCATGAATCATGCTTCATATTCAAGGATTGTCTTAGTTCCTTGCTTAAGATTATGGAACTCATTCAATTTACTCTCCAAGTATTCAGCAGAAAGGTACTTTGCATGAAATTTCTCTTCAAATCATTCCCATGTCAAGGTAAACATGGAGTATCCCAATTGGGATTCTAAGTTCCTCCACCATAATAGTGCACTCTCCTTAAGTTGGTATATAGCCAACTTTTCCTTTTGGTTGCTAGAATAATTCTATAACTCAAAACATAGGCACATGTTTTCCAACCAAGCTTCTGCTACCTCCCCTTTTGTGGTACCCTTAAAGATAGGAATCTTAACTTTTTCCAACTCTCTATGTACATCTCCATCAAATGGTATTTCTTGCCTCTCTGCTTGAGATGAAGAACCAGGCACTAAAGGATTTCCCCCAACCCTACTAATCAAGACTTCAGTCATCTTTTGGAAAGATAACATCATATCCCTTACTTCCCTGATGAATATTTGCTCAGATTCTTTATCTTAGGGAGGTGGAGATGAGACTTCATTCCTCCTCCTTTATGTTCTCTCCATGATTACGTAACCTGACCAAGGAAAAATTCAGGTAAGTAAAAAAATATTAGCAGGCAAGCCCTAGGTCCTAGAGTTTTAACTTGGCTCTAATACCATATGTAAGGTCCCACCTTACCAACCATCAATATTATACTAAGGCTGACTCAAAATGCGATATTATTTTATTTTAATTTTAAGTTTTTAAGACGTAAAAGTTAATGCAAGGTCATATATCTATATTTTTATTTTTATTTTTATTGGTATTGTTTACACTACACACTAATTTATACTAACTAACTAACCCATGGTAATATTAAACTTCTCATTAAAGCTACAGGGTCATGGTTCGTCAAGGTCCAAAACTTACAACCGTAAGTCTTAAAATCACATTTAAATGATAGAATTTAGTGGGATAAATAATATCAATCTTTACAAAACACAAATTCCAATAAGCTAATAGTTCATTCTATTGCAATTAAAAGTGTTTAAGAGTGACTAATTTGATTTTGTTCTAAATAACATGCCTATGAATTCTTTAGTAAAACAAAGGGAAGAAAAAAAAGATAATTCAACTCCTAAAGAAGTGGTTTCCAATTATTATGAATTCATATGTGAGCTAACAATTATGACAATTCACCTACCCAATTTGTCGTCCATGGATTTTTAATTCAATGGAATCATCATGCTTATTATTTGAGATATTTCCAGAAACACCTAGGTTGCAAATCCTAAATTCACTTAGTCATATTTATAGAAAATTCATATATGTAATTAGCTACAACCATTGAAGCATTATGTCAAATAATTTGTAAGCATGAAATGTACAACCATTGAGGCATTTTGTCAAACACTTACAAACATAACCCTTAAGGCAATTTCACCACAATTAACTAACATGAATCTAATATTACATAACTTCCTTTTCATTATTAGTAATGCCAATAAGTGAACCTAACACATAAGTAGAACTATCATCCATCTTCATTTCTGCATATACAAAAATTTAAGCACATAAATGACTATAAACATTTAATATTTTTAAAAATAGCTCACAGTGATGTAGCTACAGCCATTGGAGAATTTTGAACAACGGTTATCAATCACAAAACACGCTGCTAACTATTAGACTACCAAACAAGCAGTCACAAGTTATTTAAACTATCAATGTGTTAGCCGTTAAGACTTTAAAATAAGAATTCGAAGTTTATATAACTAGCTGATTTCATAAATAGAGATTACGAGGTAAATCATAATGAAAAAAAAGGCAGAAAAACAAAACATGATACAACAACAACAAATCTATAAAATATAGCAGATTAAAGAACCAGATTCTGAAACTTTGTTTCTTGAAATCAATGATTTGGTGACATGGCCAAATGGTACAGATACCCCCTAAAGGTAAAATGAATAGAAACAGAAATGCCTAGAAATGTGATTATGTAAAACCACAACCAAAAACAAATTCCTACTATCTCATTTATCACTTTTGTCAAACATATAATGTGCAAACTTATCTACAGTTGTAAAAAGAGAAGGAAAAACCAAATTTATGCTATTAATATGTTTTCATAAAACTCATGGCAGCATGAATGCTTCAGCCATTAAGACATGATGTAAATCAACTTGCAACGAAACTGTACAAACAAAACTTACATAAAATAAACTATAATTATTGCAAAATTCCTTCAACATTTAGTGTGGAGCATTTGATATACATATAAGTTTCAATCAAAAAGCAAATAAGAAAAAACCATGTAATGAACTACAAAAAAAACACAATATAATGTGGTCAACATACCTGGCAGTGAATTTATACAACTAAAAAAAATGGGAGTATGCCCTAGCTCCAATGAGAGTATGCTCCAGCGCCAATATCCTTACCAACTGGTTGTGAACCACCTAGTTTTCCTCCCAACCATATCCAGGAAGAACTTCTCCCCCTGGAACCCTTGAGTTGCAAAAGCTCACAAGCAGTACCAAAAGACAACAGTAGAGAGATTTGCAAAGCAAACTAAGGTAGCAAATTCTCACTTCCTCTCAATACCACTCATGGCCAACCTTAATAGCTACAAATCTTAGAATTTTAGTAATAATTTCATATTTATTTTGGAAGAAACTTGCTACTCTCCATATCTCTCCCTCTCACTATTTTCCTCAAGTCTCTTCCACTCTTGGCATCATAAGCCCGCCCCCCCCCCCCCCCCTCCCCAAAGTGAGAATACATGAGAATAATATATAGGTGGAGAAATCAATTCTTGTCATAAAGGAGGAGTAATGTGCATGAATTGGATTCCATTTAGAGGATTGTAACTTACGCCATTAAGGAGAGGTATGCATGCCTTCGTTAAGGAGAGTGTAACATATGCATTAAAGAGAGTGTAAGAGGAATATTTTATGACATATTTTTAATGAGTGAAAATGAATATGCCATTCTTTGATGAGTATATAAAATAGAGTGTAATGTATTATTAAAAGAGAAAGAGAGAGAGAGAGAGAGAGAGTTACATAGAGCCATGAGAGTCATGAAGGAGATGTGTGAATTGATTGAGGAGATAAAGTTGACATGTAATTCCTTTTTAATAATAATATCATAGTCTCATAAAAGATAATAATAATAATATTAATAATATTGAGGATTTAATCAAGATTGAACTATTAGGATTGATTAATGATAAGTTAAGTCATTTTTCTTCAAAGCCACTTGATTACCAATTTATGCAAGGTGATTTACTATTTTTGGAAAGTCACGCTTGAGATGCTCGATGTGACTTTCTATTTTTAGAAAGGAATTCTACAACTGTGAGAATGGAATGTTATTTAAAGAAATTCATCCATGAGTGGTATTTTTCTTCTGGCGAATACAGATTCCGCACCCCTATTTCATGCATCTTCGTGCCCTAGTAGATGAGGACTTTGCGCCCTGATCTACTACGAAGATCCAAGATTCCACAACTTGATCTTTTTAAATATTCAAGACTTCACGCCCTAAAGATGCAAGACTACACAGCTTTATCTTTCTTGGATTTAGGACTCCACGCCCTCTCATCTATTGTGCTTTGAATCTTTGTGTTTCTCCATATGGTACTAATTGTGAGCTTTTACCCATCTGATGGTTCATTGTTAAGGCCTTGTTCAAAGACCTGCACACATTACAATCTCATAGATCAAAGGAATCAAATGAATTTTATAATGAAATTAACTTAATCACATTTGACTGAGAATGATGCATGACTTTCACAATGATTTTGAACAAATGACTTCCACAATCATTCATAATTGAACATCCTTGTTGGAAAATCACTAAGTACCCTACCACATCCTGCTTAGTACAATATTAGACATATATAATAACACAAATCATGTATCATAATTAATCATCTATTTCACATAACCATGAGCATCCATGGGTATATGTATCTCAATCTTGGATCACCATCCATGTCATACACCTGCTTCATAAATTAGATGAAAAAACAAAAACATATGTATAACATTTACTTAATCAAAACCATCTAATACAGATAATCAAAGATACCACACATAAGAGGAAATATAACTATATAAAACATTGTTCCCTGATCTAGTGATCAATCTGTCATACATAAACATAAAAGAAAATATAACTATGTATTATAAATATTATTCTTCAATCAAGTGATCAATATGTCATATATATAACTCATCAAAGATCATCCTTAATAGTAGTGAAAAAACTATACTAGGAAAAAAATAGGACACTACATTTTATTATTTAATTTTTATAGGTTACATATTATAAGAATTAGATCTCGTAATATATATATATATATATTTAATTTTCATTACTTTATTTCACTATTTAAAATAAAAGTGAAAATTTAAGTAATTTATTTATGGCAGAGATTGATTTTTAAAGTAACGTTATTAATTGTGTTTTCAAATTAATGTTACACATAACATCTCTCACATCACATATACATATAGTAGCCAACACAAATATATAACTTTTAACTTTTTTAAGGTAACATTACGTGACATCTTCCTCATGTACTGAGATGTGTTTTCAAATTAATGTTACAAACATCTCTCGCATCACATATACATATAGTAGGCAAAAAATATATATAATTTCTAAGTTTTTTAAGGTAACATTATGTGACATCTTCCTCATGTACTAGGATGCCTCTGGGTGCAATTAAATTTCAAACTTCTTTATTTTGTTTTGAGTATTGATGGCATGTTTAATTTATTTTTTATTAATGATGATAATCAACTCTAATCAATCTTATTCAATTATAGTCAAAGTTTAAAATGTGTTAATGGTAATAAAAATAATATAATAATAGTGATAATCAACCACAATTAATCTTAGTTAAAAATCTTAATCAGCCATAGTAAAATTTAAAATAATAATCATAATAATAATAATAATAATAATAATATATTAATAATAATGATTATTGTTTAATAAAATTAAGAAATACTTATGTTTCAAATTCCTCTGTGAACTTCATAAGATTGCTAAGTCTCTTATTATGTCATTATTGTTACGTAGTGATATATATAGTGAGCATGTAGGGGAATTAGTTTGTCCATACATGGATTTTGTCCTTTTTCGAAACTATTTTTTTTAATAGATTTCTAAGATATACATTAGGCTTTCAAGTCCTTGGGCAGTGAGGTTAGTTGGCTGCAACCAGGCATGGAATTTGATGTCTCACAGGATGTATTTCCTATTTTAAGATGTATTTGATAGTTGCTGTGAATTTTTACCTGTTAAATTTGACGTGCCTCATCAATCAATAACTGTCATTTTGACGTTTAATTTGGGATATTTCCCATCAAAATTTATAGTACCCGTCAGAGTTAAAAACACCAAAATTTATAGTACCAGTCTTAAGTTAAAAACAACAAAATAAGACTAGGCCTAGGGTCATAAGGAAAATGCATACAGTGCATCTAGCTCACATGGTGCTGCAGTCTCGCACACTTTCATAGATTTCAGGCATATAAAAGACTATTTGGCTATAGTCCTTTTGTAGAT
Source organism: Pinus tabuliformis (assembly GCA_031772625.1). NCBI lineage: Eukaryota > Viridiplantae > Streptophyta > Pinopsida > Pinales > Pinaceae > Pinus > Pinus tabuliformis. The sequence continues at coordinate 360,298,088 of CM062805.1, forward strand.
TTGAACATTATGAAACAAGATCTCGCCCTGGGAAACTAAGAATAACTAGATTGTATGTTAGGTGTTGCATTCAAGGAATCGACCAACCAGTCTACATCAAGAATGTGAATTCAACCATCAAACTATACGTTAGTAGGTGATTGCAAAACACTAAAACTATACTTGCATTTTTTGGTGCGTATAATACTAAGAAGGGGTAGTGGACTTGTTTTTATTCCTTTGGCTTCCCTCAACTGTTCCACACTCTCCCTCTTGTTCAATTCCCACCATCTTCCAACATCAACTAAGAAGTGCAATAGAGAAATAAAAGCATCCGAGAAACAACTGGTGACGTGAAGGGTAGTTGCAGTGTTTAATTCGACAACTTGCCTATTAGAAAGGGGCGAGAGGTTTATCAAAAGTTTACCAAATCAGAAATAATGGGTAAGGTTGCCTGCTGCGAAAAAGTTGGGTTCAAGAAGGTCCCTGGACGCCCTAAGAAGATCAGAAGCTCGTTACTTACATATTGGAGCATAGCCATGGTAGCTGGAGGGCTCTACAAAAGAAAGATGGGTTTGTGAGATGCCGCCCAGAAGATCTACAGATTGCATTGACTAATTATCTGAGAACAAATATCAAGGGGGAAGTTTAGCGTGCAAGAAGAGTCAGCTATTATTCAACTTCATGCTCTATTGGGAAACAGTTGGTCCACCATTGCTACTCACCTTCCCAAGTGAACTGACAATAAAATAACTCTCAGAAGGGGTAAGCAGAAGGTGGACCTCAAACTCCTTCAAAATTGTATTCACTACCATGTTATTTTCTTGAAACACAAGGATGGGTCACTAAAAAAATGTTGGAGCTTTCTACCGAAATTACCATCACCATTTACATCAAAATCAACAAGATTTAGTAGTATGCAAGTCCCAAGTAAGTTTCCTTCTTCAATCCGTTTCAATCTGATTTAGTTGTTTTTTTTCATTCTTTCTTCCTATTGTATTTGTTTTCTCTGAAATTATCGATACCTTTGTTAAAATGAATTTCTCTGAGGTCCAATATTAGAAAAATAGCTTGTGATTTATTCCATAGTGAAGCTTACAATTACCATCTTGAAACTCGTCGTCATTTTGACTATTTTTGTTTTTCGAGTGCCCTTCCTTATTTGACTAATTTTGTTTTTTGAGTTATTTACTAAGGGCTTGGAAATGAACCTTATTTTGACTATTTTTATTTTTTTGAGTGCCCTTCCTTATTTTTACTAATTTTGTTTTTTGAGTTTTTTACTAAAGGCTTTGAAATGAACCTTATTTTAACTATTTTTGTTTTTTTTAGCGCCCTTCCTTATTTTCACTAATTTTGTTTTTTGAGTTTTTTACTAAAGGCTTTGAAATCAACCTTATTTTTATAGTAGTGAATTTTTCTTTAAAATAAAATAATTATATAGTTATTCAATGAAATTTTTTTTACTATAAAAATAATTATGGAAGATGTTACAAGCTCATTTTTATATAGTGTATCTATTTAGGTTGTCAACCACTTCTAATATAGTTGTATTTAGAGGATGCAACTGGTACTAAGTACATGAATAGAATAAGTAATGGTATTGTCTAGCGTAATGCTCAATAGGAAGAATTACTTTGTATAATTGGTTGGGCTATATATTTCGTCTATGTTGTGGAAAGTAATGTGAATTAAATTTTTTATGTAGGATATTATGAAAATAATTAGTTAATAATGTTCAGATATAGATTATAAGTTGATTATATCGTAGATTAGTTTGTTTAGTTTAGACATTTTTGGGCTTCATGGTTTTAGGAATAATGTATTCTAAATATGTATAATGGATATCAAATTAGTTGAAAGAATATACAAATATTTTAAAAAATATTTAGCTATCATCACTAGATTTATTATTCAATAGTTCATAGATGGTTGAAAGTGAACTTATAGGGATTAAAGTTATCTTGGTATAAATAAAGAGATCTTGGTGAGAATTCAGTACATAAAATATGCAGTGAGTAAATAAAGATGTGTGTGCCCATTTGTAAATAAAATATTTGGTGAAAATAAGCTATAAAGAAATAGTTAAACATGTAATTATATGTTTAATAAATTCATATGTAGTAGATTATTAGATTTAAATAAATTATAAAAAAGCATAATAGTTAAATTCTTGATATTTAAAAAAAAAATAAAAAATAAAAAAAAAACTCTATCTCATCTACTAGTGGTTGACAATCCTCGCCATCCTTTTTTGCTAATGCAAGAGTCAGACCTTCTATTTCATTAATCAGCCATTTAAAATACATAGAATACAACCATCCTCAGTGAATTGAGAACCAAGGAGAAAACTTACAAAAACTGAAAAACGGGCTAGAGGATCTAGCCTTGATCTCAACATCAAAACCTCAAAATTCTCAAAAGAGAAACAATGAGGCATCCATCAGACCAAAAGAAAAACAAAGTACCAAAGTACCAATCAGAAAAGAAAACAACGCCACTTAACACACCCCCTGAGTAACTGAGGATGGTAAAGGAATGGCACTTTCCTTAAAGAACTTATAGCGGCCCGACCAGTGAAATAAAGACTGACTACTCCCGCCAAAAACCTAACAGCTGCTTAAAACTCACTCGCCTCGAGGAAATCAGCCCCCGTACAAGAGGTAGAGGACGCGCCACAAAATGTATGATTAAATGCAGCCTACGGACAACCTGCCTCATTAATCTGCACCGTTGATTTAACTGACCCAATCCGATGGCAGTGGTCAACTACGCAAAGGAAAGAGGCTCGACACTTAACTCGCTTGTACACCAAACTGCATCATCTATCCCAGCCATCGCTTCACATCATTTGACCTGATGAACTTGTAAGATATCGCACTCCCCAACAAGCTCGAACTATATTGTGTGATGAGGGTGGTATTCCCACTGACCCCACTGCCACATGTCAAACTATGATTGTGATTGCTACCAAATCAAGAAAACCGGAATCTACCTTTGGGTCTTGCAATCACTGGAAAACCACTTCTACTCCAGTAAGCAGATTCTAGACAGAGAACATCAGTTTGTGCGACCACTGTGAGCGTCAGACAATGCGCCCAATCATCCGGAACCAAAATAAAAAGGAAATACCCACCCAAGGGCCATCGAGGGATGCCTCTGATCCAGTCGATACGCAAACCCTTGAGGAGATGAAGAATGAGATGTTGCTTTCTTCGTACAGGGCATCTCTGATGTCCAACATGGAGAGGAATCCTAATCGTTGTCAACATAATTGCTAATCTTGGCATATCTTCCCTTCTGAATCGTTTGTCCAACCTTGAGCACCCTTTTGACCTCTGTCCATTACTCATTGGTTTCTATCATTTTGCTTCTATACCCTTCTATATCTTCCTCTGCCTGGTTTTGACAGAGTTTTTTCAGGTTGCTTTGTGCCATTGTGTTCCACCTCCATAAGATTGCACTGTTCTTGCAGCCGACACCTTAGTTGGCAAGAATGTCTGCCAACTTGTTGGCCCTTCTTCTCACATGTATAAATCTGAGGGTACGAAGCACCTGTAGATGACCTTGAATTCTCTGAAGAACTCGAGTTAACCTCTAGTGTTTTGTGACCTTTTCCGGCCCTGTTCCATTACTAATTCTCCTAGTTGTGTTGATGACTAACTCTGAATCCACCGATATTATGACATTTTGGCAATTGTTCTGTATCAAAAATTCTAAACATTGTTCCAAAGCCATTAGTTCTGCCATGTTGTTGGTAGCTTTTCCAAGGTATCCATGAATAGTGTAATTATTCTACCTGTTTCATCCCTTAGAACTCCCCCAAATCCAGCCTCCCCTGGGTTGCCTTTGGAAGCTCCATCTATGTTGTACTTTAAAAAACCTTCAGGGGGAGGATGCCAAAATTCCTCTATCACCTCTCTCATACTTTCTTTCTTGCCTAGGGCTTGAGGAATAAGCCCCTGCAAGTCTAGCAGTTGTAGGATTCTTAACTCTTCCACTGAGGGAGGATTTTTGGGGAGATTCCTGATGGTGGTACCAGCTGTTTCCTTAAGTTGTTTTGAAATTAGCTTCACCAGGCTCAGAGAGTCAGTCTTTACCTCTTTGAATATTCTTCTGTTCCTTTCTTTCCACACATTCCATATAATGAAACCCGGCAAGAGCTCTCAAGAAAATTGAGAAATTCATTATCAGAAACCTTATTTCTCCAATTGTTAAGGGTGCTGCCAATACATTCTTTGTCTCTATTAGGCTGTTTGAAGATATTGGTAGAGAAATCCCAAATCCTATCTGTGAAAATGCAGTTGTTGAGAAGATGCTCGGTGGTCTCCTCCTGGGTCTCACAAAGCTCGCATATGGAGGGTCCCAGCATGCCCCTTTTTTTGAGGTTTTCCCAGGTTAAAATTTTCCGGTGGTTAACTAAACACATGAAGAGTTTGATTTTCATCCAGTCTTTGTGCTTCCAAAGCTTTTGCCAAGTTTTATTTGGAGCTTGTGGTTCCATATCAAGGAGAAGGCCTTTAGCTTCCTTGATATTGAAGTTGCCCTCTTTGTTGTTGCCCCATCTCAGTTTATCCTGCCCTGTCGTTACTAGAATTATTCACTGATCCAGTATTCTCTTCAGGGACTCAGCTTTACTATTGAGGATCCTATCCTCTCTACTCTCTATTTTTTTCCAAATTCTCCACTTTCTTGCATTATGTGGATTGTCCCAAAAGTATTTCACCTTAACTAAACCTTGATTGTCAGTCTCTTGCTTGAGACCTAAAAATTCTTCCCTTAGAATATTAGGTTCTTGTTGCCATTTTTCCTCCCAGAAAAGTGCCAGATCTCCATCTCTGATTTCCCAGAAACTATTCTTTTGAACCACTTCTATGTTCTCCCAAGCCTTGTCCCATATGGGTGAGCCTTTCACTATTCCTGTCATACGGATTATGTCAGGATCCGGCCAGGCATTGGCATATTTTTCCTTCTAGATGCTTGCCCATTGAGCTTGAGAATCCTTAACCCACCTCCACCATAGTTTTGCTCCCAGAGCTTTGTTCAGAATCTCTAGATTATCCAAACCCAGGCCTCCTTGGCATTTGGGTTTTCAATTCTTTTCCCAAGAGACCAAAGCCCATTTTTTCCTTGCTTCCTCTTTGCCCCACAGAAAGTCTCGTTGAATATTCCGAAAATGCTATAAGACTCCTATTGGGGCTGGGAGGACTGATAGCATAAAGACTGGGATAGCTTGGAGAACTGCTTTAGTAAGCACTAGTCTACCAACTAAATTTAGAGATCTGTTTGTCCATTTCCTGACCTTGTCTTGCATTTTGGTTGCTAGAGGATCCCAAATGATTTTGTGTCGGGGTTTAGCTATAAGAGGTACCCCCAAATACTTAGAAGGAATGGATTCTCTTTGAAAGCCTAAAATTTTGGAGATATTTCTCTAGATGGCGATATTTATGTTAAAGAAAAAGACTTTTGATTTGGTAAGGTTAACTTCCATACTTGTAGCCTTCGCGAAGTCCTCCAAAATTTGTTTGTAAGCCTGTGCTTCTTTAACTGTGGTAATTCCCTATAACATGGTATCATCTACAAACTGTTGATACGTCAAAACCTGCCCATTCTCTGAAAGTTGGAGTCCTTGAATTCTTCCTGTTGCTCTTGCATGTTTGATAGAATGCCCCAGCCCTTCCATCATGAGGATGAAGAGAAAATGGGATAGCAGATCTCCCTGTCTAAGACCCCTGGAAGGGATAAAAAGTTTATAAGGAGAGCCATTCACCAAAATTGAAAACCTAGAAGAGGTCACCAGGGCCATGAACCCATCTCATCCAATTATGATCAAAACCAAACGTTGTGAGCACTTTTCTTATGTATATCCAATTTACTTTGTCATAAGCTTTGGCCATGTCCAGTTGCATGATCATACCCGCTCTCTTATTGCATGTTAACGAGTGAACCACCTTGTGAGCTTGAATTATGTTGTCCAGAATTTGTCTTCCTTCTACATACCTTGTTTGTTCCCCGGAGATGAGCCTGGGCAGCAGGGGTTTAAGTTTGTTAGCCACAACTTTGGAGATTATCTTGTAAATAACATTGCATAAGGCGATGGGTCTATATCTCTCTGGAGTTTGAGCATTATCCTATTTTGGAATGAGAGCAATAAAGGAGGTATTGAGAGCTTTCAAAATGGTCTTATTCTGCCTAGAGTCTTCCACAATCTCCACTATATCCCTTTTGACTGTATTCCAACAAGCTTTAAAGAAATCCACATTAAATCCATCAGGCCCTAGTGCCTTGCCATTTTGCATTTCCTTGAGGACCTCACTGATCTCCTTTTCAGTTACAGGTCTGCTGAGATTACCATTGTCCTCTCTGGAGACCAGTTTAGGAATGTGTTTAGTTAAGTTCTTAATAAAAGGTTCTCTGTCTGAAAAGTTTTCCTTGGCAATGTCCCGAAAATGCTTAACTAACACTGCATCTATCTCCTCGTGGGAGTGATGAATTTGGCCATTTTCATCCTTGATCGAAGAGATTCTGTTGTGGGTTTTGTTCGCAATGGTAGATCTGTGAAAAAATTTGGTATTACGTTCTCCTTCTTTCAGCCATAGTACCCTAGATTTTTGTTTCCAAAAAATTTCTTCTGGTTTGCACAGTATTTCCCATTCTTGTTGATATTCCTCTGCTTGAACATTTATGTCTTTATCAAAGCCATTCCTGATCAAAGTTTGATTAAGCTCTTGTATTTTGTTTTCTACAATTTTTTTTATTTGTGAAAAGATTGCCAAATTCCTTCTGGTTCCATTCCTTTAGCTTCTGCTTGATGTATTTTAGTCTTTTATGTAGCAGGAACATAGAAGAGCCTTGAATGTGTAGGTCTTCAGCCCACCATTTTTCAATACTGCTGTTGAAATCTGGGTGTGAAAGCCATATATTTTCAAACCTGAATGGTTTGTTTCTTGGGGTGCCAATACCCTTGATCTCCATTTGAATTGGCCAGTGATCTAAGCCTCCAAAAGGAAGAATGTCTGCTATTATTTCCTTGTTTAGAAGCATGAGCTCTTCAGAGATCATGAATCTATCTAGCTTGGAAGCTACCTGGGAATCCCCTCCTCTTTTGTTGCTCCAAGTGCACAGGCCATTGTTTGTCTCAATGTCCACCAACTTCATGTTTTCATAAAAATAGTGGAAAGTTGAGGAATCTTTGCTTAGAGCTCTTGTGCCCCCTTTTTTCTCCGCGAGAGATCTAATCATGTTCAAATCTCCTCCTATAACCCATGGTAGCCATGCAAATCTGTTTTGAAGGTCCACTAAGGAATCAATAAACCTGATTTTGTCTTCTAACCTTTGAGGGTCATAGACATTCGTAACAAGAAAGGTGTCCCTGTCACCTACAGGCTGAATGACAACTGATAAATAGTTTCTTGATGCCTTCGCATTTATAATGCCTCTTTTTTGGGAATTCCAGAGGATTAGGATACCCCCTGCTGTATTTTCTGCTTTGACTTCTATGAATTCATATCTGCTAAGCCATTTACTATGGATTTGTTTTATCTTTTGAACAGAACATTTCGTTTCTTGGACAAAAATTATATTTGGAGTTACCTGCTTCATTCTGTTATTCAGTATTCTCTGCTTTCTTTTGCTACCTAGACCTCTGATGTTCCAAGTGGTAAACTTCATAATTACAGATTGGTAAAGGAGTAACTGGTTAGATCTTTCATCTTACCTGAGTCTATCATGAGCTTTCCACATTCCATTAATAGCTCGTTCTGCTTTTTTCTACCGCTTTTTTTCCCCAGGTTTCTTGGAGCTAATTCTGGTGTTCATTTAACTGCTCTTATTCCATGAGTTCCTGTCTTTCCATGTTGTTTTCTTTGCTCAATCCCTTTGCCTGAGTTTTCCATAAGAATAACTGCTTTACTCGAATGCATTCTTCTTGTGGTAGAGATTCTACCCCTCCTGTTGTTCCCTTGCTCAAGAACCCTTCTAGATCTAGGTTTTCTCTCTCCAGAATCTCTTGCAACTCATTGTCTTCCATTTCCATCTCTCTCTGAGTCATTTCCTGATCCATATCCATCTCTGATTCGCTCATCATGATTCCTTTCTATTTTTCCTTTCCCTTTTCTTGATCCTGTTCTTCCTCTTTGTCCTGCTTATCATATCCATCTTTCATTACTCAATTTTCGACTGTTGTATCTTCCTCTTCTTCCAGTACTTGTAACGGATTCGGCCTCACTATGTGGTCTCTGCTTTGGTGTTGTTTCGGCCCTTTTTTGCCATTCCTACCTTTATGCGCTACTTTGTGAAAGCCTTTTGTTTCATTCATTATGTTGGGATTGCTTTTGCTCTCTGCCTTACTGAGAGGGCAGTCCCTAAGGAGGTTCCCATGTTCATGAAATTTTCGACATATAAAAGGAATATGCTCATACTCAATCTTCTGCACCCATTCCTCATCATAAACCTCCAAAATAACTTCTTCCGGAAGAGCTCTAGATAGGTCCATCTCTACACAAATCCTAGCAAAGGAGATATATTTTCCTCTTCTCGTGGATTCAGATGTTTTGACATACCTCCCTAATTTATTTCCTATAGTTGTTAGTGATTCTATTTTACAATAATCTAGGGGTATCGAATAGAGTTTTACCCAAACTAGAAATGAGGTAAAGGTTTCCCACTCCAGCACGAAGTTCATCGTCCATGGCCACATATAGAGCCCTACTGCTGCAAAGAAGTAGGGCCCCCCTTCAAACACTCTATCTTTGTCCTCAATGTTTGCAAACACCACAGTGAAAAAACCCTTGGATCCTAGATGAAGATCAATGCTTCCTTTAGGCTTCCATTGGTATTTGATCCATTTTTGTAAAGCCTTTTTGGTGGGCCATAGTCCCGTGAATTTGCATATGATTGCATAAGTCTGCATGTGCTCCCTGTGGGCTTGCAGCTTTGGGTTATTTAAGATTACTCTGGGAGTAATTTTAGCTTTGGGCTTGCACGGTCCCTTTTGCTTCCTATCTGTTGTTCCCTGTTTTTTGTCATTTTCCTCCTTGTCTTTTGTGCCAGCATTTTCCTTCTCATTGTTACTTACTATTTTCTTGTTCCTGTTTTCTCCTTCTTCCCTCGAGTTACCTCTGCCTGGTTCTAGGGGTGTCTTGCCCTTGTTAACCACTACCTCTCTGTAGGAGGGAGAGGAGCTCCCTCCTTTGCGACCTTCAATGGTGAATCTCCCACTCAGAAACCTTCCACCTTGATTATCCGCAGACTCCCGCACTCCCTACACCGACAATCCTCGTCATCTTAACTATATGACTTTCTTTAGTTTTTTCACATGTCAAAATGTATGTATATAATCAAAACTATTAACTTCCAAAGGCTAAAAAGCTTTATAAAATCTTAAAAGTATGCTTATATGCTACCAGGAAACACAAATGTTAACTTAGGAAGAAACAAAGCACTCTAAGAGGAAGATTAAAGAAAGTTAAGATGCAAAGATAATTCAAAGAGAGTTTTTAGATAAGGGAAGCTAAACACTCGCAAATTTAGGTAGAATTTAAATAAAAAAGGATGAAAAATGCCAAAATGTCATCAAATGAAAATTTGATTAGCATAAGAGATTTGAAATTTAAGGCCTCGCTGCAATCACCAAGACTCTAAAGCCCAAGGGGTGATATCATCATTATCCTCTCCCTCTGTTATTTTGTCTGATTGTTTAAATTGTATAGCGATCGTCATTGATTTGCATGTTTTTACGTGTGCGTGAAACGAGGTGTCATAGGTAATGGTGACTGTTGAAAGATGCAGTGCACTGCACCAAATGAATTTTATTGGTAGTGTTCGAACATATTTGTAGTGTAAAATGTGGGTTGTTATGTTGGTTAATGTCGATATTAATAAGAACATAGAACCAGGAAGCAATGGCACCTTCATTGACATGGTGTGCAATATTCTTCCCCAGATATCCCCAAGGCATATTGTATAATAACATGAGTAGAGAAAGTTGGAGTAATCTCTAAACATTTGTCATTAAGAGTAATGAGCTTTCTTATTTTTTATTGCCGTAGTCTAACTAATTAGAGGAATTGCCTGGAAAGTTATGGAAATTCTAGTTATATTTAAAAAAAATCTGGAAGGATTTTTGTAAATTCAAGTTATAGTTGTTAAACTTCAAAATTTTAGGTGTCCTAGATGTTTTTGATGGTGCTGAATGCATTTCCATCATCAAAAACATGATTCAAACACTGTCTTTACAAATTTTTTTGAATTTTTTTTACCCAGAATCTAGCTACTTTTGGCCATCCGAACAATTCCTCCACCTCGGTAGACAACTCCTTTTTTATTAAGTCTATTCAAAAATCGCATAACAGAGAGGAAAAATTAGTGTTGGGTACTTTTGAGATCAGTATTTTGCATTTTCAAGTAGTCTTCCAACGTTGACGTCATCATCAAATTAAATTATGTTTTATTTTATTCTTTTCATTATTTATCATATAGGTTTAAACAGTTAAATATAGTTGGATATTTTTTAAAAATATATTTTTATTTTTTGTATTTTACTTTTATTTATTTTTAAATAATTTAATTTATACAAATAGATAAATATAATTAAATGTTTTTTAAAATAAAAAATAAAAATATTGATGATAATGATTAACGTTCGCTAAAACTAATGTTCTTTATTATATTTCAAGAAAAGAAAAAAATTCTAATTGTGATTCTTCAAAATTTTGTTTCTGATTTTGTTTCTATTATAATATATAAAATAAATTAAAAAATTCTCATTGTTTATAAAATTAAGTTAAAATGGAAGATAATTCTAATCACCAAATAATTAAAATAAAATGTTTACTTAATCCTTAATTATAATCTAAAAATTGTTTATTTGACACTAAACACATATGATTATAATATTCAGAGTGAAAATTTATCTATGGAAATTTATATAAGTAAAATTATTGGTTAGATCATATGAGATCACATAATCTCATTATATTGATAGATCAAATGTGTTCAAATAAATTTACTTTTATGTTAAATATATCATATATTATAATTTATATTTATTTTCGTTTGTCAAGTTGTATGTGATTTTCTAGGCTTTACTTGTGGATTGAGAAACCGATCCAGGGACATCTAATCCTTGAAAGTCACCTGAGGGAAACCGCAATCTAATCCGTGAAAGTCACCCAGGGATCGCACACGGCCTAGATCACACCAGCCCTTAGTTGATCGGATTTTTTAGCATGTATCCTCCCCGGCCTAGGCCACACCAGCCCTTAGTTGGTTGGATTTTTTAGCATGTCTCCTCCCTGTAGCACAAGCCTAAAAACCCCTCTTGAGGTTTGATCCTATAACATCCCTAAATAGGTCGGTGTAAAACTATACAGTTGAGTAAGTAGTAATTCTTTTAAAAGATTACGAATTAGTTTAAAAACTAATTCTTGTTATTCATAAAACTAATTGAGGAGAATATTTTGGCTAAATGTGCGTGGAGCCCATTGGTCCTCTACGCCGGTAATAACTAATTCTTGATATTGGAAACAGGATGAGAACGTATGGTTCCAGGTTCTTCTCCTTACGATTATTAGCCATGATGACTGTTACACCTTCATTTTTTCAATGGAAGACAAGTGTATTCTTATGGTAACCACCGATGATTAGTTAGGAATATTCGTTGTCCTCTCTTCTCATCTTTTTCCATCGTTCTTGTACTTCCGGATCGCTCTGAAATAAAGGGGTTTTCGACGTGAAAGTCGGGAGTACAACGCTCTGTGTTATAATTTTGGCATAGAAATCACTTCCGAGGGTTTGCAATATTGCAAAGAGCTTAAATCTTACCTAAGGGTTTTGAGGAGGTTACGAAGGAAATCTGGATTCTCGCTTCAGTGTGTTAGATTTATAGAGCAGTGGGCTTCTCGCGAATCCAGTCGACATATATTATTTGTATGCCTGACTGGTATTGGGCGCAAGGGGGATCCCAGCAGAGCCTAAAATTGGCTGTCAGAGAGGGAATTCAGTCATGACTGTTTTCCGCGCTAAAGAATTTGCTCAAGCCATGATTAGAGCAGCCCTCGAGCCCCAGAGAATCATAACCAGAAAACAAACGAGCATAGGCCCTGCAAGATGAGTGAGCTCACGAAGGAGCAACTGTTGCGTCTTTAAAATGGGCCGAGTGGCTTCCTTGAAATAGGAAAGAGCGTGCAACAGCAATCTGGTGGCTCATCCTTTGGTTTTCAAGGTGGATCTGAAGGCGAATATGAAGAGATCAACAGTTCTTAATACTCACGCCCAGATCTGAAGATAAGTAACCGCATTATTTATAAAGAGAACTTTAGTGTATCTTCAGTAACTGCATTCTTTATAGAGAGAATTTTAGTGCATGCATTAGAAGAATGATTAATTTTACATGTTCTCTTTGTAAAGAGAATAGGTTAATGCATGTGGTAATGTATGTGGTAAAAGATTGAATAATTTATCTGTTTTCTTGGTTAAGGAAGTACTTAATGAGTCCATACTTGTATCATTAAAAGATTATGTGCACTGCATATACTAAAGAAGGGATATTAGGATAAGCTAATGGCTCAAAGAACAGTCATCGTGTTATGGAGATGTGTTCTTTGTATGTTAGCAAAACTATGTTAATTTCTTGAAATAACTATGTGAAAGGAACGCATGTGCAAGTGTGCAGAACAATAGTTATTACCTGGTATGTAAACATAAGCAATGTGTTATATGTTTTAAAAAGGAAATATGGACTTGCAAAACTAATGATTAGATCTCTTAGAGAAAGATATGTACCAGTGTGAATAAGCATTGTGAAAAGTAGAACAAGAATTTACTTGAATAGATGTACTGGTTAGCTAGTATGTTATGCTTGCTCATGCACATGAGTAGATATTAAAAGATCTCTTTAGATGTTGATTATTGATTGAATAATATTGTAACTAATCTTGTTGCCAAGATTGTTATTATGACATGCTTGCTCATGCACATGAGTAGATATTAAAAGATCTCTTTAGAGGTTGATTATTGTTTGAATAATATTGTAACTAATCTTGTTGCCAAGATTGTTGATGACTGCATTGACAGGAAAACGATGGCGAATGGTGCCACAGAAAGGTGATGTTTAAGGTTGTGGCAGGAAGAGGATCAAGGGTCCATGCAGATGAGTTCGAGTTGCAGGAACACACATTGCTAGAACAATCATGCCACAAGGAATATTGTATGTGGCGGTATGTAAATAAAAGATTACATGAAAACTGTATTAGCTTTTAGCTAGTTATGTGACAGCTTAATGATAATTCATTGTAATGATTTTAATAACAATGGTTAAGGGATGAAATCCCTTATGAGCCATTGAGTGAGGGGTGAAAACCCTCACGAGCGTTTAATAATAAGATTAAACGTTTGCTGGTTTTCACCCTACGGGGTTTCCAGGGTATATCAGTGTTCAATGGTGTGATTGATGTGATTGTCTTTTGTGTCAGTTGGCTGATATTGAATCCTTGATGTTGATGGTTCTTTATCGATGGCATGATCATAATGTCCAATTTAATATGGTTATGGAAATCGTGAAATGGATGCAAGGAATTATGAGATAGTTTATGTTATTACACTACCATGGTTGGGGTTAATTGTTATGCAACTTACTGACTGTTATTGCAATTTAATTGATGTATTAATGAACACTATGTCTAATGGTTAATGATGATTGTGGAGTTATGAATTTGATAAATTACTAGTGGGTAATTTGTATAAAAATTCTAACTTCCTACTTTTACATGCGAGGTTACCGGGGTATGTGACAAGTGGTATCAGAGCTAAAGGTTGCAGTACTGGCGCCTTTGGGAATTGATAAGCCGAAAAGAAATTGAGGTATGCCGTTAGTGGGCATTAACTCAGGTATGAGTTTATCCATTCACATATTGATTTATGTAGTACACTACTTTTGGCATGATATGTGTGATTCATATTTATAACTGCTTTGAGTAGTAAGTAATAAAGTTGTTGCATAACTACATTCATAACATTGGATTCCTGATGAGGAAAAAGACAATGAAACTTTTGTCGCACTTACGAACAATATTGAACACTCATTACACTTAAGAACAATATTGAACACTCATTGAGGAAAGTGACAATCAACTACCAACTTTTGATTTGCACATATGGCAATAACAATAATGCATTTATTGAACTAGATTGAAATTACAATGAACGAAACTTAATGAGCCAATGCATGAATATAAATTAGGGGAACATCCTTGAATAGGATGAAAAATTGTTTTAAAAAGGACATTAGAAGAACCCCTTTAGATATTGAAAACATGCAATGAGTCAAGCAGCGAGACTTGATTGTCATAACTAATTTCTGATTAAGTTTTGCCATGGTTTCATTAAGATGATTGGTAGTTGAGATTGGTTGGTGTTGTATGACTAACCCATAGAACTTATATGCATTAATTGAATTGGACTTAAGATTATTACAATTCAAAAACAAGTGAAGGTTGATTGATGTTACATGCATGGAATGTGTGTATGAATATTCTTACTCTCCTTGTGCTATAGTTTCGGTTGTTTATGAGAAGAGTTCTTAATTTTATTCACCATGAGAATGCATGATGAATAGTATATGCTTATGTCTTCATAGATTTAATGATGATTACCCTCTAATTAATTGAAATCCATTAGCATGGTATGTGTTTATGTTAATCATTACTTGCTGGGAGATAAAAACCATTGGAGCCTCGATTTAATGATGTTTGAATTTATCTCTACTATGGGAATGATGGATTTCTTATGCATGTTGCATTCCAGTGTGAAGTTAATTGTAGAGGCATGTTCAGTGAGTAACATTTCTAGGACCCATTCATGGTATAATTACATGTGATAATTACTCATAAATAGACTACCTGTGTTAATACGGTTGTCAGTAAACTCTAACTACCTTCCCCAACTGTAGATGCTTCCAAAGGAAAAGGAAGCAAGGAGAAGGAAGAAGACTGTGCTGTAGGGACAGACGGAGATGGGAAAAAGAAATCGCTAAGTCTGGTGAAGACCAGATAGCGCAAGCTTTGAGTGTCAGAATCTTGCAAAAGACGCTAAGTCTGGGGATGACTAGATAGCGCTCAATGTGCATGTGAGTATTCCCTTGAACATGCTTAAGGAGTTGGAAAATGATAACTATAGTGTGTTGATGATAATGATTTTCGTAATGTCTCCTTGAAGTCATTATTCTGAAATGGTCACACAGTAGTGTTATGATAGTTGTTGCATCTAGCATCAAGTGGTAACTCTGGTGCATGTGTGACACTTAGGAGATCATGCTTCTAATTGCATAAGTAGAGCAATTGCTTCCGGTAAGGGTGGTTTAATTTGTTAGTTATGCATATTGAACCAAGGAAAAGATAGGTAACTCTATTCTTTATAGAAAATAATCAGTGGCGTTTTACTAAACAGTTGGAAATATCATGGGGTTGATTTCTACAGTAAAGATTGATTGTTTATATGTTTTCTTGGTAGAGAAAATATGATAATACTTGCAGTAAAAGAATTGGTTATTTTATATGTTTTCTTAGTAAAGAGAATAGGTAGTTCCTCCTAGTAAGACTACATGTGAGTCTTGTGAGAGAAATGTTTGTCTCTTGTTGTTTTTCTTGGAATAAAATCCTTGCTAAATATAGCCAAAGTATCTTCTTGAGAAAAGAAGATGAGGCATATCAACGCCCTGAGGACATAGCATGAAGGGTGGCCAAGTTTTCTTGAATTAAAATATGTATTTTTATTTGATAAAAGTTTCTTGGAAAATATATATATGCTAATTGCATTATGATACTAGTTAGTTTCTAAGTTCTAGTGAAATGATTATGCATTACATGCATGATAAAGATAGCTAAAGATGTGCTTCTAGGCACATAGATATTCACTTCTAACTTTTTGAAGAAAGAGTATATTATATATATATATACATAAATATAGTTTCATTCTAAGAGTGTGCATACTTCATGCATGAAGATGAAGGATTTTGTGATAGTTTTCTTGAAAATAAAATTAGAGGTTCTTTCCCTTAAAGACACATTAGAATAGTGTTCATGCACGAAACAAAATCCTTACTTGTTTCATGAAAAGAACAATGTGCAATGAAGTAAAGTAATTGTGCTAGGAAAAGACATGTTGCATAATGGTAGCTATTGTGACTTTGGAATTATGACTCTGTGTGTACATAGAGGAAGTGATCATGTTAACTTTCTTGAAGACAATAATCTTTGAAGAGATTGTCTTGCTAGATAAGTTGTGTTGATTTCTTGATTTTGGATGGATAAGTAAATATTGTTCTGTATCTTGATTTTTATGCATAAAGATGAATATCTTTAATAATTCCCTGAAAGGGATGAGGTTACAATGACTTCCTTTAAGGAAGATGTATGTAGTTTGTTGTATGAAATGATGGTAGTATTCTAGTGAAGGGAATATGTGTTGCATACATTAAAGAAGGGCTTATATGATAAGCAAAGGTATGCACAAGGATTAGTCATTGTGACAAGTGGTATATTATATTAATGACGCATGGCCAATGTTGGCCATAGTAAACGTAAGATAATACTCCATTAATGACGATTTGAATTAAGACAACAGACTATGGAAAAATTGGAAATGTTTAGATTATTAACTCAACTGTTGTTGACATTCATACATTAATGAATATTTGCATATGCTTTTATACATGACAATATTATATGCATGAAAATGCTTGGAAATTGAATACGTGTTAACTGATGCATATTTATAACTAACGTTGCTGATGGGATTAAGTTGTGGTAGCTTAATGGCAACAAGAAAATTCATCACGTAAATTGCTGCAATGTGAATTGCAATCATAAATGAGAAAGAATGATGTTATATGATATGCATGAATTATGTTATTTGGGAAATTTGCATGCATACAACGTGTATGATAGATATGTTTCCCATCAATCTAGATGTTGTGGACCCATGATGAGGGATAAGTGTAAATGCATGGTGTACATGCATGTTTATTTTGTTAATGATAATGATTATATGGTTCATTATGTAAATTACTTTGGGAAAGATTGATAACAGAGAAATTTAACATGCCAGACAGTTGCAGATAGATGTGAAAGGCTAGAACGCCTTGGGTTGATGGCAGTTACCTGCCCGGAGGGGCTGATGGTACTTGTCTGCCCGGATTGTGAAAGGCTGGAATGCCTTGGGTTGATGGCAATTACCTGCCCGGAGGGGTTGATGGTACTTGTCTGCCCGGAGTTGGGATGATGGCAATTACCTGCCCGGAGGGGTTGATGGTACTTGTCTGCCCGGAGTTGGGTTGATGGCAGCTACCTGCCCGGAGGGGTTGATGGTACCTGTCTGCCCAGATTTCCTCTCCCTGGAATTCTTGAGCTGGTTGGCCAGTGGAATTCCATGTTAGACCTGGTAAGGTCTCTATCAAAGAAACTGTCTGGATGTGAAAATGACTCGGTTTGGTTGTGGAAACCAGTTCCCATGGGTTGGGAATTCTTTAGTCTATTGTGATTTTCATGGCTAAAGGAATTAACTAATCAGTTGTATGTGATGTTAAAAATAAATTCTATATATAGTTGTGTGAAATGTGTTATGCACATTCAACAGGAATGAGTTTAATGTTCAATAAGAAGTTATTGGAAATTTTAATTCCTGTATCATTTTATTAATTTTGTGAAAGTCTTAGTAGGGGCTAAGACCATTTCCAAATGATGCAGTGATTGACTGTTTTGATGATTAGAGAGCTAGGTGCTCTTTTGGTACATCTAGAAGCACTTTGCGGATGCCTTTAGTGAGAATTCGCTCAGTGTGCACGTGAGCAGTGATTTATCATTTGATGATTAGTGTTAGTGCTCTTTAAGTACTTGTAAAAGTACCGTGATTTAGAAATCATCTAGCATTGCACAATTGATTGTTAGTCAAACGTATTTCATTTGACTCAAAATATAGTGACTAATGTGATTGAATTTGTTAGTCATATATTACAGGAATTACTTACCATGGAGGGTTGAAGAGTTGTCCAACCACTATTAAAATGCTTACATGAAAGTATTCATGATTTTCAAGAATAGATGGTAAGTAATGGTAAGTTGACACAGAGAATTGTTTATTATGAATGAATAAGGGCCAAGTGGTGGCGATTAGAAGTTGCATATTTTTGCAATTATGAACGCTTATGACTATTGATGCTTATAACTAATGATCTTCCTTATGATTATAGCATTACTATTTTGTTTGTTGTCATTTCTTGGAATGAAATAGTTGATTTTAAAGAGGAATGACCACTTTTTGTGTGGTTTATATGGTTATTTCTTGAGAAAAATCTAAAGTTCCAACGAGTGACGAACACCGAGGATGGTGTTCCTGTTAAGGGGGGGAGTATGTAACATCCCTAAATAAACTCGGTGTAAAACTACACAGTTGAGTAAATAGTAATTATTTTAAAGATTACGAATTAGTTTAAAAAACTAATTCTTGTTGTTGATAAAAGTAATTGAGGAGAATATTTTGGCTAAATGTGCGTGGAGCCCATTGGTCCTCTACGCGGTAATAACTAATTCTTGATATTGGAAACCAGATGAGAACGTATGGTTCCAGGTTCTTCTCCTCACGGTTATTAGCCATGATGACTGTTACACCTTCATTCTTTCAACGGAAGACAAGTGTGTTCTTATGGTAACCACCGATGATTAGTTAGGAAGATTCGTTGTCCTCACTTCTGATCTTTTGCCATCATTCTCATACTTCCGGATCGCTCTGAAATAAAGGGGTTTTCGACGTGAAAGTCGGGAGTACAACGCTCTGTGTTATAATTTTGGCATAGAAATCACTTCCGAGGGTTTGCAATATTGCAAAGAGCTTAAATCTTACCTAAGGGTTTTGAGGAGGTTACGAAGGAAATCTGGATTCTCGCTTGAGTGTGTTAGATTTATAGAGCAGTGGGCTTCTCGTGAATCCAGCCGAAATATATTTTTTGTATGCCTGACTGGTATTGGGCGCAAGGGGGATCCCAACAGAGCCTAAAATTGGCTGTCAGAGAGGGAATTCGGTCATGACTGTTTTCCGCGCTAAAGAATTTGCTCAAGCCATGATTAGAGCAGCCCTCGAGCCCCAGAGAATCATAACCAGAAAACAAATGAGCATAGGCCCTGCAAGATGAGTGAGCTCACGAAGGAGAAACTGTGGCGTCTTTAAAATGGACCGAGTGGCTTCCTTGAAATAGGCAAGAGCGTGCAACAGCAATCTGGTGGCTCATCCTTTGGTTTTCAAGGTGGATCTGAAGGCGAATATGAAGAGATCAACAGTTCTTAATACTCACGCCCAGATCTGAAGATAAGTAACCGAATTATTTATAGAGAGAACTTTAGTGTATCTTCAGTAACTGCATTCTTTATAGAGAGAATTTTAGTGCATGCATTAGAAGAATGATTAATTTTACATGTTCTCTTTGTAAAGAGAATAGGTTAATGCATGTGGTAATGTATGTGGTAAAAGATTGAATAATTTATCTGTTTTCTTGGTTAAGGAAGTACTTAATGAGTCCATACTTGTTTCACTAAAATATTATGTGCACTACATATACTAAAGAAGGGATACTAGGATAAGCTAATGGCTCAAAGAACAGTCATCGTGTTATGGAGATGTGTTCTTTGTATGTTAGCAAAACTATGTTAATTTCTTGAAATAACTATGTGAAAGGAACGCATGTGCAAGTGCGCAGAACAATAGTTATTACCTGGTATGTAAACATAAGCAATGTGTTATATGTTTTAAAAAGGAAATATGGACTTGCAAAACTAATGATTAGATCTCATAGAGAAAGATATGTACCAGTGTGAATAAGCATTGTGAAAAGTAGAACAAGAATTTACGTGAATAGGTACTGGTTAGCTAGTATGTTATGCTTGCTCATGCACATGAGTAGATATTAAAAGATCTCTTTAGATGTTGATTATTGATTGAATAATATTGTAACTAATCTTGTTGCCAAGATTGTTATTATGACATGCTTGCTCATGCACATGAGTAGATATTAAAAGATCTCTTTAGAGGTTGATTATTGTTTGAATAATATTGTAACTAATCTTGTTGCCAAGATTGTTGATGACTGCATTGATAGGAAACGATGGCGAATGGTGTAACAACAAAGTGATGTTTAAGGTTGTGGCAGGAAGAGGATCAAGGGTCCATGCAGATGAGTTCGAGTTGCAGGAACACACATTGCTAGAACAATCATGCCACAAGGAATATTGTATGTGGCGGTATGTAAATAAAAGATTACATGAAAACTGTATTAGCTTTTAGCTAGTTATGTGACAGCTTAATGATAATTCATTGTAATGATTTTAATAACAATGGTTAAGGGATGAAATCCCTTATGAGCCATTGAGTGAGGGGTGAAAACCCTCACGAGCGTTTAATAATAAGATTAAACGTTTGCTGGTTTTCACCCTACGGGGTTTCCAGGGTATATCAGTGTTCAATGGTGTGATTGATGTGATTGCCTTTTGTGTCAGTTGGATGATGTTGAATCCTTGATGTTGATGGTTCTTTATTTGATGGCATGATCATAATGTCCAAATTAATATGGTTATGGAAATCGTGAAATGGATGCAAGGAATTATGAGATAGTTTATGTTATTACACTACCATGGTTGGGGTTAATTGTTATGCAACTTACTGACTGTTATTGCAATTTAATTGATGTACTAATGAACACTATGTCTAATGGCTAATGATGATTGTGGAGTTATGAATTTGATAAATTACTAGTGGGTAATTTGTATAAAAATTCTAACTTCCTACTTTTACATGCGAGGTTACCGGGGTATGTGACAGATCCTGGGTTGCCTTGCTAATGAAGCCCGTCCTCAAAAACCCTCTTGAGATTTGATCCTAGATTGCTTTGCTAATAAAGTCCATCCTCAACTCATTGTGCTAATGGAACTTGATATTTTTATTTAAAATTTATATTTAAATATTTGATAAAATTAAATTTGTTTTAAAAAATTTGAGAAATTCTCTAAATTCCAGTCATTGAAATACTATTTTAATTAAAAGCAATCTTAATAACAATAAATATGTTTTATATAAGAAAATTATTTCAATAAGTAAAAATCAAACCAGTTATATAAATGACCGAGATTCCAAAGGGCAACATTAGTGTGAAGAAAAGCTCTTAACAAAAGCAATGACTCCTTCTTTAACAACCACAACGATCACAAGAGACCAGAGACGTTGGGATGAAAATAATATTTGACATTCCTGGTTCTCACAACTATTCTTATAAATAATTTGGAAATCATTTTTCGTTCAAAAGCTTTCTTTTTAAGGAAACTTTTATACTTATATATAATATTAATAAATAAATATGATTAATATAAGTTAATAAATATATTAATTACATTAATAATTAATAGATATATGATAAGAATTTAATATTAAAATTGGTAAATATATAATTATATTTTTTAAATAAAATAATTTTTTATCAATTTAAATTATTTAAAAATAAATCAAAATTTTAAATAATATTATAAATATTAAAAATTATAATTTATTTAAAAAATATTAAATTAAGAAAAATTCCTTATTTAAAATTAAACTAATATAATTTACTCTATTTTTCTAATCAATATAATTTTAAACTAATATGTCACAACCCTTCACGTAGAAATGTACTTAGTAAAAAAAATTTAACTATGGTCTGCATGCTAGCACTCATATTCCTTATAAGTGGACATACTAATCATTAACATAGGCATCTATATGTATACTTACGCCTTATCACCATGTACAAACTTATGCATTTGATCCTATGAACATTTATCACCCTTATACCATATAGGGTTCACCATAATAAGGTTATATTTGCGCATATACGTAATGGCTTTTATGGTTGCATTGTGGTATTAAACTATGTTAATTTTTCAAGCACCATGAACGTTGACATCTGGCCCTAATCCTTTAAACCCTCCCCAGTACACGGAGCATTAGCTGTTCTCGTTTTTCGAAGATCCAAGTGCAGGTTTGGCAGGCTTCTCCACCTACCGCACCGTTTACGAGGGTTCACTGCTTGACAGGTGGAATGGCTGGTACACAAGGCCATGTGACACCTTGGCCTTGAGGCCCTCGGCCTTCCCGCCTCTTCTTCCCGCTTCATTTGGACGTCCCAGATTTAGTTTGGCAATCGAATGGTGGACATGACACTAAGGGTTTCACTTCATTACTTAAACCCCGTGAATTAAGGGCAAGGTTCATTTGTTCATTTGTTATGCGTTCATTCCATCGGTTCGGCTCTCTGCCGCGTTTATGGTTTGGTCTTTCCAGTTCACAGTTTAACCTGATACCGCTCTGGAGGCCGCAAGAGACCAGCACCGGATTGCTCAGGTAACCTCGCATACTGTTACACTGCTAAGGTTCTATTTTTCCACTGTAAGATGCGTTTTGATTATGTTTGCTCTTCTTTGCAGGCCAACACCGGTTACAGAGTCGAGGTAAAGGACCTCAACAACTCTCCTCCCGGCGGATACAGGTTGATTCCCTTACCAATCTCAGGTTTAGTTAAGAAGGCTCGGAACCTATCGTTCTGAGCTATACCTTCATGCTTAATTTGCAGACCGCCGAGACTGCTGCTTGCACTTGGGTCCGGCGAGGTACTCTCCATGAGAACCCTCGAGATTTCATTATGAATGTCTCATTATTTGTTTGAAGTTCTCTGGAAGCTCGATTTGCAGATGGGAACAGTGTTCCGGTTCTTAATTCCTTACGGGTCATGATAGTTCCCATACTGTCGAGCTAGGGTCTTTAGATTTTTATATAGTTTCCAACTTTGGTCTGGCCGGAGGTTTGCCTTGTAATGACGGCATCAAGCCCTAGCTAATTGCTACTTCTATTTTGCTGTAAATATGTATATGTTTTCATGACAGGGTATAATACTGTTCGTTAATGTATGACAGACAGGAACTTGTTGTTTTGTTTGTTTCTCCAGAAGGCATAAGCCTTTCTTCAGTTCTATGTTATATTATTTCTCTTAATACACAGCCGATTGGCTTGATGGTGTTTGACTGTATTCGACTGTCTGCATATTTGTTTATCCTGTACATTTGGACGCTGTATAACTTAGCGGTACCAAACTCATGTTTTCTTTCGATTGTCATGCAAAATGGTAATTCTTTATATACAGATTCACATAGGTAGCATATGGTCCTGGTTTTATTACTCAGATCTACGGTTCCTCACGGGTGTGAGGGTTTATACGAGGTTTAGGGTCTACTCTCAAACCCTCGTTCCTCATCCCGGGAAGAACTTCACTGTGATTTTTATGAAATAACTGCGACTGAGTCGCATAGATTTACCTTCAGGGACAACGTCCCAGGTAGCTGTGAAATGTTTTCTGTTCTTAACTAGTTTCTGTTTCGTATTTATATATATCATGGTTATGTATATCTATGTGTTGACATGCGCATCCTATTCTGTTTCAATGGAGTATTTCGGCTACAGCCGTGACCTTTCTCCGAGATCTGGGTTGGTCCAGACTCGTATCTCAAGGTTTTCCAAGATGTATTAATAATGGATTCGGATATTTCAGTTACATGTTTTTCGTTACATATAACTTCTGTTTATCTACTCCATGGTTATCGCTGCCTGCTCATGCCATACACTGTGCCTTTGACAGACTTTTATAATTCATTTAATCAGTGCATAAACTAACTTAAGATTTACAGAGGTTTCTCAGACAATCCGTAAACCTAACCCTTCATGTATTGTCCACTGTCGGACAGTTCCTATACCTGAGTTAACAGCAAGTAGCCTTTATCTCTACTCATTTATACGATTCCAGGTGCACTGGAACAGTACTGAAGAACCATAGCAAGTCTGGTTTAGATACTATGGTCCTCTTAAGTCTTTACGCTTTAATACAAAAGGATTCTGAAGTTAGAAAACCGTACCTGGTTGACAGAATCATAATCAGATACTCAAGCAGTCACCTGTGCTTCGAGTCTGCTCGTCCTCCCATCCGTGAGATTCCTTCATACAATGGAGATCTCCCCCCGAGCCATCTTGCAGGCCTACAGCCCTCAACAAGATCTGTGCACTATTGTGCCTGGTTATCTGGTCCTTACCAGACTTAACCAGATGTCTGTTCTTTCTTTTCTTCCAGTCTTTCCCACAGGAAAATCTCTTCTGTCTGTTCCCACAGCACCGCATTCTCCATCCACCTTCTCTTTTTCTTCCTGTTAGGGTGCTCGCTGATCCATTTAACCAATGCCAAGAATTAGTTGTAACTGATATGTAATTTAAAATTACTTTTACGCAGGTTTGATTAACTGATTGGTAATTTAAAATTACTTTACGTGGGGTTAATCACATTAGGTATATTACATACTCCCCCCCTTAACAGGAACACCGTCCTCGGTGTTCATCTTTCGTCGGAACTTGATATTTTACTCGTGGTATTACCATCTAATCCACACAAAATGTGATCCTTTCTCTTTGAAATCAACGATTTCATTCCAAGAAAAGACGACAACAAAATAGTAATGATATAGTCTTAAGAAATATCATTAGTTATAAGCATCAATAGTCATAATCATTCGTAATTGCAAAAATATGCAACTTCTAATCGCCACCACCTGGCCCTTATTCATTCATAATAAACAATTCTCTGTGTCAACTTACCATAACTTACCATCTTATGCTTGAAAATCATGAATACTTTCATGTAAGCCTTTTAATAGAGGTTGGACAATTCTTCAACCTTCCATGGTAAGTAGTTCCTGCAATATATGACTAACAAATTCAACCACATTAGTCACTATATTTTGAGTCAAATGAGACACTTTTGACTAGCAATCAATTGTGCAATGTTAGATGCTTTCTAAATCACAGTACTTTTACAAGTACTTAAAGAGCACTAACACTAATCATCAAATGATAAATCACTGCTCACGTGCATACTGAACGAATTCTCACTAAGGACATCCGTAAAGTACTTCAAGAAGCACCAAAAGAGCACCTAGCTCTCTAATCATCAAAACAGTCAATCACTGCATCAAGCAAGAATTGTCTTAGCTCCCACTAAGATGTTCACAACATTAATAACACAATAAAGGAATTAACATTTCCATTTATTCTTTATTGAGCACTAAGCTCATTTCTTATTAAATGTGCATAACATATTTTACACAACTATATGTAAAATTCAACATATGGCTGATTAGTTAATTCCTTTAGCCATGAGTCCACAATGGACTAAAGAATTTCCAACCCATGGAAACTGGTTCTCACAACCAAATCGAGTCATTTTCACATCCAGACAGTTTCTTTGATAGAGACCTTACCAGGTCTAACATGGAATTCCACTGGCCAACCAGCTCAAGAATTCCAGGGAGAGGAAATCTGGGCAGACAAGTACCATCAACCCCTCCGGGCAGGTAACTGTCACCAACCCAAGGCATTCCAGCCTTTCACAATCCGGGCAGACAAGTACCATCAACCCCTCCGGGCAGGTAACTGTCATCAACCCAAGCACTTGCAGGTCCTACTCGACCGCAATTACACTGGTCTCGCCAGTAAACGCTATCTGATCCTAACCAGACATAGCGTACACAGGAAAATTCTTTCCTCTTATGCCATCTGATCCTAACCAGACATAGCATGAATATTATCATTAGCACAACAAACATGCATGTATACCATGCATTTACACTTAACCCCCAACATGGGTCCACAACATCAAGTTTGATGGGAAACATATCCATCATCCACGTTGTATGCATGCAAATTTTCCAAATAACATAATTCATGCATATCATATAACATCATTCCTTCTCATTTATAATTGCATTTCACGTTGCAGCAATTTATGTGATGAGTTTTCTTGTTGCCATTAAGCTACCACTACTTAATCCCATCAGCAACGTTAGTTATAAATATGCATCAGTTAACACGTATTCCATTTCCCAGAATGTTCATGCATACAATATTGTCATGTATAAAAACGTATGCAAATACTCATTAATGTATAAATGTCAACAACAGTTGAGTTAATACTCTCAACATCCCCAATTTTGCCATAGTCTGTTGTTCCAATTCAAATCATCATTAACGGAGTATTATCTTACGTTTACTATGGCTAGCTTTAGTCATGCATCGTTAGTGTAATTAAACATAATTTCTCTAACATACAAGAACATAACTCTTATGTCACAATGACTAATCTTTGTGCATACCATTGCTTATCATATAAGCCCTTCTTTAATGTATGCAACACTTATTCCCTTCACTAGAAGACCACCATCATTTCATACGACAAACCACATACCTCTTTCTTAAGGAAGTCATTTTAATCCTCATTTCTCTATCTTCCGATGTGAGGATTTCTCAAGATTCCCTTTCAAGAAATTATTAAAGATGTCTATCTTTCAGCATAAAAACCAAGATACAAAAACAAGGTTTACTTATCCTTTATGCATCAAATCAAGCAATCAACACAGCTCTTCCAACAAGACAATCTCTCCAAGAGATTATTATTTTCAAGGAAGCTATCATGACCACTTCTCTAAGTACGCATAGTCTCATAATTCCAACGTCAAAATAGCTACCAATATGCAACAGGTGTTCTCCTAACACAATTACTTTACTTTAATGCACATAGTTCTTTTCATGAAACAAGTAAGGATTTTGGTTCTTGCATGAACACTATTCTAATGTGTCTTTAAAGGAAAGAACCTCTATTTCCATTTCCAAGAACTCTCATAAAATCCTTTATCTTCATACATGAAGTATGCATACTCTTAGGATGAGACTATATTTATGTATATATGTAATATACTCTTTCCTCAAGAAATTAGGGATAAATATCTATGTGCCTAGAAGCACATCCTTAGTTATCTTTTATCATGCATGTAATGCATAATCATTTCACTAGAACTTAGAGACTAACTAGAATCATAATGCAATTAGCATATATATATATATATATATATATATATATATATATATATATATATATATATATATATATATATATATATATATATATATATATATATATATATATATATTTTCCAAGAAGCTTTTATCAAATAAAGATACATATTTTAATTCAAGCAAACTTGGCCACCTTCCATGCTATGTTCTCAGGACATTTATATACCTCATCCTCTTTCTCAAGAAGATACTTGGCTATATTTAACAAGGATTTTATAGACCAGAGACAAGCATTTCACACACAAGACTCACGTGGAGTCTTTCTAATAGGAACTACCTATTTTCTTTACCAAGAAAACATACAAGATAATCAATCTTTAACTGCATGCCTTAACACATTTTCTTTACCAAGAAAATCTATAAAGGAACCATTCTTTTATTGCATGCATTCAAATACTCTCTCTACTAAGAAATCATGTAAAACATTCATACGTGTTCTTCAAGTAAGTGAACAAGACACTTATCTTATCCTTGGATCAACATGCATAACTAACAAGCTAAACCACCCCTACCGAAAGCAATTGCTCTACTTATGCAATTAGAAGCATAATCTCCTAAGTGTCACACATGCATTAGAGCTACCATTTGGTGCTATATGCAACAACTATCATAACACTACTATGTGACCATTTCAGAATAATGAGTTCAAGGAGACATTATGAAAATCATTAACATCAACACTCTATAGTTATCATTTTCCAACTCCTTAAGCATGGTCAAAGGAATACTCACATGCACATCGAGCGCTTATCTAGTCATCCCAAGACTTAGAGTCTTCCGCAAGATTCTAACACTCAAAGCTTGCTTTATCTGGTCATTACCAAACTTAGCGAGTTCTTTTTCCCATCTTCGTCTGTCTCTACAGCACGGTCTTCTTCCTTCTCCTTGCTTCCTTTTCCTTTGGAAGCATCTATAGTTGGGGAAGGTAATTAGAATTTACTGACAACTGTATTAACACAGGTAGTCTATTTATGAATAATTATCACATGTAATTATACCATGAATGGGTCCTAGAAATGTTACCCACTGAACATGCCTCTACCCTTAACTTCACACTGGAATGCAACATGCATAAGAAATCCAACATTCCCATAGTAGAGATAAATTCAACCATCATTTAATCGAGGCTCCATTGGTTTTTTTTTTATCTCCCAACAAGTAATGATTAACATCAGCACATACCATGCTAATGGATTTCAGTTAATTAGAAGGTAATCATCATTAAAACTATTAGGACATAAGCATATACTATTCATCATGCATTCTCATGGTGAATAAAATTAAGACTCTTCTCATAAACAACTAGAACTATAGCACAGAGAGAGTAAGAATCTTCACACACACATTCCATGCATGTGTCATCAATCAACTTTACTTGTTTACGAATTGTAGCAATCTTAGTCCAATTCAATTAATGCATATAAATTCTATGGGTTAGTCATACAACACTAACCAATCTCAACTACCAATCATCTTCATGCATCCATGACAAGGCTAAATCAAAAGTTAGTTATGACACTCAAGTCTCGCTGCTTGACCCATTGCATGTTTTTTTTCAATATCTAAAGGGGTTCTTCTAATGTCTTTTTTTTTTAAAACAATTTTTCATCCTATTCAAGGATGTTCCCCCTGATTTATATTCATGCATTGGTCTATTAAGTTTCGTTCATTGTAATTTCAATCTAGTTCAATATATGCATTGTTGTTATTGCCATATGTGCAAATCAAAAGTTGGTAGTTGATCGTCACTTCCTCAATGAGTGTTCAATATTGTTCTTAAGTGCGACAAAAGTTTCATTGTCTTTTATCCTCATCAGGAATCCAACGTTATGAACGTAGTTATGCAACAACTTATCACCTACTTCTCAAAGAAGTTATAAACATGAATCACACCTGTCATGCCAAAAGTAGTGTACAACATAAATGAATATGCGAATGATTAAACTCACACCTGAGTTAATGCCTACTGATGGCGTACTTCAATATCCTTTCCGCTTACCAATTCCCAAAGGCGCCAGTATTGCAACCTTGGGCTCTGATACCATATTGTCACAACCCTTCACGTAGAAATGTACTTAGTAAAAAAAATTTAACTATGGTCTGCATGCTAGCACTCATATTCCTTATAAGTGGACATACTAATCATTAACATAGGCATCTATATGTATACTTACGCCTTATCACCATGTACAAACTTATGCATTTGATCCTATGAACATTTATCACCATTATACCATATAGGGTTCACCATAATAAGGTTATATTTGCGCATATACGTAATGGCTTTTATGGTTGCATTGTGGTATTAAACTATGTTAATTTTTCAAGTACCATGAACGTTGACATCTGGCCCTAATCCTTTAAACCCTCCCCAGTACACGGAGCATTAGCTGTTCTCATTTTTTCGAAGATCCAAGTGCAGGTTTGGCAGGCTTCTCCACCTACCGCACCGTTTACGAGGGTTCACTGCTTGACAGGTGGAATGGCTAGTACACAAGGCCATGTGACACCTTGGACTTGAGGCCCTCGGCCTTCCCGCCTCTTCTTCCCGCTTCATTTGGACGTCCCAGATTTAGTTTGGCAATCGAATGGTGGACATGACACTAAGGGTTTCACTTCATTACTTAAACCCCGTGAATTAAGGGCAAGGTTCATTTGTTCATTTGTTATGCGTTCATTCCGTCGGTTCGGCTCTCTGCCGCGTTTATGGTTTGGTCTTTCCAGTTCACAGTTTAACCTGATACCGCTCTGGAGGCCGCAAGAGACCAGCACCGGATTGCTCAGGTAACCTCGCATACTGTTACACTGCTAAGGTTCTATTTTTCCACTGTAAGATGCGTTTTGATTATGTTTGCTCTTCTTTGCAGGCCAACACCGGTTACAGAGTCGAGGTAAAGGACCTCAACAACTCTCCTCCCAGTGGATACAGGTTGATTCCCTTACCAATCTCAGGTTTAGTTAAGAAGGCTCGGAACCTATCGTTCTGAGCTATACCTTCATGCTTAATTTGCAGACCGCCGAGACTGCTGCTTGCACTTGGGTCCGGCGAGGTACTCTCCATGAGAACCCTCGAGAATTCATTATGAATGTCTCATTATTTGTTTGAAGTTCTCTGGAAGCTTGATTTGCAGATGGGAACATTGTTCCGGTTCTTAATTCCTTACGAGCCATGATAGTTCCCATACTGTCGAGCTAGGGTCTTTAGATTTTTATATAGTTTCCAACTTTGGTCTGGCCGGAGGTTTGCCTTGTAATGACGGCATCAAGCCCTATCTAATTGCTACTTCTATTTTGTTGTAAATATGTATATGCTTTCATGACAGGGTATAATACTGTTCGTTAATGTATGACAGACAGGAACTTGTTGTTTTGTTTGTTTCTCCAGAAGGCATAAGCCTTTCTTCAGTTCTATGTTATATTATTTCTCTTAATACACAGCCGATTGGCTTGATGGTGTTTGACTGTATTCGACTGTCTGCATATTTGTTTATCCTGTACATTTGGACGCTGTATAACTTAGCGGTACCGAACTCATGTTTTCTTTCGATTGTCATGCAAAATGGTAATTCTTTATATACAGATTCACATAGGTAGCATATGGTCCTGGTTTTATTACTCAGATCTATGGTTCCTCACAGGTGTGAGGGTTTATACGAGGTTTAGGGTCTACTCTCAAACCCTCGTTCCTCATCCCGGGAAGAACTTCACTGTGATTTTTATGAAATAACTGCGTCTGAGTCGCATAGATTTACCTTCAGGGACAATGTCCCAGGTAGCTGTGAAGTGTTTTCTGTTCTTAACTAGTTTCTGTTTCATATTTATATATATCATGGTTATGTTTATCTATGTGTTGACATGCGCATCCTATTCTATTTCAATGGTGTATTTCGGCTACAGCCGTGACCTTTCTCCGAGATCTGGGTTGGTCCAGACTCGTATCTCAAGGTTTTCCAAGATGTATTAATAATGGATTCGGATATTTCAGTTACATGTTTTTCGTTACATATAACTTCTGTTTATCTACTCCATGGTTATCGTTGCCTGCTCATGCCATACACTGTGCCTTTGACAGACTTTTATAATTCATTTAATCAGTGCATAAACTAACTTAAGATTTACAGAGGTTTCTCAGACAATCCGTAAACCTAACCCTTCATGTATTGTCCACTGTCAGACAGTTCCTGTACCTGAGTTAACAACAAGTAGCCTTTATCTCTACTCATTTAACGATTCCAGGTGCACTGGAACAGTATTGAAGAACCATAGCAAGCCTGGTTTAGATACTATGGTCCTCTTAAGTCTTTACGCTTTAATACAAAAGGATTCTGAAGTTAGAAAACCGTATCTGGTTGACAGAATCATAATCAGATACTCAAGCAGTCACCTGTGCTTCGAGTCTGCTCGTCCTCCCATCCGTGAGATTCCTTCATACAATGGAGATCTCCCCCCGAGCCATCTTGCAGGCCTACAGCCCTCAACAAGATTTGTGCACTATTGTGCCTGGTTATCTGGTCCTTACCAGACTTAACCAGATGTCTGTTCTTTCTTTTCTTCCAGTCTTCCCACAGGAAAATCTCTTCTGTCTGTTCCTACAGCACCGCATTCTCCATCCACCTTCTCTTTTTTTTCCTGTTAGGGTGCTCGCTGATCCATTTAACCAATGCCAAGAATTAGTTGTAACTGAAATGTAATTTAAAATTACTTTTACGCAGGTTTGATTAACTGATTGGTAATTTAAAATTACTTTACGTGGGGTTAATCACATTAGGTATATTACATAATATAATTTACTCTATTTTTTTAATCAATAAAACCATGCATTATACATGAGGAAAAAAATATATTAAAAAATCTAAAAACTTAATTTCCAAATTAACCGATAAATCACTTAATTACTAAATCACATCATGACTACATTAAACTTTTGACCATGCTAAAATAAATAAATTAATATATATATAAACTTGTGCTTGTTGTTGGGAAAACGTTGTAAAATAATAAAAAATATATAAATTCAAAATTTTAACTTTACCTATTTATATCGTTCAGATTTTAAAAGTGCACTATTCACTCTGTTTAAAACCAAGTCAATGATATCAACACGTTGTAAAATAATAAAAAAAAATATAAATTCAAAATTTTAACTTTACCCATTTATATCGTTCAGATTTTAAAATTGCACTATTCACTCCGGTTAAAACCAAGTCAATGATATCCGCTTAGTCCAAGGAGGCAAAGGTTTCTAATATTTTTATTATTTTATTTACTTTCTATCTTTCTGATATAATATATTACATTATTTTTTTTATTTTTTATTAAATTTATTATAACAAAAGGTACTAGAAAAAATAAAAGTAGTGACATTGTTACTACCTATTTTTATTATACTTGTTGGAGGCTTGGTATAACAATGTATTCAGTTTTGTTTTTGACTGGGTATTAGTTTATCTTTGACCAAAAAATTATGCCCTTCATCCATAATTTAACATTAAGAATTCAATTTTTGTTATTTTTTGTTATTATTTAAATTTAGTTTTTCTTTTAAATGGGTATTAGTTTGTTTTTTACCAAAAAAATTATGATGTTTATGCATAATTTAAATTAAGAATTCAATTTTTGTTTTTTTTTAAATTATTATTTAAATTTATTTATTTGTAAGGTGATTGGTTGAGGTCTTATAATGGGTTGTTTAGTAACTTTCATTTCTATTAGTTATTAATTTTTTGTTTTTTGTTTTATTTAACTTTTTGATCTATTTATTTTTCTGTTTTATATTTTCATGAATTATAATTTTTTCACAATATTTTCAATTTAAAGTGACTTATTATAATAATAAAAACATATTTGAAGATATTTAATTATACACAACTATATATCTGAATAAAAATAAAACAAACATATATAAATATGTGTATGTTAATATAAACAATATTAGTTAATCATATTTCTTAATTTTTAGTGATCGCATTTAACATTACAATATGCTATTACTTATTTTATTTTTGTGATGAAATCTTTGCTTTATTATTTTTTAATTTATTAAATTATATTTAAGCTAAGCTACAAATACTACTTAGTATATAACCTTTGTTTATTATAAATTAAAATTACTGAATAACAATGCATGGGAAAAAATTTGCAATAACATTTCCACCTTTTTTATTATGAGTTGGATCTAATTTTATGGATTACTTCTATATAGATATTGTATTACTAACATATTACATATCTAAAAGCATGATTTAGAATGAATTGGAATTCAAACAACCATCCATAGTTTCACATGATGTGGAATAAATATAGTGATGGTTAGAAACAAAATACAATCAATCTTCTTTTCAAGAAAATCTCGCTCATAATGAGGTCCTCCACAAGTCCAACATCCATTAGTGGGAGTAGTTTTCATAAATTTGACCATTTTATTAGGTGATTCTTGAATGCAAGCATTACTTTGTTAAAGATGTTGCCTTGGGTTATTTCTTTGGTTCTTAAAAGTATGATTATTTTGAAATCCCTGATGATGTGAACCACCTGAATTATGTCTTACATATTGGCCTCCCCTTCGAGGAGGTTTCCCATGGAATGATAGATTTGGGGTTTTATCCCCACCTTTGTTCCCCAATAATTCTTCCTCGGCTATAATTGCTTGTTGCACTACCTCATGCAACTGAGTAGGCCTCAAAATGTGCACCTTTTCCTTTATAATAGGATCCAATCCATACAAAAACTTGTTTATCTTCAGGGCTTCAATATTTAGATGGGTAGCATATCTAAGCAACTCCATGAATAGTGCTTCATATTCAAGGATTGTCTTAGTTCCTTGCTTAAGATCATGGAACTCATTCAATTTCCTCTCCAAGTATTCAACAGAAAGGAACTTTGCCCAAAATTTCTCTTCAAATCGTTCCCATGTCAACGTAGACATGGAGTATCCCAATTTGGATTCTAAGTTCCTCTACCATAATAGTGCACTCTCCTTAAGTTGGTATATGGCCAACTTTTCCTTTTGATTGCTAAAGTAGTTCCACAACTCAAAACATAGGAGCAAGTTTTCCAACCAAGCTTCTGCTACCTCCCCTTTTGTGGTACCCTTAAAGATAGCAAGCTTAACTTTTTCCAACTCTCTATGTACATCTCCATCATATGGTATTTCTTGCCTCTCTGCTTGAGATGAAGAACCAAGCACTGAAGGATTTCCCCCAACCCTACAAATCAAGACTTCAGTCATCATTTGGGAAGATAACATCATGTCCCTTACTTCCCTGATGGATATTTTCTTAGATTCTTTATCTTGGGGAGGTGGAGATGAGACTTCCTTCCTCCTCCTTGATGTTCTCTCCATGATTACTTAACCTAACCAAGGAAAAAATCAGGTAAGTAAATAAATATTAGCAGGCAAGCCCTAGGTCCTAGAGTTTTAACTTGGGTCTAATACCATATGTAATGTCCCACCTTACCAAACATCAGTATTATACTAAGGCTGACTCCAAATCAGATATTATTTTATTTTAAGTTTAAATTTTTAAGACGTAAAAGTTAATGCAAGGTCATACATCTATATTTTTATTTTTATTGGTATTATTTACACCACACATTAATTAATACTAACTAAGTAACCCATGGTAATATTAAACTTCTCATTAAAGCTACAGGGTCATGGTTCATCAAGATCCAAAACTTACAACCGTAAGTCTTAAGATCACATTTAAAATATAGAGTCTTTAGTGGTATAAATAATATCAATCTTTACAAACCACAATTTCCAATAAGCTAATTGTTCATTCTATTGCAATTAAAAGTGTTTAAGAGTGACTAATTTGATTTTGCTCTAAATAACATGCCTATGAATTCTTTGGTAAAACAAAGGGAAGAAAAGCAAGATAATTCAACTTCTAAAGAAGTGGTTTCCAATTATTATGAATTCATATGTGAGCTAACAATTACAACAATTCACCTACCCAATTTGCCTTGCATGGATTTTTAATTCAATGGAATCATCATGCTTATTCTTTGAGATATTTCCAGAAATACCTAGGTTGCAAATCCTAAATTCACTTAGTCATATTTATAGACAAATCATAGATGTAATTAGCTA
This sequence comes from Pinus tabuliformis, assembly GCA_031772625.1. Lineage (NCBI taxonomy): Eukaryota > Viridiplantae > Streptophyta > Pinopsida > Pinales > Pinaceae > Pinus > Pinus tabuliformis. The sequence goes on from CM062805.1 coordinate 360,333,180, forward strand.
CAACCATTGAAGCATTATGTCAAACAATTTGCAAGCATGAAATGTACAACCATTGAGGCATTTTGTCAAACACTTACAACCATAACCCTTAAGGAGATTTCACTACAATTAACTAACATGAATCTAAGATTACATAACTTCTTTTTCATTGTCAATAATGCCAATAAGTGAACCTAATACATAAGTAGAACTATTATCCATCTTCATTGCTGCATATACAGAAAATTAGGCACATAAAGGACTATAAATATTTGAGATTTTTAGAAATAGCTCACAGCGATGTAGCTATAACCATTGGAGAATTTTGAACAATGGTTAGCAATCACAAAACAAGATACTAATTATTAGACTATCAAACAAGCAGTCACAAGTTATTTAAACTATCAATGTATTAACCATTGAGACTTTAAAATAAGAATTCCAAGTTTATATAATAGGTTGGTTTCATAAATAGAGATTACCAGGTAAATCATAGAAAATAAAGTGTAGCAAAACAAACCACGAGATAGCAGCAACAAATCTATAAAATATAGCAGATTAAAGAACGAGATTCTGAAACTTTGTTTTTTGAAATCAAAGTTGGGATGACATGGCCACTAAGTATAGATGCCCCCTGAAGGTAAAATGAATAGAAAGAGAAATGCCCAGAAACATGATTATGTAAACCACAACCAAAAACAAATTCCTACTATCTCATTTATCACTTTTGTCAAACATATAATGTGCAAACTTACCTACATCTGTAAAAAGAGAAGGAAAAACCAAATCTATGCTATTAATATGTTTTCATAAAACTCACGGTGACATGAATGCTTCAACCATTAAGACATGTTGTAAATCAATTTGCAACGAAACTGTACAAACAAAACTTACATAAAATAAACTACAAATATTGCAAAATTTCTTCAACATTTAGTGTGCAGCATTTGATATACATATAAGTTTCAATCAAAAAACAAATAAGAAAAAACCATCAAATGAACTACAAAAAAAAATGCACAATATAATGTTCTCAATGTACCTAGCAGTGAATTTATACAACTCAAAAAAAATGGGAGTATGCTCCAACTCCAATATCCTTACCAACTCATTATGAACCACACAGTTTTCCTCCCAACCATATCCAGGAAGAACTTCTCCCCCTGGAACCCCCGAGCGACAAAAGCTCACAGGCAATACCAAAAGACAATAGTAGAGAGATTTTCAAGGCAAACTAAGGAAGCAAATTTTCACTTCCTCCCAATACCACTCATGGCCAACCTGAATAGCTACAGATCTTAGAATTTTAGTAATAATTTCAGATTTATTTTGGAATCAATTGGCTACTCTCCATATCTCTCCCTCTCACTATTTTCCTCAAGTCTTTTCCACTCTTGGCATCATAATCGTTCCCTACCCTCCCCCGCCCCCCTCCAAGTGAGAATACATCAGACTCATATATAGGAGGAGAAACCAATTCTTGTCATAAAGGAGGAGTAATGTGCATGCATTGGATTCCATTTAGAGGATTGTAACTTATGCCATTAAGGACAGGTACGCATGCCTTAGTTAGGGAGAGTGTAACATATGCATTAAAAAGAGTGTAAGAGGAATACTTTATGACATATTTTTAATGAGTGAAAGGGAATATGCCATTCTTTGATGAGTGCATAAAATAGAGTGTAATGTATTATTAAAAGAGAGAGAGAGAGTGAGTGCCATGAGAGTCATGAAGAAGATGTGTGAATTGATTGAGGAGATAAAGTTGACATGTAATTCCTTTTTAATAATAATATCATAGTCTCATAAAAGATAATAATAATATTAATAATAGTGAGGATTTAATCAAGATTGAACTATTACGATTGATTAATAATAAGTTAAGTCATTTTTCTTCAACTCTACTTGATTACCAATTTATGCAAGGTGATTTACTATTTTTAGAAAATCGCGCTTGAGATGCTTGCCATGAATTTCTATTTTTAGAAAGGCATTCCGGAATTGTGAGAATGGAATTTTATTTAAGGAAATTCATCCATGAGTGGTATTTTTCTTGTGGAGAATAGGGATTCTGTTCCCCTATTTCATGCATCTCTGTGCCTTAGTAGATTGAGGACTCCACACCCTGATCTACTCCAAAGATCCAAGATTCCACAACTTGATCTTTTTAAATATTTAGGACTCTGGGCCCTAAATATACAAGAATCCACGCCTTTATCTTTCTTGGATTTAGGACTCCACACCCTAATTTCCATGCCCTCTCATCTACTGTGCTTAGAAACTTTGTGTTTCTCCTTATGGTACTGATTGTGAGTTTTTACTCATCTGATGGTCCGTTGGTAAGGCCTTGTTCAAAGACCTACACATATTACAATTTCATAGATCAAAGGAATCAAAAGAATTTTATAATGAAACTCACTTAATCAAATTTTGCTGAGAATGATGCATGACTTTCACAGTGATTTTGAAGAAATGACTTCCACAATCATTCATAATTGAACATCCTTGTTGGAAAATGACCAAGTACCCTACCACATCTTGCTTAGTACAATATTAGACATATATAAGCACACAAATCATGTTTCATCCATAAATTTAACCATCTATTTCACATAACCATGAGTATCCATGGGTCTATGTGTCTCAATCTTGGATCACCATCCATGTCATACATCTACTTCATAAATCAGATGAAAAAAGAGAAACATATGTATAAAATTTACTTAATTAAAACCATCTAATACAGACAATCAAAGATACCACATATAAGAGGAAATATAACTATATAAAACATTTTTCCCCAATCTAGTGATCAATTTGTCATACATAAACATAAAAGAAAATATAACTATGTATATAAAATATTATTCCTCAATCAAGTGATCAATCTGTCATATATATAACTCATCAAAAATCACCCTTGATAGTAGTGACAAAACTATACTAGGAAAAAAATAGGAAACTACATTTTATTATTTAATTTTTATAGCTTACATACTATACAAATTTTTATTTTATTTTATTATATTATTTAATTTTTATAGGTTACATCTTATAGGAATTAGATTTCGTAGTAAAGATTTTTTTTTTTTTTAATTTTCATTATTTTATTCCCTATTTAAAATAAAAGTGAAAATTGAAGTATTTTATTTATGGTTTAAAGTAACGTTATTAATTTTGTTTTATACATAACATCTCTCACATCATATATACATATAGTAGCCAACACATATATATAACTTTTAACTTTTTTAAGGTAGCATTACCTCACATCTTCCTCATGTATTGAGATGTGTTTTCAAATTAATGTTACACACATCTCTCACATCATATATACATATAGTAGCCAACACATATATATAATTTTTAAGTTTTTTAAGGTAACATTACATGACATCTTCCTCATGTACTGGGATGCCTTTGGATGTAATTAAATTTCAAACTATTTTATTTTGTTTTGAGTATTGATGGGATGTTTTTTTTTTATTAATGATGATAATTAATTATAATCAATCTTATTCAACTATAGTCAAAGTTTAAAATGTGTTAATAGTAATAAAAAATAATATAATAATAATGATAATCAACCACAATTAATCTTAATCAAAATCTTAATCAACCATACAAAAAATTAATAATAATAAAAATAATATATTAATAATGATGATTATTTTTAATAAAATTAAGGAGTACTTTAGGTTTCAAATTCCTTTATAAACTTCATAAGATTGCTAATTCTCTTATTATGTCATTGTTGTGACGCAGTGAGATATAGTGATCATGCCCGGGCATTAGTCTGTCCATACATGGATTTTGTCCTCTTCCGATTTTTTTTTTTTTTTTAAGATTTCTGTCGATATTAATAAGAACATCGAACCAGCCAGCAATGGTACCTTCATTGACATGTTATGCAATATTCTTCCCCAGATATCCCCAAGGCATACTGTATAATAACATGAGAAAAGAAAGTTGGAGTAATCTCCAAACATTTGTCATGAATAGTAATGAGCTCTCCTATTTTTTATTAAGTCTATTAAAAGATCGCGTAATGGAGAGCAAAAATTAGTTATTGGTACTTTTGAAATCGGTATTTTGCATTTTCAAGCAGTCTTCCAACCGTAACGTCACCATCAAATTAAATTATGTGTTATTTTATTTTTTTAATTATTTATGGATGATGATGGTGGTGGTGTCCAGACCAAACATTGGTCTATCAGACCTAAAGAAACAATTTATTTATTTTGATTATATGAGTTTAAACAGTTAAATATGGTTGGATATTTTTTTAATATATAATTTTATTATTTGTATTTTATTTTTATTTATTTTTAAATAATTTATTTTATACAAATAGATAAATATAATTAAATATTAAAAAAAAAAGATGATGATGATGATTAACGTTTACTAAGACTAATGTTGTTTATCATATTTCAAAAAAAAAAAATTGTGATTCTTGAAAATTTTGTTTCTGATTTTGTTTCTATTATAATATAAATAAAAAAATTCCCATTTTTTATAAAATTTATTTAAAACGGAAAATAATTCTAATCACCAAATAATTAAAATAAAATGTTTACTCAATCTTTAATTATAATCTAAAAATTGCTTATTTGACACTAAACATATATGATTATAATATTCAGAGTGAAAATTTATCTATGGAAATTTATATAAGTAAAAATAACGGTTAGATCATATGAGATCACATAATCTCATTATATTGATAGATCAAATGTGTTCAAATAAATTTACTTTTATGATAAATATATTATACATTATAATTTATTTTTAGTTTTGTTTTTCAAGTTGTATGTGATCTTCTCGGCTTTACTTGTGGATTGAGAAACTCATCAAGGGAAATCTAATTTTTGAAAGTCACCCAAGGAAAACCGCAACCCAGGGGCATCTAATCAGTGAAAGTCACCAAGGGACCGCACCTGGCCTAGGCCACATCAGCCCTTAGTTGATTGGATTTTTTAGTATGTCTCCTCCCCATAGCACAAGCCTAAAAACCCCTCTTAAGGTTTGATCCTGGGCTGCCTTGCTAATGAAGCCCATCCTCAAAAACCCTCTTGAAGTTTGATCCCGGGTTGCCTTTCTAATGAAGCCCATCCTTAACTCATTGTGCTAATAGAACTTGACATTTTTATTTTAAATTTAAATTTAAATATTCGATAAATTTAAATTTATTTTAAAACAAAATTGAAAAATTATTAAGATTCGAGTGATTGAAAAACTATTTTGAATAAAAAGAAAAAAAACAAAACAAAAAAAACTTAATAACAATAAATATATTTTATATAGGAAAATTATTTCAATAAGTAAAAAATCAAACGAGTGGTATAAATGACCTAGATTCCAAAGGGCAGCATTAGTGTCAAGAAAAGCTCTTAATAAAAGCAATAACTCTTTCTTTAACAACCATACCGGAGACATTGGGATGAAAATAATATTTTACATTCCCGATTCTCACAACTATTCTCATAAATAATTTGGAATTTTTTTTGTTCAAAAGCTTTCGTTTTTATTAAAAAATTTATACTTATCTATAATATTACATTCCTGATTCTCACAACTATTCTCATAAATAATTTGGATTTTTTTTGTTCAAAAGCTTTCGTTTTTATTAAAAAATTTATACTTATCTATAATATTAATAAATACGATTAATATAAATTAATAATATATTAACTACATTAATAATTATTAAATATATGATAAGAATTTAATATTAAAATTAATAAATATATAATTATATTTTTCAAATAAAATAATTTTTTATCAATTTAAATTATTTAAAAATAAATCAAAATTTTAAATAATATTATAAATATTATAATTTATTTTAACAAATAATATTAAATTAAGAAAAAATACTTATTTAAAATTGAACTAATATAATTTACTTTATTTTTCAAATCAATATAAAACCATGCATTATACATTAAAAAAAAATGAAATATTAAAAACCCTAAAAAAATTAATTTCCAAATTAACCGAGAAATCACTTAATCACTAAATCACATCATAACTACATTAAACTTTTGACCATGCTAACTTGCGCTTATTGTTGGGAAAACGTTGTAAAATAATAAAAAATTATATAAATTCAAAATTTTTACCTTACCCATTTATATCGTTCAGATTTTAAAAGTTCACTATTCACTCTGGTTAAAACCAAGTCAATGATATCAACACGTAGTAAAATAATAATAAAATATATAAATTCAAAATTTTAACTCTACCCATTTATATCGTTCTGATTTTAAAAGTGCGCTATTCACTCCGGTTAAAACCAAGTCAATTATATCCGCTTAGTCCAAGGAGGCAAAGGTTTCTAATATTTTTATTATTTTATTTACTTTCTATCTTTCTAATATAATATATTATATTAATTTTTTTTTTATTAAATTTATTATAACAAAAGTTATTAGAAAAATAAAAGCAGTGATATTGCCACCACCAATTTTTATTATAGTTGTTGGAGGCATGGTATAACAACGTATCCAGTTTTGCTTTTGATTGGGTATTAGCTTGTCTTTGACCAAAAAATTATGCCCTTTATCCATAATTTAACATTAGGAATTCAATTTTTGTTATTTTTTGTTATTATTTAAATTTAATTTTTCTTTTAAATGGGTATTAGTTTGTTTTTGACCAAAAAATTATAACGTTTATCCATAATTTAATATTAAGAATTCAAGTTTTGTTAAAAAAAATTTATTATTTAAATTTATTTATTTGTAACGTGATTGGTTGAGATCTTATTATGGGTTGTTTAGTAACTTCCATTTTTATTAGTTATTAATTTTTTGTTTTTTGTTTTATTTCATTTTTATTTAACTTTTTAATTTATTTATTTTTCTGTTATATATTTTCATGAATTATTTTTCACAATATTTTCAATTTAAAGTGACTTATTATTATAATAAAAACATATTTTAATAAATTTAATTATAGACAATTATATATATTAATAAAAATAAAACAAACACATATAGATATGTGTATGTTAATATAAACAATATTAGTTAATCATATTTCTTAATTTTTAGTGATCGCATTCAACATTACAATATGTTATTAGTTGTTTTATTTTTGTGATGAAATCTTTATCTTTATTATTTTTTTGATTTATTAAATATATTTAAACGGAACTACAAATACTACTTAATATATAACCTTTGTTTATTAAGAATTAAAATTACTAAATAACAATGCACGGAAAAAATTTGCAATAACATTTCCACCTTGTTTATTATGAGTTGGATCTAATTTTATTGATTACTTCTATATAGATATCGTATTACTGACATATTACATATCTAAAAGCATGATTTAGAATGAGTTGGAATTCAAACAACCATCCCTAGTTTCGCATGATGTGAAATAAATCTAGCGATGGTTGGAAACAAAATAGACGTTCATTCCATGCATTTTTTTGCATTTTTTTGGTCGTTTCTGAAACATGGACATAGCATTACAACATATCACGATTATGGACTCTGGTTCTTAATAATCACCCAATCATCTTTATCACAATCCAATAAAGATGAAGATGCATTGGTCAACACTTCATCGCAGGAGGACTCCGAACTCTGCATATGAGAAGACAGTTTTACTCGGGCAAGGAAAAACTCCATGATCTATTCTACTGGAAAATTCTCACAGTTGCAGAGCTCGACCATGAAGCTAACCCAGACTGACCACCACTATCCATTCGGCGGCAGAGTCATCAAAGATTCTACAGATGGGATGACCATACATCGCTTCACTCCCTCCCATTTGAATTCACATCACATCTAAATTCAATTTCCCTAATAACATAAATGAACTTTGTTGTAATCCTATCTTTCCTTACCGTAGGTTTTTAAAAATATTAAGAATTAAAATAATCTTGTATTTTTTACATATTTGATTATATATATATATATATGAAAATTTAGTCATTTACAGAAGTATAAGTTCAAATTAAATATAATTCAAATTAAAGATTATATTTAATGGATATTTAGTTATTTAGTTTTTTCAACAAATTATTATCAACATCTTATTTTATAATTCTTGGTGAAATTGCAATTGAATTTAATTATGTATGTCAATAATTGATATTTTCAATTCCAAGAATAATCATATCATAAGATTTGAACTTGGATAGAGATCATAACAATTTATCCTTTCAACCATTTGAGCTAGACCCAATGAACTTTCAAGGTTAAATTGATTATATTAATTTTTTTAAAATTAATTTAAACTATTTCTTTCTCCATTTTAAGAAATATGATGATGTATATCAAATTTTAAAAATAATGATAAAATTGAAATCAATTTAGTATATCTTCACTATAATAGCAATGAATACATTGAAATTTCCATGTAACCATCTCCCTCCCTTTATCATCACATTTGAGGAGGGGTATGATTTTTGTCTTTTCTCATTGACTTGATACTTCATATAGATGGTTCCATTTTCATATTTTCATATGGCATAGTTCATGTAGATGATTCCATTTTCATGGATGCATATGGCCCTTTTGAAAGTTTAGATAAACATGAGATCCAAATATTATCCATAAGGTACACATAAATACATAAGATTATGACACTTGGTTTCACATCCAAGAGGTCTCCTGGATTTTTCATAACTCTTCATGTTCACTTGTGGCTTTTCCATTTCCACACAAGTGAATATTGCAATTTGCATAGTCCCCTAAGGATCATGTTTCCAACATTCACCCGCACCATGGCCTCGCCTTAATCTAAAGGGCATGTATGAGTCCAAGAAGAGAGCTAAAATATGAAGGTAAATAGCAATCATTGCCTAGATGTGATTTCTAAATCTAGTGGTTTAAGGAAGACCACAAACCAAATGGGGTAACAAAAGTCAAAGTCTTATACTAGTGGTGGTTTAAGGAATACCACAAACCAGAAAGGTAGCAGAAGTTGAATTCTTCTATCAATGGTGGTTTAAGGCTAGTCGCCAACTCTAGAACTTGGCCCGAAGAAATTCCTAGAACAATTCTTAGTTTGGATATAATTTGATGTCTTCTACTAAATGGAAGTGATTTCTGATAATGGTTTAAAGATAACCACAAACTATTGAAATGGTGGTTTGAAGATGACCACAAATGTGTGTATATTAGGAGCAATAATTCTTCTACTAAGTGGTTGCTTAAGGAGGACCACAAACTAGCTAGAGGATTTGAGATGACCACACACCAAATTGTGTTAATGGAACATGAGTTTGTCTCTGGCTACATCTTAGACTCTCAAGCTCTCATTAAATCTAGCCCTTGGATCTAACTACTAGATCTTGTAAGTATCTGACTATCAATTCAAAATTGGTAGTTGACTATCAATTCTCCCCTTATTAGATTCAAGGTGAGAATAAGTGCAAAAGAAAAGTACATTATTTGTAGCTTAGAGATGAAGTAACTATACATTTTAAGGTCAACCACATCATATGAAACATGTCACTAATGTTGAGAGCTCTTCGAGAAATTCGCATAACTAATCTAGTATTTATGGATGGAAAGCTTCCATGCTTAGAAGACTATATCATGCCATGCTTGTAAATTGAGCCCTCATTGATCATTTCAATGGTCTTTAACCATATCTTCAAGCTATATATTATTAGATGTAGAAGAATTGGATGGAGATGCTTAAAGGGAGGCTCTCCCACTACTTTTATTCTTGAGGTTATTACACTTTTCTCTTTGAATTAAGCGATGATACAAAACTTTTGTTTTGCAATGGTTCATACTTCATGCAACCAAGGAAAATGTAGTTAAATTATTAAACTTTATATTTTGACTTGTAAGTGGATATTCACTTAGAAAATATTAGGTTGATTCAACTCTCTCATTTACCCCTTTATTGATAGAGTGATGATGCATTTATAAGTATATATCAAATAACACACATATCCTTTTAACTCTCAATAAGTATAAAACATCTAGCTTGTAAATCTTATCCTATAAACTCCATATATTAATCCTTACATAGAACACCTTTCACTCTTAACCACTATATACCCCGTATCCCTATAACCCATAACCACTAATATTCTATCACCATTTGACCCCTAATATCTTACACCAATCCCATAAGCAATATTAATGCATATAATCTATAACCTCCATCCACTAAACCCTACAGCCCATAACATAAATGCTAATCCTTATAACTCAAAACCCTATATCCATGATAATATAACCCTTAAGCTCTGGTGCAGACAACTACAAAAACCCTTGACATTCAAAAGACTTAACCCACAATTTTTTAGTCCCTTATCTTCCAAAATTTCCAATTTTCAATCACTAGAAACTAAAATCCTTGGACCACAAATTTCACTACCCCATATCATAGTAAAATATCTCTCTCTCTCTCTCTCTCTCTCTCTCTCTCTCTCTCTCTCTCTCTCTCTCTCTCTCTCTCTCTCTCTCTCTCTCACACACACACACACACACACTCACACACACACACAACCAATATACATATACCAGTATATATAATGGTATGTTATGTACACATTATAATTTGGCATATATATTGAGATTGTTTATTGGCATATATACATATAGCCCTCCCATCTTTGGCATACTTTCATAGTTGGTTGTAACTACTATCATTCATTTAAATAGTTAATGCTTACCACATTGCCACTAAAACTTCTAAGCTTTATTCTACATTTTTTATGTATAATAAAGCAAACTGTGAACCTTATTACTCCCATAATTTCCTAATTTAATGTGTCAATATTGACTTCTTGCAATGATAATACCCTGGAAATCATGTGCTGGAGATGGCTTGTATCCTTCTACTCCCTCATCTCTTTCCCATTTACATGCACATACTTCCCTTTCCAACTATCTACTATCTTCACATGCATCCCTAACATGTTGTACTAAATTTTCCCTATTTTAGAGGGATAAAAATATTACAATTGTCATTGCCAAAAACTAATAAAAAATTGTAACACATATTTTAAAAATATTCACTTATATAAATTTTATATATTTTTTAAAGACCTGTAAATTTTACAATTTTCATTACCATAAACTAATAAAATATGTAACACTACTTTTATAATATTATCCATATACATTTTAAATTTTCTTTAAGGATGTAAAGGTGACAAGAATTATGGGATTAATAATTCTTGATATTGGGAGAAAAATAGTATCCAATTTTGCATATGGATTAGAACAAGTTATTATAACCAGAAAAAGGTTTATGCATGATGTAAGGGATATTGATTACAAAGGAGGAAATTGTCAACTTGTTTTTAAAATTGTTGGAGATTCCATAACCATCATTAAATACATGAATGCTTTGTGATGTTGAAGGGAAATAACTTGACAAACATTATCATTTGGATTATAAAGAATTCCAATTTCCTCATGCATTCCTCATATTTATCTATCAAAATACACCTCAAATATGTGGCAGACAAGTGGGCTAACAAAGCTCCAAACATTGAGATTGGAATACTATGGAAAAATGGGGGTATAACTACATGTTATATTCCATAGCTATAAGTTCATATTGATGCTTTCAAATCACATTTATTCTCTCACGAGTTCATTAATTTTGGTTTTGGTTATTGAAGGGTCCCATTATACTATGTATTTCATCCATAGTGTAATGGGGTGTGTGGGTGTTAGAATTGGACAGTAACACATTCTAGTTTTGGTGGGGATAACAACCTTGGTATGCCTATTAATTCTCTTGGACCTCCCATTAACATTGTCTATGCAAGCTTAAAGCTCAACTACATCTGCAATGATTTGGTTTAAGGGGAATTTTCTAGCTTTTGGGGAAACAACACCAAATTATATAGTTTATGTCTCCATTTGATGATTCTTCACTGTCCATTCCCTTTCATAAACCTAGAATTTGTCCTTTTGTGTTAGGAACATCCATTGATTGGTTTGATCATGTTTAGGTGAAGGAGTATGGCCATATTAGACTAGCTCATTCCCTTCTCTCTGTCACTTATTTTCATTTGTGATATCTCTTTATTTTTCAACCCTTCTAGTTTTTCCATTCTTCGTTTTGTATCTTCTTAATCCTAGAATCACTAGGAAACAATTGGGGAAGGCTACCTCAGAAGGATTGTGGGAAAATGCATAGAATGATACATCAGTTCATCTTGAGGCTTCTCTACTTTATGGTAATCCTTATTATTTCTTGTATTGAAATAGTTGTATCTATCCTTAGTTCGATTATTTTTAGAATTCATCCTTAGGCTTAGGAACTACTAAACATTTTAATCAAATTTCGTGGAAGTATATAAGTTTGTACTCCTTAACCTTGTTCAAGTTGTTTATTCCTCTAAAGATCTCAAAAATCCTTCTCTTTAGAATCCATAATCGAAAGAGTTTTCGCATTAGGGAATGAAGTCATCTGTATTGGATAGAAAATCATCCCAACATAGACAAAAATGTCATCAATGAATCCAAAAGAGTTTTAAGAAGTTGCAAAGAGCTAATTCATTTTAATAAGAAGACTCTTTTGGAAGCCTACTCTAATATCAATGAATTAGCACACCAATTTATAATGTTGTGTGTTGACATTATGAATTTTTTGATTCAATAGAATAAAAGGATGGATGTATTGGAAGTTGATAACTTGGTTAGAAAATTGGCATCAAATCACAAGAAAGATGATACGTTATCAACCTAAAATGATCACATCAAGAATATTATGACACACACTCAATAAGGGAGAGGCTTGCTTCTATAAGGAAGATAGGATAGGGTGCACACTTTTAATAATAAGATTATAAGTTATAAAATTATTTTTTATTTGATCTACTTACTAGGTGCTCGAGTTGCCATTCAGCAGACTCCTTCAACACTTAATTTCCAACACGAGGCTACGTAATCTTACCGGCGTAGCACAGGAAATGCCAAGAATAATGGTATAAACTTTCACTAGATTTACTTCTATCTTTCCTAATTATTCTTAGAAAATCAAAATAATGAAAAGAAAATAACACCTAGAGAATTCTCGTGTTGGAATCAACAAAAGGAAATACTTGCAAAAACTTAATGAAAGGAACTTGAATCAACAGAAAAAATTCTGGAAAATAAAAGAAAGGACAACAAATCTCTGTGACTGAGTATCAATGCATTAAGAAATAGAGAAAGTAATTATACTTATATTTATATTTTCCTCTGTTACAAATTTTCCATTCCCAGACTGAATCAGTGTTCTTGCACTATAACAGTGTTCCTGCACTAGAACAGAGTTCCTGCACTGGAACAATATTCATGTACTAGAACAATGTTCTTGTACCAAAAGTGTATGATGTTCCTCCACTAATTATTTTTACTTATTACTATAATTTTGGGTTCCTACACCAGGACACATTGTTCCTGTACCAGGATATTGATTCTTGTATCGAGACAAGTGTTCTTGTTCCTATAGAACCAACATTCTTGTACTAAGTTCAAAAATCACCTTGTATAGAATATAAAGGGTGTTAACTATAAATCAATTGAAAAGCAAATCAGAGCAAGGGAAAGAATTGTAAATGAACCACATGAAAAGATTCTTAACTATTCATTCATTTGAAAGTAAAGGCGTTGAAAGAATCGAAAGATATTTCTATTGTAACAGAAAGCTTCTTCATGTAAAGATGAGCATCTAATCTAAGAAACAGAGCATCCCTTCTTCCTCAGATGACTATCACCATATGAACCAGACTTGTATCTTCTTAAGATGGATGTTTCAGTTCAAGGGTTCTTGCAATAGATTCTAGTCTCCAACTAGGTTGTTCCCACAAGGGAATCAACACAGTTACAGATCCTTATAATGTGAACAGAGTTTCATTAATACTCAGGGGAATGTAAATAAGCCAAATGGATTGACCCTAAGTTAAACTCGCTTGCTGAAAATATTCGCAACTTGTACTCAAAAATGAAACACACTTGCATAAAGGAAATGAAACAAATTGCAGGAATAAACACTCTTGTTGAAGCAAACCACACTTGCAGGATTAAAACAAACTTGCAAAATTAAACTGAAACACACTTTTGTAGAAAGGAAATCACACGATGCATTAAAGGAAAGAAATTCTACAACAATCTTAAATAGATACACACACCCACACTATCAAACCTCGGATCCGAGTAGCACACAGTTCATGAAGAAGACATAGGTCTGTTAACTAGATGCATAAATGAAATACTTCTTGCTCTAAACCTATATAATAATATATATAGCACACCTTATAAACATAGGGAGAACAAGTTAGGTTGGTTGGGCCCTAGCCAATCAGCTCGTTTCCCTTTTACGAAAGCTGGGGAATCAAATACTCAACAACTCATCACATAAAATCTTGAACCATAGATTGATAAAATCGCATAGCTCCTTGGATTAAATTTAATAGTTTCAAATATACATCATGAGTTCTTGGATCCAACCCAGAGATGTGGTGACACATACAAAATTACAGTGAAAAAGCCTAAAAAAGCTCGAGAATCAAATACTCAACAACTCATCACATCAAATCTTGAACCATAGATTGATAAAATCTCATAGCTCCTTGGATTAAATTTAATAGTTTCAAATATACATCATGAATTCTTGGATTCAACCCAGAGATGTGGTGACACATATAAAATTACAGTGAAAAAATTCTCCAGAGTATCGCTACCTAAATCTAACCTAGAAACCATATTTAATATACATCGCTTGGCTCTCGGCCAAAATATAAAATAAACAAAAGTATAACTTAGGCTCTCAGATGTTAGTAGAGGCTAAATCAAGGGTGCTGGTCAAAACCCCAGCCTCCATATCCCATGTTCTCCTCAACACTCTGAGTCTAATCGAGAGTGCAACTGGCCTTTAACAAGGAATGTGCGTCGATTACTGAATTGTTGTGGTGTTTTGGCAATGGATGCCGCTATTTGTCCCTTGAGTAAAGGAATGGAGGATAGTACAAGAATGTTCTTGCACCAACCATTATCCATAGAAATTAATGCTTTTATTCTATCATGCTTCTTGGGAAGGAAAATACATAAGTTGCAAAGACAAATAAACTATTTTAACCTTTTTAATTAATGATTAAGTTCATATAACCCACAATATCAAAATTCATGAAGGAGTATAGGAATAGGTGCAAGGGTTAGGTTCCATGTGTGAAATAGAGGGCTTAGATGGTGTAATTAGGGTGAAATTATGGTTAAAAATAGAACAATTTTGGTGACCAACATCCTCCCATCCCCATCTCGTTGTGTGTCCTCACACAACCTTACTAACCTTCTGCAAAAAAAAAACATGGAAGACTCCCCTTAATCTTGAATTTGAATGCTAATCCCTGTCTTTACTGTCCTTGATTTTCCACTGCAAGATTTCTTGAGACATTTCATTACTTTCTTGAGGTGAATGTAGCACTTGGATGCTCAAAACTTCCATATCTTCTCCTGTCGTTTCCTTTCCCACACCTCTTTCATCAACTCTACATTCCTACTTTGTATCATCATGTTCTGGTCCTTCACAGTCTAGTTTAACACTTCAAGCCCATAGATTCATTGTTTTAATTCCTCAATTTGAAAGTGCACATAAAAAGCAAGTTTTTTTTCTTTGGCTTCTTCCTGTGTTGAGACTCCTTCAGTAACTGATTCGTGGCAAGTACCAACATCATCAGGGGCTATCTCACAGTGTGTTTCAAAACTTTGAGGAATAGTATCCTTAGTCTTCTCTACTATCGGCCCTTTTTTGTACTTGCATCCTGTGTTTGGCTATTTTCCTTTTCTTAAAATTTCCAATCAAGTTTTCCAAAGGAATGTCATCTTCTTCCTCTACATACCTTGTACTAAACACTGAATGAACTGTGGTGTTTTCTAAAAGAGAGAGGTTGTCTTGGACTGGTGGATTAGATGGAGGGTTATCTGCATGAGAGTCTGTAGAGGAGGCACATTCCTTTGAATCGTTAATGTTTATCAGGGTAGCTAATGTAGCAGGGTATCCTTTTGAGGAGGCACATCATTTCTTCAAAGAGGTCCTCATCAATCTCTTTGAAGGACCAAGGGTTTCATTCATAGGCTTCTACTCCTCCTTCAGTGTCAGCTTCTTGGACTAGGGTTTCTTGACCTTAGTCTTTGCATATTTACCAATCTTCGAAGTTGATAAGTTCCTCTTTTGGCTGGAGTTCACCTTAGCAACCCCGCCATTTTTCTCTAATTACTTCACAGTGCCTTCTTTTTGAAATGTTTTCAAAAACTCCTCCCACATCATTCCCTTTTCTTCTAATTCTTTCTTAATTAAAATTGCAATCAGACCATAGTGGCATAATTTAAGCCCTATTTGATTTTCCTAACTCTTCTATACACTTTTTAAAATTTTCACTAGACTCTTCAACAAAAAATGAGGGAGGTTGATTAACATACCCAACTCAAAATGGAGTAGGAGGCGGATGTGGTATAGGAAGGTCAACGAGTACCTCCCCTCATAGACGAGGAATTTTTGCAAAATGTATAATAGGTTCTTCCATTTCTCCACCATGGCATCCCTTTGTAAACTAATTTTCCAATCTACCTGCTGATCATTATGAAGAAAAAATGGTGTCAGGCTCCCTTCTCAATCTTCCCCTTTTTAAACCATTTTTCTCCTATGGTTGCTAGTTACGTGGCTTGGGAGATGGACTGTTCTATAACTTGAAATTCCAATGACCCAACTCTAGCTATCCTCTTGTCAAAGGTACAAGAGAACTCAAGTGCAACAACAAAGTCATACCCGTCGACTTTATGTAATAAGGGGAGGAATCCTAATTCCTATAACAAGGGTAGACTATCCTTGTACCAACTATTCATTCTATCTCTTTAACAGAACAGGGTTTGATCAGAAAGTTTTTATCTGGAACTCAATCGGCAAAAGGACTTGTTTCCCGTATACCAGTTCATATTGTGTATGACCCGTACTATTCCTCTAGGTGGTTCGACAAGCCCATAAAGATTCAAGTTACCTGCTAGCCCAATCATTTCGATGCAGATTTACTCTTTTGGTAAGGATGGATTCGATCACCTTATTGGTAGACTCCACCTAGCCATTTACTTGTGGGTGATATGGTGTTGATTTCCTATGCCAAATTTTATATTGATCCATAACACCTTGAAGCATATTAGAAACAAACTACGGTCCATTATTAGTAACAATTTCTCTGGGAACATCAAATCTAATAAAAATTTCATTAAACAAAAATTCGACAACTTTTTCAGTATGGAAAGAAACAACTTTAGCCTCTAGTCATTTTGTAACAAAATATGTACAAACCAAGATATGATTTTTATTTAAATATGTTGGAATTATTGGTCCTACAAAATCAATAGCCCATTTTTCAAAGGGCTCAATCATAACCTAAGGACATAAAGGAATTTCATTGGCTTGGATAGGTTGGCCCATTCGCTAACAACTATCACATCACTTGACATATTGTTTGGCATATTTAAATAAGGAAGGCCAAAAATAGTCATCTCTTAAGATCTTATATGCAGTTATTTTGTCAGTAAAATGGCCCTCGCAAGGTTCATCATGAGTATATTTCCAAATTTCAAACACTTCTTCCTCTCTTACACATCTACGAATCATAAGATCTGGTCCAGTGTAAAAGAGGTTTCCTTGGATCCAGGAATATGAAGCACTTTGTTGGATAATATTCCACTTTTCACGAGTGGATAAGTGAGGTGGTGTTTTTCATTTGACTAAATAATTAGCTATGTCAAAAAACCATGGGGAATTTGTTGACACAACAAAAAGATGTTCATCGGGGAAATCATCATCTACAAGAATTACTTCACCAAGATTATTCAATCTAGAAATATAATCAGCTACAACATTAGATTTTCCTGGTCTATCAATAATAATAACATTAAATTGTTGTAACAAGAGTAACCACCTAGTCACTTTACCCCTATTCAATGGTTTATTCATTAAATATTTTATAGTGGAATGATCATTATGTACAAATACTTCATATCCTCTAATATAGTATCTAAATTTATTGATAGAAAAAATGATGGCTAAAAACTCCTTCTCAGTGATTGTGTAGTTTAATTCAGTAGGTGACAAGTTTTTAATGATGAAGTAAATGGAATAGGATTGCTGGTTCTCTTCCTATCCTAAAGATACACCAATAGGAGTATCTTAGGCATCAGAGGAAATATGGAATGAAGGGACCAGTTGGGCACTCTCAAAATTGGTGCCTATACTAATTTTTCCTTTAATGTCTCAAAACACTTTTGGAAAGTTTTGGACAAAGAGAACTCACTATCCTTAGCTAACAATCGGAAAAGGGGGTAGCTATCCTAGAAAAAATATCAATGAATCTCCGGTAATAGCCCACATGTCCCAGGAATCCTCTCACTTCGCTTTGTGTTTTAGGTGTAGGAAGACGCAAAATAACCTTTATTTTAGATGGGTCTACCTGGATACCTTTGTCATAAATAAGATGACCAATAACTACTCTTGATTTCACATTAATCTACATATTTTTCCCTCAAAGAAAGGTGAGCTTCCTGATAACAAAAAATAACTTTTTTATATATTTTTTAGGGCTTCTTGGAATGAATCACCAAATACTGAAAAATCATCCATGTAAATTTCTACACACTCGAGGTCAGCAAAAATAGCCAGAACTGCCCTTTGAAAGGTAGCTGGGGCATTACATAGCCCAAAGGGAAGCACTCAGTAGGAAAATGTCCCCCATGGGCATGTGAAGGTGGTCTTGTCTTGATCCTCGGGTGCGATTTGGATTTGGTTATATCCGCTAAAGCCATCTAAAAATGAAAAGTACTTTTTACTGGCAAGGGTATCTAGCACCTGATCAATAAAGGGAAGGGGAAAATAGTCCTTGAGAGTGGCTTTATTCAATTCTCTGTAATTGATGCAAATGCGTCATCTCCCATCTTTTTTCGGGACTATCACCAATGGAGAGACCCATTGGCTATCAGATATAGGATAAATGAAATTAACATATAAGAATTTTTGTAATTATTCTTCCACAACTTCTCTTAGCGTGGGGTGCATGCGCCTTTAGGGTTGTCAAACAGGTCAATCTCCCTCCTGAATGTAAATGTGATGAGTGCAAGTTTTAGGAGGGATGCCTTTCATGTCCTCATAATTCCATGCAAAGGCATTGAGATGGTTTCACAACAAACTTCTCTTCTTGGATGGATCCAAGTCTAAGCTAGTGTGTAAGGATTTTCCTAGACTAATCTCAACAAGAGTGGTTTCGGGTTCAAGAGTGCAGGGAGGGGCTACTCGAGTATGCAATGAAGAAGGTTGAGAACTGTAACTTTCTTGAAAATCTATACTAAAGATTTGATGAAGTACGTCAAAATTTGGCATTGTATCTAAATTGCTCAAGAAGTCTCGTATATCACCCTCTTGAGTTGACTCGATATGATGGTGAATCAAAGAAAGAGATCGAGTCTCCTCATCACTACTTTCATAGTCTAGCCATAAGGTATCTCGAAGCTCCTAAATAGATCTAGCAGGTGCATACAATGTGACTTTCTTCCTAGCATCTCCATGGGAAACATACATATCACCAGAGCAACACCTAATATAAGCATCGAATATGGCAAGCCATGGTTGTCCCAAAATCAAGGGATGTCCTCCAACATGATTTTTTAGATGAAGCATAATAAAATTTGTGGGGTATTCCCAAGAATTTATTGAAACAACCACATCATCCAACATACCTTCTAGCTTGATTTTAGATCTATGTACAAGTTCAAGCACAGTAGGGGTAGGGAGACTATGAACCAACCCAATTCGATCCATGGTTTTCCTAGTCATAACATTAATGGTCGCCCCTAGGTCTACTAACACATTGGGGACAAGGATATCACCTATCTAGACAGAAACAACTGGGTTCCCAGGATTAGTATATTTCTCCATTTGTGCACATTCTGTCATCAACTCAAATGCTCTTCGAACGAACTAAATGGTCTGAGGTTATTTTCCTCCCTGGCTTCTTAAGATAGATTTCCCAAATGATTTTTGTACAGATGGGGATCTCTTTAATACCCTGAAGCAAAGTGACCTTTAGGCAAAGATTCCTAAGCTCGGAAGTGAGATTAGATTCAGGAGTGGGGTTATTCTTCTCCATAGCTAGCCTCTCTAGATAGAGGCCGGTTTGAAGAAGAAGATGGTAACTCTGAATGTGTGGGAATGGGTCAAATGGTGACATCTTCTTTTGAATGATCAAGAGTTTCCTCCTCATTTTTCTCCTCGATAATCACCATAGGTTGTTTTTGTTTTTCTGGTTTTACTACCCTTCCTGATCTCAATTGAAGGTCATGAATCCCAACTGGAAAGGTCTGATAAATGGGAGAAGGGAGAAATCCAATGGAATGAATCAATTGTACCACCTTATTATTGGGATTTGGTACTAGTTGAGCAGGAAATTGGGGTGGTAAAAAAGGTGGTGGTAAAGGTAATGGTGGCATTAGTTGACTTTGCTGAGGTAAGGTTGGTAATGATGGTTGTGACATTGGATAAGGTGCATATGTAGTAGGATATGATTGCATAGGTGCAGGATAGGAATAATGAGAATGGTTTGATCCCCTCCATCCTTGTTGCCAAGGTTGGGGAGGTTGCCCATACTGAAAGTGGTTCCCATGCTACCAAGGTTGAGAGTGATTTGCATTATGATAGGAATATGATGGTGCATTATAACCAGAAAAATGTGGTGGAGGTTCAGGAATCATACCTATACCTACCTGAGGCTAAGTTTCCGCACTCCCATGGCATGTAATGGCTTAAGTTCATATTTCTCTCCTTCAAATGTTTCTCTCAATCCCGATATAGAAGGGCAGTTATCATAAGTCTGTTTTCCTGCAAAACTCATACAATTATTAGCTCTTTTAACATCAGAAGGAAATTCTCTTAAAATATTATTTTTCCTACACTTTGGACAATAAATAGACAACGAATATTTTTCTTCTACCGATTTATGTTGAAATTTTAGAGTCTATTTGCTTTCTAACAGTGTTCATAATTTCAATTTTGATGTTGTCCATTTTATTTTCCAAACCAATGATCATAGCATCTGTATATCCAAGTTTATTATTTCTACTTTGACCTTCTCTACTGGATCTAGATTGATTTCATGAGAACATCCTGCACAAGTCACAAATATGATCAAAAGTCTTTTGAGCAATATCCCCTTGTCCTAACAAATTCAAATTATTTCTAGCATCATCAGTAAGCCCACATAAGAACAAGGTTCTAATAGTACTTAAGTCAAATTTATGTTTTGACCTTTGGAGGATATATAGAAACCTCTCTAAATAGTCTTCCAAGGTCTCATCATCACCTTGCACAATAGTGAAGATCTCGTCCTGCATTTTCTCTAGTTTTACAATATTCCTAATATTTGGTCAAAAAGACTCTCTTCATCTGCTCCCAAGAAGTTATAGTATTCCCTCCTAATCCCATGAACAACGTAAGGCTGAATCCTTGAGAGTTGTAGGAAATAGTTTTAACTTCTGGACATCTATAGAGTAATCATAGCTTCTACATAATATATCAAATTCAAATAGGAAAGAATATGGATGCTCATGTACCTTACCATGGAAATGAGGAAGAGCTGATGGCAAAATGTTCTTAATTTGTACATTTTCTTCTGAATTCACGATTGGAAACCCAAAGGTGGATTGTTCCTCATTTTCCTGATTCTCACCAATCCCCTCAGCATGGTCTTCATTATCAGCCATTTTTATACCTCCAATCGAACCACTCCCAACAAAATGAGAAGGTTGACTATGGCTCAAATTACTCTTTTGATTTCCACTAGTTTCCTTCTTCCCCTTTATGGGTTGTGTCACACCCGAACTATTGTTGCCAGAGTCCAAGTGGACAGTTCTTGTGTGATGAGTCTGTGTCTGCTTGGACTTTCTACCTACAAAAGAAGGCCCAATATGAGAAAAATATTCAGATTTATCAGTGTTTTTTAGGCCCTTATTGGGCTTCGGACCCCTACCCTTTTTAGGCATTCATATTAAAATAATCAACCAAAATAAAAATTGACAAAACTTTAAAATTACAAGAAAAAGAATCTCAAATCAAATGATGCAAATAAATAAAAAATCAGCACTAAGAAATCCTTCAAGAAATAAAAGAACAATGCAAAAAAAATAATAGTAGACTTACCCCTACTGAAAAAAAATAGAAAGTTCTTACCAAATCTTAAACACCTCCCCAACAACGGCGCCAAAATGTTGGGTGTTGGAGTTGCAATTCAACAGACTCCTTCAACACTTAGTTGTCAACCCAGGGCTACATAATCTTAAAGGAATAGAATAGGAAATGCCAAGAATAATGGTACAAATTTTCACCAAATCTACTTCTATCATTCCTAATTACACTTGCAAAATCAAAAGAATGAAAAGAAAATAACACCAAGAGAATTCTGGTGCCAGAATCAACAAAGGTAAATACTTGCAAAAACTTAATGAAATGAACTTGAATCAATAGAAATAATTCTAGCAAATAAAATGAAGGAAAAAATGGTTTTGATTGAGTATCAGTGCATTAAGAGACAGAGAAAATAATTAGACTTATAGATATATTTTCCTTTGTTACAAATTTTCCATTCCTACACTGAATCAACATTCCTACACCACAACAACGTTCCTTCACTAGAACAAAGTTCCTACACTGGAACGATATTCCTATACTAGAACGATGTTCTTGTACAAGAAGTTTATTTTGTTCATTCACTGGGTATTTTTACTTAATACTAGAATTCCAGGTTCCTGCACCAGGATGCAATGTTCCTGTACCAGGATATTGATTCCTATTCTAAGACAGATGTTCATGTTCCTATAGAACCAACATTCCTGTACTAACTTCCCAAATCACTTTCTATAGAATACAAAGGGTTCTAAAAATAAATAAATTGAAAAGTGAATCAGAGCAAGGGAAATAATTTTAAATGAACCACACGAAAAGATTCTTAACTATTCATTCATTCGAAAGTAAAGGCGTTGCAAGAATCAAAAGAGATTTCTATTGTAACAGAAAGCTTCTTCATGTAAAGATGAGCATCTAATCTAAGAAATATAGCATATCTTCTTTCTCAGATGGTTGTCACCGTGTGAACCAGACATGTATCTTCTTAAGATGAATGTTTTGGTCCAAGGGTTCTTGCAATAGATTCTAGTATCCAACTATTTGTTCCCACAAGGGAATCGACACAATTACAAATCCTTATAATGTGAAAAGAGTTTCGTTAATACCAAGCGGAATGTAAATAAGCCAAATAGATTAACCCTAAGTTAAACTTGCTTGCTGAAAATATTCGCAACTTGTACTAAAATATGAATCACGCTTGCATAAAGGAAATGAAACAACATGTAGGAATAAACACTCTTGCTAAAGAAAACCACACTTGTAGGATTAAAACACACTTGCAAAATTAAATTGAAACACACATTTGCAGAAAGGAAGTCACACGATGCACTAAACTAAAGAAATTCTACAACAATCTTAAATTGATACTCACACTATCAAACCTCAGATCCGAGTAGCACATAGTTCATGAAGAAGACATAGATATGTTAACTAGATGCATAAATGAAATACTTCTTTCTCTGAACCTACATAAGAATATATATATAGCACACCTTATAAATGGAGGGAGAATGAGTTAGGTTTGCTGGGCCCTAGCCAACTAGCTCATTTCCCTTTTACGAAAGGTTGGGAATCAAATACTCAACAACTCATCACATAAAATCTTGAACCAGAGATTGATAAACTCACATAGCTCCTTGGATTAAATTTAATAGTTTCAAATATACATCATGAGTTCCTGGATCCAACCTAGATATGTGGCGACACATACAAAATTACAGCGCAAAAATTCTCCAGAGTATCGCTACCTAAATCTAACCTAGAAACCCTATTTAATATACATCGCTCAGCTCTCAACCGCAACAGAAAATAAACAAAAGTATAACTTAGGCTCTTGGCCGTTAGCAGAGGCTAAATTAGGGGTGCTAGTCAAAATCCTAGCCTCCATATCTCGCGTTCTCCTCAACGCTCTGAGCCTAATCTAGAGTCCAACTAATCTTTGACAAGGAATGTGCACTGATTACTAAACTATCGTGGTTTTTCACAGTGGATGCTGCCAGTTGTCCTATAATTACAGGAATGGCAGATAGTACAAGAACGTTCCTACACCAACCATTCTCTATAGTGATTAATACTTTTATTCTATCATGCTTCTTAGGAAGGAAAATACATAAGTTGCAAATACAAATAAACTATTTTAACCTTTTTAATTAATGATTAAATTCATATAACCCACAATATCAAAAGTCATGGAGTACAGGAATAGGTGCAAGGGTTAGGTTCCATGCGTGAAACAGAGGGCTTAGTTGGTGTAATTAGGATGAAACAACTGTTAAAAATAGAACAATTATGGTGACCAACACTACCTTCTTCAATATTCTCCATAGATACTTCATCCCCAAACTTCACATCTATATAAGATAACAAGAGTGATAAGTGCCTCAAATAGGACTTTCTTTTATTAGCCCTTAATCAAATGTCTATTAATTATACTTGTTTGTAATCCCATGGTTGTCTTTCATTTAACATAACATCCATTGCATCGAATTGAGTAGGTACCAACATAGATCCATGTTAAGTATGGATCTAACATGAGTCAAGAAGGATCAAATTTCCTCCCGTGCAAACTTCTTTAAAGTGAAAAATACGACATGCATTATTTTTCATTATTTAAATTGTATTTTTTTAATCCTAAATAAAGTATATGTAGGACCAAATAAACATTTTAAGCATAAAAAACTATTTTTTTCATGATATATACATAAAAAAAATTGATATATGATATATACATCATTTCATTAAACTATTTTACATTACATGTACATGGAGACATCTTATCACACAAAGTAAATTGGTTTTTTATTATTAATATATTTTTAAGTATATGTCAATATTAATTCTTATTAAAATATTTTGTTGATAACCCACATTGAATAGTTTTTTATATACAACATTAAAATGTTTTATTTTAATCATTTTTTTCTATATATAGATATATATCAAGTTGGAATTCACATAAATTGCTTAACATAGATCTTGAAATAGTCTATTTAAAACCCTTGTTGAAATATTTTTGAAAAGGATAAGATTTAATCATCTTACTCATACATTTTTTTTTATTTCTATTCGTTTCCTTTATTATAGCCAACATTATTTTTCTGTTTAGAACATAATTTTTATTTTTTATTTTAATTTTAAAGGGGAACAGATGGATAGACGTACACATCTCCTCATATTGGGTTGTATAATGAGCCTCTCGGCTCAATAATAAGAAAAAATGTTCTTCGATTGCCATTGATAACGAGAATGTGAGGAAGTGAAATTAGAGGAAACTATGAAGAGTTAAATATTTGGTAGGAAACCAAGACCATAAGAACAATAGGGTTGAGAGTTGTAATGATATGAGACAATGTTGGAGATTACTAATTACTGAATCAAATGGCTTGAGTAGTTTTCCTTGGTGTTCTAAGTTTGATCTATGTGCATTTCAATGGTTACCAACTTCTCTAGAAGTTGTAACTTTGTTGAACTGCTAATTATCATTGTTTTGAGTGGGTTTTATCATCCTCAGGTTCACACTATAAAATGGTTTTGTCCTATTATCATTTGATTAGTTTTTTTCGGTTGTTATGTCTAGTGTTCCATTACTTGAAATGTAAATTAGGTTTACAAGTTTTATAATTGTACTAAACTAGATTAAAGATACAAGTAAGATAAGATATGTTAATATACCCTTGTATTATTAGAATAAGTGAGGTATTGGAAACATAGTTCTGATCCATTTTGAGGAACCTTTTTTGTTAGCTTTGGCTATGCACCCAAGATTGCATGAGGAATTGCAAAGTATCTCGTGTGGTGGAGACATTGGGCCTTCATTTTGAGGCCTTTACTACTATCATAAGTGTGAGTTTTTAGCTCTATAATACCTCTTATAGCCTATTATCATTCCATTTTTGTCACAATCACTTGCATTATGAATTAAAGGAAATTACATCCTAAAAGTTCCCTCCTAAAGAAAAGTAATAAAATAATAGGAAAATAAGAAATAAGAGACATGAATGTTGGAGGGAAAGAAGAAAACTACTTTTTTAATTATATATTTTTCTTATCTCCTTGTATGTTTACTCAAATTTCAAGTTTAGACACTCATTGGATGTGGAATTAAATTCTACATCCAACGTGTGCCCATTATGCATACTTTTGATAAGACCAACATTGATAAAAATTAATGATACATTAAAATGCCTGTTGAACACGTTCTTTTAATTTATCTTCAATTTTTATCAATGTGGGTCTTCTGAAAAGTATGCGTAATGGGTACTTGTTGGATGTGGAATTCAATTCCACATCCAATGAGTTTCTACACTTAAAATATGAGTAAACCTATAGGGAGATAAACCAAAAATACAATTAAAAATACTAGTTTTCTTTATTTTTTCTCCAAAATATTTACATGTACCTTTTTTTGAATTTAAAGGATTTTGTTGGTTTATATATTATGTATGCAAAAATTTCATGAGCACTTTTAGGCTACAATTTCCTCTAATCGGCCATCACATGCTGATGAGGTTTGATGTTGTTAAATTCAATGTTTTTCCTTTACTTTTTATGATTTATTAGAGCTATATATTTTCTTTTCTAATGTGAGTACCAAATCATGTAACCTAGTAAAGATCTAATAAACCAAATTATTAGTTTTCATATCTATGCGCCCTTTGGGTGAAAGATGCCACAGGGTTTTTGTTGTTAGGTGGCTCGAGATGGATTAGTGTTGGTGGGTCAAGATGGCTCCTATGTGGCTTGACATGGCTCCTAGGGTAGACAAGGAAGGAAGCAACTCACAATTAATGCTCCAACCAAATGCAGGGTGGAAATGCATACAACATAGCAACAATTGAATATTTAATCAACTTCGAGGTTTTGGCAAGTGCCATGGATATTTTCATGCATGCCATGTCATGAAAATATCCTATGCCAACATATAAGTAGTTACCCATGTCAACAAGAGTTGTATTTGTCAAATGGTATTATGCTCTACTCTTGTTTTGGGATGTAAACAATTAACAAGTGTGCATCCTCCAGAGCTATTCATGGTTCAATACACCCTACCCTATATTATATAACCTCTATAAAAAGTAAAGGTTGAAGGTTCGGATTGGTCAAGGAAGCAATAAATTTATGTATTGCAGAGTTGTTCAAATGGTCCAATATGAAGGCCATAGGTTGGTGTATATTGTATTTTGACGATAGAGAATATGTGGATCTGTGCCAAGTCTCTGCAGACTATCTTTATAATTGTAATGTGAACATGTGTATTCCTCTTTTAATATAAATGATGTTATTCTAAGTTTTATTTCATAGAAAAGTACTTATACTATAGTTTTCCTTTGTAGCACAAGTTAGTAGGTAGGGCCCTCTACCTAGTTTGCATTGAAAATTCATTTATTTCTTAGTTAGATTAGCTAATTAGACAAATTTGTATTTCTATTTATGTTCTGCAAATCAATATTTTAATTCACTGTCATTTTAGTTCTTGAAATTTCATGTGTCCTTCATTGCAAAAGTGTGGATTCCCTATAGACGTTAGGCACCAAAGGTTGAAAAATAGAAGTGGTTTTTAAAGAACAGAAAAATTATT
This sequence comes from Pinus tabuliformis, assembly GCA_031772625.1. NCBI lineage: Eukaryota > Viridiplantae > Streptophyta > Pinopsida > Pinales > Pinaceae > Pinus > Pinus tabuliformis. The sequence continues at coordinate 360,360,889 of CM062805.1, forward strand.
TGATGCATTTAATGCAAAAAATGTATTGTGTTCGGATCTTGTAAAGTGCTCTTATAAACATAATTCTAGTTATCCAACAAAACATTAGCATTTTACTTTATTCTTGATTGAATTTTATCTTTTAATTGTAAAGTGTGGATCCCCTACAAAAGTTAGGAACTCAAGTTTGAAGACTAAAAGTGCTTCTTAAGGAATCATAGAACCATTTAATGTCTTTGATGCTACACAATGGACTATGATTGGAGTATGAAAAGTGCTCTTGAAAACATAATCTAAGTGATCAAACAAACCTTTGTAGCCCTTTAATTTTTAGTCTTTTTGAATTTTATTGTCAGTGGGCTATCAAGAGCTGAGAGGGATCAAATCTCTTGAGGTGTGAATCTCTTTTAGAGTGCAATATTAATTTTTCATTGTTTAAATTGCATTTTTGAATGTATAAATGGATTAAATGCCTTGAAAATATCTTTGAGCACTTAGATTGTGTAGAATACACAACTAAAACTTACAATTCCAATAAATATTTTCTATAAACATAGTTACCATTCAAATGGGTACTCTAGCCCAAAAACCCCCAAAAAACATGATTAAACAACCCAAAATGAAAATTGTGTATGCTAGAACGATGTTCTTTTTTTAGGGTAAATTTTCATCATTTTTTCAAAATGGAAGTAAACACCATTTTCTTTTGCAAAAAGGATGAAAAAAACACCCTTAAGAAAATAAGGGTTGATTTCGGAATAACAAAAAAAAAAAAAAAAAACGGGTTACAATTTTGACATTTTTTAGTAATGGAATTAAAGATAAAATATCTAGAGTTTGAAAAACAGTAAAATTTCAACAATTCTCGGACATGATGTTAAAGATAAAATATCATGTCTCAAATTGTGATAATTCCAACAATTTCCATCCACATTGTTAAAGATAAAATATCCTGACTTTAAAAACCCTGAAATTGTAATTGTTTTCAACCATAGCATTAAAGATAAAGTATCATGACTTAGAAAAACATTAAAATCTTGACAATTTTTCAACCATGTAATTAAAACTAAATATTATGACTACACAAAAATCTCAAGTTTTCAAAATATTTCAAGCATGACATTATGGAAAAACTTTATGACAAAAAAAATTAAAAATGAACACCCAAGATAAATTTATTCTTTAAATGCTAAATATATAGTGATTTTAAAATCTTAGCCTAATACAACTTGATACATTGCAACAAAAATTTAAAAATCAACCATCAAATTGACACGTGGTCTAGGTGAACTTGACCCATTGTAATGAAAAATTAAAGACCAACCATGAAATTGATACATTGTGGGAGCAGACTTGATTCATTAAAATGGAAATTTTAAAATCAACTATCAAATTGCACATAATGGGATCGAGTTGCTAGATGGGCATCGACACGAACCCTGTAGAAATAACAATAAAAATAAAATCCAAAATAAAAAATAAATGTATAAAGAAATAAAAATGAAAAATACAAAAGAAAACAAAAATTAAATACAAAAAAGAAAAAAAAAATAATACAAAAGAAATTAAAAAAAAAAAAATTAATATTGATAAAAAGAAAAAAGAAAAAAAAGAAAAATACAAAAAAAAAACAAAAAGTCAAATATTGTAAAAAATTAAAAACAGTAAACAAAACACAAAAAATAATACAAAAGAAACCAAAAATTCAAATACACAAAAATAAAAAATAAAAGCAATAACAAAATTTAAAAAATAATAACAAGAAATAAAACATGACAAAAAAATGATATATTGAAAAAAAGTAAATAAATAAATAAAAGACAAAAAAAAAGCTATAAAAATGTAAACAATAAAATAAAATCAACATATAAATATAAAAAAATTAGACAAAAAATAAAAATACAAATAAAAAAATATCATAAAAAATAATAAAAGAACAAAATGAAAATAGCCATAATTTAACAAAAAAAAAAAATAAAAAAAAAAAAAATTAAAAACAATTCTTTTAAAATAAAAATAAAATAACCAAAAAAAATGAAATTCAAAAAAAAAAAATTCAAAACAAAACAATTAAAAATTAAAATTAAAATAAAAAACAATTTAAAAAATTAAAATTAAAATTAAAAACAATTTAAAAAAATGAAAAAAATAAAAATTAAACCATTAAAAAAATAGAAAAGTTTAAAAAAAAAATTAAAAACTTTAATAACAATAAATAAATCTGCCACCCCTTGGCAGGGGTTGGCCAAAAAAAAAAACAATTAAAAAATTAAATAAAATAAACAATTTAAAAAATTAAATAAAAAATAAACAATTTTAAAAAAATAAATGAAAAAAATAAAATAAAAAAATAAACAATTAAAAAAAAGTTTAAAAAAATTTAGAAAAAACAAATCCTACCACCCCTTGGTGGGGGTTGGCCGCAAACGTGGGCGGGGAGGTGGGCTCCACGCAGACACCACCCCGCCTACACCTATGACCAACCCTGCTCAAGGGCTTGCAAGCCGATTCCACGCAGCCGCCTCCCCGCCCACACCCATGGCCAACCCCGCCCAGGGGTGGTAGGATTTTTTATTTTTTTTTAATTTTTTGTAATTTTTTATTTTTTGGTTATCTATATATATATATATATATATATATATATATATATATATATATATATATATATATTTGTTTTTTTAATTCTTTGATTTTGATTTGATTTTGTTTCATTTATTTTTTTCATTTTTTTTAAATTTAAATATTTATGTTTTTTTTTTCATTTTTTATTGTGTGGTTGTATTTTATTTTATTTAGCTTAAAAAAAACTTTAAAGATGTGTTTTTTCTTCTTTTTTTTGGTTAATTTTCAATTTTTTCTTTAAATTATATGGTTTTTTGAAATATTTATTTTTTCTATTTATTTTTTGATATTTTTATTTATTTTTTATTTTTTGTTTTTATTTTTTATTTAATTAGTTTTTATTTTTACAATTTAATTTTTTATTTTTATTTTTATTTTTATTTTTGTACATTTTTATGGGTTTTTGTTTTGTTTTTTATATATACTTTTATTATTTCAGTTTTTTTTGTCATGTGTTTTAATTTTTTTTATGTTTTATTACCAATATGAGAATCACAAACATTTAAAAAAAATATCCACTCTTAATACATTAGAAAATTTAAAGTGTAAAAAGTAAGTCCTCTAAACAAAAAGGCTTAATGTTCCATCAGCGCTTTTCAAAATGAAGATGAAAATCACTAACATTTAAAAAAAATGTTCATACCTAATCCATTAATAATAATAATAATAATAATAATAATAATAATAATAATAATAATAACTAATTAATTAATTAATTAAAGTGTCAAAAATAAACTCTTTAAAAAAATGTGTTGATGTTGCATCAACGCTTTTCAAAATCAAGATGAAAATCACTAATGTTTTTTAAAAAATGTTCATACTTGATACATAGGAGAATTTAAAGTGCCAAAAATATGCTCCAAAAGAAAAGGTGTATTCTGAATCACTAATTTTCGAAATTGGGTGATTTTTTGCAACTTCAACAAAACGGGTACTAGTTAATTTCCCGTTTGATCGGTAGTTATGTTTATATTTCAAATGACTAAAGAATATACCTAAAAAGAGACAAAAATGAGAATAATGAGAGAGTAAGGGTAGTTAAGATGTTTTAATTATAGATTCTCTAAAGATTTGAGCGAGTGTGGACAGAGGAAACTAGGTCAGTTTTGTGGCTCTAGCGGCTCAGGATGAAATGGCAGCATCTGATTGGAGATACGTTGTCGAAGCAAGGCAGATTTATACTTTCTGTCTTGATTCTGCAGCAAGGAAAAAACTCCACCTTGGGGCTTATCTTATCAAGTCCATGGGTAGTGGGTTCGATTTGCCTTGTAGGAAATTCGAGGGTTTTCGTAAAATAAAGAAGAGGGTGCAGGCATCCAAGATTAGAATTGAAAGGAGTCCGCAAAGCAACTATGGTGCATACCAGGTGGAAAATGGATGCAACAATGAGGACACATGTTGTTGGATGGCTCCAAGAACCTGTAAAAGGATTGATGAGAGGTCTATAGTACACAGAAAACAGAATTTAGCAGAAGAAAGGCTCAAAGATCGGTAGATTTGATTATGGGAGGAGAGATGGGATGTAGAAAATGGTTTTTCCTCCATTGGGAGAACCTACGAATGTGCACTATGGACATGTAGTGGTCAAGAGTTGCGTGCAAAGCAAAAGGACATCTCCAACAGCAAAGGGAAAAGGTTGATGAAATGAGCAAAGGTCGAGATGAGCACGGTCCCATACAACTCGGGGTTGTGGACCAAACCATTAAAAGTAGGAGACCATCTCGAGGTTAAATAGCGGACAAAAGTCCAAGGTGATGGCAGAGGGGCAAACCCAAATCCAGAGGATGTGTATCAGGTCTTTATCAAAACTATGTCAGGGAAGTTAAAAATGTTATGTGTTCGGAGTATGGATCGAGTGACAGATCTAAAGAAAAATGCCCAAAATGTCTCAAGTATTGTTGCTTCATTACAAAGTCTATTTTCTTGTATAAAAGTGTTACAGGAATAGATCCCTTTGAAAGACTATGGTATTCAATGGAATTCTACCATTATCTAGAATAATCTATGGCTACGACAAAAACTAGAGATATAGAAACAACAAGGCTACTAAGAGGAGGGAGAAGAAAAGGTGGAAGAACAGAACAAACAAGAAGAGAATCCAAATAACTCAATAGTTGTTCCGAACATTGAAAACCCACTAGAAAAAATCAAGGCACAGGTGGAGTCAACTGACCTCACGTATCAGAAAATTCTGACTCAGATAAAGAAGTCCCAAATATCTCCATAAATAATGAATTGGCAATTGTCCCTACTACTCCATCACTCGGGGTCTCGTAAAAAGTTGAAAAGAGAAAAAGGTAAAAAAGAAAAGCCTAGTTTATTTGGTAATCTGGAATTTTATTTTTTAATTTTATTGTTTATTTTATGGTAGCTTAGCTACTATGTGTGTCGTGTACACACACAGTCCCTCTCGACAAATCCTGAATTCTTTATCTATCTACACAATGTAACTTTTCATTTTTATTAATAGAAAGTTAGTGATTTTTTCTTGCGGAAAAAAATGTTTTAATTGTTAGTTTTTTGTTGAATTTTTTTAATTAAAACCCAATTTATGTTTTTATGCCACATATTAATTTTATAATAAGAATTGAAATAATTACACATTTTTTTTATTTTAAATTAGTTTTTTTCTTTGTATATATATATATATATATATATATATATATATATATATATATATATATATATATATATATATATATATATATATATATATATATATATCATTTTAAAAGTTGATATACATTATGTTATTTCACATTAATATATAAATATTTTATTTATGGTTCAGAGTGAGATTTTTTTTTACATTTTCCAAGTTGTAATGTCAACAAAAATAGCAATATGATCATTGATATTTTAGAATGCTTTTATTTAAAACTAACTAAATAGATATATTCATTTTTGGTTTTAACAAAAAAAACCTAATGAACATAATGAGAGTGAGATAATTGATATTTTATAAGGCTTTTAATTAAAACTAATCAGATCGGTATATTTGTTTTTTGTTTTTAAATATATTTGATGTTGTTTTTTATTTAAAAACTATTTCATTTTTATTTTAAAATGGACCCATGTTAACTCAAAGTTGAGCAAGAAAGGAATTGCACATTTCATCAAACTAAGGTGTAGAATGCATCTTCAAAAGAGAAAATATATTTTAGAGTATTAATTTTTCTTTAATGAAGAAATAATATTACCTTTGTAAATTGATAATTTTTATATAAAAAAACTGTAAATTGGTCTTCTATTCATTCTTCAAAAAAGTGTACATCATTAACAAAAACACAGGTAGTCTCACCCTAGCTAGGTTTATTGACTACTGCTAGTAGCAAGTGACAATAAAAAAAAATATAAAGTAACAAAGACCATAGTTGAAGGGGTCAGAAGAGAAGAAAAGCAAGATACATAAAACACTTGATATCATATCAATCGTAAGAAGTGATGGAGGTTGGGTTGTCCAAGGTTGTTCTAGGAGGTGGAGGAGGGTAGAAGGCACATTGCACATGCTCTTTGAAATGGGCCATCCAGGCCTCCAACCTTTTGACTTTCTTGAAGAGTAGATTTTGGCTGTGCTAGACAACCACCACATGTTACTAGGTATGGCACTAAAAATGGTGCGTCTTGTTTAGTGTCACGATAAGTTGTGCATGTTCCTCCTACCTCACATGCTCTGTCGTATCCAATCTATCCATAATTGTATGAATGAGGTTCTAGCAATGATACATGAAACACATTTGTTTTTTCCCCCTTCCTCCACAACGCACCACCCCCTGACTCTATCCTCCTCTGTGACGAGCAGAACCTCCTCAGTTCTAGCCTCTCATGGTGTGGCCACCTTGCCCACCAATTGAAACTCTCGGGCCTCTACCTCCCCAAACCTCTAAACCATCCTTGCAATTACTACCAGATCTTCCTCCCCCATGGCCTGTTGAAGCTGACGAGCGAAGACATCCACCCCTACAACCACCACATCTTGTATGTTTTCCACTAGATGTTAGCACCATCAGGGATAGGCTCCCACCACCCACAGGGTCTGTCGAATTAGGCTTCAGATGGGATGACCTACACGAAATGTGAGGTGTTGGCCTCATTCCAATCCACCAGAAAATAGTGACCAAAAGAGCATTGGAGGGCTTCGCTCTTTCCACCACCAGGACCGTCTGCCTACTATCTGAGCCGAGCTGTTGGGCACTCAATCTCATCACCAACAACACAAAACCACCCACGTGTGAGAGGAAAATGTTTCTTTCCACCCACGCTTCCACCCATGGCGCATTATGCCACTAGCACGAAATTACCATAGTTGAGGAACTAGTGAGGGCACTAAGAACATAGTCGCTCCATGCCTAAACATGCACCTCCATACCCTAATTTCTAGGCAGAAGAATTCCCCGCCCTCTCTTGAACCATCCTTGCTCCAGGATAAATGAATTATCTCATCGGCTGCTCTAACCCACTAAATGTATGTGAAGGCTTAACCAATACTTCACCAGGATATACCCTCGTGGGAGTCGAAAGGACCATCGACGATAAATTGCCCACCTTTTGCACACTAGTCACGCTCACAACTTAGCAATCATCCTCTCCAACCTCATAGACCATGAGCCATAATAACACCACTCACCATGCAAGATTTTGACATTTAGTCAGACCCTGTATGGGCTATAATGGGCCTCCTCCCCAGCCATAAACGCTCCCATGACACCACCACCTACAACATACCCTTCGAGGAAATGTTTCACACGCTCAAGGTTTAATGCCCCTGATCTCAAGGTACTTTGAGAAAGCATGGGGGCGGGCCTTAGTACATTCATACACGTGCCCGTCATCAATCTCCACATAGTCCTTTTGGGCTTGCAATCACGTCGTTCAACACCTCCATCGGGGAGATAATTTTTATAAATTTAAAAAAAAACAAAATTAAATAAATTTTCTAAAATATTTTTTATTTAAATATTTTTTTCTAAAATAATAATTAATGGCAATCACAATATTAATAATAGTTAAATTTTTAAATAATATTAATATTAACAATTTTATTTTTAAATCTAATGTTTCCATTAACCAATAATAATCGTTCTTTATTTTTTTTTAATAAAAACTCCAATCACTAAAAATAAATAAAAACTTCCATAATTTAATACCCCATTATTGAGTGAAAACATTTAAATTATAATAAAGGTTGTTTCCCACACCTATCAATTTTGGGTGTGGTTTCAGTGATACCCAAATGGGGAAGGTGATAAGAAATATAATTTATATAAAAATTTTGATGATGACACCTCTGCCTCCGTCATTCATAATTCCAAGTACATGTCCTGGCACCTTGAATTTAATTCAATGGCTCGAGCTCCCCCCTAGACGAAACAGGGACAATCACTATTGTCGGACATAAGACCGTATTGCGTTCGTTTGTAAAAGTTTTCTCATAACGGATGTCAACATCTATCTCTATAAATGGAAAAGGAGAGGTGAGATCAAACAACCACATAAGTAGGCTATGAGAATCTGCAATCGGAATAAGGGTGGCCGAAAGGAGAAATGGTTATATCTTGGATTGATTTTAGCTTTTCGTGGGTAGATTTCCAGAAGATGGAAGATGTATAAATAAGAGAAAATAAGAGGAGAACCAAAGGTGAGACAGACTGTGGATGAAATTTTGAACTCAAATTCTTCAATTTTATGTGTTATTAATAGTTAATAAATACATAATTTATATATTTAGAATATTATTTCTTATATATTTATCCTCATAATAATTAATATACCATGAAATAAAAAAATGAAGATATAAGCTATTATTTGATTTTTTTAAATTTTATTTTTATGTTCAAAAAATATTAAGAAAAATATTTTATAATCATTATAATTTTTCTAATTTAAAAGAAGAGAGAGAAAAATATTATGAAACTTATATCTAATTTAACTATGTCATGAAAAATTCAAAAGAGAGTGTTTTTAGTCTTTAACCCTTTTAGTATTACAAATATGACAAACTAGTTGATCCCAACGTGCTTTGGGAATTGACTGTTCCCAATATCACTATGGATCTCATGAATTTTGTTATTATTTTTAAACAATGCTGCTTCTTCACACTAGTCAAGACAAAAAGATCACATTCTTATAATATATTAATTTCCATTTTGTTTCTAATTCCTTTATGTAATAATATTTTTAATATTATCCTTACTTTGTAAAATGATATCTTCATTACCCCCTAGTGACATGCACACATTTAATATGTTTCTCACATCAGTAATAGGTATCAAAGGCTTATCCTTATTCATGATAGCAAAAGAGAAGCCCCATTCCCTTTACCATCATTGGGGGATGGAAAGAACAAGCTAAGGCCTAAAACATAGTTTCTTAGGATGACGTGTCATGGATACTTTCTCAAAACACCATAGGAGACCCCTATTGGGTATCTTTGGCATCCTAGATGGACATGGGAACTATGAATAGGTCTTGAATATAAATAATAACTCCTGAGCTTTGGCCAATATTAAGGGAGGATAATAATTCCTTGGACCTAAAATAAAGATTCTTACAGTATATTTCCTTGCAAAAGACAAGGAACCACACCACTCTAAGAGATATTTAACATTTGTGTGGATATGGGTGCCATCATAAGGTTGCACACATATTGGATGGGTCATAAAGACTTAACCATAATCAAAGAATTAAAAATAGTTGTTAAGGATCTTGTTGAATATTATTGAGATCATGAGCTTTAAATCAATTCTTAAACCAAGGAAAGGAAACTCTGTATAGGGTCTTTGGTCTTGAAGTTGGATACAACCATTATATGTGGTTTTTATGCACTATAAAAGGGATTTGAGGCATAAACATAGTTAAGTGGGGTGGTGGATAGTCTTGAACCACAATTATACCTTCTCAAGCTGAAGCATAATGAATAACCCATAGAAGCTATGGCGTGAACCTACTTATGGCACTTATTGGCATTCAAACTATATATAATCACTATTACAAGGTCATATATATCATGGATATTGTATATGCCCATAAAATTACATTCATGTTAAATACATATTTGATAACCTAATGTTTTATATAGTTGCAAATAATTTATTACGTTTACCTAAAGTAAAATCAAATCTCATTTCATAAAAGTACCTGACACAATATTATGAGGAGAACATTATGAAATGTGATTTTATATTTTTATTTCACTTATCATTACATTTTATATTAAATGACTAATTCTATTTTTCTTTATGCGAGAAAAATAAACACATTTTAACGTGGAGGATTTGAGTGGAAATTAATTAAGAAGACGAAATATATATTTCGTTTAGAGAAAACTATTGTTGTTAATGTAATTTTATTTGGGAAGTTACAAGAATGAAATAGGAAATTAATTCCCAAAAATATAAAAGAGAACCAAGGGTTTCTTTCAAGAGGTTTTTTTGGTAGATTGAAAGATGGTGTGTTGGAGATGAAGACTTATTATTTTTTACGGCCACAATGTACTTGCAATAGTGTTACTTTTCATTATGACTATGAGCTTTTTTATTTAATAGTGTCTTGATTCATTTATTTCTTCCTTATTTTTTGTGTTCTTTTTATGTGAGGTTTTATTTACTAGTTTATTGTGCAATTTTTACTAATATAACATGATTATACAGTGATCTTGAATGCAATAATGATTCCAATTCTTTGAATACTTGATATTTAAGGATTATTTAAATCATATTTGAGTTTATTGGTTGTTGAATGAAACTCTAATGATACATTCTATCTTGGGTTTAATTGCACATTAAACTTGCATCTCATTAAAAACCAGTTCTTATAATTTATTCATTTATTCATTTTTAGTTTATTATTTTTATTCATTATTTACTTCACTGGAAAATGTGAATGATTGATAATAGTTTGACTTCAATGGATTCTCGAATCCTTTACACATTCATTCGATCTATTTTTTCTCTAATATTTATTATTAGAAATAATTAAATCAAATTTTATAATTGTTTGTATAATATAAATCAATATTGATAAATGATATCATATTATTTAAACTACATATTTCAATTAGATGTATTTAAGCCCGTTTCCTTTAATTTTGTCTTTTTCCTTTAATTTTGAATGTTAATTTGCACCAACCCTAATTTTGTGAGTGAGTTATAATATATTAATTTACACCTCATTTAGCCATAAATAATATTTTATTTTAATGATCATCATACATTATGTTCCTACCACTTCTCTTTCCCTAAAACTTTTTTATTTAAAACACTCTCATATTATTAACCTAGAGTGATTTATTTGCTTAAATAGAATATTTTTTTAGTTAACATTACTATCAAGGAATACCCCCTATGGTGAAAGGGAGGTTATCCCTTGTCACCTAAAGTGGGAGGATTATTTGAATCCCCATTGAATTTCTTCTCGGGTTTTTGTTAGTTATCAGGGAATCCAAGAACCAACACTCTACATGTTAAATGCATTGGATGCATTCAAAACAAATACAACATAGAACACATAGGAAATTCCACACATAGAACACATATGAAAGTCCTTCTTTATAACTATGGATCGATACACTAGATAATCATAACAACTTGAAAGAAAATGATGTGTATTCAACTTTAGCTCACTCTTACATTGAAAAATACCTATTCCATAACATGGCATTGAAACTATGATAAGATAGAGCCTACATTTATCTAATTATTTCTAACACTCTCCCTTAATGGAGAAATAATCATTTAGCACACCTAACCTTTCTTTATGTAATGAAAAATTATCCTTTCCTAAAGGTTTATTAAATATTTTTGTCACATTATCATTTGCAATATAATATATCAAATTAATTTCCTTTAATTACAGCTTTTCTCATGCAAAATGAGGTTTTGTTTCATTACACTTTGATCTAGCATGATAGACTAGTTTATTCACCATTTTAATAGAGGTTTGATAATCACATTTGATGATTGTTGGTCTTTTTTATTCTTCTCCCATATATTCAATGATTCTTCTCAGCCAAATTCTTCATAGGTTTCACTATATAAGGCCATCTACTTAGGTTTAGAGGAAGAAGAAAAAAAATGGTTGTTTCTTATTTCTTTACAACACAATTATGAATACAATAATGAATGCATAACCAAAGGTGGACTTCATGTCATCTGGATCTCTTTCCAAGTTAGAATATGAATTACATATCAACTCAACATTCAAATAATTAGTATATTCAATGCCAAAATTTTATGTCTCCTTCAAATATTGAAGGACTCTCTTGGCTACCTTCTATTAATTTTCATGTGACTTAGCCAGGAAGTGACTAAGTAGGTTGACCAAATATTCAATATATAGCCTAGTTGTAGTTAAGTAATTTAGACTTCCCACCAATTGTCTATATAATGTTTCAATTAATTCTTTTGTTTCATCATCGCTTTTGAGTTTAACATTATGTTTTAGTTGTGTACATATATTTTTAGAACCATTCATATTGAATCTTATGATTAATTCCTATGCATATTTTTTTTGGTGACTAAGGCTCTAATTTTATCTCTCCAAATGTGAAGACCTAAATAGTAATGCAACTCTCCAAGATCCTTAATTTAAAATTCCTATGAAAAATAATTTTTCAACTTTTCAATTAACTTGGTAGTATTTCTTGTTATGATAAGATCATCAGCATATAAAAAAGTCAAAACAATATGTTCTTTTCCATACCTCCTTATATAAATATTTCGATCACCATTCCTTTTAGTAAAACCTTGTTGAAAGAAGAATGTATCAATCTTCACATACCAATACCTCGGTGTTTGTTTGAGTACATATAATGCTTTATTTAACTTACAAACAAGATGTTCTTGTCCCTACTTTACAAAACCTTCTAGCTAAACAAGGTCAAATTCTTATTTAAATTTTGCATTTAGAAATTCTAACTTAACATCTAATTGATTTAGCTTTGAATTATGCTTAGTATCCAATGCAATCAACATGCTAATCGTATTAATTTTACCTACATGTATAAAAATGTCTTCATGATCTATAACTTCTTTCTGTGAATAGCCCTTTTCTACATGTCTAGCTCTGTGTTTCTCAATAGGGGCATTAGAATTAAATTTAGTTTTGAGCAACCATTTTGAGCCTACTGGAACTTTATCTCTAGGAAATTTTGTCAATTCCCATGCTTCATTTCTCGTAATAGAATCATATCTTATTTCATGGCACCCATCCATTCTTTATGGTCTTTCCTTGCTCATAAATTGAAGACTCTTCTATATTCAAAACTCCAATCCTTAATTCATATTCTTTATACCTTGGTGTCTAAATTTTATTTGTTGATATCTGTAATGACTCATTGATTTTTAGAGTTGCCCCACTTCTGCTTGGTATACCTTCAATGCTACTTTTTTCATCAACATAAACCTATTGATCTTCATCTTCTTCTACTTTGTTATATTCAAGTAATATACATACATTTTTCTCTACCTCTTACAGAATCTTGTCTGTACATTCATGGAATATGACATATTTACTTGTAAATAATTTTTGAGTCATTAGATCATACTTTTTATAAGCTTTATAATCAGGAAATGACCAACAAAGATACATTTGATTTCCTTTGCATAAATATTTCTCCTATCCTCTCTAGGAACATGAGAAAATGTTCTACTTCCAAAGATTCTATAGTGACTCCTATTGGTTTATAGCCATGAAATACTTCTATTTTTTAAATAAACAACAATTCCAATTACTTCATCACAAAATCCATTAGTCAAGTTTGAACCTTTTATCATGCTTTTAGCACAGTCAACCAAAGTTCTATTTTCCTTTACGCTACACCATTCTATTGAGGGGTATGTGGCACTATAAACTACTATTGAATTCTATGGTCTTTGTAATAGTTTAAGAATGCCCCAAATGTGTATTATCTCCCTTGATCCAACTTGGTGTTATTAATGTATTTAACCCTTTTCTTTTCAACCATAGTTTTATGGTTTCTAAGGTATTCAAATATGTCACTTTCTTCTAATAAAGTAGACCCATGTGTATCTAGTTTTACCATCAACAAAAATAAGAAAATGTGAATCTCCACCAAAATACTTAGTTTGCATGGGACCACACACCTCAATATTTATTAGATCAATAATTTCCTTTTTCCTCATTTTCGTTCTTGTAGGAAACTATTCCCTATATTGTTTTCCTAATGCACATCCTTCACATTCAACATATTGATTATTAAAATTTGGAATACCTTCCACCATTCCTTTATTTTGAAGTTACACAAGATCATTGTGATTGAGATGACCATACCTTTGATCCCATTGATCCTTTGCTAGCATGGTTGCAGATTCCATTGCTTAATGATCTTTATTGTTAACATAAAATGTGTATAGTCCTCCAACATGCACTTCTCTTTCTATGATGTTATAGTTATCCATATGTCCTTCACAATACAAAATGACTTAATCAATTTGAATTTGATATTTTGATATGCAATGGTCGACATTGAGATTATTTTTTTCTTGATTCCAAGAGTATACATCATATTTTGTATTTGTTTAATATTTCCACTAGGTAAATTTACAAATAAATCACCATAACCCTTTACTTCATGAGATCTATCATCTCCTAGATAGAGGTGAGAACCATTACTATTTTCATGATATGTATCAAAAATTCCTTATTTCATGCCAAATGAATTAAAACACTAGAATCAATAAACCATGCATTAACATCACCAGTTTATTTTGATAATGTGACATATGAAATGAATAATTGGATATTTTATAGGCTATCACTAATTGTGGATTATTTATCAACAAAATTTCCTGAGTACCTTTCATGTTTGAACTCGATAAATTTCTTTATATTGCATCCTTAGAAGAATGTTTGGGATTACCACAGTAAAAGCATCCATCCTTCCTCTTCATACAACTATTTTTCCTTGGTGGTGATGTGCCTTGATGTGATTTTGACTGTAAATTTCCTCCTTTGTTCTTATCCCATGGATTTCCTTCATATGACGACTTCGCTTTGACTAGCAACATTGAATATGCAATCTAATATCTGGTACTAAGATTCTTCCTTATCTCTTCCTATTATGGGAGAATAAGTGTCTATTCACTAAATTTAGGAGCATTTACCCTACATACAAGTATAGTGAGGAAAATTTGATAATCATCCATCATTCCATTAAATGTAATCTATACTAGATCATTGCTCGAGATATTTCCACCTATATCACCAAGCTTATCGTGAATTTCTTTGATTCTAGAAAGAAAGTCACAAATGTTTTCATTTACCTCCGTTTTAATTGAGAAAAATATTTTCTTTAGGAAGAGAACTCTATTTTTATTAGAAGTTTCATACAAGGTTTTAAGTGTATGCTAGTTTTCTTGACATATAGGGCAATCTTTGATATTTCCCTTTAAAGGCATTCTCAAGGGTACCTTTAGCATGGTGTCTCTATGTTTCCAATCATGAATTGAGCTTACTAGTGCTACTATTTTTGTTTCATCTCCATATGTTATTGAACAAACTTTGTAGAATTCCATTAACGTTTGCATATTAAACTTCCAATTTTTGTAATTTTCTCCGTATAACTTAGTGGGCTCAATTAAATATGAATTTGATAATGGATTCTCCATATTTTGATATTAAAATATAAATTTATTATGTATCTCTCTCACAAAAGTCCATAATTAAAATAGTACTCATCATCCAAATATAAGAGAATTCTTAAGATGCAAGTTTGATTACACCAAATTATGCTGGATATCTTTTGATATTAACAACAAAAAACACATCTATCTTAACACTAGATAGTGCACACACATTAGATCTAAAAAATCATACATGCCAAATTCCAACATTCACATTGGAAATAATACTAGTGCCCAAATCCTACTTTGTGATTATTTTTTCATGGAATCTCGACCATTATGTCTACTTGAAGTGGTAAACTCTACTTATACATTCAATTGCATGATAAATGTATCATTGGAAAGCTCTATATTTATTTTGGCTTGAGAATTTAAGAGAGAGTTATTGTGTCATCATGCCCCACTAGTTCTCTCCTTCTAATTCCACTTGTTTTCAGCACCCTTTCTTCTTGTAATGTTTCCCTACCTTAGGCCCACATTGTGAATGTCACTCAATATTATATAATATTACAGTATGTCACCTAGATTTAGCAAAATAATTCCCCTTAGACAAAAGAGCTCAGTATTGGATCTCACAACAAATTTGCAGTATTTTCCAATATTCAGTAGAACGCTTCCCCTTAGACAGAGATATTAGTATTAGATGGTATGGAAAATTTTAATGTGATAATGGAACATACATATTTTCCACTAGCCTTTTCATTCACTATCATATACCCCTGTATATGGAAGCATAATCAATCATCAACTTTGACCCTCCAACCCCCAACTATAACAAAAATACCTACAACATCTTTCTCAAAAACATTTTCTCCTAGAATACAATGACTGATGTTATCTTCCAAGATGTAGTGATCTTGTATTCCACCAATGAAGAAACCATAGCCCCAAAGTAATAGCTCTTATAGTTTCCTTCTCCTTGTTAGATACCTATACCAATAGGTTTCATATTTCATGATTGGCAAAGAAAGTTCCAAATATGCTCTGCTTTGGTGATGCAAAGATCCCATATTTCCAAAGGAATGCAATATGTGTACATAGCTTGATGTTAACTGAATTTGGATGGGTGATCCAACAGTCTAAGCTGGATCATGCCATGTTTCAATTTTTGTTGTAGATTGGAGAAAGAAGTCTGTCCAAACAGTTCAATCTTGGCAGATAAAGTAGTTAGGTAGAGAATGAAGGTTCCCAACTGTTTAATCTGGGGCCTTGGAAGCAGTAAGGCTAGCCTTAGATAGAAAATCAAAAGAAAAAGCCAAAGGAAAAGAAAAGGTACATGAGGGTTTGCAAGTCTAAGTGCACCCTCCTAGAAGTAACAAAAAATGCTAGGCAATAGAATGGGTAGGTAGTTGGGCTTGCAGAAAGCATGGTTTATGGCATTTCACTGGCCTAAGCAAAGGAAAAATAGGGTGCCAGTGCAGGTCTCTCATTCAGCAGTTTTTGCAGCAACTCAATGAAGCATGTCTAACTTCCAGATTATCCCCCATCACATTCATTGCTAACATCCAAATACTACCTATGTTCATGAAAGAAGTCAAAGTCTTGTGTTGGTTCTTGTTTCTTTAAAAGCCACATTTCTTGTGTAAAATTCTTTTCATTTTGATCTACTTCCTAAACTAAGTTGATTTCATATAAACTTAGTGGTTTTTCCCCCTTCATCCACCTTTTCCACTCATATTAACTCCTAACTTCTTATTATCTAAATCCCCTATGTTCCCCTTTTCCCCTACTATTATCAACACTATGGTGTATAAACCCCAAGCAATGTATAAATATTCCCTCCCCCTGGCAATTATAGCCATATGCCCAAAAGCAGGGATTAAATTGACCTCTGGTCAGTCTAATAACCTAAGTCCTACCCCTTTTTTTCCCTTCGCAAACCTTTGAAATGATTTACCCACTTCATTTGCAAAACGCCTTGTAATAACCCACTATTACCCCTAACCTGC
The DNA here is from genome assembly GCA_031772625.1 of Pinus tabuliformis. NCBI lineage: Eukaryota > Viridiplantae > Streptophyta > Pinopsida > Pinales > Pinaceae > Pinus > Pinus tabuliformis. The sequence continues at coordinate 360,378,080 of CM062805.1, forward strand.
GCTATTTGAAAAACACACCAAAAAACCCATTGTTCCAGTTTATCCAAAGTTTTGGTGCGATGCGCATTTTCACAAAAAATACATTCAAAAAACCCATAAAACCCGCCAAAGTCCAAAGGTCCGCCTGGGCGCGCATTTCCAGAAAAACAATTAAATATTCCTCGCCCGCTGCCGTATTGTCCTGGCACCTTATCGACCCATCGACCGTCGGATCTGGGCTTTCCCATCCGACGGCCCACATCCATATCGGACGGGCCCCGAAGACCGGACGTTACCTCCCGAAATTTGTCAGAGGGTGACGTCAGGCCTCTGCCACGCGTCGCCCCCAAATCTTATCGGGCCGCCTTCTGACAATCCCGCTTCCGTATGAAGAGCGGTGCGATATCATACCGCTTACCACTCCCAGTTTTCAGCTGTCCTATCATGCCAACGTCACGCCACTTCACCGCCGCGTCAGCGCCCCCGCCCGCCATCGCTCCGAGCTGTCACGCCACCTATGCAGTCCCCGTGCACCACTCACAGGCTGCCACGTCACCCGATGACGTCATGCTGACATCACCCGACCCTGACCCCACCTGATGACGTCATCCAAATTTTCGCGCCAACGCCAAAAAGCCCATATTTGGCCGAATTTTGCCCTTTTTGCGCACCTTTTCAACGTTATGTGCTCTGCCTCCTGCATGCATTTTCACGTCCTTTGCTGCCGCCAACCTACCAAGACCATTCCAGAGCTGCTGCCGCTCAGCATTTGACTGCAACCAAGCTCCTCCATCATTATAACACCAGGTATTTACCAATTCTCTGACTGCGCACTCTGTTACGTTCTGCATTGATTAAAAACCAGGAAATTGACCATTTTCACCTGAGAAATAGGCCTGCTACACCTTGAAACTAAGTTAATTCCTTTTTTAAACCGGCCAATTATGCCCAATTACACCCCTGTTGCTCTGAAACAGGCTGTAATTCAGCAAATTACCTAACCCACCGCGCAGGATGGTATTTCTTCCAGAAATAGTCGAAATTCAAACCAAATTCACTGGTAAAACATGGATACACCAGTAGCACCTGTTGCCCTGAATGTTGCTCCATTGAATGCCCCTCAGAGAGAGTTGGAGTGAAAATCATTAGCAGGTCAAGATTACCAAATATCAGAGGAAATGCTAATGCATAGCAAGTATCACATTCACTTGCTAAATGAATTGAAACTCAAGCATGATAGTGGAATGGATATATTGGGCGTTTGTGACTCTTTCCTCCCCATCTTCAAGCTCCCTCAGGTCAACCATCTCCCTGACCTAATCCACCGATGTGCTGACTACTATGACCCCACTCAGAGGGTTGTGCTTGACCCTTCAGGCTCAATTGTTTTTTATGTCACCCCTGCAGCCATCAGAGAGATGCTGAACTTCAAGACTGATAAGAAATTAATTCCTTTATCATTGATGGATCTGATAAAACAAGGAGCTAAACTGACAGATGCTCAAATCACTAAGATAAATCAATTGTTCATTGATTCAACCTCTGAGACTATGAAGTACCCTCCCATTTCTCATGTATACCTGAATCAATTGGGCAGAGACCTTGTAGATATGATTAGTCCCATACCGGGCTATAATTCAATAGAATTTGTTGATGAAACTGTGCTGGTAATGATGGCCATGCTTTCCCCTGGTAAGCCCCCAATCTGTTATGACTATGCCACTTACATCTCCAATAAAATACATGAGCAATTGATAGACTTAGCAAGAGAAAGGGTGTTCAGATACACCTCCTATATCTACCATTTAATCTTATACTATCAGCATGAGAAATTTCATTTTCCTATGAAAAGAGTGGATGCACAAGGCAATCCAAGGTCAGTGGTCTATTGGTCCTCTGCTTTCCACTGCAGATCTTATTCCCCATACACTTATTGTGAGTTTATAGACCTCTTCATCCACCCAGCCATGTCTCTGCTCCTGAGCTCACCTCCTCCAAGACTAACTGATGAGATGCAGAGGATTCTTCAGTTGTCCAAGGTATATAGCATTGGGGATTGGTATTTTTACCAAAACCACACAGTTATTAGAATATATGGGTGTGAGTTGCCCCCATATAGATTGCCCAGATATGTGCCTATGAGATTGTTTGCCCTCGAGTATTTCAGGCAATTTGGGAATGCTGATGTACTCCATTTTTCAAGTAGGGGCAAGAAGGCACAGCTTCAAGTTAGAAACCAATTAGGCCACTTCATCTACAATAAAAGGGAGGAAGGTTGGCAAGAGGTAGATATAATGCTGGAAAGCGTTGGCTTACAGACCAGTTTCCTTTGGAAACCATACGACCCCAATCATTTCATAAGCTTAAGAAGGGTCAGATATAGGCTGGCCGGTTATGATCACATAAGGTTGCCTCACATAGAAAAATATGAAAATCAACTAGAATGGAAGGAAGGCACCTTAGAAGAGGCTACTACACAAGAAGAATTAGCTCAAAGAGGAAAAAGAAATCTCCAAAAGTTGGTTGACTTAGAGCTCTGTTCACAGGTATTTTCTCTTCCAGGCACTCAAGTGGGAGCAGCTGCCTCATCATCTACAGCTCCACAAAAGACAGTCCAAGCCCCAATCACAGCAGAGACTTCAGCCAAGGATAAAGGCAAGGAAACAGAACAGAAATCAGCCCAAGAAGAACAGCCTGAAAATCATCCTGAACAGCAGGAAGAAATGGCAGAGGCTCCTGGTCCTAATGATGAGCAAACGCAAGAAAAGGAGGCCTCAGTGCAGAATGTTACAGTGGAGACTTCGGTGCTCCAAACCCCTATCAATGAAGAGAGGGGTAAGAAGAGAGATAGAGAGGAACAGACTCCCCTTAGTACCGCAACATCACAACAAGGGGAAAAGAGACAAAGGCTCGATCCTTTTTCAGAGGAGGAGATGCCTTTTGGTCAAGCACAGATGGGTCCCCCCAGCACAGAGGTATCAGCTAGCTCATTACAGCAAGAACAGCAAAGAATACTTGGAGGAGAGGTCAGCTCCTCAGGGCAACAAAGAAAGGGTGAGTCTAGCATAAAGAAACAATTCATAGACATCAAGACCAGAAATGAGCCATTGAGGTTACAGCTATACAACCACTTGTTGAAAATGGCTCCTACAAACTAGTAGAGCTTGATGTCTGCATATGATGTGCAAGAGGGCAAAATGATAATGAGCCATTTCAAGCCCACAGCGCTGCAGCCACAGTCTGCAGCTGATTATATAAGAACAAACTTGGAAATCCTGTCCAAGGAAATCCACCCAATGGATCAAATTGAATTGCATAAACAGACGGGTGAGATGGTGTATGCTACCCTAGCAGATAATACATTGAAAAATTATAGATTGCAGAATTCTTTGAATAATACCACTGCACAATTGGAGTTAGAAAAGGCATCCTCCCAGGCTAAAGACAACAGGATCAGGTCTCTGGAGGAAATAATTATAGAGCTCGGGCATGACCCAAAGGACCCCAAAGCTGTGCAGGCACTGCTAAAAGAAAGAGATGCAGATATTGCAGCTCTAAGGAAGATGATAAAGATCCCAGCAACCTTTCACCCCCAAACAGAAGAGATTGCTCAGCAGAGGAAGGACCAGGATACAGCAACATTGCTGGTAACACTGCACAAACAGTTGGTGCAGACTGAAGAAAAATTAATAGAAACAGAGGCTGCATTGCAGGCAGCCCTATAGCAGAAAGAAGGAGGCAAAGCAGTTCAGCCCCCTCCACAAGTAATCAACCTTGAGGAACCCCCTCAAATTGTCACTCCTCCTACAGTGCAAACAGTTGAGACAGCTCCATCAACATCAGCACCAGCAACAACATCAGAGCAGGCTCCAAGCCTTGACATGCAGAAGCTGATGAATGAAATTCAAGCCCTGGAAGCCCAAATGGCAGAGCTAAATGAGGCCAAGGAAAATCTAGCTAAGCTGAATGAAAAATATGACAAGTCTAAGAAAAATGTAGCTAAAAAAGGAAGAGAAAGAAAGGCTCTCAAAGAGAAGATAAAGGAGCTGGAGAAAGAGCTCACCCTTGACAAGGTTGTAACTGAAATCAAGAAAGTCTTATGGGCCAACATTGGCCAATCCATAACAGATCAATGGCAGTATATAGAGACAATTCATGAGCAAATGGAGCTCATAGCCAAGGCACACAGGGAAGTCCAAAGGGCAAGGGCATCTCTAGGAAATATGCCTGAGATAGCCAATAGAATGATCAACGTTCTCAATAATCGTACAGGTCCTCAGCTGGCAACAATAAGAATCCCCAATAGAACTGAAACCATCCTGCTAATAAAGAGGGTCCTTACATTGAGAAGCCTGGTACAAACATTGGATAGAAGAAGCCAGGACATGCAAACAGAAGTAAACAGATTCATGGATAAGTTTGCAGCATTACAGAGCATAGGCCTTCCTGGCTTGCTGAATAGCGCAGGGAGGCTATTATCACATGAAAATTATGCCAAAAGGGTGAATACATTTGCCACTAACGAGATCACTGCAGGAGCAAGTACTTCAGAAGAAACAGGGCCAGCATCTGGGCAAAGTCTCTATGACAGAGTAGAGAACTTATTTTTTATTATGAATGAGATCAAACATTTGTTTGAAGTGCCTCCAAACTTCTACAAATATACAGAGGCAGATGAAACCTTAGATGCAATTTTGAGACATCAGCTGCCTACACAGGAATGGTGGACCAAAATGATACAGTTGTTGCTGTAAACAAGAGGCTTTCATCAAGTTTTTCCATCAAAAACATAAGTCATCATGTTCAGAAAGATTTGATGCATTCAGTATATCTGGAGAAGAATGGACTGAGCCAGCTCAGCAAACCAATTCGGCCACTAAAGCAATACTGACAGCTACAGATGACAGGGCCGAGAAAGCTACAGCATGACAAAGCCATAAAGACACATCATTGAGCATTAATGCAGAACGCTCAACCGACTCAGTGGCCTCCAAAGGTCAAAAAGACTTCTGACAGAATTAAAGAGTATTCATTTTGTATTTAGAGCAGTAATAACTTCCTTATCTGCTATTCTGTAAAGTTGGTGAGCATATTTATTTATAAAGTGACTCAGCGGTTCAAATATTTTTGTATAACCGATTGTATATATTCCCCCTCGCATAAGCTTGCAGGGGTTATTGATTTTCTCTTCAGGAGATACTATGTTGTAAATTTTCAGAGTTTTAATACAACAAAGCTGATGGAATTTCCAAAGTTTTGTGTTGTCTGATGCGTTTTGGTGTGCTTGCTGAATGCTACAGGATTCCTGCGTATTTCATGGAACAATAAGTTTCTTTAACCTGTTCGTTATGTTTGTTATTTTCTTCATAATCCATTCATGTTCTATTTCACAAGTTAATAGCAAAGAAAAAGAATAGCTTCAGGATTTATTCATAGAATACCCTGAACTCAATCTAAGCTATTATGTATGTTTACCTCAGTTATAGTTATAAGAGTGTAATTCTTAATTGTTGCACTTCCAAACTATACCTTTCATAGTGATTATTGTTCAGGAATTCAAGCCTGTTCCTGGTCAATACATCTCTTTCTCACATCACCAGTTTAGTGGAAAACTCTTAATTGCCTTCCACTGGCTAATCATATTTCATCACCACAATTTTAAGTTTGTTTCATGGAATATTTAAATGGCCCTGTAGTTTAGGCAATCCCACTCAACACTTCAAACAACCTGTAACCACAGACTCCATTGCCCAATGGTCTAAAACTGTCTGAAGATATCACCTTAAGTACTGAAAGACATCATTAAACCAAAATTACAAACCAAACCAAACCAAACCCTTACCTCATATCTAGCCTAAGATTCTTAAGAACAAAGGTAAACAGTGAAAGAGAGAGCCCTCTCTGATTACAGGTTGGCTAGAACCTGTGATCCAAAGCTTGGTTAGTGGTTACCCCGGCCGTATTCCCTCAGGAGTCAAAGGGAACAACCTGGGTGTTAACATAAATGGCGACTCCGCTGGGGACCTCGATGAACTTTGTAACCCCCTATCTGAATCTTAATGCTATAGATAAAGCCTGAGTGACAGCCAGATAGCCTTAGAAACTGCCTTTGCTTTGCATTTGCAGGAGTATATAAAAGCTGCCTCAGTCAATCTTTATTCAGTTTTAATTTTCATATAGTTGGGTCATAACTGACCAATCCTTTTCAAAACATTACTACCTCCTTAGAAATTCTCTTGAAGAAAATTATAGAAGCTAGCTCCTAAGAAGAAAACTCGTTACACAAGATCAAACCCAGATCCTGATCCAGCACCTGAATTTCAAAATCCGAATTTGATTTCAAAAATCCTCAAGAGACACAAATCAGAAGGGACTTTATCCGATTCAAGTTCTGAAGTAGGTCTTCAAACTGACATTCCAACCCCTGTTAAGCCTTCTCTACATCCTTATACAACTGGTCCACAATCTCCCAACTCTTCATCCACTTCACAAGGTATTCCTTCAACCACTCCATCTACTACACACACCCCTTTCATCCCATTTCCTCCACTTGTCCCATTCATCCCTGTTATCCCTGTTGTCCCACCAAACATGGCTAATAGATATGCCCCACTGCAGTTACCAGCTAATCTTGGGCCTATGCCTCAAGATTATCAAACTAAGATATCATATTTTGATGGTATTGGCTCTTATTCAGCCCTTCAACATACTAAAAAATTGCAGGATTACTTTGAAAATTACGAGATAGATGATGATGGGGTAAGGATGAAAATTTTTGTGCAAAGCCTAACAGGAGATGTAAGAACATGGTTTAGATCACTAGCAGCAAACTCTATAGCTGACCCTGAAGCCCTGTATCAAAGCTTTATCAACCGATGGGAGAAGAAAAAGGACCCACTTCATATTTTATCTGAATACAATACTATCAAAAGAGGTCCCCAAGAAACTGTCTTGGACTATTGTGCTCGTTTTAACAATGTCTACAATGCTATTCCCCAAAATCTCAGACCCCCACCTGATTTAGCTCTATACACCTTTCCTGATGGATTTGTTTCGGATATGGCATACCAATTAAGAGAAAGAGCTCCTCGGACTTTAGCTGAAATGCAAGACATAGCAGTGACTGTGGAAGCCAACCTGATAGCCAAGAGGAATAGGACTAGAACTGAAAGAAAAACTACCTTCAAAGAAGAGCCTTCAGGCTGGGATCAGAAATTAGATGCAATAATCACTCGGATGCATAGATTAGGTGACCGAGTAGAATCAGTTGAGAGGAAGTCATCATGGGAAGCACCGCAGAATAACCCTATCAGGAATCCAAATTTTAGGAGAAATCAGAATCCTAATGTTGGTAGAGCAAGCCCTGAACCAGAAATTAGACCACCATTCCAGGAAAACTATGCTGAAACATCCACTTCAAATGAACAGATAGATGATACCCACATTAACCTAATGGGCCTAAACGACGATCAGCAAATTTTTCTAAGTCAAGAAGATCATAAGGATGATGACATTAAGCAGTTCCAAACCAAGTCAGGTGAGTCTTTTGACTTTAAACAAGGCTATGACACAGCTGTTTATGAAGTTCATAAGCAATACAAGCTAAGGAGCAGAACTATAAATGTGACACAGCCTGACAAAACAAAGGACACTCCACTGCCTAAGAAAATCATTGTCACAGAGCCAATTGACAAAACTGATCCAATAAGAAATGAAGTAACAGTTGAAGAAATAACTGAAGCATCTCCCTCCAAACAACAACCAATGGCTACTTCACCCTTGCAGCATAATCCAGGCAACACTTTTCAAAAGAAGGACAAGCCTCAAGATCAAAGTGAGAGTCAAGAAGAAAACTTAATTACCAAAGAAAGGGTTGTCAACCACAATACCAAGGTCCAATCTGAAAAACCCTTTGACTTAGAAGCTGAAATTGGCAAATTGAAGATGGTCATTCCTCTTTCAGAGCTAGCCAAGCATGACATTTACAACCAACAAATCAAAAAATCCCTTCAACTTACCCATAATAAAGATGATGTCAATGTGTTGGATGATACCCCAGAATTACTTTTCGGTCTAGAGGTTGATGGAAAGACAGCAGTTACAGGGATCCTACCTTTTTATGTCAGCCTACATGTTCATGATAAGATATTACACAATGCAATGTTTGATTCAGGCGCCTCTCATAACCTTATGCCTAAATCAGTGATGGAGAGACTCAACCTAGACATTACATGACCATATAAGGATCTATTTTCATTTGACTCTAGCCAAGTTAAGTGTTTAGGTTTGATAAAAGATCTATGTGTATCCCTTGTCCAGTATCCAAACAAAACAATCTTAATGGATGTTGTAGTTGCAGATATCCCACCCAAATACGGAATGTTGTTATCAAGATCATGGGGGGCTAAACTCCAAGGTTCCCTACAACTAGACATGTCATATGCCACCATCTCAGTCTTTGGTCAACCCAAGAGGCTATATAGAGAGTCACTTATGAAATACATGGTGAGCAGTGAAGAAAAGCCTCAAAATTTCCCCATTTATGCAGTCCATTCAGATATGGATTCCTTTATTCTGTTCAATGATGATACAAGTCCTAAGGGTGATAATAAATCGGTCACACTTGAACAAAATATGCATGAGAGTAAGCAACCAAGTCCCCAAGAGATCAAAATTGAGAAACCAATTGATGAGTCACTCCTAAAAGATAAACCAGATGAAAAACAAGAACTCCAACTTATAATCCCAAATTATAGAAAGAATGTTGAAAATCCCTTAAAACAGGAGATCTTATGGTTTCTTGAGTTTGATGGATCAGTCAACAAATTAGGGGCAGGAGCTGGAGTGTGGATTCATAACAAACAAAGCAATCATGCACAAGGTCGGGCTTATAGGCTTAATTTCAGATGTACCAACAATATGGCAGAATATGAGGCTCTTTTGTTGGGCCTCAAACTGGTAAAATCATTAGATGCCACAAAACTTTCAATCATGGGAGATTCAGACCTTATTATCCAACAAGTGAAAGGTAATTTTGTCAACAATGACAAAAGACTAAGGTCATATAGGTCTGTTGCTATTGAAATGCTTAAAAATTTCACTGAATTTCAGATAACCAAGATAGCTAGAGCCCACAATCTTCATGCACACAGTTTAGCCACATTTGCTAGTACATGCAAATTGCCTTTTGAACCTAACCATAGTTTTACAGCCGAGATAAAACACCAACCTTCTGTCCCAAACAATGTTAAAGACTGGCAAGTATTTGAGGATGACACACAGATAAATAATTTCTTAACCTTGCAGCACGAATTTTCAGGTTTGAACATTGATGTTGATTCTGTGAAAGACATACAACCATTGAGAGAACAGGACCAAATAGCTATATCACCCAAAACAGCAAGTAAAATGCTTTGTTCAACAAGCTTTGACAAGCAACAAATACAAGAACTTGAACAACTGCATTTGGATGAAATAGCTGGTACAGAGGCTGAAATCATAGAGTTAAAGGATAACTTTCTGCCAACAGGCCTAACTCCATTGGAGGACATTTTTGATTCAAATGATGTCCCTAGAAAACCGAAAATGCAGCCCCTCAATGCTGCCATTGAAGAATGCAACATTGGGACTCCTGAAAAACCCAAAATAATAAAATTATCTGCATCTTTACCTCCCGACCAGAAGCCTAAATACATTGACCTCTTTAAAGAGTTCCAAGATGTGTTTGCATGGAGTTATGAGGATTTGAAATCCTATGACACCTCGGTTATCCAACACACCATCCCTCTCAAGCCTAATCAAAAGCCATTCAAGCAAAAATTGAGAAGGATCAATCCTATGCTTCTCCCTTCAATCGAAAAAGAGGTACAAAAAATGTTTAAAGCTGGTATCATAGCACCAATCAGGTTCTCAGACTGGATTCCAAATTTGGTGCCCACAAGAAAGAAAACCGGTGAGATTAGGTTGTGCGTTGATCTAAGAAATTTAAACCAAGTATCCCTCAAAGACAATTACCCCTTACCTAAAATGGATCACATTCTCCAAAGAGTGGTGGGGGCTTCAAGAATATCATTACTTGATGGATTCTCAGGCTTCAACCAAATCCTAGTCCACCCTGATGATCAAGATAAAACAGCATTCACAACCCCATGGGGAACTTTCAAATATGTTAAAATGCCTTTTGGATTGAAAAATGCAGGAGCTACATTTCAAAGAGCAATGGACATTGCTTTTGCTAAAGAGATCCATGACTTTCTTGTCATTTACTTAGATGACCTCACACCTTTCTCAAAGTCTGACCAAGAACATCTGAAACACTTGAGACAGATATTCATGACATGTAGAAAATATGGAATTTCCTTAAATCCTAAGAAGTCTCTATTTGGTTTGGAAGAAGGTAAATTGTTAGGTCACATCATTTCTAAGGATGGCATTAGAATTGACCCAGACAGAATACAGGCCATCTTGCAAATGCCCCATCCAAGAAACATCAAAGAATTACAAGCCTTCTTGGGAAAGATCAACTTTTTAAGGAGGTTTATCCCAAACTTAGCAGAATTAATCAGATTACTAAACAACATGCTAAAAAAGGATTCAAAAGTAAAGTGGACAGTAGAAGGAAATCAAGCTTTTGAAGGTATCAAATTGGCCCTTACCCAAACTCCAGTCTTAACAAATCCTCAATTTGACAAAGAGTTTATCATTTTCTCTTTTGCCTCCCAGCATACCATTGCTGCTGTCTTATTGCAGAAAGATGACCAAGGAAATGAGAAACCTATTGCTTTCTTTAGTAGAGCTCTTAGAGATGCACCCCTAAAATATCAGATCATGGAAAAACAAGCTTATGCTTTGGTCAAAGCCATCAAAGATTTCCGGATCTACATCCTGTACTCCCATGTTATAGCTTATGTACCAAGTCCCATTGTGAAAGACATACTCACTCAAGAAAACTTAGAAGGCAGAAGAGGAAAATGGATTGCCAACATTTTAGGATTTGATATTGAGATAAGACCTACGAAACTGATAAAAGGGCAAGGTTTGGCTAAATTAATGTCTGAAACAAATTTTCAAGCCTTGGACATTAACCAACTGGACAGTGAACCGGAGCTGGCGACTCCAAAGATCAATGCAGCCTTTGAACAATCCCAGTGGTATTCTGATATCTGTTATATATTGCAAAACCTGTGCGCTCCCCCAGGATTGTCCAGAACCAAATCTAGATTTCTAAAAATGAAAGCTGCAAAATTCTGTGTTATAGATGGTAATTTACTATGGAAAAATTATGAAGGTATACTGCTGAACTGTTTGAATATGGATGAAACTGATAATGTGATGAAAGAATTTCATGCAGGTGATTGTGGTGGACATTTGTACTGGAAGTCCACTATGGACAAGATACTAAGGGCAGGTTACTATTGGCCAACCCTGTTCTCTGATGTTAAAAAATTTACCACTTCATGTCACAAGTGTCAAGTATTTGAGGGAAAGAGAAAATTACTGCCCCTTCCTTTGAGGCCTATTGCAACAGAGAAGCCCTTTCAGCAGTGGGGCCTGGACTTCATTGGAGAAATTCATCCTTCTTCTTCAGGCCAACATAGATGGATTCTAACAGCCACAGATTACTTTACTAAATGGATTGAAGCTGTTCCATGTAGACAAGCAAATGATTCTACTATCATTCAGTTTCTGGAGACTAATATTCTTGCTAGATTTGGCTGTCCTGACAAAATTATAACAGACAATGCTGCTGCTTTTAGATCCAAGAAGATGGTGAACTTCTGCCACAGATTTCATATTACTTTGGGCCATTCCACTGCATACTACCCTCAAGGAAATGGCCTAGCTGAATCATCAAATAAAAGCCTTGTAAACATCATAAAAAAGGTGTTGGAAGAAAATAAGAAGAATTGGCATACGAAACTTGTGAATGCCTTATGGGCAGATAGACTAACAACCAAGAGATCCATTGGGGTCAGCCCATATGAGTTAGTCTATGGATTAGAAGCCAAATTCCCTTCATCCTTAGGGATTCCTGTCATGAAACTGCTTCAAGAAAGTCAGGCTGAACCAAATGATATGCAAAGAAGAGTAAATCAAATTATATGTCTGCAGCAAACCAGAGATCAAGTGTTTAACAGAGTTCAAGTTTTACAAGAAAAGTTAAAGAAAGCTTTTGATAGAAGAACTAAGGCTGAAGATTTCAACATTGGTGACAAAGTCCTCAAGTGGGATTCTAGAAGAGAAGACAAGGGAAAGCATGGCAAATTTGACTCCCTTTGGAGGGGGCCTTTTGTAATTCAAGCAGTACAAGGAAACAATACTTACTTCCTAAAAAATCTGGATGAAACTGACTTGGATGAAGGTCCTGTGAATGGCAGGATGTTGAAGCACTATTTTGACTACTTCCCATGTATATAGTTTAACTTTCCCTTGTACATTATAGGGTGTATATATTACTTTCTTATAAGGTGTATATATTACTTTCTGTTAACATGTAGAAAAGGCAGCTTCCCAAGTTTTGTAAGTTATCAGCAGAAGACAAATAAGCTCAGAGATCTACCAAGATGAAAAGGGCACAATTTTGAGATTTCAAGGAGGAAAACTCCAAGTTTTGGTAAAAAGAAGTCAAGGGCCAAGGCATTCTGACCTGCTGTTCTTGGTCTTTCAAGAAGAAAAACCATCCCCAAGTGGAGCCACTGTTAGATACCTATACCAATAGGTTTCATATTTCATGATTGGCAAAGAAAGTTCCAAATATGCTCTGCTTTGGTGATGCAAAGATCCCATATTTCCAAAGGAATGCAATATGTGTACATAGCTTGATGTTAACTGAATTTGGATGGGTGATCCAACAGTCTAAGCTGGATCATGCCATGTTTCAATTTTTGTTGTAGATTAGAGAAAGAAGTCTGTCCAAACAGTTCAATCTTGGCAGATAAAGTAGTTAGGTAGAGAATGAAGGTTCCCAACTGTTTAATCTGGGGCCTTGGAAGCAATAAGGCTAGCCTTAGATAGAAAATCAAAAGAAAAAGCCAAAGGAAAAGAAAAGGTACATGAGGGTTTGCAAGTCTAAGTGCACCCTCCTAGAAGTAACAAAAAATGCTAGGCAATAGAATGGGTAGGTAGTTGGGGTTGCAGAAAGCATGGTTTATGGCATTTCACTGGCCTAAGCAAAGGAAAAACAGGGTGCCAGTGCAGGTCTCTCATTCAGCAGTTTTTGCAGCAACTCAATGAAGCATGTCTAACTTCCAGATTATCCCCCATCACATTCATTGCTAACATCCCAATACTACCTATGTTCATGAAAGAAGTCAAAGTCTTGTGTTGGTTCTTGTTTCTTTAAAAGCCACATTTCTTGTGTAAAATTCTTTTCATTTTGATCTACTTCCTAAACTAAGTTGATTTCATATAAACTTAGTGGTTTTTCCCCCTTCATCCACCTTTTCCACTCATATTAACTCCTAACTTCTTATTATCTAAATCCCCTATGTTCCCCTTTTCCCCTACTATTATAAACACTATGGTGTATAAACCCCAAGCAATGTATAAATATTCCCTCCCCCTGGCAATTATAGCCATATGCCCAAAAGCAGGGATTAAATTGACCTCTGGTCAGTCTAATAACCTAAGTCCTACCCCTTTTTTCCCTTCGCAAACCTTTGAAATCATTTACCCACTTCATTTGCAAAAGGCCTTGTAAAAACCCACTATTACCCCTAACCTGCGCTATTTGCAAAACACACCAAAAAACCCATTGTTCCGCTTTATCCAAAGTTTTGGTGCGATGCGCATTTTCACAGAAAATACATTGAAAAAACCCATAAAACCCGCCAAAGTCCAAAGGTCCGCCTGGGCGCGCATTTCCAGAAAAACAATTAAATATTCCTCGCCCGCTGCCGTATTGTCCTAGCACCTTATCGACCCGTCGACCGTCGGATCTGGGCTTTCCCATCCGACGGCCCACATCCATATCGGACGGGCCCCGAAGACCGGACGTTACCTCCCGAAATTTGTCAGAGGGTGACGTCAGGCCTCTGCCACGCGTCGCCCCCAAATCTTATCGGGCCGCCTTCTGACAATCCCGCTTCTGTATGAAGAGCGGTGCGATATCATACTGCTTACCACTCCCGGTTTTTAGCTGTCCTGTCATGCCAATGTCACGCCACTTCACCGTCGCGTCAGCGCCCCCGCCCACCATCGCTCCGAGCTGTCACGCCACCTATGCAGTCCCCGTGCACCACTCACAGGCCGCCACGTCACCCGATGACGTCATGCTGATGTCACCCGACCCTGACCCCACCTGATGACGTCATGCTGACGTCATCCAAATTTTCGCGCCAACGCCAAAAAGCCCATATTTGGCCGAATTTTGCCATTTTTGCGCACTTTTTCAACGTTTTGTGCTCTACCTCCTGCATGCATTTTCACGTCCTTTGCTGCCGCCAACCTACCAAGACCATTCCAGAGCTGCTGCCACTCAGCATTTGACTACAACCAAGCTCCTCCATCATTATAACACTAGGTATTTACCAATTCTCCGACTGCGCACTCTGTTACGTTCTGCATTGATTAAAAACCAGGAAATTGACCATTTTCACCTGAGAAATAGGCCTGCTACACCTTGAAACTAAGTTAATTCCTTTTTTAAACCGGCCAATTGTGCCCAATTACACCCCTGTTGCTCTGAAACAGGCTGTAATTCAGCAAATTACCTAACCCACCGCGCAGGACGGTATTTCTTCCAGAAATAGTCGAAATTCAAACCAAATTCACTGGTAAAACATGGATACACCAGTAGCACCTGTTGCCTTGAATGTTGCTCCATTGAATGCCCCTCAGAGAGAGTTGGAGTGGAAATCATTAGCAGATCAAGATTACCAAATATCAGAGGAAATGCTAATGCATAGCAAGTATCACATTCACTTGCTAAATGAATTGAAACTCAAGCATGATAGTGGAATGGATATATTGGGCATTTGGGACTCTTTCCTCCCCATCTTCAAGCTCCCTCAGGTCAACCAGTTCCCTGACCTAATCCACTGATGTGCTGACTGCTATGACCCCACTCAGAGGGCTGTGCTTGACCCTTCAGGCTCAATTGTTTTTTATGTCACCCCTGCAGCCATCAGAGAGATGCTGAACTTCAAGACTGATAAGAAATTAATTTCTTTATCATTGATGGATCTGATAAAACAAGGAGCTAAACTGACAGATGCTCAAATCACTAAGATAAATCAATTGTTCATTGATTCAACCTCTGAGACTATGAAGTACCCTCCCATTTCTCATGTATACCTGAATCAATTGGGCAGAGACCTTGCAGATATGATTAGTCCCATACTGGGCTATAATTCAATAGAATTTGTTGATGAAACTGTGCTGGTAATGATGGCCATGTTTTCCCCTGGTAAGCCCCCAATCTGTTATGACTATGCCACTTACATCTCCAATAAAATACATGAGCAATTGATAGACTTAGCAAGAGAAAGGGTGTTCAGATACACCTCCTATATCTACCATTTAATCTTATACTATCAGCATGAGAAATTTCATTTTCCTATGAAAAGAGTGGATGCACAAGGCAATCCAAGGTCAGTGGTCTATTGGTCCTCTGCTTTCCACTGCAGATCTTATTCCCCATACACTTATTGTGAGTTTATAGACCTCTTCATCCACCCAACCATGTCTCTACTCCTGAGCTCACCTCGTCCAAGACTAACTGATGAGATGCAGAGGATTCTTCAGTTGTCCAAGGTATACAGCATTGGGGATTGGTATTTTTACCAAAACCACACAGTTATTAGAATATATGGGTGTGAGTTGCCCCCATACAGATTGCCCAGATATGTGCCTATGAGATTGTTTGCCCTCGAGTATTTCAGGCAATTTGGGAATGCTGATGTACTCCATTTTTCAAGCAGGGGCAAGAAGGCACAGCTTAAAGTTAGAAACCAATTAGGCCACTTCATCTACAATAAAAGGGAGGAAGGTTGGCAAGAGGCAGATATAATGCTGGAAAGCCTTGGCTTACAGACCAGTTTCCTTTGGAAACCATACGACCCCAATCATTTCATAAGCTTAAGAAGGGTCAGATATAGGCTGGCCGGTTATGATCACATAAGGTTGCCTCACATAGAAAAATATGCAAATCAACTAGAATGGAAGGAAGGCACCTTAGAAGAGGCCACTACACAAGAAGAATTAGCTCAAAGAGGAAAAAGAAATCTCCAAAAGTTGGCTGACTTAGAGCTCTGTTCACAGGTATTTTCTCTTCCAGGCACTCAAGTGGGAGTAGCTGCCTCATCATCTACAGCTCCACAAAAGACAGTCCAAGCCCCAATCACAGCAGAGACTTCAGCCAAGGATAAAGGCAAGGAAACAGAACAGAAGTCAGCCCAAGAAGAACAGCCTGAAAATCATCCTGAACAGCAGGAAGAAATGGCAGAGGCTCCTGGTCCTAATGATGAGCAAACGCAAGAAAAGGAGGCCTCAGTGCAGAATATTACAGTGGAGACTTCGGTGCTCCAAACCCCGATCAATGAAGAGAGCGGTAAGAAGAGAGATAGAGAGGAACATACTCCCCTTAGTACCGCAACATCACAACAAGGGGAAAAGAGACAAAGGCTCGATCCTTTTTCAGAGGAGGAGATGCCTTTTGGTCAAGCACAGATGGGTCCCCCCAACACAGAGGTATCAGCTAGCTCATTACAGCAAGAACAACAAAGAATACTTGGAGGAGAGGTCAGCTCCTCAGGGCAACAAAGAAAGGGTGAGTCTAGCATAAAGAAACAATTCATAGACATCAAGACCAGAAATGAGCCATTGAGGTTACAGCTATACAACCACTTGTTGAAAATGGCTCCTACAAACCAGCAGAGGTTGATGTCTGCATATGATGTGCAAGAGGGCAAAATGATAATGAGCCATTTCAAGCCCACAGCGTTGCAGCCACGGTCTGTAGCTGATTATATAAGAACAAACTTGGAAATCCTGTCCAAGGAAATCCACCCAATGGATCAAATTGATTTGCATAAACAGACGGGTGAGATGGTGTATGCTACCCTAGCAGATAATACATTGACAAATTATAGATTGCAGAATTCTTTGAATAATACCACTGCACAATTGGAGTTAGAAAAGGCATCCTCCCAGGCTAAAGACAACAGGATCAGGTCTCTGGAGGAAATAATTATAGAGCTCGGGCATGACCCAAAGGACCCCAAAGCTGTGCAGGCACTGCTAAAAGAAAGAGATGCAGATATTGCAGCTCTAAGGAAGATGATAAAGATCCCAGCAACCTTTCACCCCCAAACAGAAGAGATTGCTCAGCAGAGGAAGGACCAGGATACAACAACATTGCTGGTAACACTGCACAAACAGTTGGTGCAGACTGAAGAAAAATTAATAGAAATAGAGGCTGCATTGCAGGCAGCCCTATAGCAGAAAGAAGGAGGCAAAGAAGTTCAGCCCCCTCCACAAGTAATCAACCTTGAGGAACCCCCTCAAATTGTCACTCCTCCTACAGTGCAAACAGTTGAAACAGCTCCATCAACATCAGCACCAGCAACAACATCAGAGCGGGCTCCAAGCCTTGACATGCAGAAGCTGATGAATGAAATTCAAGCCCTGGAAGCCCAAATGGCAGAGCTAAATGAGGCCAAGGAAAATCTAGCTAAGCTGAATGAAAAATATGACAAGTCTAAGCAAAATGTAGCTGAAAAAGGAAGAGAAATAAAGGCTCTCAAAGAGAAGATAAAGGAGCTGGAGAAAGAGCTCACCCTTGACAAGGTTGTAACTGAAATCAAGAAAGTCTTATGGGCCAACATTGGCCAATCCATAACAGATCAATGGCAGTATATAGAGACAATTCATGAGCAAATGGAGCTCATAGCCAAGGCACACAGGGAAGTCCAAAGGGCAAGGGCATCTCTAGGCAATATGCCTGAGATAGCCAATAGAATGATCAACGTTCTCAATAACCGTACAGGTCCTCAGCTGGCAGCAATAGGAATCCCCAATAGAACTGAAACCATCCTGCTAATAAAGAGGGTCCTTACATTGAGAAGCCTGGTACAAACACTGGATAGAAGAAGCCAGGACATGCAAACAGAAGTAAACAGATTCATGGATAAGTTTGCAGCATTACAGAGCAGAGGCCTTCCTGGCTTGCTGAACAGCGCAGGGAGGCTATTATCACATGAAAATTATGCCAAAAGGGTGAATACATTTGCCACTAACGAGATCACTGCAGGAGCAAGTACTTCAGAAAAAACAGGGCCAGCATTTGGGCAAAGTCTCTATGACAGAGTAGAGAACTTATTTTTTATTATGAATGAGATCAAACATTTGTTTGAAGTGCCTCCAAACTTCTACAAATATACAGAGGCAGATGAAACCTTAGATGCAATTTTGAGACATCAGCTGCCTACACAGGAATGGTGGACCAAAATGATACAGTTGTTGTTGTAAATAAGAGGCTTTCATCAAGTTTTTCCATCAAAAACATAAGTCATCATGTTCAGAAAGATTTGATGCATTCAGTATATCTGGAGAAGAATGGACTGAGCCAGCTCAGGAAACCAATTCGGCCACTAAAACAATACTGACAGCTACAGATGACAGGGCCGAGAAAGCTACAGCATGACAAAGCCATAAAGACACATCATTCAGCATTAATGCAGAACGCTCAACCGACTCAGTGGCCTCCAAAGGTCAAAAAGACTTCTAACAGAATTAAAGAGTATTCATTTTGTATTTAGAGCAGTAATAACTTCCTTATTTGCTATTCTGTAAAGTTGGTGAGCGTATTTATTTATCAAGTGACTCAGCGGTTCAGATATTTTTGTATAACCGATTGTATATATTCCCCCTCGCATAAGCTTGCAGGGGTTGTTGATTTTCTCTTCAGGAGATACTATGCTGTAAATTTTCAGAGTTTTAATACAACAAAGCTGATGGAATTTCCAAAGTTCTATGTTGTCTGATGCGTTTTGGTGTGCTTGCTGAATGCTACAGGATTCCTACGTATTTCATGGAATAATAAGTTTTTTTAACCTGTTCGTTATGTTTGTTATTTTCTTCATAATCCATTCATGTTCTGTTTCACAAGTTAATGGCAAAGAAAAATAATAGCTCCAGGATTTATTCATAGAATACCCTGAACTCAATCTAAGCTATTATGTATGTTTACCTCAATTATAGTTATAAGAGTGTAATTCTTAATTGCTGCACTTCCAAACTATACCTTTCACAGTGATTATTGTTCAGGAATTCAAGCCTGTTCCTGGTCAATACATCTCTTTCTCACATCACCAGTTTAGTGGAAAACTCTTAATTGCCTTCCACTGGCTAATCATATTTCATCACCACAATTTTAAGTATGTTTCATGGAATATTTAAATGGCCCTGCAGTTTAGGCAATCCCACTCAACACTTCAAACAACCTGTAACCACAGACTCCATTGCCCAATGGTCTAGAACTGTCTGAAGATATCACCTTAAGTACTGAAAGACATCATTCAACCAAAATTACAAACCAAACCAAACCAAACCCTTACCTCATATCTAGCCTAAGATTCTTAAGAACAAAGGTAAACAGTGAAAGAGAGAGCCCTCTCTGATTACAGGTTGGCTAGAACCTGTGATCCAAAGCTTGGTTAGTGGTTACCCCGGCCGTATTCCCTCAGGAGTCAAAGGGAACAACCTGGGTGTTAACACTCCTATGCACCCAAATTTCTTCCGCAAGGATTGGCCAACGTCACACATAACTAATATCTCATGCATCAACCAAAGAGTTAATAGTGAAAGTGTGACAATAGTATCATATGCTCATGCCTCTTTCAAAATAGCTCCTTCACGTACATGAGTTAATGGGTTTTCTTTTCTCTTTTACAACACACATCTTAGACCCCAAATAACACATGCCCTTGATTTGAAACTTGATAAACACACCCTACCTCACTAAACTTCAACCAGTTGTTTCTATTTTCTCTCATACCAAAACATAAAAATAAAAACAACACAGAGAAATGGCAAAACTATCTCACCTAATATTTATTAATTAAAACCCACAAACATAACACATAATACAGTCTCATTTTATACATATGGATTGATACACTAATAATCACAACCACCTAGAATATAATGGTACCTACACATCTTGAACTAACTTTTATATTCGAAAATGACCTCTAAAGTATGACCTTGAAACTATAATAATCTACAACTTTTATTTCTCTAATCATCTCTAACAATTTTATATTTGATGAGAAAAAGTTATAGATAAACACATTAACTTTTCTATAATTTTATTATTATTATAACACAAACTTCTCTAACATGGTTTAGATATTTATCTTTATCATAAACTATAAAACTATGTATAAAAATTTTAATTATTAATTTCGAAATATCAGATGCATTTAATGAAATAAAACATTAATGTATTTTATATATATAGCTTTTTCTTTCGTCTTAAATTTTTATTACTTTTCATATTTGGAAATCAAATGAGAGGATAAACAAATACAAACTAACTTACTTTTATTTATTTATTTATATATATCAAAAATTGAAATCAAATGATAAGATAAACAAATACAAACTAACTTTTATATATATATATATATATTAAAAATAAAAAATAAAAATTAGCTAATCTAATTTTAATTTTGGTAATATAATTTTATATTTTCTATGATTTTTTAAGATGAGAATATATAAAAGTAAGATAAGTCAATCTCAGAAATAACATGTAGTAAATAAAAATATATAAAATTAATATTTGGAAATATATATATATTATATATTTAAAAGAAGAAATTATAATTATAAATATAAATATAAATAAATATATATATATATATATATATATATATATATATATATATATATATAATTTGTATTACTTTATAATAATAAATTATGTCATATTATTTTTCATGGATTATCTAATATAAATAAAACATTTACTACAATTTTGGTTTCAAAGCTTAAGATTGAACTTTGGTTTATCTTTGTTCTCTTCTCTCTTATGGGTATCAATCTATTTCGAAGAATTATCAAGAACATATGTAATGATTGCAGTACTTGGAGACAATTCCATGGTTGGAAGGTCTTTAGTATTTACATTTTCCTTATCACCATCAAAGTGATCGGATTCATATGGACATGTGCGTCTGCTTTTTGACGACGTCGGAATTTCCTTACATCGAGGGGTGGAACCCCAGATTAGGGATCGGCTAGCTCTACATGTAGCTAAATTGAGTCAATAGGAGTTGAATTGACCATAGGATTCTTTTATTGTTGCATGTTGTCACGTTTCTCAGTTGAAGAATTTTTGGATTATTTTATATCATTTGTTTCTTTCCAACAATGGAAAGCACTCTGAAGATGATTGGGCTATTGACATCTCCACATAGGAGAGAAATGTTCTCATAGTCTACCAACTATAAATAAACTTTATAAATAAACTTTATGCTCCACTTCAGAAACCCTTTACTAACATCTAGTTCCACACATATGCATGTATATGTTACAATACCCTTGTCGAGAGCTTCAGTGTTCGTATTAATAAAGAGGCCTAGTAAGTCCCCAATATCAGATAAGATGCTTGGTTCTATCAAATGAACGAGGAGGCTCAAAAGCCTTATATAGACTAGAGTAGCAAAGTTGTCATTGAAAAAGGATTAAAAATAAGAAACCATGGTTGAATTGAAATCTCATATCAACCCAAAAATAACAATCCAAAGATGTCAACACCTTCTGCATCTGAATATTTAAAGAGTACCACAAAAAAATCATTTCAAACAAAATTACATCTTCGTGATGTACTCATTCCCATAGTGCAGATGATGAAGACCAGCATATATTAAATTGGAAAATAATTTCCCGTCATACCTAATATATAAAATCCAATTTGACTACAGGATTGGAAAATACTTTCACGTCATACCTAATATATAAAGTCCAATTTGACTACAGGATCATCTACTTCAAGAGACGAAATGTCTACAACCTGTTCGATGACAAATATCGGCCAGGAAAGATATTTAGGATTCATACGGTGGAGAAAAACATATATCATTATTCCAACAAACATAATTTTTATAAAGAATTTTTTAATAATTATAAATTATACATGTCATAAATTTCCTTTTATAAATATAAATTATATATTTAATAAATTAATTAAATTCTTCCATTTAAAATTTTGAAATTATATCTATATTAATTGTAATATAATGATTCTTTCCAAATTCTTATTTACAATCTTATACCAGCCAATTATGGTACCCTAACAACTTTTTTAAATGTTAATTATCATGGAATTTTTTTATAAATTAAAATAGTTTTTATAAATAACTAAAAAGAAATAATAGTAAATAATATTTTGAGAAGGTTAGAAAGCGATAAATGATAAGTTATATGATTAACATGTGGTTCGAATTTATAATAAGATTAACAAAATAAGGATGTATAAATGAATGAAAGAAATAATATGAATAAATACACGTAAGAATTTATGAATTTTTGTTATAAGTCAAGTATATTACATTAAAATTCGTATTGCACATTGATGTTTGAATGTAATTAGTTTTTCATTATAGAAATAAGATGGTCATAACTCAAAATTGACTTTGTCTATTTAAAAGTCATAACTCAAAATAGACTTTGTCTATCTAAAATGTATAAACATGAAATATAAATTAAAACAAAAATGCATGCTAATAATGACATAATTAATTTTTCCAATTTCATTTTTGTCATTTAAGTCTAACAAACACAAAAATATAAATATTTAGATTGATTGACATAATTGCATAATGTAGTTGATAATTCAAAGGGTGAAAGCACATGTACAATAATAGGTGTGCTAGTGTCATCCTTAGAGTCTATAAAATCAGTGTTATCCCATTCCCATGCCATATTTTTCACCTTCATATCCAATTTTATCATATGTTTTTGTGTTTCATCTAAGAAGAGAAGTATTTCTTGTTGCTTCTCTAATCACTCAACCAGAACTTGATCATTATTGTTTTGACCTACCAATATATGTTAACAACATATTTATATATATGTTAACAACATATTTATATATATATATATATATATATATATATATATATATTGTGAGTCCTTATTTTTCTAGTGTTAGGATTCAATTTCCTCACTTGCACCAACACTTCCTCATTGCTCATAAACCTTCCATCAATCTAAGCCACCTCTTCTACCATCTCAATTTATTGCTTGATAGATAGGGGAGTGGTATTGTGATAAATATGTGCTGTTATTTCCATATATTTTAGTTCTAGGGAAATAGATAGTCCCTGACACTCTCTTCACCCCCTATGACATTTTCCTCCCCTACCTCTTTCCATAATACAATTGAGGTAATAAGGATACAAAATCCAGCTAGGGAAGAGTTAGGAAAATTGGTGCAAAGACCCGGGTGACTGATAGACAACCAAATGACCAAGAGAATGAAGTAAGGAGAACATCGGATTGAACCCTTATGAAAACACCCCAAAGAGGAAATAGTTGAGAGGACACAAACTTGACCACTGGCCTCTAAATTGCTAAGAGTCTTAAAATATGAATTGGGTTTCCAAGTTATTACTATAGGATAACTCAAATCGAGATAGAGAATAAGACCAAAAGAAAGGAAACTTGAATCCACATAAAACTAAGAGGAAATTCTAGTAAGGTGAACTAGAGTCTATACACATGGGAGGAAAGATAAAAAAAACCTCCAAGAAAATGTTACTAGAAAGACCCAATAGTAGAAAATTATATGTATTCTATAATTTTGAACACTTAGTTATACAAAAGGAACACGCCTTTATTTGGAAATATCCCATAACATGCAAGGAATGTGACCATAGGATACCCCCTACCAAATAAAAAGACACAAAATTGAGGAATTACTAAAGTTGAATTAGAAGAAAACAATGAGAAATAATCAAGGAAGGAATGGAAGCCACTTGTTTAGTTGTCAGTAGAATGAAAATGACTCATCCTCTTGGTAAATTTATTTCATCCTAGTCAATTCCTTTAAATTCAAAGCTACGAATGGTCTATGGACCTCCTATCCCAATGACCTCCTATCCTTACTATAATCAACCTGTACATCTTCCATAATAGATCAAGACCTCAAATCCTCTATGGAATTGTTGATTCTCCAATGAGTAATCATACATGAAATCTCATTGTAAACACCTTGAAAGCTTAGGGTGGCATGGAATGATGTGGTAGCATACCCTTTTCAAATCAAGTTTGTTAGTTTTATGCTAGGTGTAGGGTGTTGTTCCCTCCCACATTCTGCTTCACTTACAAACCATTCAAACCATCATACTGGTGATGGGACACCCACCATGAGGTGAATAATTTATTCAAATCTAAGAAATAAATAAGACATAGAGTAGGGAATAACATAAATGAAACAGTTATAATGTGGGCCAATTTTTTTTATAGAAAAGTTAAAATAAAAACACAATTATCTTGACAATAGGGAGAATATATGAATGAAGAGAAATAAAATGAAAACAATAAGGGAAAAAATTGAAATGAAATAGGTTAACAATGGGATGGAATTCCACAGCTAAAAATACCATGAATAAAAAAATAGTATTAAAGTTATAAATTAAAATGGGAGTGGCGGGAGTGTGACTTGAATGAACCAAACTAAGGAAGAGATAGAAAAGGGAGTAATAACTATGAAATAAGGAAATGTGGGAAAGAGGTGGAAGTGAAAATATTACGGATATTTTTTTAGAGAAAGAAAGAAAGAACGAAAAGGAGAAAATACCTCATTAGAGGCTAAGAGAAAGGAGAATAGAACAAAGATCAAGAAGGTCTAGGATGGGGATCGAGATGATGAATAATGGGCTTCCATAATGGGATAAGTTTATATCCATATTCCAAATTAAATTTGTTCGAATGCTTTTCCATTTCAATAGCTACATGAATGAGGCATGAAGAGTAATGGGGAGAAATGGTTCAAATTCTGGTTTGATAAAAGAAAATAACAAGTTGATAATTGAATGACTAATCGGTAATGGAAGATTTCTAAATGTGAGTGTGGTTTATGTGTGTTATGTGTTATTTGATGTTGGATTAAAAATATCAACTTGTTTAGCCTATATACATTTTTTCATAGGAGCATATTTATAATTTTGATAATGTAATAATTGTTTAAGGGCTTTATTATTTTAAATAAAGTATTAATATTCTTTTTAGCTAAGGATTTCTAGATAAGGTATATGGTTCCCTATATGCAAGGAAGAGTGTTAAAATATTGAGGATGATAGGAGGTAGGAGATCTATATTTACAATAAATAGCTCCATGATAATATTTATTTATTTGGGAAAGTTAGTATCCATTATCCATGGGGGATTTTGTTAGATGAGATGTTTTTTTTTCTAGGAATTGGGGTGCGGAAATTCGAATGGCTCAAGTGAATAAAATTTATAAGATAAAATAATTTTGGGCCATGTGTTGATGATAAATGGATTAAAGGTAATGTTTTGTGTGGGTTTTTCCTATAAATTTGGTGCATAAGGTAACCATTAGGGAGTCAAGTGACAAGCACATCATGGAAGGGAAGAGATTTACCTTTTCCAAGTTCCATATTAAATTGGATATGGGATAAATATCATTAAGATGAAAAATGAAGGATTTAAGGGAGGAAATTCCATGAAGCCAAATAATAAAGGTGTTATAAACAAAACAAAACCAACAATTTGGTTTTATGGAGAAGGTTTCTAAATCTCGAAGTTTAAAATTTTCCATAAAGATATTTGCCACCACATGGGATAATAAGGATCTAATGGTTGTGCCTTTTGTCTGTTCATAAAATATTCCTTTAAAGTAGTATAAATTAGAGCAAATATAAGACTAAGAGTCTCAATATTAATCAATTTAGAGATTATATTAATGGTTTAAGGAATTGATATTTTGGTGAATAGAGACACTATATCAACATTGACCATGATCTCTTTTTCATCAAAGTGAACGTTCAAATTATTGACCTTCAGAGATTTTAATGGTCTCTAGACCTCCTATCTTAAAGCTAATTCCTATATCTTTCCTATAATCAACCCCTACATCCTCCATACTAGACCAATACCTCAAAGCCTCTATGGAATTTTTTATTCTCCAACAAGTAATTATACATGCACTCTCACTACAAACACCTTGAAAGCATTGTGTGGCATGGCAAGGTGTGGAAAAAACCCATTTTGAATCAAGATGGTTGGTTTTATTCTAGATGGAGGGTTATGTTCCCTCCCACCTTCTCCTTTGCTAACAAACCATTAACTCTGTCATACTTATGCTCAGACACCTACCATGAGGTCAATAGCTTATTCAAAATTAAAAATATGAGGTCAATAGCTTATTCAAAATTAAAAATAAATTAGAAATGAAATAGGAAATATAATAAATAACATGGTTATAATATGGGAAAGTTTTAATACAAAAGTTAAAATAAAAATATAATTAATTGACAATAGAGAATATATGAATGAATAGAAATAAAATGAAAACAATAAGCTACACAATTTGAGTAAAATAAGTTAACAATGGGAGAGAATTCCACAACAATGATTACGATGAATAAGAAAATAATATTAAATTTATAAATTAAAATTGAAGGGGGTGGAGACTATGCATTGAATGGAAAAAACTAAGGAAAATCTAGAAAAGGGGGTGATAACTATGAAATAACCAATGGAGGGAGAGGCTGGGAGTGTAATGATCACTAAAAAGTTTTGAGAGAGGAAAAAATAATGGATAAGACAAAAGACCACATTACAAGCCAAGATAAAGGAGAAATGAGTGTAGATTGGCAACATCTAGGATGGTTATCAAGATTATGAATTAGGGGTTTTCATAATTGGTTGAGTTTATACTTGTCTTCTAGATTAAAGTTGTCTATATATTTTTTTATTCGAAGAGATTCATGAATGAGGCATGAAGGGTAATAAAAATAAACATAGAGGATTTTAGTTTGACAAAGTTATTAAAATATTGAGAATTAAATGACTCCTCAACAATGGAAGATTTGGAAATTCAAGTATGTTTGTGTCTACTTTGTGTTCTTGAATATGAGCTTTAAAGATCAACCTATTCAGTCTTTATATGATTTTCTATATGAATAAAGAATTTGGTAAACCCTTATCCTATCATAAGGTCAAGTTTATATTTTTCATATTCAAATAATTATTTAAGGGTTTTATGAAGTTTAAATAAAGTCTTAATATTATTGTTAGCTAAGAATTTATAAATAAGGTTAGTGATGCCATGGACGTCAAAAAGCAAGATAAAATCCTGAAGATGAGAGAAGGTAGGCCATTTAGCTTTATAATTGATAACTCTATGATAAGCTTTAGTTAATTAGTAAAGTGTGTACCCATTGGTTATGAGGGATTTCATTAGATGAGATATTCCCTTTTCTAGGAATTAGGAACAAAAAATTTGAATAGATCGAGTGAAAAAGTTGTAAAGATAGTAGAATTTTGGGTCAGGTGATGATGAGAGAGGGTATGGTTGTAATGGCTTATGTGGGTATTTTTCCTATAAACTTGGTGGGTAAGGGAACCATCAGGAAGTCAGGTGACAAGTACATCTAGAAAGAGCTAAGGTATTTGTCTTTTTCAATCTCATTAAAATGAAAGAGGAAGGAATTAAGGAAGGAAAGGAGGTGAGGTTAAATGACAAAGGTGACATAAATGAAAAAAACCAAAACTTTGGTTTTACGGGTTAGGTGTTCAAAGGTTGAAGTTCAAAATGTTCCATAATGATATTGAGTATTGACAAACACATGGGAAAAAGAGGATCCAATGGCTATGCCTTATCTTTGTTCATAAAATATTCATTTAAAGGAGAGGAAAGATAAATATTGATGAAATTGAGAATCTCAAGATCAACCAATTTGGAAATTAGATTATTAAATTTAGAAGTTGGGATTTTGATTAATAGAGACACTAAATGAATGGTGACCATAATGTCTTGTTCATCCCAATAAAGGTTCATTATTTTTTTTAATAAAGTCGATGGATTTCTCATGTGAAACATTTAGACATTTCAAATATTAGAATAAAGGTTATTCCAAAGATTCTCTCAATATTATTAGGCTTTATATATATATATAATTATATATTATATGTTTAAATGGAAAATATATTATAAAGAAAATGAATAACCATTTATATTTTTAAAATATATATCTATATATATATATATATATTTGTATTAAAATATATATATATATATATATATATATATATATATATATATATATATATATAAATATATTACAATAATAATAATTAAATTTTAAAGTGGTTGTTACTAAATTAATATATAAAATAATAAATAAGAAACCAACTTTTTTACAACAATTTCACTAATAAAATTTACATGATAAATGTTTATAACATGTTTATTTATTTATTTTTAAATTATATATTTAATCATTGTTTATGTTTTAATGAAATTGTGAGTTTTAAATAAAAAGATGATAATTATTAAACTAGCACAATCACTTTTAATAAATGTTGCTGATATATGTTAATAGGAATATATCAATAACATGTACAACCACATTATTAAATGTGGTTGATAAATTTCGATAGAGATTAATTGATATGTATTTATTATTATTATTATTATTATTATCAATATTGATAAATATATAAAGATAATAATATAACAATAATAATAATTATATTATATAAAGAGGATTACTGCTACACGAAGCGATGGCGGAACGAAATGCATCGAGTAGGGTTTCTGGTGCTAGGGTTTTGGGAATGGGGCATCTAAAGCCAAGCCCCCGCTCCCTCCAATGGCGCCGCAACAGGAAAGGCCGCAGGAATGGCCCCGGTATTGCTCGCCCTGCAAAGATTCAGCAACAGGGGAAATCGAGAGCCACAGGAAAGGCCGAGGCTGTGGTGGTCGTCGGACGCAGATGCCGAAGATTATCCAGCATTTCGCACCGGATCCACTCAGAAGAAGAAGTAAACCCAGCCAGGGTTAACAAAAGCCGTGCTCTGCCTCCCCGGAATAGTCGATACTCTGCATCTCATTTTCAGAACTTTCCAAGCTTCCTGGATCTGCCTAGAAGGAGCATCTGGGATCTGAATGTTTCAACCTCGATTCCTCATTCAGGCAGCCGAGATCTTACTCATTTCCAGCAAGCGAGTTTCCAGATTCAGATAATTCTTCTGACTGGCAAAACCCTGCTCCTAGAAGTCCAGCCATCTTTCACAGTGCGCCATCTCTCAAAGATTCTCGAACTGAGGTTGGGGATCCCTTCCTCCCTTCTGTGGCTCCTCTTTGTTGGTAAGCAGCTTGATAACAATCTGCCTCTTTCCTTTTATAATATTGAAAGAAATGCCACAGTGATCCTATCACTTCGACTAAGGGGAGGGGTAGTCGGGCAATCCTCTGCCTCCAAAGGTTTCTCCTACAAAGATGCAGTACATGCACAGCCTGCCAAGAAGCCTGCCCAATCTGCCGAGGCTCCCAAACCCTTCTTGGTGGACAAAATGGAGGAAACCCCTGCCATTGAAATCACTCATCCATCTTTGGATGATCAATACCAGACATTTGCAGAAACAGCCCTCATCTGCAGATTTAATGGCCTATGGCCCCGCACTGCTGATCTATACCAGTGGATCCATTCTAATTGGACCAACAATTGCAAAGTCTTCTTCTGCTCGAAAGGCTTCTTTATTGTCGTCATTGCCTTCAACGAAGATTACCAGAAAGCCTTAACGGGGGGCCCCTGGTTCTGGGGATCAGCTGGACTTTTCCTCTCCCCCTGGTTCCCAGACTTTGACCCCTCCACTGCAGTCATCTCCAAGCTTCCTATCTGGGTCAGGCTTCCAAATCTCCCTGCGCATCTATGGCATTTTGCTGTCTTTCAAGGAATCAGAGACACCCTTGGCCGCTTCCTGGCAACAGATACCTCAAGGGGGGAGAAAGGAATATACACCTATGGTAGAATTTGTGCAGAAATAGACATCAGTAAAGGGCTACCAGATCAGATCATCCTCAAATTCGGGGACTTCCATTGGACGCAAACTTTGGACTATGAGAATACAACCTTCAGGTGTCGCCATTGCCATCAGACAGGGCATCTCCAGAACACATGTGCAGTGTTCCTCGACAAAAAGAAGAATTTCACTCGCAAATCCAAATCCAAGAGTTGGAAACCTTGTGACAGACCCCCTATGGATGACATAGAGTCCTCTAGCTCTGATGAGGAGGACTTGGAAGTGGACAAGGAGAATTTGGAGCAACCAAAGGACCCGCTCTCAGCCCGTGCCATGGATCCTTCTGCACCTCTATTCTCACAAAAAATGTCCTCATGAGTCTTCGCCTTCTGATTCAGACAAGGAGTCTCCTCCTTTAGCTCAGATCAATCTGCAAATAGTTTCAGTCCAGCCAAATCCATCTGGTTGGGTCAAAGTCAGCAAAAGGAAAGGAAAAAAATGTAGATTGGAAGATTCTGCCCATGCTGGGTAGACTCCCTAGACCAGCTCGTTCTTTCTGTTCCTCTCTGTTTTCTTCTGCTTGTGCCGTGGTTGTTTTTGGAACCGAGGTTGATATCATATCATTTTCGGCTCCCTTGCTCCTTAGCTTCGCGTCTTTAAAAGCTCTGTCTGTACCATATTTCTTTCCTTAATAGATTTAGTCTTAATTCAGAAAAAAATAAAAAATAAAAAAATAAAAATTATATTATATAATATATTTATCATTATAACCCCGAGGGAATAAATTGGTTCATTATAGGTGCCAATGGTATGGATTATATATTAATATCAATATTGGTAGCAATAAATATATAATTATAATAATAATTTTATAAAAATAATTTTATTTTATAAAATATTATTATTATAACAACTTATTATAATAATTATTATTATTAGATAATAATATTATTAAGATAATATTACTAATATTACTAACCATATGATAAACCCAAGGGATTAAAAAAATCAAAGGATCAACAAACCCAAAAGATTAATATTATAAGTCCAAGGGATTATTAATATTTTAAATCCTAGTTATTCATATGAAAAAACACAAGAAATTAACATTATAAACCTAGGTGATTAATATTATAAACCCAAGCAATCGACAAACCCAACGGAATAATATTATAATCCAATGGATTAATATTATAAAGCTTTGCGATTAATAAATCCAATGGATTATTAATATTATCAACCTAAAAGATTAATAAACCCAAGGGATAAATATTATAAATCTAAGAGATTATAAACCCAAGATATTAATGTTATAAACCAAAGAATTATTATTAAATCCTAAGAATAGAAACCCCAAGATTTAAATTATAATCTGAAAGGGCTATATAAAAACCTGAAGGGGTTACTGATATTATAAACCCAAGGGATTAATATTTAAAACCAAAGGGATTAATAAACCCAAGGGAATATTGATAATATAAAGCCACCAAATTAATAAAACTAAGAGATTATTTATATTATAAATCCAAGGGATTATTTATATTATAAACCCTAGGGATTATTATTATAAACTGAAGGAACTAATAAACTCAAGGGATTAATATTATAAACCTAGGAGATTAATAAATCGAAGGGATTATTAATATTTTAAACCCAAGGAATCATAAACCTAATGAATGGATATCAAACCTAATGAATTAAAATTATAAACCATAGGATTAACATTAAACCCTAGAAATATAAACCCTCTTATTAATATTAACCCACAGGTTAATATTAAACCATAGGATTAATATTTTAACACCCTAATATTGTAAACCCAAATATTGTAATATACATATTAGGGATTAATTTTATAAATCCAATGGATTAATATTATAAATCTAGGGGATTAATAATATTATGAACTCATTAGATTAATAAACCTAAGGAATTATTATTATCATAAACATGAGGGATTAACAAACCCAAGGGATTAATTTTATAACCCAAGGGATAAATATTATAAACCTTCAGGTTTAATATTATAAATCGAAGGGATTGTTAATGTTATAAACCCAATGGATTAACAAACCTAAGGGTTTATTGATATTATAAACCCAATGGATCAAAGTAAAACCCTAGGATTATATTAAACCCTAGCAATATAAACACTAAGATTAATATTAAATGCCAAGGAAATATAAACCTAAATGATTAATATTATAAGCCCAAGGGATTATAAACCCTGGGATTAATATTAAATCGTGGGATCAATATTGTAAACCATAAGATTATAAACCTAAGTGATTAATGAACCCAATGAATTATTAATATTATAAACCCAACAAATTAATAAACCTAAACTATTAATATTATGAACCCAAGGGATTAATATTATAATGTGCACGAGTTAAAAACCAAAGAGATTAATATTATAAATTCAAAGGATTAATGTTCTAAAGCATAAGGATTATAAGCCTAACAGATTAATATTTTAAAGCCGTGAAATTAATAAACCCAAGGGATTGATATTATAAACCCAACATATTAATATTATAAGCCCAAAGAGTTAATAAACCTAAGAGATTAAAATTTTAAACCAAGGGGATTAATATTATGCACCCTAGGTATTATTATTTTAAACCCAAGGGATTCATAAACCTCAAGGCATTAATATTATAAAACCAAAGTATTAAAATTACAAACCCAAGGAAATGATATTATAATCCCTAGGGATTAAAAACCCAAGGGATTCTTCCCCGATGGAGGAGAGAATCCCGAAGCACATGGCAAGTTGAGTCTCATGACTGCAAACAAATGGTGTGCGGATGGAGGACTAGCTTCCCTACCCTCTCATGTGAATCAGAGTACTAGGGGGTGCAAAGGTACTCATGTGAAAAATCTTAATGTCTCACTAAGTGTGGACAACAAAGATCTAAGGAGTGGGATGGATCATTGTTGTGGATTTCGTGTTGGCATTTCAGTTCAATGTTGTACTCTTGGTTAGTATTCTGTGAGCAAACAGAAGCAACGACGATGGATTTCTAGAGTAGGGCGGCATCTCTCGAGCTTCCCTCCCACTCTTGGCTATGTAAATTTACCATTGTTCTAATCTAAAGGCAGCACCATGTGATTTTTTGTGCATGTACAGTGTAGCCTAAGGTGGTTCGGGTAAGTTGGTATTCCTTGCTACATTGGAATTTAGAAGGTGTGAGTTGCTGGCCCGCTGGAGTCTATTGGAGGTGGTATAGTTGGTGGTGTTATTGGAGGTGGTGGTGGTTATGCATGGGATACTTTGTCTCAGGTGTTTGGACCAAGAATTGGCATGCCTTGTGTCTCAATGGGTGTTTTCTTGTGTTCTATGGGGATAGCAAAACTACCTCCCTAAATCTTACTGTACTGGTGTGGTCTGCAAGAGGCCCCTTGGGGAGCTTTAGCCAAGGGTTGTTGCGCGTGATTTTTTGTGGAGTAGTCTGGTTGATGAGAGGTTTCGACTCTGGGTGAGGTGGTCTTTCCGATTTATAGTGGTTTGAGCCTTGAAGATTTTCAGTGGCTCTGACACTTTTGAGGTGTTTTTGATCAATTCAACATGCAGAATTCCCCTTAGCATGGGCATTCCTCTCTCCCTGCCAAGCCAGGCTCAGTGGGGCACGAAGACCAGAATAGGCGAGTTCAATCTGTGGAGCTAGGAATCGTGGTGGGTGGGATGTGGTGGGGTGGCATGACTGTCAGTCTCTCTCGCTAGATGATTTTTGGAGCACGTGGTGTTCACAGTGGTAATGAGTAGGAAACCCATTATGGAGGGTGGTATTAGCAATATCGTAGATGTGGTGGGATACAACATGGTGGTAAGGTTAGTTGGGGGTCTTGCAAACATTCACCTCACAACCCGTGGGTAATTCAACACAGTTTTCTAGAGAATTTATGCGAGCTAATTCAAGCATTGTTGGATTGGGTGGATTTGGCTTAAAGGATTTGAAGGGAGGAGCAAGATAAGCTGGTGGCCACCCTGTATAGGATGCACTAATTTTAATGCTAGGTTGGCGAGAACATGGTGTGGTCTTGTGTGGCCAAAACCATCTTTCCAAAAAAGTGGAAAATATGGAGACATGGATGGCACACTTCGAAGAGCATGTTGAGTGCAACTTCTACCCTCTGCCTCCTCTAGGAACAACCCTAGATAACTTAGTTTCCATCACTTCAGATGACTAGCATGCCCTTAGGCATTTTCTATGTGTTGTTTATCTTTTTGTGTCTGTGGAATTCCCATTTATGGACGATCTCCTTAGTGTATTTTTTGTATTTTTGTCACATGATGTAGACAATGGTCAACAAACCTCATCAGGATGAGACCACCTATTTTTTATTTCTCGTGATGTATATCTCTTTTGCTAGATGAATAGAATTTTGACTTTAAAAAAACCCAAGGGACTATAAATGCAAGAGATTTAATATTATAAACCCAAAGAATTTATAAACTAAAGGATTATAAACCCAAGTAATTATATTGTTTATAAAGGGATCAATATTATAAACCTAATGGAATGATATTATAAACCCAAGGGATTATAAACCCAAGCGGTTGTATTGTTCATAAATGGATTAATATTATAAATCCATTGAATTGATATTATAAACCCATGGCATCAATAAACCCAAGGGATGAGTGTTATAAAACCAAGGGATTGTCCATATTAAAAACTAAAGGGATTCAAAATGCAAGGGATTAATATTAGAAACCCAAGAGATAAATAACCTGAAGGGATTAATATTACAAACCCAAGGCATTAATAAACCCAATGAATTATTAATATTATAAACGCAATGGATGAATATTATAAACACTAGCGATTAAAAACACAAAGGATTAATAAACCCAAGGAATCAATATTATAAACCCTAGGGATTAAAATCCATGGGATTAATATTATAAACCCAAGTGATTAGAAAAACCAAGGGATCAATATTATAAACGAAAGTGATTAATGAACCAAACAAATTTAATATTATCAACCCAAAGGATTAATATTATAAACCCGACAGATTAATATTATAAACCGAAGTGATTAAAATTATAAACCCAATGGATTAATATTAGAAACCCTATGGATTATATTTCCAAGAGACTAATATTATAAACCCAAGAGATTAATATTAAAAACTCAAAGAATCAATAAACCCTAATTTTGTAAGTTTCAAAGTTGACATTGAATAAATCACAATGTAATGTAACATTGCGGAAATGGGTATCATATTAATTGTCATCTTGCAATAATGTTTGTCAAAATACGACGTTGGATTGATTTTTGTACCATGATGATGAAAAGGAAAACTGCGGTGAGGCAATTTCCCTTTCATTTCATAATATCCTTACGTGAACCTGTGATTTATGGCCCACTTATACAAATCAGAACTGTTTGAATG
The DNA here is from genome assembly GCA_031772625.1 of Pinus tabuliformis. Taxonomy (NCBI): domain Eukaryota; kingdom Viridiplantae; phylum Streptophyta; class Pinopsida; order Pinales; family Pinaceae; genus Pinus; species Pinus tabuliformis. Next base: position 360,413,468 of record CM062805.1, read on the forward strand.
GCATACTTCGCCTACAACCCCGAAATTAACAAATAGTGGAAATGCATGGAAACCCGACAATGAATGTCAGTCCCACTCTCGATGCCAAAGTTCTAACTTTAAAAGAAATCAAACTATTGATCGTAATTCGTCAGGTCCATTGTTTCCCAGGCCTTATCGGCTTCAATCTCCGTCATTAATCTGCTACCCAATTTGACGGTTTACACTTAGCCTGATCACCAAACAGTCCCCTCGATCTCCAACATTCAATAAACTATCTCCAATCCAATGGTTAATAGCCATATCGCATGAGCCACTTGCACGAGGATTACCCACCCAATAAAGTAGTTTCCTCTCTCCTACGGCATGCTACATGTCGACTGACAAATGGAATTAGGTGACCACCCTGAATTACCATTTACCACTTAGAGTCACATGATAAACCATTTCCTATTATGAAACTACTTTTCTCATGCATTAACACTCACGCATTTTACCCATGCGATAACTGTCTATCTAACGGATTTGTTGATCTGACAATCCAGATCAACTTCCGGTGATTCCTCACCTTCCACCATTACTGTTTGTCAATCTGTACGATCTGATGGTTCTTCTCTGCATTTGATTGTTTTTCAACGGAATCTATTTTAATACACAGTTCCACCCTGCCACCTCTATTCTCATGACATGCCATACAACAATAACTCGCTTAACCTTGGATCACCATTGATCCTTACAGTGATCGATGGTCGATCAAACCTACAACATTGAATTTCACTCTTTCAACACAAACATCTAAACTATAGGTAAACAAACACATGAAATTCAAATAACACACATATATATATTATACATAATTATATTGCACTCTAACGCATTTTAGCCTTAGATAACAAGTTCTCCTTCGACTACATTGTATCGAATCTCCTCCTTTCTCACAACACAGACTCTCTTTATATAAGAAATTACAAAAGTCATGGATCATCTAAGATCCATGATTTCCTCCCACAATCGCTCAATCAAATCCCTAAACCTCTCTATACGCTTACATGGCAGATAATTACATTAAATTAAGTCTTCTAGAGACTTATCAATTCCATCAAATTAGCTCTGTTTTAATAGAATTTGCCCTGTTTTACAATGATGGTCCACGTTTCCTCTTTCATAGCTCAAAATTTGAATTTTGGTTAAAGGTGGTCAGATGCTCCTGCATCAGACTCCTGAGGTACAAAAATTTATGACCTCTTGGTCATATGCTTCTCCTTCATCCCTTAGCAATTCTACCCACCTCCTCAGTGGAACTACCTTCATGATCTTTCTGTGAGCTGCAAAAAAACCTCTACAATAACAGTCTTCTCTGCTACATGATACCTCACCAAGCTTCTCACCTGGCTTAGTCTTTCAACATCTCTCTGGTTCTCTATTCTATGAACCATTGGAGCACTCCATGCTCTAGGTTGCTACAATCTTCTCACCTTCTTCTAAATACCACAAACTCAATAGTCTTCAACATAACTATAGCTCCTTCTTTCGCACACAAAATCTTCTTTCTTCTCATAGGAAACCTTTCCTTGCTCTAGCACCAAATGATGAAAAGGAAAACTACGGTGAAGAAATTTCCCTTTCATTTCATAATATCCTTACTTGAACTTATGGGTCATGGACCACCTATACAAATCGGAAGCATTTGAATGGTGTACTTCCCCTAAAAACCGAAAATTAACAAACTGCGGAAATGCATGGAAACCTGACAATGAACGTCGATCCCACTCTGGACGTCAAAGATTGTACTTTAAAAGAAATCAAACTCCCGATCATAATGCATTGGGTCTGCTCTTTCCCAAGCCTTATTGGCTTCAATCTCCATCATTAATCTGCTACCTGATCCAATGGTTTATGCTTAGCCTAATCACCAAACATTCCGCTCGATCTCCACTGTTTAATAAACTATCTTTGATCCAATGGTTAATATTCATATCACATGAGCCACTTGCACGAGGATTACCCACCTGATAAAGCAGTTTCTTGTCCCTTGTGGCATGCTACGTGTTGACTGATAAATGGAATCTAGTGACCACCTCAAATTACCACATACCACTTAGAGTCATGCGATAAACCATTTGCTATTATGAAACTACTTTTCTCACGCATTAACGCTCATGCATTTTACCCACACGATAACCGTCGATCTAAAGGATTTGTTGACCTAACGATCCAAATCAAATTTCGGTGATTCCTCACCTTTCGCCATTATTGTCCGTTGATTTGTACGATCTGATGGTTCTTCTCTTCATTTGATTGTTTGTCAATGGAATCTATTTTAAAACATAGTTCTGCTCTGCCACCTCTATTCTCATGACACACCATACAACAATAACTCACTTAACCTTGTATCATCGTCGATCCTTACAGTGATCGATGGTCGATCAAACCTAAAACATTGAATTTCACTCTTTCAACATAGACATCTGAACTATAGGTAAACAGACACAGGAAATTGACATAACGTACATATTTATATTATACATAATTAGATTACACTCGAAGGAATTTCAGCCTTAGATAACAAGTTCTCCTTCGACTACAATGTATCCAATATCCTCCTTTCTCACAACACAAACTCTTTATATATAAGAAATTACAAAAGTCATAGATCATCTAAGACCCACGATTTCCTCCCACAATCGCTCAATCAAATCCCTAAACCTCTCTATATGCTTACATGGCAGATAATTACATTAAATAAAGTCTTCAAGAGACTTATCAATTCCATCAAATTAGCTCTCTTTTAACAGATTTTGTCCCATTTTACAATGATGGTCCATATTTCCTCTTTCATAGCTCAAAATTTGAATTTTGGTTAAAGGTGGTCAGATGCTCCTGCATCACATGATAATGTCAAAATATGAAGTGTTATTGTAGTTGTAATGTGACATTGAGAAAAGTGCAATGTAATGTAAGGTTCCAACAATGATTGTCATATTACTTGTCAGATTGCAGCAATGTTTGTGACTATGCAACATTGGATAGATTTTTGCATCATTCAAATGTCACAACATTAAATCCTAATGTTATTATAAAACCAAGGGATTAATATTATAAACCATAAGGATTATAAACCCAAGGGATTAATAAAGCCTAATTTTGTAATGTTGAGAGGTGATATTGAATAACTTGCAATGTAATGTATCATTGCAACAATTAGTATCAAATTAATTGTCATCTTGCGACAATGTTTGTCATAATGCAATGTTGGATTGATTTTTGTACCATGCAAACGTCACAATACCAAGCCCTATTGTGGTGTCACAATGTGACGTTCAAGAAATTGCAACGTAATGTAAGGTTCCAACAATGATTGTCATATTGCTTGTCACATTGTGAAAATATTAGTCACAATGCGACATTGGATAGATCTCTACACCATTCGCACGTCACAACATTAAACTTTAATGTTATTATAAATCTAAGGGATTAATATTATAAACTCTAGGGAATAAAAACCCAAGGGATTAATATCATTAACCCTATTGATTATAAACCCAAGGGATTAATTTTATAAAAATAAGGAATTATTAAACCCAAGGGATTAATAAACCCTAATTTTGTAATTTTGAGAGTTGAAATTGAATAAATTCAAATGTAATGTAACATTTCGAAAATGGCTATCAAATTATTTGTCATGTTGTGACAATGTTTGTCAAAATGTGATTTTGGATTTATTTTTTTACCATGCAAACATCACATTATGAAGTCCTTTTGTAGTGTCATAAGGTGACATTGAAAAATTCCAACGAAATGTAAGGCTCCAACAATGGTTTTCATATATTTTGTCCATTACAATAATGCTATTCACAATGTGATGTTGGATTGATTTCTACACCATTCCAACATCACAACATTAAACCCTAATGTTATTATAAACTCAAGGGATTAATATTATAAACTCTAGGGATTAAAAAGCCAAGTTATTAATATTATAAACCTAAGGAATTAATTAAAATAAGGGATTAATATTATAAACATTAGATATATTTCTACATCATTCAAACATTACAATGGGACATTGGATATACTTCTACACCATTCAAATGTCACAACATTAAGCCCTAATGTTATTATAAACCTAAGGGATTAATATCATAAACCCTAGGGAAAAAAATTCAATGGATTAACATTATAAATGTTGGTATTATGACACAGGATTGGCGCTATGACACAAATGTCGTCCTTTATGGCAACTCACTCAAATGATAGATCACAGTTCAGGCTCACAAAATGAAGGAAAAAGAGATATATGTAGGTTCCCCTAGACCAAGCCACGTATACACACGGGTTAGCCGACCAAAAGGCGCGTATGGGTATACACGCACTTTCACACAAGGAAAGGCGTGTACATTTTGGAGAACTTGTCTTTGGTCCGTGGTATTTGGTCTGTGGTATTTGGTCCATGGTATTGTGATCCATGGTATTGGTCCAAGATATCTTGTCTGAAGTGTTAACCCCATGTATTTGGTACAAGGTATTGATTCTAAAGTGTTTTTGGACCATGGTATTGAGTAAGGCCTAAGACTATAAAAGGAGGAGGAGATCATTAGGCAAAAGCACTCAATCATTGAATATCTAATGAAGAGCAAGACCTAGAATACTGGTCATTAGGTTATGGTGCATAGCTAGATCTGAATCAAGGAGGAACTTGAGCGCTTGAAGAAGGATAAGTTCTCTTGATGGGTCAAGATCTTTAGGCTTGAAGAGTAGTATCTTTGTGTGGTTTTGATATTTTATAATTGGCACATGTCGTAATCTGTAAATCTGTTGATCTGGGTATAACTAATGTCTAAATAGTTGTAAAGGTTAAATCATCTTTTACAGATCTGTATGCAGGTTCAGTATAGCAAAGGTGTGTATACATGTTGGTTTGGTATTTCAAAATAGCGTATACACAGCTCTGCCTTCAAATAATAGCATATGAATGCAGATTCAACACAAAGAAGTAGCGTACGTCTCATAAAATATGTTTTAGCTACTTCTGTTTGTTGTTGCAGTGTTCTGGGTTTTGGACTGGGTTCTGGTTACTGTTACTGTGTTCTAGTTACAACATTTAGAAAAGCGATTGTTTGAGTCAGTTTTGGTTGGTGCAGAGGAGATTGGTTAATGTAGATATATTTGATGTTTGATTGATGTTATTGATGAATCTAGTCTGAAAATTTATGAAATGTGGTCCCTGGAAGAAAAGAGAAGGTTGTAGCCTTCTGTAGGTCAGCACCTATGTACTAGTAAACACATCAGCTAGTACAAGAGCTAAGGGGGTTGTAGCTCCCTTCCAGGAAAAGCTAGAGAATGAGAGAAGGTTGTAGCCTTCTACAAGTAGAAGCCTGCATACTGGTATAAGGCTACACCAGTACAAAATTTGTAAAAAGAAGTTTCTTATTAAAGAAAGATAGAGATGATTGCAGCAAGTGGTTTTCACCCACATTGGGTTTCCACCTTATATCTTGTGTTCATGTGTGTGATTTCCTGTTATGTTTACTGCATCTGATTACTGGTTATATGGTTCTGATACATAGATTAAAGGTCAACTAACTAAATTATAAGTTTGCAAGGTCTACGCTGGTTGCTCTAAACACAGTTGCGTATACATACAGGTTTCATTAACATAAGTAGCATATATAACTCTGTTTATGGAAAGGAAATATTGTTAAATTTCTAATATTGATTCACCCCCCCTCTCAATATTATTTCGAACAATTGGTATCAGAGCAGGTCCTTTAGAAGAAGCATGATCGCTTGAAGGAAGATCTATCATCATGGGCAGCTACGAAAGAGAGGGATCCATTAGACCACCAATCTTTGATGGGAGAAACTTCATCTATTAGAAGGTAAGAACCACAACCTATCTTCAATCTCTTGGAGCAGATGCTTGGGAAATTGTAGAAGGGGGATATACATTTCCATCATCAATTCCTACAAATACGGCAGGTAAAAAGCAGTATGAAACAAATGCCAAAGTTGTCAATACACTAATGGGGAGTCTGTCACAATCAGAATTTGTCAAGGTTATACATCTCAAAACTGCCAAAGCAATATGGGACAAGATCGTTATAAGCTATGAAGGAGACAATCAGGTAAAATGTGCAAAACTACAATCTCTCAGAATTCAATATGAAACTCTCAAAATGCACAATGATGAAAGTATAGCTCACTACTTCCTACGTATAGATAAGATTGTTAATCGCATGAAAAACTTGGGTGAAGAGATAAATGAAGTTACTTTAGTTGAAAAGGTCTCAATATCCTTGTCTTCTAAGTTTGAATCAAAATTTTCTACCATAGAAGAAGAGCAGGATCTTCAGAGTATGACTATGACACAGCTGCACGAAATCCTAACTATTGTTGAAATGAGAAAAGGAGGTCCATCAAATATGAGGGAAGTTGCATTCAAGGCTTCAGGAAGAGAAGAGCTCAATGAATCGGGACACATTTCAGAAGGAGAGGAAGAAGCAAACTTTATCAAAAACCTTCAATGAGGTTCTCAAAGATTCATAGGTAAACTTCCCTTCAAATGCTTTTCTTGTGGAAGAGTCGGTCATTATGCAGCCAAATGTCCTCATAAAGATAAGCTTGATAAAGGTATGGAACCAGGAAAATGGAATAGAAAACAAAATGTAAGTAAGAAGAGCTAGTATATGCATGAAGATAGCGATGGTTGATCAAATAGTGATGAAGATGAATATAGTAATGATTATATACTTTTGATGGCTTTTGAAGATGATGATTTCTTGGATGCTTTAGATGAATATGGTCTCTATGAAGAATTTCTAAACTTAAAATATTTTTAGAAGAAAAGAGTATGATTATAGATACTCTGACATTCCAACTTACTGAAAGGGAAAAACACAATGAAAAGTTAGAATGTGAAATTGTGGGTCTAAGAAAAGATATGGAGAAAACAAAAGCTCTCAATCTTAGATTAGCGAAAGGATCAGAAACTTTAGATGAAATTATCAAAGTGCAGTGTTCTCCTTTGATAAAGACAGGTCTTGTATATACTGAAGAAGCATCACAAGCACAGACGCCATCAACCTCCAAAAGCTATCTGGATACAGCAAGGAGAAGTGAACAGGTTGACAATCATCAACAAAGGCATAAAGTAGATCATCAGGTAAATCGGGTTCAATCTACTTCAAGGATGAACAGAAGTTATAACTAACCACAGGTAAATCAGTCTCAATTTGCTTCAAGAGTGAATGTCAATGGAAACTACAATCATCAGGTCAGTAGATTTGATAATCGTAGGAATTTCTTTAATGGCCAATGTTTTTCATGTCATAACTTTGGACACAAAGCAGCTCAATGTGTTGCTTACAACACCATCATGACTAGAGAAGCACGAAATCAAAGGAATGTGACTAGGATCATGAAAAGGACCTACAATAAATTTTCTTCTCTTGAAAATGAAATAGAATGCTCTATCTGTAACAACTTCGATCATGAAGATTCTAAATGCAGGAGTAAATTTCAGCAAACATCTCAAAAGGAGCAAGCTTCATTGGGTCCCAAAACATGGAGAAAGAAATAACCACAAACAGAAAGATGTGGAATAGCCTTGTATGTAGAATGACAAGAAAATCAGTGGTATATCGACAGTGGATGCTCGAAACACATGACAAGTGATACAGAAAAACTTCAGTCATATAATGCCTTAGAAAAGGAAAAGAAAGTCTCATTTGGTAATGACACTTCTGCAGTCATAAAAGGTAAAGGCTCCGTTCTCTTAAAAGAAAAGGTTAAAGCTAGGAATGTTATGTATGTTGATGGTCTAAAGCATAACCTATTAAGTGTCAGTCAAATGTGTGATCAAGGAAATGAAGTAGTATTTCTATCAAATGGATGTCTTGTCCGTGAGCTTGATATAGGAGAAATAGTGATCAAAGGTGTAAGAACTCCAAACAACTTGTACATACTCAAGGGAGGACAAAAACAGTGGTATCTAAGAAAAAATGATGAACACTAGCTATGGCACAGAAGACTGGGGCATCTAAGCTTCCCACAAATAATAAAATCATGCAGATACCAGGTGTTCATGATCTTCCAGATATCAACATTCCAGAAAATACAATATGCAAATCATGTCAATTTGGTAAGCAAACCAAAACACATTTCCCTGAAAAGGAAGGATCAACTGGTAAGCCTCTTGAACTTGTTCATACTGACTTATGTGGACCATCAAGGAAAAAGTCACCTCGTGGAGAAGAATATTTTATATTGTTCATTAACAATTTTTCAAGAATGTGTTGGATAGGACTTCTAAAGCATAAAGACAAAGCTTTCGAAAAGTTCAAAGCCTTCAAAGCCTTGGTTGAAAATGAATCAAATCGCAAAATCAAATGCCTCGGGTCTGATCGAGGAGGGGAATTTACCTTAGATGAATTCTTTGACTTCTGTGAAGAACATAGAATAATAAGGGAATTCTCTACCACAAGAACTCCTCAGCAAAATGGAGTGGTAGAAAGGATGAACATAACTATTCAACAAATGGCTCGTGCTATGCTAGATGAGTCTAGAACTCCTACAACCTTGTGGGGTGAAGCTGCATTTGCTGCCATCACTATTCTCAACAAAAAAAATGTCTGGGTAAACAGAACTCAAACTCCACATGAACTTTGGCATGGTAAGACTCCTATTGTAAAATACTTCAATTTTTTTGGAAGCAAATGTTACATCAAAAGGACTGATGAAAAACCTGGCAAGTTTGAACCTAGAGCAGATGAAGGAATTCTCCTTGGTTACTCTTCCCGAAGTAAAGGAAATAAGTGTTATAATAAAATACTTGGGAAAATTGTTGAAAGTATTGATGTTGTGGTTGATGAAGCAGGAAAAAATCCAAAGCAGGTGAAAACTAAAGATTATGAAGAAGATGATGACTATCCTTCCACATCAAATCAGACTAATTCAAAAGAAGAAACCAATGAGGTACTAAAATAATAGATAAGGGTAGAAGAAAAGACTTCATCTAATTATGTTTAGAAGAATCATTTAGAGACTCAAATTTTGGGGTAGAAAGAGGTAGGTGTGCAGACAAGAAGAACTATTATAGAAGCTTCAAGCTATCTAGCATTGCTTTCCTTCGTCAAACCACAAAATGTAAATGAAGCATGCAAAGATGAATGCTGGGTCAAGGCCATGAATGAATAACTTGAGCATATTGAAAAGAATAATACTTGGGAATTGGTTCCTAGACCTAATGATGAGAATGTCATAGGAATAAAAAGGATATTCAAAAACAAGCTGAATGAAAATGAAGAAGTTATTAGAAACAAGGCCAGAATTGTTTGTAAAGGGTATGCTCAACAAGAAGGTATAGACTTTGAAGAAACTTTTGCACTTGTTGCTAGACTTGAAGCCATAATAATGTTCCTTACTCTTTCTAGCTTTCAGACATTCAAATTATATCAAATGGATGTGAAATATACCTTTCTTAATGGAGATCCAGAAGAAGAAGTATATATATTGAGCAACCAGACGAATTCATCCTTGGAAATGATCCAAAACTTGTATGCAGACTCAAAAAGTCTCTCTATGGTCTAAAACAAGCTCCAAGGGCCTGGTATTATCATCTTGACAAATACCTTCATCAACAAGGTTTTTCAAAAGGATTAGCTGATAGCAATCTATATATAAAAATTGACAATGATAAATTGCTAACACTTCTTGTGTATGTTGATGATATCATTTTTGGTAGCATTGAAGAAGCCATGAGTCAAAAATTTGCTTTGGTAAAGCAGAAAGAATCTGAAATGTCCCTGCTTGGTGAGCTCACATGTTTTCTTAGTTTACAAGTTCGACAAAATAAAGATGGTATTTTTCTATCACAAACTAAGTACCTCAAGCAGATCTTGAAGAAATATGGCATGGAAGATTCTAAACCAGTATGTACCCCTATGGTAACAGGATGCAACCTCAGCTCAAATGATGAATTAGCAATTGTACATCAACCAACCTATAGATCCATGATTGGTAGTCTGCTTTATCTAACAGGTACCCGACCAGACATCATGCATGCAGTGGGAATAGTTGGAAGATTCTAAGCAAATCCAAAGGAATCACACCTTCAGGCAGTCAAATGGAATTTCAAATATCTTCAAGGAACACAAAACTTTGGTTTATGGTATCCTAGAGATACAGATCTTACACTTAATGGATATACAGATGTAGATTGGGCAGGAAGCATGGATGACAGAAAAAGCACTAGTGGTGGTGCGTTCTATATGGGTTCCAAATTAGTGTCATGATTCAACAAGAAACAAAGTTCAATTGCATTATCTACAGCTGAAGAAGAATATGTAGCTGTTGCATCTTGTTGCACACAACTCCTTTGGATGATGCAAACATTGCAAGACATTCAGATCACATGTACTCCACCCATCTCCATTCTATGTGATAATACAAGTGCAATCAGTATTTCAAAGAATCTAGTCATGCATTCCAAGACCAAGCACATACCTATCAAATATCATTTTCTCTGAGAAAAAGTGCTTGAACAAATGGTCAAATTGGAGTATGTTCCCTCTAAGGAACAAGTTGTTGATATATTCACCAAACCACTGCCCAGAGAGACATTTGAATACCTCAGACAAAAGCTGAGAGTAGTTGATGCATCATCTTGTTGTTGACACTTATATGTTTCAGAGAACAATGGTTGTACGCGAGTTTCATGAAGCGTATCTATGTACATACGTTGATCTCTGTGGATACAGCCGTGTATATGTTGTTTTGAGGAATATCAGTGGGCTAGACTTAGGATGAAAAGAGTCTGATATGGGTCTGACAGTGATCATCTGGCAAAGGTTCAGGGGGAGCATATACTTCTAATAATGCATTTTTTGCATTATCCTAGAAGATCTTGGTACAATTTCGCAGTTGTTTTTTATTAAGGTGCAGAGGGAGAACATGGTTGTTGGCCTAGATGGTGATTGACAGATGCTATTGATGATAGTTGTTGATGACCATCATATTCTTGTTTTAGATATTTTGTCTCTATGTTATCTATATATTTTATTATCAAGGTCATGTAACGACCTATTTTGTTTCCCCACTATGCCTGGGATGGATGATGTAATGTTGTTTTTTTATCATGTATAAACTATTGGTGTATCCCCACTTGGTTGGGTGGATGAGTCAATCTTGGTATATCCCCACTTGGCTGGGAGATGGATGTATGTATGAGTCTTTGGTGATAGGAAGGTCATTTATGATGTATAGAGTCATGTTCTTCTTGTAGAACATCTTTTTGCAGACCTTGCTTACAGTTAGGGGGAGCATGAATAGCACACTTTAGCATATCATAGAATTCAAATGTACTAATGGGGAGCATAACCCTTTGCCCTTGATGACAAAGGGGGAGAGTGACTTGAGGTCGCCATCAAGTCCAAAGGGGGAGATTGTTGGCATTATGACACAGGATTGGCCCTATGACACAAGTTTTTTCCTTGATGGAAACTCACTCAGATGATAGATCATAGTTTAGGCTCACAAAATGAAGGAAAAAGAGATACATAGGTTCCCCTTGAATAAGTCGTGTATACATGTGGGTTAGCCGACCAAAAGGTGCATATGCGTATACACGCATTTTCACGCAAGGAAAGGCGTGTACATGTTGGAGAACTTGGTTTTGGTTTGTGGTATTTGGTCCATGGTATTGTGATCCATGGTATCTTGTCAGAAGTGTTGACCCTGGGTATTTGGTCCAAGGTATTGATTCTAAAGTGTTTTTGGACCATGGTATTGAGTAAGGCCTAAGACTATAAAAGGAGGAGGAGATCCTAAGGCAAAGGCACTCAAGCATTGAATATCTAATGAAGGGAAAGACCTAGAATACTGGTCATTGGGTATTGGTGCATAGCTAGATCTGAATCAAGGAGGAACCTGAGCGCTTAAAGAAGGATAAGTTCTATTGATGGGTCAAGATCTTTTGGCTTGAAGAGAAGTATCTTTGTGTGGTTTTGATCTTTTATAATTAGCGCATGTCGTAATATGTAAATCTAATGATCTAGGTATAACTGATGTCTAAATAGTTGTAAAGGTTAAATCATCTTTTACAAATCTGTACACAGGTTCAGTATAGCAAAGGTGCATATACACGCTTGCTTGGACTGATCTGGATCTTGGGAGGAGACCCCCAAGATCTAAAAGATTGAAATGGATCTTGGGAGGAGAGACCCCCAATATCTGAAAACTTGCAATGGATCTTGGGGGAAAGGACCCCAAGATCTGAAAACTTGAATTGCCAGAAGAAAAATAGGAGAATGCCCAATAAACAAAATCACAAAGAAAATTTATTATTAGAACCGATTGATCTAGATTTAAACAAGAATGCAGCAAAATACTGAGATAACCATATACAAAAAGATGCAGTAGAAATAATGCTTCATTTCATTAATGGAAAATACTGATATATGCTTACAACCAGAAATGGAAATAAACCAGCTAGGGCGATGGTAGCTTATCTCTGAGAAGAGATGTGGCGCTACATGCCTCTGAACTGTAAAGGCTACATTGTGGCGGACAATCTGTCCTTTTACAAAATGTGACTTGTTACTTATAGTATTTTTCAGTTACAATACCACGGGTCAATTCCATGGGTGAATGAATACCATGGGTGGATTTTACAATACCACGGGCCAATTCCATGGGTGAATGAATACCATGGGTGGATGTCACAATACCATGGGCACTTACCATGGGTGAATGAATACCATGGGTGGATGCTATTTTCCATTCGGATCATTCCTCCCTCCTTAAGAAGCAATGGTCTCCATTGCGTAAAGTTCCCTCCTGTGAAGCCTTTGTTGAATATGAAGAGCTACTGAAGATAAGGGTTTTATGTGGTTAACCCAAAACCCTGATAAACGAAGATCTGAGGATAGAGATACCCTGTAATGCTTGTGACCAACTGTGATTCTAACAATGTGCGGCCTAGCAAATGGACTTCGATGACAAGGATTTTATGCGGTTGACCCATAACCATGATGCTAGTTGCTGATGAAGTAGCAGGTGCCTACATAGCCTGGGGTGGGAGGGCACATCTCCAAATAACCCAAGCCGAATGTTGCTATGTTGAAACCGATGAATGTGAAGTAGGTGCCTACTAAAGTGGGGTGGGAGGGCACGTCTCCAATGGGAACCCACTCCGAATGCTGCTCCAAAATTAAAATGGACATAACTCGGCCAATATAACTCAGAATATTTATTATAACATATTTTTGGAAGCAGAAGGGACATTTTGCATCTTCCCAAGTAATGGAAATCCTTATCTGGACAATCTGAGATCTCAGATTCGTGCTGCAACAGTTCCGCCGTCACAAAAATTCTGATAAAATAGCTGATTTTAAATCAGCGATATCTCCCACATCCGAACTCTGATTCGACCCTTTCTTTTTTGAAATTGGGTGATTTTTCGAGAGGAATCTAGATCTGGTATTTGTTTTTGTAAATTTTGTACCAAATGTTTTAGATCTGATCTGCAAAGTCGCCGCCCAAAAAAATTCCTGCAAAAAAATTGAGACTGAAATATGCATGAAACCCTCATTCCCATGGAATCGTAACCTGCTCCGATACCACTGATCCGGATCTTGGGAGGAGGCCCCCAAGATCTAAAATATTGAAATGGATCTTGGGAGGAGAGACCCCCAATATCTGAAAACTTGCAATGGATCTTGGGGGAAAGGACCCCAAGATCCGAAAACTTGAATTGCCAGAAGAAAAATAGGAGAATGCCCAATAAACAAAATCATAAAGAAAATTTTTATTAAAACTGATTGATCTGGATTTAAACAGGAATGCAGCAAAATACTGAGATAACCATATACAAAAAGATGCAGCAGAAATAATGCTTCATTTCATTAATAGAAAATACTGATATATGCTTACAACCAGAAATGGAAATGGTAGCTTATCTCTGAGAAGAGATGTGGCGGCTACATGCCTCTGAACTATAAAGGCTACATTGTGGCAGACAATCTGTCCTTTTACAAAATGTGACTTGTTACTTATAGTATTTTTCAGTTACAATACCAAGGGTCAATTCCATGGGTGAATGAATACCATGGGTGGATTTTACAATACCACGGGCCAATTCCATGGGTGAATGAATACCATGGGTGGATGTCACAATACCATGGGTGGATGCCATTTTCCTTTCGGATCACTTGGCATTTCAAAATAGCATATACGCAAGTCTTCCTTCAGATAACAGCGTGTGAACGCAGGTTCAACACATTGAAGTAGCATACGTCTCATAGAATATGTTTTAGCTACTTCTATTTGTTGTTGTAGTGTTCTGGGTTCTGGATTGGGTTTTGGTTACTGTTACTGGTTCTGGTTACAGCATTTAAAAAGGTGATTGTTTGATTCAGTTTTGGTTGGTGTAGAGGAGATTGGTTGATGCAGATATATTTGATGTTTGATTGATGTTATTGATGGATCCAGTCTAGAAATTTATGAAACGTGGTCCCTAGAAGAAAAGAGAAGGTTGTATCCTTCTCTAGGTCAACACCTACATAATAGTAAACACATCAACTAGTACAAGAGCTAAGGGGGTTGTAGCTCCCTTCCAAGAAAAGCTGGAGAATGAGAGAAGGTTTTAGCCTTCTACAAGTAGAAGCCTGCATACTGGTATAAGGCTGCACCAATACAAAATTTGTAAAAGGAAGTTTCTTATCAAAGAAATATAGAGACGATTGCAACAAGTGGTTATCACCCACATTGGGTTTCCACCTTTTATCTTGTGTTCATGTGTGTGATTGCCTGTTTTGTTTACTGCAACTGATTACTAGTTATAGGGTTCTTATACACAAATTAAAGATCAACTAACTAAATTATAAGTTTGCAAGGTATAGGTTGGTTACTCTAAACACAGTTGTGTATACATGTAGGTTTCATTAACAAAAGTAGCATATATAAATTTGTTTATGGAAAGGAAATATTGTTAAATTTCTAATACTGATTCACCCCCCCCCCCCCCCCCCCCGCCAAGTATTATTTCCAAAAATAAACCCTAAGGAGTAAAAATTCAAGGGATTAATATTATTAACCCTAAGGATTATAATCTCAAGGGATTAATATTATAAACACAAGGAATTAGTAAACCCAAGTGATTAAAAAACCCTATTTTTTAAATTTTGAGAGGCAACATCAAATAAATTGCAATGTAATGTAACATTGTGAAATGAGCATCAGACTAATTTTAATGCTGTGACCATGTTTGTCACAATTCAGAGTTGGATTGATTTTTGTACCATGCAAACATCACAATACGAAGTCCTTTTGTAGTGTCACAATGTGACGTGGAAAAATCGCAATGAAATGTAAGGTTCCAATAATGATTGTCATATTGCTTGTCACATTGCGATAATGTTTGTCATAATGTGATATTGGATAGATTTCTACACCATTAAAATGTCACAACATTAAACCCTAATGTTATTATAAACCCATGGGATATATATTAAAA
Source organism: Pinus tabuliformis (assembly GCA_031772625.1). NCBI lineage: Eukaryota > Viridiplantae > Streptophyta > Pinopsida > Pinales > Pinaceae > Pinus > Pinus tabuliformis. The sequence continues at coordinate 360,428,958 of CM062805.1, forward strand.
CACTATGGATTAAAACACCAAGGGATTAAAATTATAAACTAAAGGGATTAATAAACCATAATTTTCTAATTTTGAGAGGTGGTATCCAATAAATTGTGATGTAATGTAATATTATGAAAATATGTATCAAATTAATTGTCATGTTGCAACAATATTTGTCACAATCTGACATTGGATTGACTTTTATAGCATGAAAACATCACAATACAAAGCCCTGTTGTAGTGTTGCAATGTGATGATGAAAAAATTGCAATGTAACGTTGATTATCATATTTATTGTCACATTACGACAATGTTTGTCACAATGTGACATTTGATAGACTTCCACACCATTCAAATGCCACATCATTAAACCCTAATGTTATTAGTAACCTAATGGATTAATATTATAAACCCTAGGGATTAATAACCCAAGGGATTAATATTATAAACCCTAGGGATTAATAACCCAAGGGATTTCCCAGATTTTGACCCAACATCTGCAGTCATCACCAAAGCACCTGTCTGGATCAGACTTCCAAATTTACCAGCTCACCTGTGGCATTTAGCAGTCTATAGGTGTATAGGCAACACCTTGGGCCGCTTTTTAATGGGAGATTCTATGTGGGAACATCAAGGTCTCTACACATATGACAGAATATGTATGGAGCTAGATCTAAGCAAGGGTCTGCCATATCTAATCAATCTCAAGATCAATGATTTTGTTTGGACCTAGAACCTGGACTATGAGAACACTGCCTTCCGTTGCCGCCATTGTCACCTAACAGGGCACCTGCAGAATTCTTGCCCATCGCTCCCTGCAAAAGCGAAAAAGGGCAACATTGCAAAGACCAAACCCAAACGATGGGCCCCTTGTCCTCTACCGCCAGCAGTGAGCTCTGATTCCTCAAGCTCAGACAATGAGGAGTGCGATGCAAAACCAGACCAAGCACCTCAATCGATGGATTCGCCCACTAATACTCCTGCGCACACCTCTGTCTCAGCAATCTCCCAGAAATGAATCCATGAGACCTCCTCTTCTGAATAAGATAAGGAGAACCCCATGTTGGAAAGTTCTAGTCTTCAAGTTGTTTTAGCTCATTCTCCCCAGGATGGCTGGATAAAAGTCAATAAAAAGAAAGGGAAAAAACATCGTGTTGAGAATTATGCCCCTGTGGGGTAAAAGTCAGTTTTTGCTCTCAAGTTAACTGTTGTAGCTCCTTGTATGGTTCATTCCTTTTTCGGGACCGAGGTTGATAGTTTCATCATTTCCGGTCGTCTGGTTTCTTGTCTCTCTTGATTGTACTATATTTTACTCAATAGAAATAGTTTAATTTTATTGAGAAAAAAAAGATAACCCAAGGGATTAATATTATAAAATTTAGGGATTATAAACTCAAGGAATTAATAAACCCAAGGGATTAATAAACCCTAGTTTTCTAATGTTGAGAGGTGACATTGAATAAATTGCAATGTAATATAACATTGTGACAATAAGTATGAGATTAATAGTCATATTACAATAATATTTGTCACAATGTTATGTTGGATTTATGTTTGTACCATGCAAACTTCACAATGCAAAGCCTTATTGTAGTGTCCCAATGTAACGTTGAAATATTTCTAATGTAATGTAAGGTTCCAACAATGATTTTCAAGTTGCTTGTCGCATTGCGACAATTTTTGTCACAATGTAACATTGCATACATTTCTACACCATTCAAACATCAAAACATCAAACCCTAATGTTATACCAAATATTATAAACCTTAAAAATATAAAACAAATATTATAGATTTTAACATTAAACCTAATATTATAACCATAATATTAAACCCAATATTACAAACATTAATTTTTAATCCAACATATTAAAGCCTAATATAGTAATGTGCAAATGCAAACACCCCAACGTTAAACCCTAATATTATTATAAACCCAATGGATTAGTTAACCCAAGGGATCAATATTATAAACGCTATGGATTAATAACCCAAGGTATTAATATTATAAACCCTAGGGATTATACACCCAAGGGATTAGTATTATAAACCCAAATAATTAATAAACACAACGGATTAATATTATAAACACAAGTGATTAATAAACCCTACTATTATAATGTTGAGAAGTGACATTTAATAAATTGTGGTGTAATGTAACATTGCAACAATGAGTATCAAATTAATTGTCATCTTGCAACAATATTTGTCACAATCTAAAGAAGGATTGATTTTGGTAGCATGCAAACATAATAATACGAAGCCTTCTTGTAGTATTGGAATGTGATGTTGAAAAAATTGCAATATAATGTAAGGTTCCAAGAGTGATTGTCATATTATTTGATAAATGCAATAATGTTTGTCACAACGTGACATTGGATAGATTTTTGCACCCTTGAGACTTCACAATATTAAACCCTAATTTTATTATTAATCTCAAGGGATTAATATTATAAACCCTAATATACTAATGCGACAATGAAACCCAAGAAATGTCATATTCGGTTTCATAAACCCAATATGAAACCCAATACTAAAACTCCTTATTTAAAACCCTAATTTCGTAATACTGAGAGGGGAAATTGAATAAATTGTACTATAATATAGCATTGCAATGAGTATGAGATTGATTATTATCTTGTGATAATGTTTGTCACAATGGTTCATTATGGTAGTCATGTTGACTATGATTCCTATGTTACTTATAGTTGAATATATCAACAAAAATCAATCGTATTTAAAATGTATTAATGTATAAATATTATAAACCTTAAAATATTCAACAATATTTATTCCTTTATTTTTATAATAACATATGAAAAATTACAATTAAATTGAAAATTTAAATTAAATTAAGATATGAGTAATGTAGCATTAAATTGAAAAATTACAATATAAATTAAATTAATATATTAATTACGAAAAAAAAATAATAATAATAATAATAATAATGTTGTAGTAAATCAACCTTATATTATAAAAATTAAATAAAAGCCAATTTTAATATTTTTAAATAATTATTAAATTAAACATGAAACTTTGTTTATTTTAATCATATTTATTTAATATAATAAAAATCGTGTAATCAATTAATGTCTTTTTACAATAAATTCCTTAAAACCACATTCATATACATCATATTTCTCTTAATTTATACATGATAATAATTTATTTATTTACCTAAATTATAATTTATTTATTTTTAAAAATTAAAATTATTGTTGAACGGTTTTAAATAAAGATATTTTTTAAATTAAAAAATTCTTATACGTTTTTAAAATATTATATAAATTAATCAATATATTTACGATAATTAATATATTTTTAAAATAATTAATCAGTATTTCTCTAATAATAGAATTATATTAATTAACTTAATATAATTCTTAAATTTAAATACAAGAACGTGATATAACTTACGATATCTTTTATGGTATTTACTCTTAATGATGATGATGATGATGATTAACGTCCGCTGAGACCAAATAATGATCTATCGGATCTAAAAAGACAAATTATTTATTTTGATTTAAGATTTTATTCCTATGCTCAAAAAGCTTGGAGAGAAGCCTCCCGAGTTCACTATAATTTTGGCATTGTAAAAGGCTAGGAAGGTCAGTATTGTAACAAAGGTTGTGAAATTGAGATCTAATGTGGTTGTATGCAGGGCACTCTAAGAGGAAGTGGTTTTCATCCTCGATGCTCCTATTCTCACAAATATGGCAGATCCTTTCCATCCATGGCGTTTTAGGAACTGCCCAACGGCCAGTTTCACTATGGAGCTCATGAGAATTCGTTCTAATATTTCCTATATTAATTTTCTTCTTTGAGCTAGTTAAAATAGAGAGATACTTTTAATCTTCAAGGGTGGGGTTGATGACCTTCTTATAATAACTTAATTTTCTTTTAGACGCTAAATCTTTCTCACACCACAATTTTTCTTTGAACTTAGAAGTAACAATATCTTTAATGTTATTTATGTTTTGCAAAGCATCATTCTCATTGATCTCCCAATAGTTTAACCAGGCCCTTGTGTCCTTATGCCATCCTCGGTTAAGCCTTAGGTGGTTTTGGCTGGAATTTAAAGCTAGCTTAGGAAGTCTATGATTGTCTATGTTATTGAGCTTGTGCTTGTACAACAGAAACCTGAGCATAGCTAGGCTCTCAATAGGAGAAAGACCTGCTTCTATAAGGAGAATAGGATAGGGTGTATTACTTTTAATTTTCAGGTTATAAGTTATAAAACGCTTCTGGATTTGCTCAATCTTTCTCCATGATTCTCTGGAGATGCTGCAGCCCCAAACTTCACAGCCATATAAGATAACAGGAGTGACTAAAGTTTCAAAGAGGAACTTCTTTTTATCCCACATGACGAGGTTTGCTGTTTTACAATTATTTTCAAGACCAAAATAAGCTTTCCATCCCCCATTGATCCTTTTCTCAATGCTATGGTTCCAGTTGAGCTTGTGATGGATATCAATTCCTAGGTACTTGTAAGAATATACTTCCTCCAAGTTATTATTGTCATACATAAAATTAGCGCAAGTGTCCTTCTTGGATTTGATAATCATAACTTTTGTTTTGTCAGTGTTAACAATCATACCCATGGTAGAGCAGAAATCCTTAAGAAGCTTGAGTTGCTTATCAAGATCAGAAGGGCACCTTGCCAAAAGAACAATATCGTCAGCATAGAGAAGAAGGATAACGACTATCCCAGCTAAAATTGTGCCACCACATCCTGCTTCTTCTAAATAACCTTCGAGCTTATATCATGAAGTAAAATTTCATATATTTAAATTTATATTAATTAACTTAATATAATTCTTAAATTTAAATACAAGAACATGATATAACTTACCATGTCTTTTATGCTATTTACCCTTATATCATGAAGTAAAATTTCAGATATTTAAATTTATCAATATATTTATAATAACTGATAATAAAAAAATAAAAATTATACATAAAATCAAGTAATATTTATTTTATAAGAAAATTACCTTATTTAAATTATTCGGATATCGTTTCCACAAATCGATTATTATAAAATAATTTAATTAAATAAAGTGATTTTTATGCCTAACAAGTTTAATTTAATTAGATAAAGTGATTTTTATGCCTAACAAGTTTTGGATTGATAGTGTTTGACATATTAATCTACTTTATAACCAAAGAAACACTATTAAATAAAATTTCCATCAATATTAACCTAAAAAATAACCACTTTTATTATGAATTACTAAAATATAATTAATATATATTTATGATTTTTATTATGAATTACTAAAATATAATTAATATATATTTATGATTTTTTTCCCTTCATTGTTATAAAATGTGATACATTAATATTAATAATAAATGAATTTATATAAAATGGAATAAAGTGAAATTTCTTTATTACAACTTATTTGTTACTATTTTTACATTGATTTAACCAATTATTTCATCATAATAATAACAACCTGAATTTCGAATAGAAAATTTTTAAAATATTAATAATAAATGAATTTATATGAAATGGAATAAAGTGAAATTTCTTTATTACAATTTATGTTTTTTACTATTTTTTACATTGATTTGACAAATTATTTCATTATAATAATGGAAACCTATTTTGTCTTATAATTTCAATTAGAAAATTTTAAAATATTAATAATAAATGAATTTGTATGAAATAGAATGAAGTAAAATTTCTTTATTACAATTTATATTTTTTATTATTTTGTGATGATGATGATGGTGGTTAATGTTCACTAAGACCAAACTTTGGTCTGTAGGACCTAAAGAAATGAATTATTTAGTTTGATTCGAGATGTTATTCCTATGCTGAAAAAGCTTGGAGAGAAACCTCCCAAGCTCACTGTAATTTTGACAACGTAAAAGGCTAGGAAGGTCAATATTGCAACAAATATTTTGAAACTAAGATCTAATGTGGTTGTACGCGGGGCACTCTAAGAGGAAGTGATTTTCATCCTCGATGTTCGTATTCTCAAAGAGAATGCAGAACCTTTCCATCCATGGTGTTTTAGGAACTTCCCAACGACCTGTTTCACTATGAAGCTCATGAGAGTTCGTTCTAATCTTGGTTATATTAATTTTCTTCTTTGAGCTAGTTAAAACACATTTTGACCTTCTACGGTGGGGTTGATGACCTCCTTATAATATCTTAATTTTCGTTTAGCTGTTAAATCTTTCTCACACCGCATTTTTTCTTTGAACTTAGAAGTAACAATATTTTTAATGTTATTAATGTTTTGCAATGCAACGTTCTCGTTGATTTCCCAATGGTTTAACCTAGCCCTGGTGTCTTTATACCAACCTTGTTTGAGCCTTAGGTGGTTTTGGCTGGAATTTAAAGCTAGCTTAGGAAGTCTATGGTCTCCTATGTTATTGAGTTTGTGCTTGTACAACAGAAGCCTAGTCATAGCTAGGCTCTCGATAGGGGAAGGACCCACTTCTATAAGGAGAATAGGATAGGATGTGTTGCTTTTAATTTTGAGGTTATACGTTATAAAACGCTTCTGGATTTGCTCAATCTTTCTCTAAGATTCTCTAGATATGCTACAACCCCAAACCTCACATCCATATAAGATAACCAGAGTGACTAAAGTTTCAAAGAGGAATTTCTTTCTATCCTACATTACAAGGTTTGTCGTTTTACAATTATTTTCAAGACCAAAATAATATTTCCATCCCCCATTAATCATTTTCTCAATGCTATAGTTCTAGTTGAGCTTGTGATGAATATCAATTCCTAGGTACTTGTAGGAAGACACCTCCTCCAAGTTACTATTGTCATACATAAAATTAGCGTAAACTGTGTCCTTCTTGGATTTGATAACCATAACTTTTGTTTTATGAGTGTTAACAATCATACCCATGGTAGAGTAGAAATCCTTAAGAAGTATAAGTTGCTTATCAAGATCAGATGGGCACCTTGCGAGAAGAACAATATCGTTAGCATAGAGAAGAAGGATGATGACTATCCCAGCTAAGATTGTGCCAGCACATCCTGCTTCCTTTAAACAACCTTGTAGCTTGTCGACGTAAATGCCAAATAGGGTAGGGGAGAGGGGGCAACCTTGTTTAACTTCGATATTAAACTTAATATCTTTCGACCACCCCTCATTGCTCTTTAAATTGGTAATTACATTCTTGTATAACCTTATAGTGGTAGCTCTCAACTCAAAAGGAACCTTTATCTCTTCTAATCTATTCCAAAGGTTATTTCTAGGAACCGTATCGAAAGCTTTTCTAAAGTCCACAAAGCAACAAAAGAGATTGGATTTATCATTGCGGAATTCCTCCAAAATGATCCTAAGAATAACGAGGTGGTCTGTTGTTGAGTGCTAATTTCTAAAACCCGCTTGGCCTTTAGCCTGCTTACCTTCACTTTCAAGCCATATGCTCAACTCGTTTCCAAAATAATACTAATATAACTTGGCTAGGAGAGGGTTGATCATAATTTTCCAATAATTAGAGGGGTTATTTGTATCCCCACTTCTAAAAATAGGGATAATGAGGCTTTGAGTCCATGGTTTAGGGAACCCTTGCTTGACCACTTGATTGAAAACCTTGTGAATGTGGGGGATGAGGAAAGGACCTCCAATTTTTAAGATTTCTGCTTGGTAACCTTCAATGTCATTATCTTTCCCATTAGGCAAGCAATTAACCCCAAAATCAGTGTCTTCTAATGAGAAAACTTCTTTCTTTGTGAGCAGGGTTTCAAAGTTATCCATGACATTTGAAGATTCATAAAGCTTTTTAAGATATGAATTCCATAGAAAATTTTAGGGGCGAATGTTCGCCCTTTGGCAAAATTAAGGGGTTTTAAATTTTTAGTGGGCGAATATTTCGTATCATAGTACATTTTTACAAATCACCTCAAATAGCCCACCTTATTTTAAGGGAGAGGGTAATAAAGGTAAATTTAGCCCTTGAAATTAGGAGTTACAACCTTCCATTCGCCCATTTTCAAGAATAGGCTTTATTTAAGTGAATCCATTCACCCATTTTCAAGAATAGGTTTTATTTAAGTGAATCCTATGGGCCAAAGGCCCAAATACCATATTTATAAAAGAGGTATGGTAAATTAATAAAAATATAAATAAGTGAGAGGTATGGTAAATAAATAAAACATTTTTTATATTTACTCCATAAGTCACCTTATATACATGAAAGGGTGTAAACAAATAAAAATATAAGTAAAGTGGAGGTATGGTAAATAAATAAAACGTCTTATAAATAAACTAGACGCGTGGTAAATAAATAAAACCTCTTTTTATGTTTACTCCATAACCCTCGTTCTATTTATGAAGGCTCAAAAAAGAGGTTTTATTTAAGTGAATCCTATGGGCCAAATACCATATTTGTAAAAGAGGTACGGTAAATTAATAAAAATATACATAAACGAGAGGTATGGTAAACAAATAAAACATTTTTTTATATTTACTCCATAAGTCACCTTATATTTACGAACACTCAAAAAATGCGTTATATTTAGGTGAAACCTATGGGCAAAATACTATGGGACAAATACCATGGACTAGATTGTTATTAATACCATGCAAAAAAACATTATTAACCCTAATATTAGTATTAATAAAAATAAAAATAGCACATGGTATTGACCCATGGTATTCACCAAAATGGCACATGGTATTGACCCATGGTATTCACCTGGAATGTAGCCTATTTAAATGGGGGAATTAAACCAACATAGATCCATCTTTACTCTGGATCTACTAACCCCCGAGAGGTATCAAATATCGTGATATGCAAACTAGCATAGAGTGAAAAAATATTTGATCCAATCAAGAGTAAAAATTAATGTTGTAATTTAATGTATGTTAAACATTTTAGCTTGGTTAAAATAAAAAATAAAATAAAAATCAACTATTAAATTTATTAATTTTTATAAATTACTAATAGTAATTTTTAAGCTCCAGGTTTATGATAACACATGGTATTGACCCATGGTAATACCATGGTATTCATGTGAGCATAGAATATTTAAAGGGGAGATTCTATCATCTTAGATCCATCTTGATTCTCGGTCTACCAAGTGCTCAGAGGGATAAATAGATTTCATCCCCCTAAGAGTGGTAGATGTGGAGTTAAGATGGATATAAGTTGGTTTTTATGATAATGAAGATATTAAATAGACTTAGGAAATTATATTGTAAAAACATCTTAAGGTGAATGGTTAAAGCATAGACATTGGACAAGTATATTTGTATACTTCTGTTTTAAACTGAAACAAATCTAGGGCTACAAGGAATGGATTGATTGCACTAGTCATCCTTCTATAACTTTCCAACATATGCTGGAGTAAACAGATTGTAATTTGGGTAATTTTTCTAATTGCAAACAAGAACATACTTGTGTATTGGCAGGGTGGTTACGAGGTCCCTAGAAGTGATGAATTTGAATTTTTCTTGGTTTTATATATAGTATTAGGTTTTTTCTCATGCTTTCTGTAAATGGCACGAGTGAATTTTATCCTACACCCACTAGGTTATCGATATGTAATTTCGGTAATTTTGATTTCAAAAGATATTTTAAAGAAATGCAATGATTTCATTTGTGTATTCAATAAACACAAAATTTTATAATTGAGTAAAATATTCGCCATGCCTAGTGAGAAATTCGCCAAAAAATTATATATACATATCATATTATTGATAAAATCACCTTCCATTTTTCCTATATACCATGGATATTCGCCCATTTATTATATATGTAAATTTAGGGGGTGTTCTTAAAATTTTCCCTGATGAATTCTAGTCGTGTAAATCAATTTTATTATTATCTTTAGTTTTCCTAGTTAGAATCTGCCTCCAGAATTTCTTAGGAGCTACCTTAGAGAGGTGTAAGAGATTCTCTTGTATTTTACGAATATACTGTCCTTTTTTCCTTTTAGTTAGGACTTTGTATATTTTTATCTTGCCAATTTTAAGAGATTCATCAACAAATTCCTTAATTTCTCTCCTCGCACTTTTACAATCTTTGTCATACCATGGGTTGGTTTTGTTATTTCTTTTATTACCTGAAACTTCAATTGAGAACTTGTTAATAGAATATGAGAGGGTTGTAGTAAAATTATGATAGACATCTTCTATGTTGTCTATACTAGATAAAGGAAGAAAATTAGTTTTTAATTCATTTAGAAAGAGATCTTTTTTATTTCTATCAAAGATTAACTTCTTTTGGCTATAAGGATTATCTTTTATGGGATCTCTATGCATGACAAAATTGAGAATTATAAGTAAAGGCCTGTGATCAGAGTCAGGCTCGTGGTCGTTTAAGATGTCAAAATTTGTTATTTCGTTGTATAGAGGGAGATCGGAGATAACATAGTCTATCGTGTTGCTACCAAGCCCATGGATGCGGGTCATCTGGCTAGAATTGGGCCACTTCTTTAGACTATTGCAAATTATGAGATCCTGAGCACTACAGAGCTTGACTAGCTCCGACCCAAACAAATTCTCACCGAGGTCTTCAAAGCTCCTTTTGGACCGGCTAGCCAGAGGAAGGTCTTTGTCTAACCAAAGAGGATCAGGGTTGGAATGATTTCTTAGAAGAACATCTTGGTTGCTTGAAGTTCAAGCATTAAAGTCACCCATTAAAAGGATATTGCCTTCATTCCTTAGGCTATAAATATCATTCTCTAAACCAATGTAAGGACTATTTTTATCTAGATTACTTTTTTTATAGAAGTTAGAATTGAAGGGGGGAAATAACAGATTTCTATGTAGGTATTTTTATCATAAATGTCAGTAATTTCTATCCAACTTTATTGGTTGTAAGGGTCTTTTTTATAAATCCTATCATGGGGAGAGATGTTCTTCTTAATGTAACAAGCTATACCCCCAATGCCTCTACGAGAGGATCGCTTATTCCAGGTACACCATAATGTAAAGTCATCTATGTTAGGGACCTTAGATTATTCGTGCTCCCAAGTTTCAACAAGCAAAATAATATCAACATTATTCAAGATCTAACTTAGCTTGGGGACTTTGTTCCATGGAAAGTCGCGACAGTTCCAAGAAAGAATCAGGAGCATGTTGAATTATTATTTATTATTATCTTTTTGGTTTCTATCATGAATAACGACTTTTCTATTTCTGATTATTGCCCATTTTCCTTCCTTCCTAGCTTCCTTTACCTTTTGAACCTCTTTCTCAATTCCGTTTGATCTTCTGGAATGAGATCTTCATTTATAAATATTTTTGTTCCTTTTAGACATAAGGTTTTACTAAGTATGTCATACTTTGTATCAGTAGAGCTCACTTTTATTCGGATTAGCTTTCTTTTATTCTCAGTTAGTTTCCACAACCTTGTTGTTTCTATAAGACACATTGTTTCAATTTGTAATCTGTTATGTAATTATGTCTAGGCTATGGCTAAAGTATCCTCATCTACCTCCTCTTTCAAACCAAATATTATAAGGTTCAAGGCCCTTTTGTTATGCTCATGGTCTAATTCTATAATTTTTTTCATTTCATCTATAATTGGTTTGATATCTAATTTACCTACCACACTATTTAGGGTGAGGCAACTATTAAATTTTTCCTCCAACTCTTTAATCATGTCCTTCATTTTAAGACTCTTTAAAGTATCAGCATCTACTTGCTAGGATGTTTGGTTCATATCTTGGTTTTGTTTTTCTATAACCTGCAACCTAGTCTCCATTGCCTCCATCTTATTCTCCAATAGTTCTATTTTATTTTCTATTTGTTTTTGGATATTATCTTCAAGAAATGTGAATTTATTTTCTAGAATGGTTGCTAACTCTGTTTGTAGCTTGACTTCTCTTTCTTCTCTACATTTCTCTAAAGACTTTATATACTCATAGAGGCTCTAAGAGTAACTGTGCTAGGTCTACCTTTGGTAATCTTTGGTAATTGTGGTGAATTATTTATACTTGAAAATATATGAGTGGTATGTGAGAAATATAAGGAATGCATGCACCTGATATCAGCAAGCTAGACCACAAATGCACGTGCCCCAGATTGTTTTTCTATTACCGCAGAGAGATCGCAAATTATTACCGTAGAGAGATCGTAAATTATGACCACAAAGATCATAAATTATTACCGCAGAGAGATCATAAATACATCACCCTAAATTAGTACAGCAAAGAAATCGTAAATACATCACCCTAAATTATTATCGCAGAGAGATGGTAAATACATCACCTAAATTATTACCATAGAAAGATCGTAAATATATCACAAATTATTTCATTATAATAATAGAAACATATTTTTTTTTAAAATTCCAATGAGGAAATTTTAAAATATGAAATTATAAATAAAAAACGTAAAAAATGATTTTTTTTTTCTAATTAAAGTTTGTTTGGATTTCTAAATAAAATTAAAAATATATAGATATCATATAAAAATTAATAAATTTATAAAAATTACAATGGTAAATTTCCACAGATTCATTTTCACAATATGATATAATTAAATAAAAGGTTTTTTTGTTTGGTTAATGCTTATCGAGTTTTGGATTGATTGCGAGTAAGTAACATATTAATGCACTTTGTTAAAAAAAAAAAAACATCATTCATTAAAATACTCATAAATATTTAACCAAAAATAACTTTTATTATAAATTACTAAAATATAATTAATATATATTTATTATTTCGAATAACATAAAATTTATTATATAAACCATTAGTCATTCAAATAAATTTATTTAATACTAATATAAATATAATAATTTTTATATTATTTATAACTACAATGTTTGTATAGATGCTCGAATTATGAATTTTGTTAGAGCGACCTCGCTTGGTGTCTCTGACGAAAGGGGTTTCCCTAACATGTATACTACTTCCTTCTCATTATTTTTGTGCATTTATCAGTGTTTCATTTACCCTCGAAAAGCATTATACTATTGGTGCACATTCTCTTCTTTCGACAGGTGAGGATCACTCTACTAAAAAACCCCATGACTCAGCTTCCAATCCAGGTTCCTTTCTAACAGTTCATTCCCATGTTCTTTCCGGGTGCCGACGGATGTAGGGTGCCAATGGATGTAGGGAACAACCAGAAGGGTTTATTCAGCATCGCAATGAGAAATTTGTCTGCAGGCTCAAGAAGTCTTTATATGGCCTGAAGCAGTCGCCTCGGTAGTGGTATAAGAAGTTTGATTCTTTCATGTTGAGTCAGAAATATGTTAGAAGTGAATATGATCATTGTGTTTATTTTAAGCAATTGAAAAATGGCATATTCATTATCTTAGTTTTGTATGTTGACGATATGCTTTTAGCAAGCAAAAGCATAGAAGAAATCAACAGGTTAAAGGCTCAGATGGCAGGGACATTTGATATGAAAGATCTAGGAGCAGCAAGACAAATTTTGGGCATGGAGATTTTCAAAGACAGGAGCAATGGTAAGCTATGGCTATCACAACAAAGTGTATTGAGAAAATACTTTTGAGGTTTGGTATGAATAACGTGAAGCCTGTGTCAGTCCCTCTCGCTTCCCATTTCAAGCTTTCTTCGAGTTTATGTCCTAATTCAGATGAAGAAAAGGAATTTATGTCTCGAATTCCATATGATAATGTAGTAGGGTGTTTAATGTATGCGATGGTGTGTACGCGACTAGATATTTCACATGCAGTTGGGGTTGTCAGCAGGTATATGGCAAATCCGGGTAAAGAACACTGGTCAGCAGTGAAATGGGTGCTTCGGTATTTGAGAGGCACAAGTAGTTATTGTATCACTTACAATAAGAGTAGTGAATTTGTTTGCGGATATGTTGATTCCAATTTTGCAGGTGATTTGGATAAGAGAAGGTCAACTTCAGGGTATGTCTTTACTCTTGCAGGTGGAGCTATCAGCTGGATGTCAAAGCTACAGAACATTGTTGCTTTATCCACTACTGAAGCAGGATACATTGCTGCTTCGCATGCTTGCAAAGAGGCGGTTTGGTTGAAAGGTTTGCTTGGTGAGTTTGGTAGGTTACAGGACAACATCAGGTTACTTTGTGATAGTCAAAGTGCAATACATTTGGCTAAGAATCCGGCCTATCATAGTAAATCAAAGCATATTCCAATTAAGTACCATTTTGTAAGACAGGGTATCACTGAAAGGGGAGTCTCTCTTGAAAAGGTGCATACAAAGGAGAATTGTGCAGACATGCTCACGAAACCAGTTTTGTTAGAGAAGCTACGCTGGTGTTTGGCTTCTCTTGGCTTGCAGAAAAGATAAAATAATAAAGAACAGGGCATCAAGCTAATTGTTGTCAAGGTGGAGATTGTTGAGATTTTCTGTTTTATGTAAAATAGGCAAAAATCTCAGTAGATGACAACAATAGGAATTTGTTGCTAGATTAGCTCCAGGTTGTTGGGAGGGAGTTAATGCATCCTAAATTTGATGTGAGAGGATTTATGAGGCAGTTAGATCCTCCTTGCTATAAAACAGGTATCCATACGGATTGTTTTTTGGTGTGAGAGTTTGTGAGGAATTGATTAATATTTTGTAATCTCCTGTTTGATTAATAAGATTGCCGATGCCTATGTTTGGTGGACGTAGCCCAGATTGGTTGGGTGAACCACGTTAAACCTCTGTGTTTCCTGTGCATGTTTTTAATAGCTGTGTATATGCTTTTAGAATTGTTCTGCATATGATCTCCAACAATATTTAGACTGTTAGGTTTTTTACTAATTATTAGTCGGTCTAAGGTGGCATCATGAAATTTTATGGCCTACGGTCGTTGTATATTTGGCTCATAATCTCTGGTTGGTTATATATTTGCATATTGTGTTTTGGACAATTATTGAAATGTAATTGTTACAGCTTGGAATTGTAATCCCCGTGCCTTAAATTTCAAACTTTGTCTAGAGTTTATCTAACTGAAAATACTCGATGCAAGAACAATGTATGAGTATGAACTTTAACGAGTATCTCCCGGCATATTGGTTTTTGTTAAAGTTCCAAAACTATCCGTATAATTAAATTTATTTTTAAACTTTAGAAGACTGCTCTAATTCAGTTTTATTTATTATAGTAAGGCTCAGACTGTGTATGATTTAGGTTATTGAGAGTTAATAACATTAAAATCTTTTCACACATAGGCATTATTTGTTCTCATATGTCTATATATGTTTGTAGCATAATTATACCATCTTTCCAATTTATTTGGCATTTCCTCTTCCGTTGTAAGTTAGTGTACAATTCTAACGTCTTCCTAAGTCTCGAGCATTTGCTTCTTTCATCTGTAACGATTATTTTTATATAAGACATACCATACTCATCTTAGGTTGTTGGCAATGCTAGATTGGCTCAATATCTAACCCAAGTTCCAAACACAGTTTTCACCTGATTAGTATCATATCAGTTTTAAATTAACAACATTTTCCCTAAATTTATCACACATTCACACTTTATTATTTCCCTCTATCACTAGATTTGGGAATTTTGCGAGGCAGATCTTGTGGCAGAGCAACTGCCTAGTATCGTTCTCTTTTCTTTTGTTGCGGCAGAAGCATCTGTGGGCCGAATTACCAGATTTCGGAATTTTGAAGGGCAGTTATTGAATCTCTAGATGCGAAATAAAACCATAGAGAAGAAAATCTAATGAAACTTTTAGGAAACCAAATTTGAAACGAAATCGAAGTCAATCGGAATATAGGAAAGCCTATCGTGAGAAAATCTCTATGTCATTCTGCAAAATTTCAAAATTAGTGATCTCCATATGAAAAAACGCACCATTCGGAACCACAAATTCACTATAGAAACATATCTTGAGCCAACGGAGCACTGTAGAACCAGTGAAGCACTGTCCTGTAACCAGTAGGCGGAGCAATATATTCTTGTACCCAATCACAAAGACTATGGCGTTGAAATATGAACCAGTGCAAACGAAATGGGTTTCTGTGCGAACTGTAATGTAAAATGACCACTATATTGAATGTATAACATGGCCACCTTGGTGAGATGCGAAGCCACTAGTGTGTCGCTCCCTGTGTTTGAACTGCTAAACGGTCATGTGGAATGAAACATAGTCGTTTCAAATATATTAGATATTTATTAAATTCAATCAGTCATATATAAGGATTGTGAGAAAGCATATATCTGGCATATTTATTCTAAAATTAATCCCGCCTTTAAATTAAAATAAATAAATAAAAAGTCAACAAGCTTTTATCCACCCGGATTCTATATATATAGGCTTATCTCCGAATTAGGAAAATCTTATATGTAGCCCATAGTGATATAAGAATATGAGTTTAAAACAAAAAGATGATAAATATTAAACTATGAAAAAGTTGGATGTAGCGCATAGTGATATAAGAATATGAGAAATACCAACATTTTCAGGAAAACAAAGATTGTGTAAGATTATCTGCAACATCCAAAATTCTTAAATGTGTAACCAATGTGTAACTTTTTAAATGACTTTCTATATTCTCTTAATCGTCATTAGAATAACACAATAGTGAGTTACATCATAGTTAAATGTTTTTGTTGTATCATATTAACTTAAATTCTATCCATAGATTTTATGATTCTTTTAACTCAATTTGTAAACCACATAGTTGATAATATGAACATCATATTATGAAATAAATTAACATTATAAAAATAGCACAATGAATAATCACATCATTAGACACAGATATGCCCTCGAAACCTCGCAGGGTAAAAACGAGCAAATGTTTAATTTTAATGTTAAACATTCATGAGGATGTTTACCCATCACTCAATGGTTATAAGGGAGTCCATCCATTGACCATTGTCATAAAATATTACATAGAAAAATCATTTTAGATGCAACATAACTAGCTATAAGCTATTATAATCATCATGATATAATTTACCCACGAATCCTCAATATCTATGTCTTTGGGGTCATTGTTTCCATCAGTGGATCATCTTGCATTTGGAATTCCTCAATCTGCATGGACCAACAAATCTTTATCTGCCATAATGTTAAACATGAATTATCTTTTGCTTAAGACACTATCATTTCCTTCCATTGTTGTTGTTGGCACACTTAATATCATGATTAGATAAAGCATAAAATATTAATTAACCAATAATCAATCTTTGTTAATGACACTTAAACATCTATTTGTGTGCATGCATAAAACATAAACAAAATATTATGAAATGTCTTCTTTAACATCACTGCACATGCATTAATAACAAGAAAATCACTATCAAACGTCATCTTTCCAACAAAATGCTAACAAAATCTTGTATGCATTTTCATATTCTTTCCAAACAAAAGCTAACATACTAGATATTATTCTTGTGCATGAAAATGCATAAGTTTCATGAAAATTATCCCAACAAGCAATTTTCTTTGTTCCTACTATTATGTTTTATTTTCCAAAGGGATTGAAGCAATAGATTATATAATTATGCATGTGAATGCATGCTCTTTTCCAAAAACATATTTTGCACATGAGAATTATTCACAAAGGATATTATGTATATAAATTCAAGCTTTATTTCAAACAAATTTAACATAGTAGTTATAATTTCTTGCATGCAACTACATGTCCTCTCCAACAAAAAATGGCATGATAGCTTTTCTTCTTGCATGTGAAACATATATTTCTTTCTTAATGAAAATAACTAAATCTTGCATGGAAAAAACACATTTCTTTTTTAAGGGATCAAATGCATAACATTTATACTTTCAATTATGAAAAGATACATTTTATTCTTACCAGAATATCTAGCCCATTAAGTATACATAATCTTCTCCCAAAATAAATTTAAGACCATAGCTAATCCCTTTAAGTGTGAAAATGGATATTGTTTTTCCCGAAAGAATGCTAACACAATCAATATTATGTGATTCCACCTTCATTTTCTCTAGAAATATAATACCAGAACTATATATTTCCATGTATGTAAATGTATATGTTTCTCTAAAAAATCTTCCAAAGGAACCTGAACACAATAAAGCATGTGATTCCTAGTTTTCCTCTCCAAGAATCTAATTCAATAATACATACAAGGACATGTTTTTCTCTTCTCTTCTTTTTGAAGAGTTTTAACACAACAAATAGTTCCTTACATATGAATATATGTATTTATTTTCCAAGGAATTTAACACACTAATTATTTTTCCAAAAGTTAGCGAACTTACTAGCTATTATGCATACAACACAAAATATTTTCCTATTATTTAACACATCAAACAAATTTGTAATATTTCCTCAAGGAATAGATGAATAACAAGTCCTTCTCAAATAACACAAGCAATTGACTTCTATGCAAAGGTTTTATGTGAACTCTTTCTCAAAATAATACTTATCTCTTTCTACACTACTCAAGCTTTTCATGCATGTAAAATCACATATTCATTTCGAGTAAATCCAATATACTGGATATTATTTCTATTCACATAAGTGCATATTCTCTTTAAGAGTCCAATATTTATCTTTAAAACTTTAATGCATATGCCTCATGAGAACATCCTTGCAATATTTTAAATGAAATAAATTATTTCATTTTCAATAATTATCAACATAATTGTTCTATTTTTTTATGCATGTACACAACTTATTTCTTTTCAAGAAATATCAACATAATTGTTCTATTTTTGTGCATGTGAATAACTTTTTTTCTTTTCAAGAAATATCAAAACTAATAGTTATTTGTTTGTTCATGCAATTAATTCATTTATTTTCAAGAACATTAATGCAATATTTATCTCTATATGTACATAAACAATTATTCTTATCCAACTGAAACACCAAACGGAAGCACTCTGTTTTTCCTATTTTAGATATCAAATTTGGACACGATTTCCAATCATCTGGAAACTATTTTTTGAAACACAAAAGATGTTTTTATTGGGAATGGGTTCATTAAAAGAAATCTCTCAATTTTTATGTAAGTATAGCAGTTTGGAAGATTTGAGTGAATCTTTACATCCCATTTTTCCAGATTTAAATATTAAATAATTTTTTGTTTTAGTCAAAAATGAGTTCTTCAAATATAGAAGAGCCATTTGGAGAGAATGGTCTCATTTACAAAATATCTTTCATTTTTTACACATCTATCATAGTTTTGGAGATACAAAGACATATTTGGACCCTATTTTCCAATAACTCATGCAATTCACACAATAATTTAGCCATGAAAATCTTTTAAGAATTCAATGCACATGAAATATTTTAAGAATTAAATGAAAAAAACACTTATTTCCCTATACACGAAAGTCCATGGAGGTTTTCCCAAGAAAATAATCTCAAATCTTGATCATATGAAATTTTTCAAGAAAATAATTTTATTCTTATTTCTTCATGACCCATATGCAAACACAATAATAATTTAAAAAAAAAAGAGTTACTTATATTTTAATGCATGCTTGGAATCTCTCGTTCCTCTCTCTTGACTTGATTTTACATGTATTTTTTCATTAGTTCTCCTATTTTCCATTAGGATTATAGTAAGTAGAATCAAGAAAATTCAATCGCTTTTTTAAATCCTAAAAATAGTCCATAAATTACCCATAAATCACTCCATATATCATAATTTTTTCCTAAATTTTAAAATCACTCCATAATCGTATTTTTCTAAATTTTGAAATCACCCAATAAATCATCCATAAATATCTCAGTTTTTTTAAGGTAGATTTTCCTTTTCCTTATGGACAAAATATCACTTATCCATATATTTTCTAAAACTATGACTCATTAGTTCTAAAACTCAAAAATATACCAACTTGGAAATACAATTTATTTAGATAAAATAATATAAATTATTCTCAATATAAAAAGTAAAAATTAATTCTTGTAATACTCTTATAATTAAGAATTAAATGAATAATATTCTTATAATATTAATATAAAAATTAATAATACTTAATTATTCAACAACATCAATTTTACAAAAAGTAAAAATTAATTCTTGTAATACTCTTATAATTAAGAATTAAATGAATAATATTCTTATAATATTAATATAAAAATTAATAATACTTAATTATTCAACAACATCAATTTTACAAGTGTGTTTATGGTAACTTATGCTAGGGACATTACATTATTGAATTGTATTTTTTATTTTATTCACTAAATTATAAATTAATTTTAAAAAATAATTTTTGTTTAGGAATTTTATTATAAATTTAAATTAATATAAAAATTTATTAAATGAGTTTGTATTAGTTTATTTGGCTATGAAGTATTATTTTAAAATTGAATATAATGTTGAATATAAATCAATGTTGTACAAGTGTAATATGCAGGTTGCTGATTATTACTGGCTTCTTATACAAAAAAAATTAAAAAAAAAATAATATGATTTCATACATTGTTATTGTAACAATGAATATAAGAACCATTCAAAGAAGATAATTAATTAGATGTCTAACCCGTGAATATTAACATAGTTAAAAATACGATTAAAAATGTGATAACTAATCATTAATTAGATGTTTAAATTATGTGTAGATTGAATAAAAAAATTAGAATCAAATTTATTTTTTTAAATAAAATTTAAGAAAAATATATATATATATATAATAATTGTTATAATTATTATATTATTTATAGACAATTCACAAATAAAAAGTAATTTATACATTTGAAAATTAAAATAAATTAAATCGATTTAAATAAATCGTATCTCTAATAGTTTATAGTAAAAGTGCAAGGAGAGAAATTAAGGAAGCTGTTGATGAATCTCTTAAAATGGACAAGATAAAAATATACAAAGCCCTAACTAAAACGAAAAAGAGGCAGTACATTCGTCAAAGACAGGAGAATCTCTTACACCTCTCTAAGGTAGCTCCTAAGAAATTTTGGAGGCAGATTCTAACTAGGAAGACTAAGGATAATAATAAAATTGCTCTTCACAATTGGAATTCCTATCTTAAAAAGCTTTATGAATCTCCAAATGTCATGGATAATTTGGAAACCCTTCTCACAATGAAAGAAGTTTTCTCTTTAGAAGACATTAAGTTTGGGGTTAATCGCCTCGCTAATGGGAAAGCTAAGGACATTGAAGGTTACCAAGCAGAAATCTTAAAAATTGGAGGTCCTGTCCTCATCCCCCACATCCACAAGCTTTTCAATCAAGCAGTCAAGCAAGGGTTCCCTAAACCTTGGACTAAGAGCCTCATTATCCCTATTTTTAAAAGTGGGGATACAAATAACACCTCTAATTATCAAACAATTATGATCAGCCCTCTCTTAGCCAAGTTATATGGTAGTATTTTGGAAAAAAAGTTAAGTATATGGCTTGAAAGTGAAGGTAAGCGAGCTAAAGGCCAAGCAGGTTTCAGAAGGCACCACTCAACAACAAACCACCCTGTTACGCTTAGGATCATTGCGGAGGAATGTCGTAATGATAAATCCAATTTATTTTTTTGCTTTGTGGACTTTAGAAAGGCTTTTGATACGGTTCCTAGATACAACCTTTGGAATAGATTAGAAGAGCTAAAGGTTCCTCTCGAGTTGAGAGCTGCCACTATAAGGTTATACGAGAATGTAATTGCCAAGCTAAAGAGCAATGAAGGGTGGTCGAAAGATATTAAGTGTAACATCGGAGTTAAGCAAGGTTGCCCCCTCTCCCCTACCCTATTTGGCATTTACATCGATAAGCTCGAAGGCTATTTAGAGGAAGCAGGATGTGATGGCACAATCTTAGCTGGGATAGTCGTCATCCTTCTTCTTTATGCTGACGATATTGTTCTTTTGGCAAGGTTCCCATCTGATCTTAATAAGCAACTCAGGCTTCTTAAGGATTTCTGCTCTACCATGGGTATGACTGTTAACACTGACAAAACAAAAGTTATGATTATCAAATCCAAGAAGGACACTTATGCTAATTTTATCTATGACAATAATAACTTGGAGGAAGTGTATTCTTACAAGTACCTAGGAATCGATATTCATCACAAGCTCAACTGGAACAATAGCATTGAGAAAAGGATTAATGGGGGGTGGAAAGCTTACTTTGGTCTTGAAAATAATTGTAAAATAACAAACCTCGTAATGTGGGATAAAAAGAAGTTCCTCTTTGAAACTTTAGTCACTCCTGTTGTCTTATATGGCTGTGAGGTTTGGGGTTGCAACATCTCCAGAGAATGAGGGAGAAAGATTGAGCAAATCCAGAAGCGTTTTATAACTTATAACCCGAAAATTAAAAGTAATACACCATATCCTATTCTCCTTGTAGAAGCAGGTATTTCCCCTATTGAGAGCCTAGCTATGGTTAGGTTTCTGTTGTACAAGCACAAAATCAGTAACATAGACGATCATAGACTTCCTAAGCTAGCTTTAAATTCTAGCCAAAACCACCTAAGGCTCAATCAAGGGTGGCATAAAGACACAAGGGCCTGGTTAAACTATTGGGAGATCAACGAAAATGATGCATTGAAAAACATAAATAACATTAAAGATATTGTTACTTCTAAGTTCAAAGAAAAAATGTGGTGTGAGAAAGATTTAGCGGCTAAAAGAAAATTAAGTTATTATAAGAATGTCATCAACCCCACCCTAGAAGATCAAAAGTATCTCTCTATTTTAATTAGCTCAAAGAAGAAAATTAATATAGCAAAGATTAGAACGAATTCTCATGAGCTCCATAGTGAAACAGGTCGTTGGGCAGTTCCTAAAACGCCATGGACGGAAAGGATCTACCATATATGTGAGAATAGGAACATCAAGGATGAAAACCACTTCCTCTTAGAGTGTCCCGCGTATAACCACATTAGATCTCAGTTTCACAATCTTTGTTATAATACTGACCTTCCTAGCCTTTTACAATGTCAAAATTATATTGAGCTCGGGAGGCTTCTCTCCAAGTTTTTTGAGCATAGGAATAAAATCTTAAATCAAAATAGATAATTTGTTTCTTTAGGTCCGATAGACCATTATTTGGTCTCAGCAGACGTTAACCATCATCATCATCATCAGTATAACCAAATCAAAATAAACCATAAACAAAATAATATAACAATTTAAATTAATTTTAACTTAATTTATAATAATAATTAAATAAATATTAATATAATAATTAAATCAATTTTACCTCAATTTATAATAATAATTATTATTATATTATTGGTTGAAATTTAATATTTATAAAAATAATTATTATTTCGAAATAAAATATGATTTTTATAATGTTATATGTACTATTCACATTTTATTTCATTTTAAATATTTAACAGCTTTTAAAATTCCTTACTGTGTTAAATTTTATATAATGTTAGTTAAGGTAATAAAGTTTTGTATACAAATTGAATATTTTTAAAATAATATTTTAATGAGATGGAGAGCTGAATTTAGAGGGTTAGGATTGAAATCAAAAATCGTTCAGGGTACGATACATAGTGGGAGTGGAGGTCGCACTTGTTGCTCGCATCTAGAGAAAAGCCAACTATATGAAATTTGTTGAATTTGGATAATCACTGTGAGAAGAGGTATATGCATATCAAATCAATATTGTAATTAATTTTTTGGATAGGTGTCAGGTTTTTTTTAATATTTATTTATTTATTTATTGAAGTCTAATAGATTTCAAACCCCATAAAAATAATCATATTTTTTTAATCAATGAAAAAGTTGTAAGATTATGGTTATAAAAATTGAAAATTACTTTTATAATGAACAAGTATATAATTTAATATTTAAATGCTGCACAATTATTATAAAATTTTACAAAAAAATATTATTAAGAACCATTAATTGAAATTCAAAGATGAGTTGACAAATTTATTACAATATTTTTCCTTCGACAGGTATAAAACGTTGTCTATGGAAGCACAATATTGCTCAGAGGGAAAGTTTTTTTTGTTAGAATGTGCCAATTGTTTTTTTCAAAATCTGATGGTTAGAATGCTTAAATTATTTTTAACATACTAAAAATTGATTAAGCACCCAAAATTTTAAATTTTAATAAATAACTAAAATTTTGAAAAGAGCACTTCTGTGTGCGCGATGTAACGGTCGGGGTTGTCGATTTGCACGTCCTTCGCGGTCGGTTTGCACGCCCCCGACCGGGTTCAAATCCTGCTGAGCTGCGCCCCAGTGCTGCAGCGTATTCTGTCCTTGCTCGATATGCCGGCTGTTTACAGCAATTGTATGTATGATTTGACCGTTTGTCAACTCAGTCTGACAGTTTATTGTAATTAAAAGAGGCCCCATTAAAATTCTCCCTCCTAGGAACTAGCCTCTCCCATTTAAAAAAAAAAAACTAAAATTTAAAAAAAAAAATTACAAAAACTCACAAAAATTTCTATTATTTTCAGGACAAAATTATAGCCTCCCTAAACTACTCACTCGGTATAAAAATGTTGAAAATGATACTTATGAAGATCGATACATTTAGTACACCAATATTTCCATACACATGTACGATCAATACTGCAACATAGTATTGCTTACGCAAGCTTACTATTAATTCGTTACATAAATTATTTTGAGGTTGATTGCTGATCAATATTGGAAACTTCTATAAAGTTGAACATAAATCAATGTTATAAAAGGTTGGAAATGGCGTTTCAGAGAGCGTTGTCTAATTTTGAGGTTGATTGCTGATCAATATTGGAAACTTCTATAAAGTTGAACATAAATCAATGTTATAAAAGGTTGGAAATGGCGTTTCAGAGAGCGTTGTCTAAACATCTCACGTAACGTTTAGCCTACCTTTTTACTAGGAAAATCGGTATGATTTTGAAAAAATATTGTTAGAAATTTTTTAAAATCCATGGTAGTTAAATTTCAGGATTTTGGGTATTTCAGGTTCTTAATAGTGATAAATTAATTTCCAACGTTTAAACAGTATTTAAACGCTCTCACAATCATATTTTAGAAACAAATGGGAAAACATCATGGTCCTAGCGAAATTGTGGCGTCCTTAGACAACGCCTTTACAGAGATGGATAGGTTTAGCGCACAAATATCTGCCATAGATGTGTACGATCAATTTTGCAAAGCAAACGAAGCTTACTATCAATTTGTTACACTACAAATAAATTATTTTTAAGCTCATGATTGTTGATAGATATTGAAAACTTTTATAATCTTGAACATAAATCAGTGTTATAAAAAGTTGGAAATGGTACTTACATAGATAGATAGGTTTAGTGCACGAATATCTCTGGTACACGTGTACGCTCAATTCTGCAACATACTAATGCATACAAAGCTTACTATTAATTCGTTACCTGCAGATAAATTATTTTGAAGCTGATTGCTTATAGATATTGGAAAACTTTATAATATTGAACATAAATCAATGTTATAAAAAGTTGGAAATGGTATTTGGAGAGATGGATAGGTTTAGTGCACACATATCTACCATGCGCGTGTGCGATGAATTCTGCAACATAGTAATTCATACGAAAGCTTACTATGAATTCAACAATAGTAATAAACAGATCCATTAAATGCAACAAGTGATTAAAATCATACGGGACTGGCACGAACTCTGCATTACTTTTACATGAGGATTCTGCATTATTTTTACACGAGGATTTAGAGGGTTAGTTAATTTGAGTGTTGAGCGTTGAAGTATTGAGTCAAGTCAAATGATAGATGATTTTTAATGTGTGGTTGCATGTCAAGATATTTTAGGTGAATCACTAGTTGGAAAAGGTTAAATACCTTTCATCTGGTTCATTATAAAAATCAAATTTTGTATGATCAGTAGAAGAACATGTGGTGTGGGTAAATTTTGTATTTTAATTTCTCACTTTTCCAACAAATTAATATCAAAATTGAAGAAGTATCACAAAATCCATGATTTCCAACAAATTAATATCAGAATTGAGGAAGTCTCACAAAATCCATGGTACTACAGAACCATTAAGAAAAAATCAAGAAAAAAAAATCGGTGATTTTTTTGTCAAATTTGGTTAACTATTAAAAAGTGCAAAAACTTCACACTTAATTAGTACCAAAAAAACAGCGCAATTTTGAGATTAGATACCCAATTTCTTTATGTGGTCCTAGTGCACAAGCCCGTAAGGGATTAAAAATCCGGGAGTCGTAACCTCCGTGCCTCCGTGAACAATTACAAGGCGTATTTTTTCTTTTGAAACCTAGTGGAGAATTGCTTTATACACCTTTTGTATTCTCACGTGGATTCACAATGGATTAGTATAAAAGTATTTTTTGAAAAGGGGATATATGTGATCATAAGTGTTTTAAAAGAGTGATTATAAAAAGTCTTTTTTTATAAAGATATTTTTTTATCTAAGTTTTTATATAAAAGAATTTTCATATTAAAAAAATAATTAAGGGTTAATTAATAAGGATTTTTTTTTTTGAGTTTTATAAAGTTAATAAAAAGATAAATTTAGTGTTTTTTAAAAGATAAATTTTTTTAAGAAGGATGGTTTTCCCAAATTTCCAGTCTAGTCCCAATTCCCTTTTTCTATAGGGAAATATTATGATGTGTGTGCTATTAAGATGGCGACCAATTTGCAGACTCATGATGTTTGGGATTATGTTCAGTTTTAGTTTTCAGAACCTAAGAATGAAGCAAAAGAACGAGCTTTCAATAATGCAGAGAGGGAACAATAGAAGAAAGACAAGAATAAGAATACACAAACATTGCAACTTATCCAGCAAGGAGTGGACCGAGCAGTGTTCCAGAAGATTATGGTCACGTCTTTAGCAAAGGAAGCATGGGATACTTTGGCGAAAAGTGATAAAGGTATGGCCAAAGTACATATTTTTAAGTTGTAGAATACTAAGAGATAATTTGAAAGTTTGCAGATGAAAGAGACATAGGACATCAATTTTTGCATGAATCGGGTCATGACTATCGTAAATGAGCCAAAAAAATTATGGTGAGGAAATTAAAGATCAAACAGTGGTTGAGAAGGTCATTAGATCTTTATCTACCAAATTTGATGTTGTGGTAGCAGCAATAGAAGAATTAAATGATTTGGCATCATTAACAATTGATGAGCTGATGGGATCACTTCAATCGCATGAGGCAACGATAGACAGAAATAAGGATTCCACTTTAGAGACTGTTTTCAAAAGTCAGGGTGTTATTTCAAGAGACAGAGGTCGAGGAAGAGGCAGATCGAGAGGTACAATATGAGGCAGAAGATATTGTGCTCAGAGAGATGGCCGAGAAGAGCATGAACATGATAATGGAAGCAACTGCAAAAACTTCAACAATAATCAAATATTTGACAAATCAAAGTTGATATGTTATTATTACAATAAATTTGGCCACTATGCTCGTGATTGCATGAAGAAGATAGTTGATAAAGGGAACCAAAGAGCTAATGTCACTATGAAGAACATTAACTCCATGTTCCTAGCTTTCCATACCATGCATGAACCTTTTGATAATGTGTGGTTATTAGATAGTCACATGACAAGCAACAAAAATTTGGTTGCAAATTTGGATCAATTTTTGAAAACAAAGGTAAATTTGGGGAATGAAAAGACTGTGGATGTAGATGGAAAAGGAGTGGTCAACATTCTTACCAAGCAGGGGGAGACAAAGACAATTTCAGAGGTATATTATGTTCCCAGTCTCAAACATAATTTGATAAGTATTGGTCAATTGACACAGAAAGGATATAGAGTTATTTTTTGAGGTCAAGAATGTGTTATATATGACAAGCCCCCAAGCAAGAAGTTGATATCAAAGGTGCATATGATGAGGAACAGACTCTTTCCTCTAATTATGAATTATAGTGATTAGTTAAGTTCTTTTACAATTGCATGTTCTGACGATTATTGGTTATGGCACTTTCAGTTTGGACACTTGCACTTTTCTTATTTAAGATTGTTGCAGCAGAAACAGATGGTTAGAGGATTACCTCCCATCAAAGAACCTGCTAGTACTTGTGAGTGTTGCATCTTGGAAAATAAACACCTTGAAATTTTTCCAAAGGGAGTTGCATACATAGCAAAGAAACCTCTTGAGCTAGTGCATACACACTAGTGTGTACCTATGAGGATACAATCGATTGGTGGAAGTTGTTGCTTCCTTATTTTCATTGATGATTATAGTAGAAAGACTTGGATTTACTTCTTGAAGCAGAAGTCTGAAACTATTGCAAAGTTCAAGGAATTCAAAGCATTAAAATCACTCCATATAACATATTTTTCCTAAAACTTAAAATCACTCCATAATCATATTTTTATAAATTCTAAAATCAGCTAATAAATCATCCATAAATATCTCATGTTGTTTTTAAGTTAGAATTTCTTTTTCCTTATGGACAAAATATCACTTATCCATATATTTTCTAAAACTATACCAACTTAGAAATGCAATTTATTTAGATAGAATAATATAAATTATTCTCAATCTAAAATGTAAGAATTAATTTTGGTAATATTCTTATAATTAAGAAGTAAAAGAATATTATTCTTATCATATTAATATAATAATTAATAATATTTAATTATTCAACAACATCCATTTTACAAGTGTTTTTACGGTAACTTAGGCTAAGGATATTACATTATTTAACGGTATTTTTTATTTTATTCATTAAAATTTAAATTACTTTTAAAAAAATAAATTTTGTTTAAGAATTTTATTATAAATTTAAATTTATATAAAAATTTATTAAATGAGTTTGTATTAGTTTAATTGGCTATGAAGTATTATTTTAAAGGTGAACATATTCTTGAATATAAATCAATGTTATACGAATGTAATATGCAGAGTTGATGCTTATTACCAGTTTCTTATAAAAAAATAAAAAATCAATATAATTGCATACATTGTTATTGTAACAATGAATATAAAAATCATTGAAAAAAATGGTTAATTAGATGTTTAACCAGTGAATATCAACATAGTTAAAAATACCATTAAAATTTTGATAACTAATCGTTAATTAGATGTTTAAATTAGGTGTAGATTGAATAATAAAATTAATCATTAATTAGAGGTTTAAATTGTATGTAAATTGAATAATAAAATTAATAAATTTGTAATAATTATTATATTATTTATAGACAGTTTGGAAATAAAAAATACTGTATACATTTAAATATTAAAATAAATCAAATTGATTGAAATAAATCCTGTCATTGAAATAAATCCTGTCTCTAATAGTTTATAGTGTAACCAAATCAAAATAAAGCACAAA
The DNA here is from genome assembly GCA_031772625.1 of Pinus tabuliformis. Taxonomy (NCBI): domain Eukaryota; kingdom Viridiplantae; phylum Streptophyta; class Pinopsida; order Pinales; family Pinaceae; genus Pinus; species Pinus tabuliformis. Next base: position 360,458,011 of record CM062805.1, read on the forward strand.
CAAAATAATATAACAATTTAAATTAGTTCTAACTTAATTGATAATAATAATTAAATAAATATTAATATAATAATTAGATCAATTTTACTTAATTTATTATTATAATAATTATTATATTATTAGTTGAAATTTAATATTTATAAAAATAATTAATATTTAGAAATAAAATATGAGTTTTATAATTTTATATATACTATTCACATTTTATTTCATTTTAAATATTTTACAGCTTTTAAAATTCCTTACTGTGTTAAATTTTATATAATGTTAGTTAAGGTAATAAAGTTTTGTATACAAATTGAATATTTTTAAAATGATATTTTAATGAGATAGATAGTTGAATTTAGAGAGTGAGGATTGAAATCAAAAATCGTTCAGGGTACGACACATAGTGGGAGTGGGGGTTATGCATTATGCATTAATTACATTGCTAAATGTATCAAAGATGGTGAACTTGTTGGTCGCATCTAGTGAAAAAGCGAACTATATGAAATTTGTTGAATTTGGATAATCACTGTGACAAGAGGTATATGCATGCATCAAAGCAGCATTTTAATTATTTTTTTGAATAGGTGTCACTGTGCGGTTTTTTCAATTATTTTAAATAATTTTTTATTTGGATAAATGAATTTCAAACTTTATAAAATTAATCATATATTTTTCACCAATGATAAAATTGGAAGATAATTTTTATAAAATTTGAAAATTATTTTTATAACTAACAAATATTTAATTTAATATTGAAATATTGCACAATTATTATAAAATTTAAAAAATATATATATATTATTGAGAACCATTAATTGAAATTCAAAGATGAGTTGGACAAACTGATTACAATATCTTTCCTTCGACAGGGATAAAATGTTGTCTATGGAAGCACAATATTTTTCAAAGGATAAGTTTTTTTAGAATGTGTGAATTATTTTTTCAAAAATCTGATTGTTAGAATGTTTACATATTAGAAATTGATTAAGCACTCAAAATCTTAAAACTTAACAAATAATCAGAATTTCAAAAAAATTTACAAAAACTTACAAAAATTTCTATTATTTTCAAGACAAAATTCAATATAAAAATGTTATAAAAATGTTGAAAATGATACTTATGAAGATCGATACGTTTAATGCACCAATATCTTCCATACACATGTACGATCAACACTGCAACATAGTATTGCTTACACAAGATTACTATTAATTGGTTACATAAATTATTTTGAGGTTGATCGTTGATCAATATTGGAAACTTTTATAAAGTTGAACATAAATCAATGTTATAAAAAGTTGGAAATGGTGTTTCAGAGTGCACCAATATCTTCCATACACATGTACGATCAATACTGCCACATAGTATTGCTTACACAAGCTTATTGTTAATTCATTACATAAATTATTTTGAGGTTGATCATGGATCAATATTGGAATTATTTTGAGGTTGATCATTGATCAATATTGGAAACTTTTATAAAGTTGAACATAAATCAATGTTATACAAAGTTGGAAATGGTTTTTCAGAGTGCTTGTCTAAACAAATCACCTACCATTTTGCCTACCTTTTTACTAGGAAAACCTGTATGATTTTGAAAAAATATTATTAGAAAAGTTTCAAAATCCATTGTATTTAAGTTTTAGGATTTTGGGTACTTCATGTTTTTAAATTTTAAGATTTCGGGTATGTTTTTAATAGTGGTAAATTAATTTCCAACGTTTAAAAAATATTTAAACACTTTCACAATCATATTTTAAAAACATTTTTTGTTAAAATCTGAAGAAAAATCATGGTCCTAGCGAAATTGTGGCATCTTTAGACAAGCCTTTATAGACATGGATAGGTTTAGCGCACGAATATCTTCCATACATGTGTACGATCAATCCTGCAACATAGTAACACAGACGAAGCTTACTATCAATTTGTTACACTACAGATAAATTATTTTGACGCTGATTATTGCTCATAGATATGGAAAGCTTTTATAATGTTAAACATAAATCAACGTTATAAAAAGTTGGAAATGGTACTTACCTAGATAGATAGGTATAGTGCACGAATATCTCTCGTACACGTGTACACTCAATTCTGCAATTCGTTACCTGCAGATAAATTATTTTGAAGCTGATTGCTTATAGATATGGGAAACCTTTATAATGTTGAACATAAATCAATGCTATAAAAAGTTGGAAATGGTATTTAGAGAGATGGATAGGTTTAGTGCACAAATATCTATCATACACGTGTACGATGAATTTTGCAACACAGTAATTCATACGAAATCTTACTGTGAATTCAACAATAGTCCTAAATAAATCCATTAAATGCAACAAGTGATCAAATTCATATGGGACTTGCACGAACTCTTCTGGGTTAGAAATTGTAATTATTTTTGCAAGAGGAGTTAGTTAAATTTAGAGAGTTAATTTACTAAGTGTTGAATTATTAAATCAAATTGAATTAAGTGATAGATGACTTTTAGTGTGTGGTTGCATGTCAAGATATTTTAGGGAGTCATTAGTTAGAAAAGGTTAAATACCATTCACTAGGTTTGTTGTAAGAATTAATTTTTGTGTGATCAATAAAATAATGTGTGTTTTGGGTGAATTTTGTGTTTTAGTTTCTCTATGTTTCCAACAAATTGATATCAAAATTGAAGAAGGATCACAAGATCTATGGTGCTGATAAAAAAAAGATCAAGAAAAGAAAATCGATGATTTTTTGCAAATTTCTTGAATTATTAAAAAATAGATAAATTTCACACTTAATTAGTACAAAAAACCATGCAATTTTTGGGTTAAGTGCCCAGTTTTTTTATGTGTTCCCGGTGCACAAGCCCGTAAGGCATTAAAAATCTGACAGTCGTCCGTGCCTGCCTGAACAATTTACAAGGCGTATTTTTCAAAGTCTTTGTCCTAAAGTTTTTGAAACCCGGTGGAGAATTGCTTTATACACTTTTTGTATTCTCATGTGGATTCACAATGGATTAGTATAAAATTATTTTTTGAAAAGGGGATATATATGATCATAAGTGTTTTAAAAGAGCGATTATCAAAAGACTCTTTTTTATAAAGATCTTTTTATCTAATTTTTTTATATAAGAGAATTTTCATATTAAAAAAATAATTAAGGGTTTATTAATAAGGAGTCCTTTTTAGGAGTTTTGTAAAGTTAATGAAAAGAAAGATTTAGCATTTTTTTAAAATTTGAGGATTTTCCCAAATTTCTGGTCTTACTTCTTACTTTTTATAGGGAAAGGTTATGATGTGTGGTCCATTAAGATGGTGACTAATTTGCAGGCTCATGATGTTTGAGATTATGTCTAGTTTTAGTTTTCAAAACCTAAGAATGAAGCAGAAGAACGAGCTCTCAATAATGCAAAGAGAGAACAATGGAAGAAAGACAAGAAGAAAAATATACAAACATTGCAACTTATCCAACAAGGAGTGAACCGACCAGTGTTCCAGAAGATTATGATCATGTCTTTAGCAAAGGATGCATGGGATACTTTGGTGAAAAGCGATAAAGGTATGGCCAAAGTCAATATTTTTAAGTTGCAGAATACTAGGTGATATTTTGAAAGTCTGTAGATGAAAGAGATAGAGGACATCAATTATTTCATGAATCAGGTCATGACTATCATAAATGAGTCAAAAATTATGGTGAGGAAATTAAACATCAAACAATGGTTGAGAAGGTCATCAGATCTTTTTCTACCAAAGTTGATGCTGTGGTAGTAGCAATAGAAGAAGTCAAGGATTTGACATCATTAACAATTGATGAGCTGATGGGATCACTTCAATCGCATGAGGCAAGGATAGACAGAAATAAGGATTCCACTTTACAAGGCTGTTTTCAAAAGTCAGGTTTTTATTTCAAGAGACAGAGGTCGACGCAGAAGCAGATTGAGAGGTAGAGGACGAGGCAGAAGATATGGTGGTCAGAGAGATGGCCGAGAAGAGCGTGAAGGTGATAATGGAAGTGTAATAGTCCAAATAAATATCTAATTAACTTTTCTAATTTACATTAAATTTAAATCAGAGTGGCACTTACCTAGCCAAATAAACATGTAATTAGTAAACTAAATAAAACTATGAATAGTGCTTACCTATGGTAGAAGTAGGCTTACTGCAACAAGGTTTTTGGGATGACTCTCCACCCAACTATAGGCTCAATTGTGCAAGGATTTGCTACAACTAGCCACCCTCAAGCCCTTAATCAGCGTACTACTGCCAGTGACTCCTATGTCTTAGAACACCATTCTCCCAAGAGATTGAAAGATAGAATCTCGGAAAGATGGAATGCCTCCCATCCTCCTCACCATCTAATAAATAGAGCAAACATTGGATGGGAACCACATGCACACACTCCATGTGTCTACATACGACTTTGATTTTTAGCTTTCTTGTTTTATTTCTTTACTTTTCTTTTGATTTTTAGCTTTCTTGTTTTATTTTCTTCTTTTTGATAGCTTTATTGATTTTTTTATTGTTTTCTTTGTTTTATTTCTATTTATTCTTATTTAGAGCTTTAGTATAGTTATTACTATTTTTATTTTTATTTACTTTCTTGTATATTTTTTTAAATTTCATTTATTATTTAAAATTTATGATTTATTATTTTTATTATTTATTATTAAGTGATTTATTATTTATTATTTATATTATTATTATTTATTTTGTATTATTTATTATTTATTATTATTTATTATTTATTATTTTTATTATTTATTATTTATTATTAAGGGAAGGGATATTACATACTCTCCCACTTTAAGGAACTTCGTCCCGAAGTTATGTTGAATTATGTATTATTTATTATTATTATTTTATTTACTTCATGTTGCCAACACCCTCTGCTGAACTAGTATAACCAGTAGGCATCGAAAGTCCCCAACACCCTGGGAAATATCAAGGAATCTCTATCCTTTCTTCCACTTTCGTCATTAGGCTAAGCTTGACCTAGTCTGTATCCTAGTCCAAGGCTGGTCCCAAGGCTTGCGCCTGACTCAGACCTCATCTACCCCAAGGCAGGCATCCAGTCTGGTACTCAATGACCCCGGGCATCTCGCAAGGCTGGCCCACTCCCTCCACAACTACTAAAGTGCACAACACCAGGCATCGAAGTCCTTTACATCCCTTCCAGACTTTGGCATCCCAATCCAATAACAGGCACCTAGCCTAGAACATCAGGCACTTGGCCTCCTCAAGATGGTCCCATAGCTCTTCAAGAGATATCCATCAAGAGTTATACACAAGACAAAGGAACCACTGGCATATGTAGTGTTGATTGAGTTTTGTCCCTAGCCCATATGGTGTTACTTATTCTCCCTCATGCGTATGGGCTCGCATGAGATCATCAAATAAACCGGCCCTCTCAGCCCATTTGTGGAGTCCTGTGAATCATCACACCCCAACATGCAACCAATGCATTAACCATACCATCATAGTATCATAGGAAATAATCCACATGCCAAGTCTTGCATGTCATCATGAGAACATTCATCAATGTTAATTGCAACATTATGAATAATAACGATCTACATGCTCATGCATGTCATAAATTTGTACACAACTATCGCATGCTTCACCTCATGAAATACCATCATAAGTTAGATTATCAACGTATTTGCATCAAAGACATATCTTGAATTCACATAATAAGTGAACCACATGTCAATAATCTTCATATTATAGCATCATAATTTCTATGCCACATTATGCATATCATATCCATCATGAGTATTGTACATTAAATACCTATCATCACATAGTCAATGAATATGTCAATATACCTATGCATCTCACCATCATCATAAGGATACATTATCACTATAAGAACCATATGTGCATCATTATCGTCCTACCATGATATCATGAAACATCGTCAATATGTTTTCATCAAGTTGTCAATTACTTTTCAATAATCATTTTCACTTCTTTCTACTAGGTAGTTGATCATTTACACCAATGGTATAATCATCTAAGTACATCGTTAAATTTCACATGAGTCTCATCATCTTGGGTCTTAAACATCCATTTACCCTTTGGCTTACTGATTCCAAGACCACTATATGCAATTGCATATAAACATTATTCATCATGATTTAATTTTATATCAAGCTTAATTTACTTGCACAAGGATTTGTTGATCCATGTTGACTTATTTAACAATCCACATAAATATTTTCTTATCTTGTCTAGTTTTTCAAGTTCGTATCTCAATACCATTTGATTGCCTTATCATAAAAAACTCTTTCATATTAAATAGTATCATTATTTTAGATTTTGAAATAGTTGGAAACACTTCTACTATCATTGTCCATGAAAAATTCAAATGTGAGGTGTTATGTGGAAACAACCTCTTTGAACTTAATGGGAAATCCTACTCATGAACAATGAGTGAAAATTAGTCAAGTACAACCTCTATTAATTGACTTTCACTTCTTTTGTCACTATGTACACAATCCTTCTCAAGATATCCTTATAAAATTTCTAGTAACATTCCTTCCTATATCTTCCTTGTTTATTATCACTTGGTCCTCATGCAACTTCACACCTTCACATTTTTAAAATATGTAGATCATCATTATGACCATTACCAATCATGTTTCTCGCTCCACTCATCAATACCTTTAGAAGAACTTTCTTCTTGATAGAACATCCCTTCATCTCCTACCCGTTACTCATAGACTTCATTAGTTGATTGCCAATATTTTCTTCTTTATGTGCATCATCCTTAGATAGATCTCATAGTGACACCTTTAGAGTACCAAGTTATGTTTCTTCCATTATGTTTCAAAATAGGTTGCCTCTTCTTACTAGTTTCTTACCCTTGTTGTGATACTTCTTCTCTACCACCTTAAGCATCTAATCCATGTTGGCCATAATCACATGAGCTATCATTAGTTATCGTCCTTAAAAATTGCAAGTTTCTCCTTTCCATTTCTCCTTAGAAAATTTTTATCCACTATATGAAATTAACCTTGAATCACGAAACGTCATGTAACTTATAGTCAAAACTAAACTGAAATCTTGTGGTACGATTTAGATGTATCATAACGTTCAAACCATAAAACATGACTTAGTCTGTCTTAGCTAAGCAAGAACTCCAAATGGGTTCACAACATCTTAATCATCAAGATTATATTGAGAAATTTGTGTTCTTGTAATAAAAGACGAGAGAAATACCAAACCACTGCTATTACTAAAGGATAATGAGAATAGTAATTCAACCGAGATAATTTAGTGAATAATCTGATCAACATTCAAGGACTTTTAGATCATATTGAATAATGAACAGATGCAAGTGAACAACGATCATCTAAAGGTAATAAGATATCAGAGTTTATCCATTGTGAATTGGGACAGATTTCATTATTTAAGAGCAAATACTTTAAGTGCTATGTAAACTAAAATGAACCAGTGGTGAGTAGTTACACCAGCATTAAAGATTTGTTCCTCCACAAAAGCATGCCAGTATACCATATCAATCATGCAATCTTTCAGAGAATTATACATCATCAATTATGGGTAGATTATCACCATCCAAGATTACAAGATTATATACTTTTCCAATGAATTAATGAGTCATAACAAAACTATATACCTTTAATTATGTGACTCTATGTCACACCTTTAACCGTTGTAGTTGATTATAGCACTTTTCATTTTATGAAATAGCGTTTAGGAAATGATACAAACAACTCAAGAAAATGAGATAGTGGTTTTACCATGTAATGAGATTCTAATGAGAGCAGAGAATCACAGAGGAAAGAGCCGGTATTCAAATCAAGAATCTGTTGTCTATGATGATGCATGAGAAAAACCAATGAGGAACTAATGAGTGCATCAAACTTTAACTTATACTGGCCAAACACTTACAGTTGATCCTCCAAAATGATTCTAAAGAAATAAGCTAGTTGTAGCTAGTTTAACAAGTATATCAGTCTACCAAAGCCAGATCAGTTATCAAAATGTAATGAAAAAGAAAGTTGATGAACTGTAAAAAGAAAAGAAGATTGATAAAGAGACCTTGTACGAGAAATAAAAATACTACTGTAACTCAATATCAAGATTCATCACTTAAGGAAGCATAAAATAAGAACCAATATACTCCATAATAATTATTATCGGAGTCAAATAAGGTTAATAAGTTATCCTTATTATCAGGGTTTATGAGTTTAATAAAATATGTTTTTATCATAAATCACAATACTTAAACCATAATTAAACCATAAATTATCAACAATCACAAATTTTCGTAGTATAAACCAGGAAAACATGAATTAGAAGGTACTAATGATGTCAGAATAAAACTTAGAGAATTGTCTCAATGTTGGTGGCATTATTGTGTTAAGAAGGTACTTTGATCTTTGAAAGAAAATTTATTCATCATTATATGTCACACCAATATTAATTCTACAGATTCATGATTTTTAAGGATCAAAATTTTGTGCTGTAGAGTGAAATATTGAAGTATCTGTTTAAGCAATCATAACTTATGTTAGAAGAACTACTGCTTTTAACAAAATAAATAGTTTAAACAAATTTATTGAATGTATCTTGAGATTCTTATGGCTATTAAATGATTACTCTAAGGGAATTTAAGAAATCAACAACCGAAGAAATATTCCACACCATAAAGAAGAAGAGACACCGTCACCCGACCCATAACTGGATCGGATGGCTGGGAAGGTTATCCCTTCCCAAACACAAAATAAAATCTTTTTATTAATAAGATGGCCTACCTACAAGCGCATCGATGAAAGCAACACCATATCAAACCCAAAGCTTTAATAGCTACCAGGTTTACATTCATTAATTACAATATAAGTATTGAAACAAAACCAGGAACTCTTGAACAAACGTATTGGTGCGCTTGGGCTAGATACATTTTGGTCCACACTTAGACAACCGCAGGGACATAATTCTTTTCTCGAATGTTGTGCCATACAAGTTTCAGAAAAGCAAATAGTCAAACTAGATGAATACAGTAATGGTGTCGATAAGAAGCAAAGCTCTACTAATAATATTATTCATATTGTGGATGCATCATTCAAAGTTGATGGATTCTCCATCATATTTCACAAGCAGAAGGCGCTGCATGCTGTGATGACAGATTTTTGTACAACTAGGAATGGAACTTTTTCTATAATCCTCACTTCGGATAGTTTTTTAAGCATCTTCAGCCCTAAATGATGTTGTCACATTGAGGAGAGGGATGTTGAATAATTTTGAGATCAGATTGAAGACTGAAATAGAAACTCCACCAGACCTTTGAAATAAAGTTCATCAAACAAGATGCATCTTCAGTAGATTGACTAAAGAGAAATCAGCATTGCCTTATGGTAAAGATGCTTAAATACTTGACTACATGACAAAATCACATAGATAACCACAGAGTCACAATATAGTCCACATTTTCCCTGTAACTATAAGGTAGAATTGAACTTGAAAATGAACTTGTATCTAGAATGAAACTCCATTTTCTACTCAGTTATTGGGAAAGCAGAAATTCAAATGCCATAAATCTTCCTTCTTTGGCCACAAAATGCGATTTTTGTCACATTCTGAGTTGTATCCTTTCATATTACCATAAGCTACCCTATAAAAGTGGATGAATAATATGTAAGAATTAGAAATTACACAAGTCTCGACAGACAGACAGACAATGATATCTAACAGGTGGGCGGTGAGGATATATATATATATATATATATATATATATATATATATATATATATATATATATATATATATATATATATATATATATAGGAGGCTTCAAGTTACCTCCGCTATTCAGATAAATGAAGCTGATAACGTAATAGCTGAGCCCCACCTTTAAGACACTGTAATTTTCCTGATAGAAATCCAAAATTCGCATTCATGAAATCCGAAATTGGCTTCCGGTGAAAAAATAAAATTCTATTTTATCTGTTTCGCTAAAATATTTAATGAATGCAATAACAAAACTAAGCTAAAATTAGAAATCCAGTTATGACAAAGATGCGAATTAAACAACTTTAAGTGAAGAGAATTTCGTGATAAGAGTTGAACCAATATTTCAATAGGAATACAGGTGTCCCTAATCTCTCTAACAACTTTAAGCGAAGAGGAATAGATGGTGGTCAGATCAAGCATAGCATGTACCCATTACATAACATCATACATGACTAATCTTGGATTAAGAAAATGACTGATGTTCGATTAAGGAAATAATTTAACGTGCGAAGCCAGTTTCATGGGTGATTTTAGTGTATTGTCCACTTTTAAGACATATAATGACATTCCAGGATGAAATTCAAGATGCGTAAAACATTGGAGGAAATAGATTCATCACCTATGCTCGGAACAAACAAATGATGGAGCCTCCTTTAATAGACAAATGATTTCTTTGACAGTGATCACCCAAAAATCCAGGTCAGGTAAGGCCAGGAAGGCCAGGCGGAGCGAAACATAACTCAGACCATGTATGGGATTAGCTTTCGGATAGAGCTCGTGTAACAAACCTTGACCTTTAAAGCTTCAGTTTCAAATTTCCAAGGAATATTAAGTGCGAACGAACAATCATATAAAACCTTAGTACTTTGATTGTATGCACCTAAGGAATTTAGTATGGAACTTTAATGCTGTATCAGTTCAAATGTGAACGTCGATTATTAACCTTAAGGGAATATTAAGAGACTCAAATAAAATAGCATATGAAAATAGCTAGGGAAAGAGAGAATATCAAAAGCAGCATAGCCCAAATGGTTAGATGTGGAGATTGTGGAGATAGTGATGAACACATAATGCGTTAGGACTACATAGCGCAATGGATTAGCACATTTGACTTTGGATCAAAAGGTTGTGGGTTTGATTCATGTTATCTCAGGAAATAATAATTTGGGGAGTTTCAGAGGATGTCGGATCCTCCAGCATTGTGAATTATTAACTACAATCTCATATTCAAGTAAATAGATCAGCTCCATACATGATGTAATCACAGATAGGAAAAAGCCTCTGCAGCTGTTGTTGATGTCACAGTCGTGATCATTATGGAAATATGGAACTAGAGGAAGTATTATAAAGACGGAGAAAGATACCACAAGATACTAGATATTCTTCACTGTAATAATAGCATTGCCCAAGCAGTGCCCACCGCTTCTGGTAGCGATAAGTAGTGCCCACCGCTTCTGGTAGCCATAAGTGCTCAATGATCAGGCAACAATCTCATCCAGCCATTCTCACATCGAATCTTACAAACTCGAAAATTAGCGATAAATATACATTGAGTAAAAGAAGATACTGGATGATACTTAAAATTTCCAACATAAAGATCTAGTGCATCTCTTCATGAGTGTTCAACCTTCCGCACTATGTCGAATCACAACTAGATACGAGTCAACGCCAACATTACACAATGCATATAGTTGAATAACATACAAGAAACTAAGCTTTCCATTTTAAAAATCTCACTAAAATATAATTATGACTCGACCCCAACATTACGCATATTCCAGGAAGATCATTGAAAACATACAAGAAACAAAACAAGAGAGTAAATGACTTGTAGACAATCTTGGTACATGACAAATGCTTCAAGCTTTGCATTTTCACTGATTAAATTCGCTTCCTGGGACAGTCAAAGGACTCGAACACAAGAATAGGTTAAATTCCTAAAGTCTCGTATAACTGGACCACTGGAAGTCGCAATTTCAAATCTCCATGCATCTAATGCAAATGTTAGCATGATCGTTTCTCTCTAAGGTTTATTACAAACAACAGGACATATAATAACTACTGAGATGGAGGTCACGTCAACATACAAAACTATTGGTTCCTTATCTCCCAACAGTTTGATAGGCCATATTGATTAATAAAAAACATTGATATACCCTTATCAACATTGACAACTAAATTTATTTTTTTATGACAAATGTCTGTTTTGAGTAGATTGTTGATATGTCCATATAGTGAAGTTCAAATGAAATTTACAACAATCCTGCTTGATTGACCTTGTCACAAAACTTACTAAGTTTTCACTTTCGTTGGAGATGCTTGGATGGACACAAAGGTGCTTGGACTAGGATCCCAAAGCCTTAATGATCCAGATCTTGAGAGATTGAAGTTTTTGTGAGTGCTTGATCTTCCATGTACAGATCTTCGAAACAAACCCCGCAGTGTACTTGAGTCCTGTAATCACCCATCCAGCCCTTTTAAATTGGTTTGGCGACATCCAACAACATCAGGGCCAACAATAACAACATAGAAAACTACAATAAACCCAATAAATAAAATAAGGTTCATTGGAAACAAGATATGCGGAGACTCGAGTATGGCCAGGTTAACAGACATGGTACCTAGCACTCAGATCGCCTGTAAGGGCATATGCATTAAAAATCATATCACCCTATTTAAATACGTGTCACATAGTTTAAATATAAGCCAATAACAACACAGCTAGGGTTTAAACAACCATATAGAAATGCTTGCAAAAATAAATTTAAGAAAACCTACTGCAAATTATCATTCAGAACCACAATATATAAATTTATGATAAATGAGCTTTATATGATGCCTATCATAAAGCACACATCAATCATTTTATGTTGGGGCAGAGCCTGCAAACAATTGTTAAAAACTGCTAACGAATTAATGAAAACAATCAGAATTGTGGAAATCTAGAAACCCCGATTCCAAAGTTCAGTTGTCATGGAAATTACTCGTAGGAAAATAAGCATCCTGAATTACCTTCAAAAACAAGTCAAGTTAAATATCTTGACAAAATAAAATTTTTAGATGCCCATAGGCCCTAAGGGTTGAGCCCGCTCTGATACCATATGTAACAATCCAAATAAATATCTAATTAACTTTTCTAATTAACATTAAATTTAAATAAGAGTGGCACTTACCTAGCCAAATAAACATGTAATTAATAAACTAAATAAAACTATGAATAGTGCTTACCTGTGGTAGAAGTAGGCTTACTGCAACAAGGTTTTGGGGATGACTCTCCACCCAACCGTAGGCTCAATTCTGCAAGGATTTGCTACAACTGACCACCCTCGAGCCCTCAATCAATGTACTACTGCCAATGACTCATATGTCTTAGAACACCATTCTCCCAAGAAAATGAAAGATAGAATCTCGAAAAGATGGAATGCCTCCCATCCTCCTCACCATCTAATAAATAGAGAAAACATTGGATGGGAACCACATGCACACACTCCATGTGTCTACATGTGACTTTGATTTTTAGCTTTCTTGTTTTATTTCTTTACTTTTCTTTTGATTTTTAGCTCTTGTTTTATTTTCTTCTTTTTGATAGCTTTACTGATTTTTTTATTGTTTTCTTTGTTTTATTTCTATTTATTCTTATTTAGAGCTTTAGTATAGTTATTACTATTTTTATTTTTATTTATTTTCTTGTATATTTTTTTAAGTATCATTTATTATTTAACATTTATGATTTATTATTTTTATTATTTATTATTAAGTCATTTATTATTTATTATTTATCTTATTATTATTTATTTTGTATTATTTATTATTTTTATTATATTATTATTTATTATATTATTATTTTTATTTTTATTATTTATTATTAAGGGGAGTAATATTACAGGAAGCAACTGCAAAAACTTCAGCAATAATCAAATATTTGACAAATCAAAGTTGAGATGTTATTATTACAATAAATTTGGCCACTATGCTCGTGATTACAAGAAGAAGATAGTTGATAGAGGGAACGAGAGAGATTATGTCACTATGAAGATTATTAACTCCATGTTCCTAGCTTTCCATACCATGCATGAACCTTTTGATAAGGTGTGGCTATTAGATAGTTGTTTTAGTAACCACATGACAAGCAACAAGATTTTGGTCGCAATTTTGGATCAATCTGTGAAAACAAAGGTAAAGTTGGGGACTGAAAAGATTGTGGATGTAGATGGCAAGCAGTGGTTAACATTCTGACCAAGCAAGGGGAGCCTAAGACAATCTCAAAGGTATATTATGTTCCTACTCTCGAACATAATTTGATAAGTATTGGTCAATTGACACAGAAAGGATACAGAGTTATCTTTCTAGGTCAAGAATGTTCTATATATGACAAGCCCCAAAGAAAGAAGTTGATATCGAAGGTGCATATGACGAGGAACAAACTCTTTCCTCTAATTATGAATTACAGCGATCAAGTAATTTCTTTTATAGTTGCATGTTCTGATGATTATTGGTTATGGCACTTCGGTTTGGACACTTGCACCTTTCTGGTTTAAGATTATTGCAGCAGAAACTGATGGTCAGAGGATTACCTCCCATCAAAGAACCTGCTAATACTTGTGAGTGTTGCATATTTGGAAATAAACACCATGAAATTTTTCCAAAGGGGTTTGCATACAGAGCAAAGAAACCTCTTGAGCTAGTGCATACGGACTTGTGTATTCCTATGAAGACACAATCAATTGGTGGAAGTTGTTACTTCCTTACTTTCGTTGATGATTATAGTAGAAATACTTGGGTTTACTTCTTGAAGCATATGTCTGAAACTTTTTCAAAGTTCAAGGAATTCAAAGCCTTAGCAGAAAACCAAAGTGATTGACAAATCAAGGTATTGAGGTTAGATCATGGTGGAGAATATGAATCAAAGGCATTCTAAGATCACTGCAAGAAAACATGGAATTAGAAGATAGTTTACAACTAGGTACACACTGCAGTAGAATGGTGTAGTAGAGAGAAAGAGCAGGGAAATTATGAACATGGTAATAAGCATGTTGAAAGGAAAAAGCTTATATAATGAGTATTGGGGAGAAGTAGTTGCATGTTTTATTTATGGGATCAACAAATCTCCTACAAAGATTTTGATGAACAGAGTACCAAAACAAGAATGGTGAGGTATGTCTTACAGTGTATCTCATCTCATATTATTTGGATGTGTAGCTTATGCATATGTGCCTAAAGAGCGATGAGGAAAATTGGATGATAAAAGTGAAAAATGCATATTTACTGGTTATAGTGAGCAATCAAAAGCTTACAAATTCTATAACTCTGTCACCAAGAAGACCATAATTAGGATAGATGTTGTGTTCAAAGAATAAGAGTCATGGAATGGTAGTATAGAAAAAACAGTTGATGTACAAGTGCCACTAATGGAAGGAGATGATGTAGCAAGAAGGAGTAACAAGAATCACAGGTGAAGACACCAAATGGAGACACACCAACAAGGACTCCAAGATTTTTTGAGTAGCATGGATCTTCAAAAAGATCAAAAGATCGAGGTTATCCTAAGAATAAATCAGGTGATGAATCAAGTAATGGTAAGAGAAATATGAGAATTTTGAAAGATATTTATGATGATTTGGATGTCTGTTCAAATTTTTCATTGTTGTCATTCTGACCTTCTTTGTTTGGAGATGCAATCAGAGATGAAAATTGAGTGCAAGCCATGGATGCATATTTGAAACTCATTGAATAATGGATTTAGAAACCAATAGAACAAACTGATGCAAGTCTTAAAGCAGTAGCTGGAATACAATAATTGAATGAAATGGTGAATAATGATCTTGAGTATACAAATTACAGGAAAAAAGCCGCAATACCTGATGATGGAAGTGAAAAGAATGACATGAAAGACAAAGATGAATGCATTGAAACCATTTATCAGCAATGGAGTCAAGAAGAAATAAGATTTTTCTATCAAGAAATATGGCAGAAAGAAAGTCGGGAATATGCAGCGCAAGAAGAAAAGAAAAGAAGACAGTTTGAAGATGCAATGTTTTGGAATCATTTCATGGTTGAACGAATATTTGAAGAGGAATATATAGTAGACAAGAACAAATTGTGTTTCAGCACAAATTCAAGAAAAGTCAAAGAGAAATTATAGGAACAACAAATAAAGGAATATGGAGCCTACAACAAGAAAATGCAACAAAGAATGAAGAAATTTCAAGGATTTAAAATTTGGAAGAAGAGAAAATGAAAATGCAAAATTGTGAAAGTCTTAAGTCATTGTATGCCTAGCTGAGACATAGACCAGCAAGCAGGTTTGAGTGATAATTGAGTCAATTTCTATTGTAAGCCTAGCAAGCATAGTTGAGTCATGTTGATTCATGTTTGAGTTATGTTGTGTCATACGGTTGTAATGAAGAGGGAGTGTTAGAAATTGTAATTACTCCTGCATGAGGAGTTGGCTAAACTTAGAGAGTCAGTTAAGTCAGTGTTGAGTGTTGAGTGTTGAAGCGTTAAGTAAAGTCGAGTTAAGTGATAGAAAAATTTTAGTGTGTGGTTGAATGTCAAGATATTTTAGGTGAGTCGCTAGTTGGAAAAGGTTAAATACCCTTCATCGGGTTCATTGTAAGAATCAAGTTTTGTGTGATCAATAGAAGAGCCACAACTCATGTGTTTTGGGTGAATTTTTTGTTTTAGTTTCTCTTCCTTTCCAACATGATAATGCATTTAAATGTCTCCTAGAATCAGTCTCTCTCTCTCTAGGCATTGAAATAAACAACAACAAACAGGTGCCCCTAATCCAAAATAAAATTAAAATTCTGTGAGCTACATTTCACAACCAATTTCATTACAATGAACCACTCTACCAATTTCATTACAATGAAGCAAGAAAAAAAAACTTAGAAGAAAATTGAAATAACATTACGACTCAACCAGCTTGGTCTAGCACTCTTGGCTAAATGCTCTCTACCCTACACTTCTTATACCTATCACACTCCTAATAATTACTAGAATATAGTTGGGTACCATCTTTAGAACAGAATGGAATTTCCCTAGATAACAACATTCCTTGTGTTAGAATTGAAGCAGTAATGTCCTTCCCTGGTTTCCTTTCTAAAAACCAATATGTTGTTGACTGCATTCAATATGCCTTCTTGTGGGCACGTGCCATTCGACCACATATTCAAAGCAACTTTACACTACTGCTCCTAAGAAACCCATATTATGGCATTGTTGCACAAGCTTTGTTTTTAGGTTTTAGTGTATTCAAAGAACCTGGGCCTTGAATTTCCAAAGAACCAAAGAAAAATGAGGGCAATTAGATCTTGGTGATTAATTATGATGTATCCGATACTTTCACTTTATTGATTTCAAGTGTAAGGGGAGGAATTTTTATATTTTACTCAAAGTATGTTAATGGATTTGAGAATTTTTAACATGAAATAGGAAAATAAATTTCAAAAAAGAGTGAAGTCTCAATAGTACATGCATATACAAGTATCTTAATAATAAATAAACTGCCAAAATTTAAAAAAAATGTATGGTTAATAATCAGGGACTTAGGTTTTTAGTGGTATGATATGCATATACTCACATTTCTAGTTGAGAAAGAGAGGAATAAAGCAACCCTAAATGGTGAGTGATATGTATATATTTTCTTGATAACATGACGCTCATTCACTATGCATATGCAATCAATTAGAAGAGGAGCCTTTCACTCCTGGACATGAGCTTCCATTTCATATATTTTTTTAATTAAAATGAATATAATAATTTTTTTAATTTGACAAATGTATGTATATAATAATTTTTCTGATTTGATAAAGGAATCTATATTTTAGAATATATACAATATGAGTGAAATATTATCTAAGTGAGTTTGTGATGTTATGATATTCACTCATTTATGTTTAAAGAATTTTGTTATATTCATATAAATAGAGTGATATTTATATTAAAAAAAAAAAGAAAATATATATATATATATATATATCTATATATATATATATATATATATATATATATATATATATATATATATATATTATCTTCAATTTCTTCATGAAATATGGCCTATATGTTTATTTCTTTGTGAAATATGGTGTATAAGGTAATACACAAGGTGATTGTAAGGAGGATAAATCATATATTTTCTCTTGTCAATTTAGCTAGATCAAACTAGGGTTTATATTTTCTCGTGTATTGGGATGTAGTCCAAACTTCTAAAGCTTGATGGTCATGGAGAAATATTTGCACCACAACATAGATCCTCTGTAAAGGGGATTATAGCCTTTAGGTGGATATGGATGCCACTTATTGGTTTTGAGCACCATAGTTTAGTCACAAGGCCTTTAGGATTGATATTTACACTATTAGGATTTTTTTCACAACAAATAATATACTAGGGGGCTTGAATAGAGTTAGGGAAAGAACGTCAAGTCATAAGGCCATATTTCAACCATCATAGAATGAAGCATCATCGACCTTCAAATAACCACATATGACTTATGTAGGATTTATTTCGTCTCAATGGGGTATGTCATGTGTCACTAGTATGTTTTCAACAGTAAAAATGGGTATTGATGCCTATACCTTTTCTTTTGGAGGAAACCAAGGACCCTAGGCCCAAAATAAAGCTTCCCAATATCAAAGTTTATGAATTAGGACTTGAAAAACCACATGTATAAGTTTAATGGATATTTGGCCTTTAAGTGTGATAAGGGTGCCATTAGAATCATCCTAGGATATATGGTATATGGTGCTCATACAATGCCTAAAGGAGGAAAACAAGGACCTTAGGTCCTAAATGAAGTTTTCTTTTACTCAATGGCCATGAGAAATACTTATGACTAGAAATATTGGAACCACTATTAATTGTTTCACAATGATGACCACTTTCATGGATGAGGGAGGAAAATAATGATTTTATGCCATAATTCAATATTCTCAACCTAAATGGCCATGAAGAAGTCATTGAACCACCAAAAGCACCTCTATAAAAAAATTATATACTTTAGGAGGGATACATGTGACATTCAAAGGTTCTGAGGACTATAGTTGGGTCTTTAGATATTCAAGTTGAACTTCATTACCATTCATAGGTTCTATGAATCACATGTTTATTAGGGGCCTTTCGCATGGATATTGAAGTATTAATGTGTTATGTTTGTACTTGAATATTCTTAGAATCAATTATCACTATGTAGTAACACACACACAATTCCTATATGATATATATTTGGCCTATGTGGAGGATCTTTAGTTCCTTTAGTCTACTTCACATAGAAAAAACATATTTTACGACTTATTTCATTCCTAATGAAGAAAAAATGACCACACTTCCAAAATCTAATGTTCTTGAGCTCAAGGGAATTATATTAAGACTCACACAACCACATAGATCCTTTCTACTGAACACTTACCTTTTATGTGGTTTGTAGGTCCCGTTATGCATTTTTTCATAAAAAATTAGATCCATGAATTGTACTACGAATAGGGGAGAAAATCAATATCCTTAGTTTATAACAAATCATTCTCATGCTCAATGACCATTAGCAATGTTTTTGGCTATAAATATGTGTATAATTATTCTATATTTTCACATTAAGAATGGTTATCAAGACCCCTTGCATAGTCAAGGGTAGAAATAGATGGGCTTAAGCCATATAAAAAATATTATTGATCTCAATGATCATGAACAATGCCTCAAACTACCCCACATATCCTCTCTAAGTAATCTATATTCTTCTAGAAGAATCAGAGTGAAATATGGGCATCGTTCATGGGTTTTGAGCACCAAAGTTATATCTCAAGGTCTTTAAGTTGGATCTCAGTCCAATTAGGAGATTTTTCATATCATGTAACACACTCAAGGCATTTAATATGTTTAGGGGAGTAACATAAGGTTATAAGGATCTATTTGTATCTGAACTCAAGATAAAACTCCATCTAGTAGTACTCCTCAAAGAACCACAAGAAACATACAAGGGATATTTGGCCCTTGTAGAAGTTATTTGGTTACATTATTACATTTTGTAGAATAAAATTGGGGTTTAAGGCCAATAACATGGATAAGGGAAAAAAACACGGACCTTATGCAAAAATAAAGCTTCTCAAGTTTAAAGGCCATGACCTAGGACTCAAACAACCACACAAATCCTTTCTAATATATAGTTTTCCTATAGGTGGGAAATGGGTTTTATTAACAACATTTTCACACACATATGAGAGATAGACCTTATACTCTATCTAGGGGATGGAAACAAGCAACTAAGACCCTAGAAAAGGTTGCTTATTCTCAATGGTTAAGAGAAACTCTTAACATGGAAATATGGACCAATTATAAGTATGAATTAAAAATAATAATGGATGTCACTACTATTATATTAGTTGGAAAAGGAAAATAATAGCCTTATTCCTTAAATTAATATCATCTATCTTACTAGCTATGAGAAAAGCTCTTATTGGCTTTCCTCATAACGAATATATTGTATTGTTTCATGGGAACTGCGTAAAGGGAAAAGAGTAGTATGGGTCTATGAATTTTTGTTTTGTATAGTATGTATGTGATTTTGGAATGCATGTGTTTTTATAATGTGCATGCATTCAAAGCAAGTGTATTTTCTTATTACAAGTCCACAATGATCATAAAGTTCAAAAATTTTCTTCAAGTGAATAAAATATTCAAATTCTACATTTCTTGATTTAATTTCTTTAAATTTAATAGGTTTGGTATGTTGATCCTCTTCGGATTCAAATTGCGAAAACAAAACAAAACAAAAATAATCATTTTCCAAAATTCCTTTCAATATCTTTTTTTTTTTTTCACTTTATTTTTAAATAAAATACATAAATATATCATTAATTAAATCACACATGTTAATTGAATAGGAAATTTCACATACATTCCAAAGTACATATCCAAATTCGTCAGGCGAACTGGAGGATGTGCAACTAGGGTTACAGAGGGGCTCTAAGTTTGCTCCCTATGGAGCGCAGCAGAGGAGGGAGCTCCAGTCCCTCCTACAAGGAAGTGGTTGCCAGTAGAGGCAAGTCATCAGTGGGTAATGTCAAAGGTTCCGGTGAAGAGGGGGAGAAAAATATTGAAAAAGAGTCAGATGGGGCCAGGTCCAAGGAAAAAAGCAGCACAAAGGACAAAGAAGAAGAAGAAAAAATCCAGGGAACAAGGGACAAATATCAAAAGGGACCATGTAGACCCAAAACAGAGATTACTCCTGGAGTAGTGTTGAATGATCTTGCTCTGTAGGAGTACAGGGAACACATGGGTACTTATGACATAATCTGCAAATTCATGGGAATTTGGCCCTCTCAAAAGGCATTACAGACATGGATCAAATACCACTGGAAACCCAAAGGTAGTATTGATCTACATCTAGGGTCAAAGGGTTTTTTTTACCGTGGTATTTACTAACATTGAAGATAAAGGCAGAATATTCGAAGGAGGACCCTACTTTTTTGTGGTAGCAGGCCTCTATATGTGGTCGTGGAAGATGAACTTCATTCCAGAAAGGGAGACATTCACCTCGGTACCTGTTTGGGTAAGGCTCTATTCCCTACCTCTCGATTACTGGAAAAATGTTTCGCTTGCTGCCATTGGCAATAAACTAGGTCATTTTGTTAAAGCTTCGAAAGCCACAAGATGGGGTAAATATACTTCCTATGCTAGGATTTGCATAGAAATGGATCTATCAGGCGCTCTTCCAAATGAAATAATCCTAGAAGTTTTTGATGAGGAATGGGTCCAAACGGTGGATTATGAGCATATCCCATTCAGATGTCGTAGATGCCACAAACACAGTCACTTGATTAGAGATTGTCCTCTCAGTAAAGTAGATAACAAAGGAAATCCTAATACAGTGAAGGATACTGAAAACTTCAGAAAATGGTAAGTAAAGGAAAAGGCGGCAGAAAGGGATCAAAGCAACAACACATCAAGGGGCAAAAGATCAATCTGAACAAGTTTCAAGTACTGGAAGAAAATGTAGAAATGAAAAGTGTAGATCAAACAATGGAGGAAGGCCCTAAGGAAAAGGAGAAGGAGGAAAACTACAACATAACACAAGAGATTTGTAATAGGAAAGAAACTATGATTAGTGAGACTGAACCAGAAATGGATATGGAAATGACCCAAAGTGAAATAGATCTAGAGGACCATGAACTGCAGGAAATTCTAGAAAAGGAACACCTAGATCTGGAAGGGTTCTTGATGTAGGGAACCATGAGAGGGATAGATTCACTAACTCAAGAGGATTGAAACAGAATACAACAATTGTTTTTATGGAAGACTGTAGTGTTCTAGCTAGGGTACTAGACTAGACTATATTTATTATCGACCAGGATGCGTAAGCTTAGAGGCATGCGTCTAAAGTATATAGACATAAAGGATTGTTGGCTAAGTGGTTATGATGTAGGTCACAGGGATTCTTTACGGAAGACTAGGGTATGTCACCTATCATCCAAACACTCAGGTCACTCTGCTAATATACCTGATTACAATACTATCATTAAATGCATTTACCAAATTAAACACTGAATCTAAACACTGTGTATCACTGTAACAATGATCTCAATCTCCTTACAAAGACATTACACATAAAACCCTTGTTCAGTAAACACCCAGCATTCACTAATATTTATACAATATCAAAATATACAGAGATCATAAATGGATTTTGAAATGAAAACAAAGTTCATGACAGTGCTCTTAAAAGACAACACAGGGATCGAATCCCTTACAGGACGCACTTCAAGATCTCAGTGATGACTGTTCAGGCATTACCACAAACGCAAACCGTATACATTCGATGGAAATCAAGAGCTATTGAAATCGAAACTCAATCAATCGTAACTACTATGCAAACCATATAATACCTATTGAAATCGAAATCCAATCGTAACTACTGTGCAAACCATATAATAACCTAAGTGCGAATAAAATGAAAAGGACAGTATACCGGTTGAACGCAGGGCCCGTCCGCGTTCCAGAGGTACACTGGACTATACTCGACCGGCTATCAAATCAATGCACAAGACACAAGTCGTAACTGTAACTAGATTCTTAGTATTAAGTTCAAAAACTCTGTTTCAGAATGATACAACGATTAACCATTACATCCATTACTCGGACTGTATTTACATATGTCTAGCACAACCATGTCATTTCAATAATGAATGTACATTCAGAATTTGGCTGTTGACACTTTTAATACATCGAGCTTTTCAAAATGTTTCTATCCTAACTGATTTCAGAAAGAACAAAAACTAAATCAAATTAGAATGAGCTGTTGTTTCTGCCTTTGTCGCCAGTGTGCCATGCTTTGACCTGAGTTGACCGCGCATGTAGGAGGGTCGATTCGGCTGTAGGATAGGTGTTTGTCCATGCTTGGACATTCTACTTTTCATCCATGCCTTTCGCTCTAGCCCAGCTGTTGTGCCACATGTCAAACAATGAGCTAATTACAGGATGTTGGAACTTCCTGTAACCATTTCACCAAAAACTTCTAATTCTTCAACATAAAATTCCTAAATCAATTTCAATGCATTTTAATAACTATAAGACTATTAACTAACCAATTTTCAAGGATTCTAAGAGATATATGATGAAAAGGAATGGGCAAATGATATGTTTTAGGAGGAAAAAGGGGGTCATGGGATGATACCAACATCTCTCCCCGACTTAAGGACTTAGCATGTGCTCATGCTAACCCCAAAGTGCTTCCCTTGAACTCTGTCCCTGTCTGGATCTCTGCTGCCTTTAACAATGTGTCCACATTCTTTTTCACTTGGCTATCTTTCTGACCCTTGAGCTCCTGCTTTAACCTTTTGTATTTTTCTTTGAGGGTCTTCTTCTGATTGTACCACTTAGTGGCCCAGCTAGAAATCTCCGTTTGCTCAGCCTCCAGTTCACTGATTCTCTCCTTTAACTTTTCATTCTTCTTCTGAGTTTCTTTACTCTGCACCCGGAGCATTTCATTTTCTCTCTTGATAACTTTTTCTAGCATATTAGCCTCCATGAGCTCTTCCTTTAATTCTTCAATTTGTTTTTCCAATTTCTTCTGTCTCTTAATGGGAGGTGGGGAACATTTTTCCAGCTTGTTATTGCTTTCTACCTCTATATCAACTTCTGGTCCTGGTAGTGAGTGGTCACCACTCTCAACATCCATTTGTGCAGGTGCATTGGATTCAAGCTAGTCTTCTTGTAACTGGGCTTTTGGTGTCCTCCTTGTTCTTCGTGAGTAAGTGGTGAAAATTTTATATTTTTCGGCCCTCTTAACATCTTCCTTTCTCATGTTCCTGGTCCTTATGCTGGCCACAGGTAGAGGTGCCTTGCTGGCTTTGGATATTGGGATTTCTTCATCAATATCCTTCATGAACCCTGAGTCCTCTTGCACTTCTTCTTTATCTTCCTCATCTCTAATTTGATTAGCAGCTAGGAATTCTTTCCATGGTTTCCCTCTTCTCTGCAATTCATGCTCAATAAGAATTTTAATCAAGCCAAAGTGATATAGGCTCTTGTCTTCATTCCCCTTCTGCTTCTGGATAGTCTTGGACATCTTGGTTAAGCTTTGTAATAGAAAATATGGTAGACTGATAACACATTGTTTCTTCAAGTGGAGCAGTAGTTTAATATGGTATAGATAGACAATACTGTAACGGCCTTCACAGGTTATGAATTTTTTAAGGATGTAGACCATCTCATCCCAGGGATGCATCAACCAACTTCTTGGAACACCCTTCTTCCAATTCACTGATGAGACTCTGGACCTAGACATAAAATGCGTCCACGATTTCTCTTTAAATTGTTTTGTTTTAAAATACTTCTCCCCTTCTGGACTAATCCCTATTGCCTGAGCTATAGTATCCTCTAAAACCCTGAATGAGAAGTTACCTATCAGGGCTTTCTCTCCGTTGAATGTGAAAGAAAATTGCTTGGTAACCTCCTCATTGCTTCCATGAAATTTCTCTAGAAATGCTAACCACTGTATTTCTCTGAGAATTTCAATGCAATCCTCATGATATTGTGAACTTTCGAACACACTCGGCTCGACCCTATTAGTCATAGTGGCAGAGGGTCGTGCTTTGACCCTTCTCTGTTTATGTTCTTACAATTTTAACAAAGAAATTTCAAATTTGTTACATGGTGTATCGCTTCCCTTAATCTTCAATATGATGCTCGGCCGGTCGATTGTCTTATGACTGTGGTGAGTCGAAACAGAGTGGTTATACTTCCCTCTTTCGGCGCTCACTGCTTCCAATCCTCACTGTGTAAATCGAACCCAAATGATAATACTTCTTTCGGCGCTCACTGCTTCTGATTATATTTTGAAAGTTATGGGAATCAAATGCAAAAATGATGGTGGGATAACCGGCTGTACTCACTTCACAGCGTATTCATTCATTTTAGAACAGAGGAGTGTTGTACGCTTACATAGATGTCACCACAAGAGCTCTGGGAGCGTATATATATAATGCTGGGTATGATTTTGGGGAGTCCCTTGAATCATTGGGTACGTCGAGTGGTGGAGTCATGATTTGGCTGTGTGGAATAAAATGAATAGGCCGCTTTACATTTGTCTCTTTCCCTTGTATTTAAAAACACAATCCGCCACGTGTCCTATTTCAGTTGGCATTCAGTCAGATGGAGGATGTTGGTATGGCTGTAGGATGTATTTAGCATGACAAGGTTAATGTGCTGGTAATGGTTTTAGAAGTATGAATAGGTTGAAGAAATGATAAGAATCGGTGGAATAAGGGATGATAGGAAATGTAGGTGTCCTTGAAATCGATCATAACAGCCACAGTCATCAAATTTACATTAAAAATCAATCTAAGAAATTAAATTTTTAAGAACAAGAAACATATTACTCTTTTGTTGGTTGCTGTTGTATTGACATGCTGAGTAGGACTAGTCCCTTTTTGACTGTTCTTTTGCTTGTTGTAACAGGTCCTCTAAGAAAGATTGAATGCACAGATCCTTTGAGAAAAATTTGAAGATGTAACAGGTCCCTTGAGAAAGATTGAATGTAACAGGTCCCTTGAGAAAAATTTGAAAATGTTCATGCAGCTCCTTATATTGATACAGGTTCACTGATCTTGGGCATTTGATGGAGTCTTGGTGCCCAAATCCTTGTAGAAAGTTGATGAAACTTTGTTGAAGTAGCCCTTGGTGTCAATTTCTTTAACAGGTCCCTTCTGAATATCTTAACAGGTCCCATTACTGCTGGTGTTGGTAGCATAGTTGTCTGGACAGAACAGGTCCCCCTGCATAATGTTTATAACCAGGTCCCTCTGAGATAAAACAATGACAAAACAACTTATTTATTGAAGTCTGGAATGCTGGAACAAGCTGCTTTGGAAATTTACAGTGAAGATATAGGATAAGAAATCTTTAAGAATTTACAATGGAGAGATAAAAGAACAAAGTGTTGATGCCTCTCTCCCCGACTAAAATTTTGACTTGTCCTCAAGTCATGATTCAGCTGATAAATCAAACAGTGAACAAAAGAAAGAGAATTCTTACCCGCCAACGAATTGGTTTTCAAGTAGGAATTCGGGGTTAGAGTGTGCCAGAGACTGGTTTTCACATCTAACCCATTATTTTTTATTTTTATTTTTATTTTTTTTATTTTATATATATATATATATATATATATATATATATATATCTATATATTTTAGTTTTTGTTTTATATTAAATTTATTTTTTTTTAATTTATTTCTTTTTTATTTCTTTTTTACTCTGAAATTGAAAGGAAATGAAACTAAGGTAGTGATACTGCAGCTGACGGCTGCAGTACCTCAACCTCTCTTTGCTGAGATAGTGTATGGAGAAAATCTTGCTTGCTGATGGGCTTGGTGTATAGTTTCAGGCGATGACCATTGACTGTAAAGGAGTGACCTTCTCCATCAATAGTTTTGAGCTTGACTGAACCATTGTCATAAGCCTGAACAATTTGGTATGGGCCCATCCAATGGGTGGTGAACTTGGCTTTATGATCTCTAAATTTAGAGTCAAAAAGTAAAGCCCAGTCACCTTCCTTGAACTGCTTCTTCTTAATATTTGCATCATGCCACTGCTTCCTTTGTTTTTGCATGAGGATTGTGGTTTCTTCTGCTTGCTGCCTCATCTCATCCAGCTGGTTCAACTACTGAATTCTTTCTTTTTGTGCTTGGTCCAAATCAATTTGTAAATCTGCAGCCAGTTTAAAAGTATGTATTTGGAACTCAATAGGAAGCATTACCTCTTTGCCGTACACCAATTGATATGGTGTAAATCCTGTAGTGTCTTTCCAAGTAATCCTGTAAGCCCAGAGTGCATCTTTGAGCTTCTCTTCCCAATTTTTCCTGTTCATTGCAACAGTTTTAGTAATGATGCCTTCCAAGGTTTTGTTTGTTGATTCCACCTGCCCATTGGCCTGTGGATGGTAAGGGGTACTTTTCCTATGCTTGATTTGGTATTTGTCTGTGATGTCCTTCACTAGCTTTGAGGTGAATTGAGTACCTTGATCAGTTACAATTTCCCTTGGTACTCCATACCTCACAAAAATCTCTTCAAAAAGGAAATTTACTACTGTGTGTTCGGTTGCTCTAACCAGTGCTTTTGCTTCAGCCCACTTTGTGACGTAATCAATACATACTAAGATGTACTTCTTACCATTGGAGGTTGGGTTAATGGGTCCTATAAAGTCTAGAGCCCATTTGTCAAATGGCTCTAAGTGAACTTGGGGCTGAAGGGGCATCTCATCGGTAGCTGTTGGTCTGCCCATTCGTTGGCAGTTGTCACAACTCTTTACATACTTCTTGGCATCCTTAAAAATGGATGGCCAGTAGTATCCAAGAGTAAGAACTTTGAATGCTGTCCGCTTCGCTGCAAAATGTCCACCACACGGTTCATCATGGCAAGATTTTAAAATATCAATTACCTCATCATTTCTTACACATCTTCTAATAATCATATCATAACCAGTGTAAAATAAATCGCCATTAAGCCATGAATATCTAGCACTTTGTTTGACTAGTCTCTTCCTTTCCTTTGCAGTAAAGTGTGGAGGTGTCCTTCCTGTAGACAAATAATTGGCCAAATCAGCATACCAAGGAGTTACTATGGAAATTGAAAATAAGTTTTCATCTGGAAAAGAATCTTCAACTGGAACAACCTCACCTAGATTTTGCAGTCTAGAGAGAAAATCTGCCACCTGGTTCTCTTTGCCTAGTCTATCTAACACTGTGATGTTAAATTCCTGTAACAATAGTAACCATCTGGTAACTCTGCCACTAGTTATTGGTTTATTCATTAAATGTCTAATGGCCGAATGATCATTATGTACAAAGACCTCATAACCAGTTATGTAATGTCAGAATTTATTCACAGCATAAATGATGGCAAGTGTTTCCTTTTCTGTAACTATGTAGTTTAACTCTGCAGGTGTTAGATTTTTACTAATGAAATAAATGGCATAAGTACAAGATTCCTCTTTTTGGCCTAATGATGCACCTACTGCAGTGTCAGATGCATCGGTAAAAATATGAAATGGTAGACTCCAATTAGGCCCTCTCAAGACTGGTGCGGTAGATAGTTTCTTTTTGAGTTGTTCAAATGCTTGTTGGCAGTTCTCATTCCAGTTGAAAAGTACATCTTTGGTTAGAAGTTTAAACAAAGGTAAAGCTATCTTACTAAAATGTTCAATGAATCTTCTGTAGTAGCTTGCATACCCAAGGAAACTTCTTACCTCTCTCTGATTATGTGGAATTGGCAAATCAGCAATGATCTGGATCTTTGCTGGGTCAACCTGGATGCCTTGAAAAGAAATATAGTGGCCTAACACTATCCCTTCGTTTAACGTCATAAAGCACTTTTCATTGCTGAGGGACAGGTTAGCTTCAATACATCTTTTCAAAACTCTCTCAAGATTTTCTAATGCATGTTCAAATGAATTGCCATATACTGAAAAATCATCCATGTAGACTTCAACACAATCATGAATTAAATCAGCAAAAATAGCTAACACAGCTCTCTGAAATGTAGTTGGAGCGTTACAAAGTCCAAATGGCAAAACATTGTAAGCATAGGTGCCCCAAGGACAGGTGAATGTGGTTTTGTCCTGGTCTTCAGAGGCGATCCTGATCTGGTTGTAGCCACTGAAACCATCAAGAAAAGAAAATGATGATTTGCCAGCTAGGGTGTCTAACACTTGGTCAATAAATGGCAGTGGGAAGTAATCTTTAAGCGTTGCTTTGTTCAGCTGTCTGTAATCAACACAAATGCGCCACTTACCATTTTTCTTGGGCACTATAACCAATGGGGATACCCACTGACTGTCAGAAATAGGATATATAAAATTAACTCTCAAAAGTTTTTGCAATTCCTCTCTGACAATATCTTGGAGCATGGGGTTCATTCTTCTCTGTGGTTGCCTCACTGGTTTAATGGTGTTATCTGTATAGATATGGTGAGTGCATGTGTCGGGGTGAATCCCATGCATATCGGTGTAGTCCCAAGCAAAGGCTTTTTGGTATTTTCTCAAGAGTCGAATCAATTTCTCTTGCTGAGATGAGTCTAGGTGATTGCCTATGTTCAGAGTTTTCCCTGGACTAATCTCTATGATCTGACTCTGTGTATTGGTGATGGATTGAACTAGAAAAATGTCGTGAAATGTAGTTTGCAAGGATTGGATGGTGCATGTTTCTTGAAAGTTTTGAGCCAAAAGTACATCTGCAGCATGATATTGTTCATTTCTCAAATTTTCAGACATATCAGGTTGAGAAAGGAATAATTCTACCAAATCATTATTGTCTTCCTGGAAATCATAGATTTGGTCAATGCTAAAAACAGATTGTACTTCTTCTTTATCATTAAATTTATCATCAAGCCACAAATTATGTGTTACTGCTAGTGATTGTCCTGATGGATAAAGGGTGAGTTGTTTTCTTTCTGTCCCTCTTGAAATGATCATGTTGCCTGATCGACATCCTATGAATGCATCAGCAGTCGCTAACCATGGTCTACCTAGGATGATAGGGTGTCCTCCTAAATTGGATTTGGGTTGAAGGACTAGGAAATCCACTGGATACTCCCAAGAGTCCAGTGAGACAATGATGTCTTCCAAAATCCCTTCAGGAATGACTTTGGACCTATCAGCTAGTTCTAGAACAATCGTTGTATGTTGCAAATTTATGAGCTGGAGTGTTCTCATGGTTTCAAGAGTCATGACATTGATTGCGGCTCCAAGATCTATCAAAGTGTTTGGAATGTGTATGTTGTTAATGATGGTGGTCACTTTGGGAATGCCAGGATCAACATACTTTTCCATGGAGATGGTATTGGTCATAAGGCCTGCTAAATGTCCTATGACATGAATGGTTTGAGGATCAATCCTTTTTCTAGCAGGCTTCTTGAGGCACATGTCTTTGATGGCTTTGGTATAGATAGGAATGTCTTTTATAGCTTGCAGTAGTGGAATTTTTATGTAGACATTTTTAAGTTCATCTAAGACATCAAATTGTGGTATAGACAATGGTGGTTTTATTTGGACCAATCGGTCTGGGAAAGGTGGATGCAGTGATTGCATCTGTTTATCTTTGGTATCACTGTTTGGTTTTGTTTGATTTGTCATTTCATTTTCCTTTTCTGAGTTTTCTTCTTGCTTATCTGTTATTGGAGAATATTTGTGGAGCACCCTACCAGACCTCAAATTAATGTTTTGTAAAGGCAGTGTGGAATATGAGGTTCCTTCTTCTACATTATAGGCTGGCCTCTCTGCTCTATTATTCGGATTTGGGACAGTTTGAGCAGGAATTTGAGTGGGTCTGGGAGGTTGTGAGTTAGCTGGAAATTGCAGTTGTGGTGCATTTATTGGTGAAGGAGCAGGCAGTGCTTGTTGAGGAGGTTGGGGCTGATAGACAACTTGCTGAGGATACTGTTGATATGGTTGAGAATGTGATGGATACGGCTGTTGGTATTGTTGATATGGTTGTGAGTAAGGTGGGTATGATTGAGGATATGTATGATAAGATTGGGAGTACTGTTGAGATGATCTCCATTGGTTTTGTGGTTAGTTTTGGTGCTGCCATGGCATGGGTACATTCCATGAGTTTTGTGCATACATTTGATCATTCATAGGAAATTGCAGATTTTGATTTGGAAACATACCTTGGGGTGCTGGCCTTGGCTGCCATGGTCGCTTTGTGCCCATGTAATACACGTTTTCCATCTCTGTATTGGCTGCCATATTACAGTTCTGCAAAACTTTAACTTTAGGACAGTTAAACATATCATGATGTTCAGTACAGAAAGCACAAACTTGGATGTTCTCTAGAGGGAAATCTTTTAATGCATGTTTCTTTCGGCATTTTGGGCAGAAGATAGCCATGATATGATCTTCATCTTCTTGTTTCTTCTTGGCTTTTAAAGTGTCAATTTGGTTCCCTAGAGTGCTTAACAAATCTGTTTTAAATTCTTCTAAAAGATTCCCTATTTCGGCCCTTGTGACACTTGCAGAGGCAGATTTTGTGACCCTTGATGACAGACTTCTCTTTCCCATTTTAGCTTTACTCCTTGAATACTTTTCGCACAACTCAGCGATTTCTTCAAAGGGTAAGGCAGAAATGTCACCTTTGCCCATCAAGTTGAGATCATCCATGTATTCCTCTCGGATACCTTTCAAGAATATTGTGCGGACTAGATCAGGAGGCATAGTTCGGTGTTTAGATTTTTGTAAGTTGTAGACAAACCGTTCTAAATATTCCTCTAAGGTTTCATCCTCTTGCTGACTCGTTCTAAAGATATCATCTTTAGAGTCTTTGGATCTGCAATAAGGCTGATATTTCCTTAGAAATATTCTCCTCATGCCATCCCAATCAACTATAGCATGCTCACCTAGTCCCATGAACCATTTTAAGGCTGATGCCTTTAATGTGGCTGGGAACAATCTGAGTCTATGGGCATCATCTGTATAGCCATAAGTTCGACATACAATGTCAAACTCGAACAAGAATGAGTCTGGATCCTCATAAGCCATACCATAGAAATTCGGTAGCACGGATGGGGGTATGTTTTTCATTTTGATCTCCTCATCCTCCTGTGGTTCATGTATAGGGAACTTAAAAGTTGACTCCTCTTCATCTCCTTGGCGTGGTACTGATCCAGATCCTTCCTCAGCCATTCTAATTGGTCTCTCTGTGTCAGTGTCACTTGGTGGAAAAAGGAGAAAGGAAGATTGTTCGGTAACTGTACTACTTTCTCCTTGTGTAGAAGGTCTAGGAAAGTGCTTCTTCTGCAATTTATGTGTGAATAAAGTTTCCCTCTCAATAAGAGTAAGTTTCTGTCCTGAATAAAATTTTTCTTCCAATGTTTGGATAACTTCCTCGGCTGGTGTTGTATTCCCTAGAGAGTCTGCTCCTGATGATGATGGGTTAGTTTTTAGATGGTGGGGGGTTTTTACAAATATACCTTCACTGTCTCTAAATCTAGGCATAAATGAACATGATTTCTAACTGTGTTTTTGTTTATTTTTGTGTGTTGAAATTTTTCTTTTTGTCTGAATCCTTGAAGTACGCCTCCCCTGCAATGGCGCCAAAATGTAGTGTTCTAGCTAGGGTACTAGACTAGACTATATTTATTATCGACCAGGATGCGTAAGCTTAGAGGCATGCGTCTAAAGTATATAGACATAAAGGATTGTTGGCTAAGTGGTTATGATGTAGGTCACAGGGCTTCTTTACGGAAGACTGGGGTATGTCACCTATCATCCAAACACTCAGGTCACTCTGCTAATATACCTGATTACAATACTATCATTAAATGCATTTACCAAATTAAACACTGAATCTAAACATTGTGTATCACTGCAACAATGATCTCAATCTCCTTACAAAGACATTACACATAAAACCCTTGTTCAGTAAACACCCAGCATTCACTAATATTTATACAATATCAAAATATACAGAGATCATAAATGGATTTTGAAATGAAAACAAAGTTCATGACAGTGCTCTTAAAAGACAACATAGGGATCGAATCCCTTACAGGACGTACTTCAAGATCTCAGTGATGACTGTTCAGGCATTACCACAAACGCAAACCGTATACATTCGATGGAAATCAAGAGCTATTGAAATCGAAACTCAATCAATCGTAACTACTGTGCAAACCACATAATACCTATTGAAATCGAAATCCAATCGTAACTTCTGTGCAAACCATATAATAACCTAAGTGTGAATAAAATGAAAAGGACAGTATACCGGTTGAACGCAGGGCCCGTCCGCGTTCCAGAGGTACACTGGACTATACTCGACCGGCTATCAAATCAATGCACAAGACACAAGTCATAATTGTAACTGGATTCTTAGTATTAAGTTCAAAAACTCTGTTTCAGAATGATACAACGATTAACCATTACATCCATTACTCGGACTATATTTACATATGTCTAGCACAACCATGTCATTTCGATAATGAATGTACATTCGGAATTTGGCTGTTGCCGCTTTTAATACATCGAGCTTTTCAAAATGTTTCTATCCTAATTGATTTCAAAAAGAAAAAAAACTAAATCAAATTAGAATGAGCTGCTGTTTCTGCCTTTGTCGCCAGTGTGCCATGCGTTGACCTGAGTTGACCGCGCATGTAGGAGGGTCGATTCGGCTGTAGGATAGGTGTTTGTCCATGCTTGGACATTCTACTTTTCATCCATGCCTTTCGCTCTAGCCCAACTGTTGTGCCACATGTAAAACAATGAGCTAATTACAGGATGTTGGAACTTCCTATAACCATTTCACCAAAAACTTCTAATTCTTCAACATAAAATTCCTAAATCAATTTCAATGCATTTTAATAACTATAAGACTATTAACTAACCAATTTTCAAGGATTCTAAGAGATATATGATGAAAAGAAATGGGCAAATGATATGTTTTAGGAGGAAAAAGGGGGTCATGGGATGATACCAACAAAGACTCAGGAAATAGGGTTAGAAACAGGAATAACCACTAACAAGCTAGAAAACAAAGGAGTGAAAACAATGAAACCAACCCCAGGACTAGCTCCTAGCAATGCTAGTAAGAAGATAGGCCAGAAAAAGCAAAAGGAAATCTTGATGGAGTGTGGAAAGCTAATGATAGATTCGGGTAAGATGAAAGACCTAACCAGCTACTCCTTTACAAGTCTTTAAATATGAAATTTACATCTTGAAATATAAGAGGTCTACGATGTAAAAGAAAACAAAGACTGCTTAGTTGTAGAATGAAACAAGATATGCCAGATATGATTTTCATCCAGGAAACAAAATGTTCCATTCAGAAAATAAGACTCATACACAGCAAATGGCTCAGTAGATATGAGTTTCTAGAGGTTAAAGCTGAGAACACAGCGAGGGGTATTCTTACTCTTTGGAATCCCCAAAAGGTCAGCATTATGGATGCAGAGGCATCAAGAAATTATCTATCAGTGGTCATTCAACCTGTTGGGGTTTTGGAAACATTCCTAGTCACAAATGTTTACAGTCCTCAAAAATTAGAGGATAAAATCAAATTGTTAGAAGCCCTTATTGACCTTAGGAGTAGACAGGCTAGAATGCCTTGGATCATGGGAGGAGATTTTAACATGATCAAATCTCTCTCAGAAAAAAAAGGAGGTACCAGAGTGCTCAACAAAGACTCCTTAGCGTTCCAATCATTTACAGACAATTTGAATTTGGTTGAGTTAGATTCAAGCAATGGATTTTTTACATGGAACAATAAAAGAGGAGGTGAGGCGTTGGTAGCGTCTAAGTTAGACAGGTTCATGATATCAGAGGAACTGATGCTTCTAAATAGAGAAATAACAGCTCGAGTGCTTCCTTTTGGAGGTTCAGATCATTGGCCGATTCAATTGGAAATCAAGGGTTTAGACTCTCGCAGGAATAGACCCTTCAGATTTGAAAATATCTGGCTCTCCCACCCGGATTTCATTAGTAACATTGAAAAATGGTGGTCTGAAGACTTGCAAATCCAAGGATCTAAGATGTACCTCCTTCACAAAAGACTAAAGCACATTAAGTTTAGACTTAAGGAATGGAATCAGAAGGATTTCGGTAACATTTTTGAGGAAAAAAAATCAGTGGAAAGCAAAATTCTAGAACTCAACCAGGATTTGATAAAAGATGGATTTGACAAAGCCAAAAGTGAGCAGGCTAATAAATACTATCTAGTTTGGGAAAATTTATGCAAACAAGAGGAAATATTTTGGAGACAATAATCCAGAATTCAATGGCTCAAGGAAGGAGAGCAGAATACCAGATTTTTTCATAGATCCACAATGGCTAACAGAGCTCACAATAGAATCTCCATGATTAAGGATGAGGAAGGGGAAATTCAGACCACTCATAAAGATATAGAAGCTATGCTTATCCAACATTTCTGGAACATCACTCAGGAAAACACTCTAGATAGGGATCAGGCCACCAGGGGAATCACAAGGCATATCCCTAAACTAGTGTCTACAGAGGACAATTTTAACCTTAATAGACCAGTTATGGAATATGAGGTCAGCGAGGTTCTCAAAGATATGCAGAATGGCAAAGCACCAGGCCCAAACAATTTCAATGTGGATTTTTTTAAAGCTTGTTGGCATATTGTCAAAGAGGACATTTTCAATGTGGTAGAGGATTCCAGGAGCAGCAAAACTATCCTGAAAGCTCTCAACACCTACTTCATTTCCCTTATTCCCAAATAGAACTCAACTCAAACTACAGACAAGTACAGAACTATTGCCTTATGTAATGTGGTTTACAAGATAATATCCAAAATAGTGGCTAATAGACTCAAACCTCTCCTTCCCTTGTTAGTGTCTGAAGAACAATCAGGTTTTGTGGAGGGAAGACAGATTCTAGACAACATTATTCAAGCACATGAGGTGGTGCACACGCTAACCAGCAAAAAAAAAGCGAGGGTGATCATGCAATTGGATATTGCCAAAGCATATGAAAAGCTGAATTAGAATTACATCAATAAATTTCTCACTGCCTTTGGGTTCGACCATAACTGGGTCAAATGGGTCATGGTGCTGGTGACCTCCTCTAGCTTTTCCATTCTAGTAAATGGCTCTCCCTCAGAAATATTCAATCCTTCTAGAGGACTCAGGTAGGGATACCCTCTCTCTCCCTTCCTCTTTATCCTCATTGTGGAAGGGCTAGGGCGTTCCATTAAGTAGGCCAAGGCTATGGGTAAAATCATGGGTCTTTAAGTTTCAAAGAATGGTTCTGTGCTGACTCATCAACAATTTGTTGATAATGCCTTACTGCAAGGAATTCCAATATTCAAAGAGGCTTTGGCCTATAAGCAATTACTTAAAGATTTTGCCCTGGCTACAAGTATGGAAGTCAATCTCTAAATCAAAAATCTTCTTCTTTAACATTAACATTACTATCAAAAGAAATATCTCAGGTATTCTTGGTTTCCAAAGAGATTCTCTACCCTCTAAATATTTAGGAATACCTCTTACTACCAGACCCATGCATAAGAGTATTTGGGAACCGGTGCTTAATAAGTTGCAGGACAAAGTCAAAAATTGGACCTTCCATGCCCTGAACCTGGCCGGCAGGTTAGTTCTGACAAAGGTTGTTCTGCAATCCATCCCGAT